>OY856411.1:989913010-991133010 GCA_963693085.1 Alisma plantago-aquatica
GAAAGTATGAAGATAGACCAGGGGGATTACTGGCGAACTTCAAGAACAATGAAAGACATACCCTACTACCTTGCAGAGAAAAGGGTGAAAAGTAAGCAAATGCCAGACAAGGCGCCAGGAAAGCCGGTCATCCAAAAAGGAGTGCCTGCTGAGGACTCCAACCTGGAGAGAAGAATTCACATACTCGAGGAGGAGCTAAAGATGCAGAAGGAGATCTACATGAAAATAGCTGTTGAGGCATTCACTGAAATGCAGAGAGAGAAGAAACGACTAGAAAACAGAATAGCTGAGCTGGAAGAGGAGAATAGAAATCTGAGGAGAAAATTTGGAGATGAAGGTGACAAATCACAGTCACCTGCCGGTGGATTCGAACAATCTTTGGAGAGGTTCACATCGGGGAAAGTTCAAGAACCCAAATACAGTTCAGATGTGCTACCCGAGAAGGATGTCGATATGACGAGCAAAGTAGAGAAGGAAGGTATGGTTAAGGACGACACGCCGAGGAAGCGAGGAAGGCTGATCCTCAGAAGAAAATATGTGGAAGAGAATGACTCAGAATATGAGAATGATGTGAAGAAAAATGGTGATGAGGAGGAAAAGAAAGAAAAAACAGCTAAAGGTTTGGACCACGGAAAGTCTGCACGAGATGCAGAAGAAAAGAGCAATGAAGAAACAGTCGAACAACACGAGAATATAATCGAAGAAGAAGGGTAGAAGGAGGAGCCCATAAAAAAGTTGTCAAAGATAGAACAGAAAATCATAGGAAGCATCGAGAAGAACGTGAAGAAGAGGAGGGAGGAAAAGGTAAGGTTGCATTTACTTTAAAGTATATCAATACTTGAGTAACTGTGTAAATACAGTAGAGTAATTGTGTGATATTATAGAGTAATTGTAGTAATATAAAGAGTAACTCTATGATAGTCTAGATTAACTCTGTGAATTTGAAGAGTAACTGTAGGAACATAAAGAGTAACTGTATGATGGTCTATAGTAATTGTACGACATATCAGCATAGTGTAACTAGTAGAAAATGAAGATTGATTCTAACATGAAGTGCTCTTTTGTTGTTGACAGCACAAGCTGTCAAACTTCATTGGTTTTGAGCATTTCAAAACAAAACAAACCAGGGAAATTGTCCACCACTTCATTGACAATATAGAAGAAATGTAAGAAAATTTGTTATTTTGTCAAGTGTACACATAAAACATCGCTTATTCAATATCCAAAACTAATATGTATAACATCTATAAAATGATTGGTAGGTTAAAACAAGAATGAAGATTCAGTGATGACACTTGGTGCATGGGGAAGGACCTCGCCACCCTACTGTACAAAGATCAAATGACGCAATCACTAGTAAGAAACAAATAAATAGTAGTGTAACTCTTTGAAAGTTTGTGGTTTTTTTTATAAACAAAGAAAGCTTGTGGTTTTTTTTCAGGTTATGGACTGTTTTGTACAGATGCTCAAAGCTACCACAAACAAAAGGAGGAAGAAGGGTCTATCATGGCACTGCTTGAGCACATATGCTCCGGTATGAAGAACAAAATTGGTATACAAAATTACATCAAAAATACAAAAATATATACACAAAACTGAAACTTATAGATGTGAATTTGCATTTGTAGCAGAAGCTGGCGTTTGATGTTGAAAACATAACCATGGAGCAGATCGACATGCTATCTCCACTATTCAACGTCCTGATGAAAGATGGGACACAATGGACTCGATGTTCACCATACTGATCAACGACAACCACTGATACTTGTACGAGGCAAGTTTCAGGGATGGAGCACACCGGTCTTATAACTCAATGAGTGGAAATAGCAAGTCGAAAAAGGAATTCCTTAGATGGGTAAGCAATCTATAAAAAGTAACTCTATTTGTAGTGGATTGACAGGGTTAATGTTTGTTGATTGATGATTAATAAGAGTTGTGAATTTTTAATGCAGGTGGGTATTGTCCACAAATTCTTCAGGGGGGCAGAAAAAAGAGACCAACTGTCACAGTGGGGACGGGAGTACCCGCTGTGTCCACAACAGGAAGAAGACTCACTTGACTGTGGGATCTTCGTCATGAAGTACCTAGAATGCCTGGTAAATGGAAAACAAATGGACTTCACCTGCAAGGACATGCCGACCATAAGGGCTGATATTTTCAGAGAATGATGGCGAGGGGGGAGTTGCAACCTGTACAAGAGCATCAAAAAGATAACAATGAAGACATCAAAAAAGGCCCAGATGAAGAGAAGAGGATGGAGGAAGAGGCTGTTTCAAGCCTAGATAAATGGCTAAATTTTAGCTGAAATATTGAATTATTAGTTGAAATGTAAAACTTAAACAGTTTGCTTCTGGAATTTTGATGTGCACCCACTATGAGATACATTTACTTGTGTGCTACGAAAATCCTGAAAATTACATTTTTCAACTAAATCATATTGCAAATACGAGTATTTCTGGGTTTAATAAAATCGTTTTGTGCTTTGAATGATGTGTTCTTGATTGTAAAGCTGTTGTGGTTTTGTATGGAGATATATATTATATAGGTAATCCATGAGGTAACTGAGAGAGCACTAAGGAGTAACTGAGAGAACACCAAGAGTAACTCTGATAGCACTGAGAGTAACTCTGATATCACTGAGAGTAACTAAGAGAACATTTAGAGTATCTGTGACGATATAAAAAGTAACCCCAATGTCTAAAAAGTAACTCTTGTGGATGAAGGTTTGTCAAACACACGAAACAGTGTATGTGAACCACATAGTAGCAAAAACTGACATTTCAGGAGTAACCTTCAGTTACTCATAGGGTTTTTTTAGTTACTCACAGGGTTTTTTCACTTACTCGTAGGGTTTTTTCAGTTACTTACGTGGTTTTTTCAGTTACTCACAGTGTTTATTCAGTAACCTTCAAATATACAACAGGAAAATCTTGTAAAGTAACTGTACCAGTATGAGAGCAAGTGTTCGATTCCAGAAAAAGGTAATTGTATCAGCACTAAGAGTAACAGTAGGAGCACAACGAGTAACTGTGACAACACTAACAGTAAAAAGTAACCCTAGCAAAGTAACTATTGTGGAAATACTCCCCAGTCCCTCCACCGCCAACCCATCCCTCCCCACGAGGCCTGCTATCCTATTTTGGTGAATCACTATCCTATTAAAGAAGGAACCAGAAAAGTGAAGAGAGCACAAAGCTATAAAGATATGTACAAGAGTTTGCAAAGAAGCACTGATTCGTTTAAAGAAGGAACCAGAAAAGTGAAGAAAAGAGAGCACAAAGCTATAAAGATATGTACAAGAGTTTGTTGTATAACGTAAAAGCACAGAAACAGAGCACAGAGCACTAATGTGTCATCAGAAGAGCACAAAGCATTGATGCCCTCTCTGCAACACCAACAACACAGAGCACTGCTGCCCATCTTTGCAACACCAACAACACATAGCACTGCTACCATCTTCTTTTAAGTTCCAGTGTTCTCATCTCACCCTTTCACTCACTTTTCTTCACAGAACCAGAAAACTTTCGAACAACCTACCTTCTTCACATCCAACTTCTTCACAACCTACCTTCTTCACAATCCTCAACATAGCCTACCATGGAGCCGTTCATCCAGCCCATCAACTACACCCTTGATGAAAACACAATGGAATCCATTCAACTTCCTATAGAATGGAAACATCTCCATTTTCACATTAAACCAGGCAACACCACCTTCCATATCGGAAACCAGACATTTCAGATAACCCTTATTCATAATAAAAATGGATCACTTTCAACTGGTAGGGGCTGGAAAAGGATGATCGCACAACTCAATATTCGCAAAGGTTGGATCATCTTCCTCAAGCCAACTGATCACCAGACTATCACAACATGGATCACAGATCAGTTCTTAGAAACACCAACCGTGCTTCTTCCGCTCTTCAGAATGCCTGGTGAAGCAGTATTCTCTGGAACAGATGACTCTGCAGATCAGTTGTTTGTTAAGGACAAATACCAAGCACCACCTGGATCAGCTGCAAATCCTCTACAGGTTGACTCATCTACAACATCGGACACCTCAACATCTGCAGAAGACACTGCTTCTTCTTCTGTCCATCCTTCCTATCATAAATAGGTATGCACTGCCACCCTTTTCTCCTAGCCTATTGGTCGATAATCTTCCCCATCACTACCTATACCGCCCCCAACCATCCTGGGCTCAAAAGCTATTTATGACTCATGGGTAAATCCTTTATAGGTTGACTCATCTACAACATCTATGAACTGCTAAGATACAAACTTGTGTGGCCAGAAGTTTTGAGGATTCTGAATATGCTGTATTGTTTTGTTGTATCTACTTTGCAATGGAGTGAATTGTGTGTATGATATCTCTCTCCAGGGATGGATCCGACCCCCTGAGCTCTTTGGTTTTTATGTTCAGTTGCTAGACAGTCCTTATATCTGATTTGGCTATAGTTTTATGTATTGTTTGTTCCAAATAGTATGTATAATATATAACATTTTATGATTTGAATGATGTGTTCCAGAGACAATGCTTAATACATATCGTTTGTTCCATAGACTATGTATAATTATAAGAACACTAAGAGTAACTGGAATAGTATAAAAAAGTAACCTTATGATTCAAATGAGTAACCCGCATACTTTGTAAGAGTAACTGAGAGAGTACTTAGGAGTAACTGAGAGAACACTAAAAGTAACTCTGATAGCACTGAGAGTAAATCTGATAGCACTGAGAGTAACTAAGAGAATACTGAGAGTATCTGTGAAAATATAAAAAGTAACTCCAACTTCCAGAAAGTAACTCTTGTGGATGAAGGTTTGTCAAACACACGAAACTAGTGTATGTGAACCACATAGTAGCAAAAACTGACATTTCAGGAGTACACTGAACAAAACATGAAAAAAACTGTACTAATCCAAAAATGTATGTATTTCAAAAGAAAAGAGTATCCATTGCACACGAAGATAAAATAAAAAATATTCTACAAAAGAGTAACATCTGATCAGAACAGATTCTTTGTAACATATTCAATTTATACATACAACTGGTGGATCTTAACGTAACACATAGATACATTACAAAATATAAAAGTAAAAATACATGGAGGGTTACAACATCACTTTCACAAAAACTACAGACAAAAAGAACAACCCATTACATATTTGAATATCAATCACTCATACACTAATAAACTACAAACTCCACTAAAAAAAGTCCAGCATCAACAGACCACACGATCAACAACAGAGATAATCATTGAACAACAAACAGCAAAAACACATAGTCCAGAAACAAAATCCCTGCGGAATGGACTACTTCTTCATAGGGCAGTTCCTGCTGTCATGGTTGACCCCAAACACTAAGCAATTCTTGCACTGCCTCTCTCTTTTAGACTGGACAATCTCAAATCCAGATTTAAACCTCACATCGGTCGATCTAGGTCTCCCCTTAGTTTTGTAACTACTAGGTATATGGACCTTGACAGCAGAAGAGGAAGCTATATTAGAAGTTGTTACACCAGCGCCTTCACCAGGATCAGCGAGATCCAAGTCTAAGAGCTCCTTTTGCAAAGCTAACAATTTTTCATGGCAAAGATCTACAACGTTGTTCCTAAACGCTATGTTGACAATTGAATTGCAGGCAGAAACAAGGTGAAGTGTCCTCCCAGTGGATGGATGCTTAACTGACGCTTTGCCAAAAATCAAAGGGTGTTCTCTGTACCCTTTGGTCCACCTCTTCAATATGTAAGGCTCAGGAAGAGTGCAATAGTCACAGCTCTTCAAATAAGAGAGAATGTGCCTGCAAGGGATGCCTTTGAATTCCAACATGAAGCAACTGCAGGAAACAATGTCACTAGATAACTCTTTCTTCAATATACGGGGAGTTCCAAGTCCACCGACGCGATACACCTCAAAGACACCTTCTGAAGCTTCCTTTACATTGTAGACCATGCTTTGGTGAACCTCAGACTGGAATAATTTAAATATGGACTTGGTGTATATACCTCTCATCTGCTCTTCTAGGGGCCACAGTGATGACAAAGGGAGGTTACTGTACTCGTCATCAAAGTCATTGAAATTTTCAATCTCTCGCACATGAGAGTAGGAAATCTCCAATGAACATACAAGTTCAAAGAGAGTCTTCCTACTATTCACATGGCTCCTAATGAACGCATTCAGGCTCTCGCTCCTCTGAGTCATCCTCATGCCCACAAAGAAGGAGGACTGCATATAACACGGAACCCAATCGCAACGCATCACATACATATCAGAAAGCTAGGTGATGGACAACAAATCATTCTACTGAATTACAAAATCCCACCTCTCTTCAAAAATGTCGACATCATCCACATTACAGACGCAATCATTCAAGGAGCTTATGATCTGGTCCTTGTTAGGAATGCCACCAAGCTTAGAGGGAAGCTTCTGTAGGATGTGCTAACTGTAGAAGTGATGCTTGCAATTGGTAAAAACAGTTATGAATGCAACATTCATAGCAGGGTCCTGATCGGTTATGATGGAAACCGGCTCTTTGCCAAAACAAAGTGGGTACTGCTTGAAAACCTAGACAAATGAGTCATACTTCTCATCAACCAACAGAGCAGATGCAAACAACACTATCTTCCGATGGTGATCAACTCCACCAATCATTCCAAAAACCATCGAATACTTGTTGGTGAGGTAGGTGGTGTCAAACACAATCGCATCCCCGAACAGCCCACAGTCTTCAACGGAGACAGGATCAGCCCAAAACAGATGAGTAAGGCAACAATCGGGGTCGTTTTGGTAGGTATAGAAGAATTTTGGATCGAGGATCTTGAACCTAGCAAAGCGATCTAAAACCATGTCAACGTCATATTTGGACGACTCTTTCCTCTGGCTACTGATGTGTCCATGAGCTTGTCTACTTGTAAATGTCAGATTTTCATAGCCTCCAGACTCAAATGCTATCAATGCAATCTGTCTCGATACAGGTATGTTAGCTTGGATCATGGAAGAAAGGATCTCTTTTTGAGTTTCATCAAGAGATGAGTTACACTTGAGGTAACGGAGATGAGCAACGTCAACAAGATCGTGGTTGTGTTCCTCAACAAATGCAGTCACAACCCACATGGATGAGGAATTATCCAGTGTGAAACGTATCATGGCTCCACAACCACACCTCTTCACAGAACGCTTTTGCTTCTTGGACAACTTATCCTGCAAGTTACCCATTTCATCACAAACGGGGCTCAGAAGCCCTCTAGACCTCTTAGAACGACAGATCTTACCCTTCTTGTCACAAACCAGATCTTTAGCAACCAAAATCTTACTTCCCCGTTCATATCTATTATCGTCTTTCCTGATGTTAAACCCAATCATTCCAGCATAGCTGCAATAGAAGGAGATACCTTCATCTAAACTTTGAAACTGAAGGCCAACTCTAGGGACTGCAGTTGGGGACGGAGAGGAAGCACCAATAGAATGAGAAGACTGAGGATAATAATCGCCATGGCCGACACTTGCATTAGCAACATCCGTATCAAGGCTGGGATCCATGAAAGTTTGTTGAAGTAACTCAGAAGACCATAAGAGTAACCCTGTAACACAACAAGAGTAACTCACTAAGTCAAAAGAGTAACCAAGTATAACAAGAGAGTAACTACACAAAATATAAAAACATGTATGAAAGTTACTACTTCAAAACGAAAATGCAGACACAAAAATTGGGTTTCTTTTCCACACAACAGAAACAAGGATGAATACACATTAAAATGATGAGAAAAAATAGAAAAACGAGTATAACTGAATGAATTGACAGATAGAAATACAAAATCTACCTGAATGTAGCTCTTCAAAACTGTTGCTCGTAAAAATGCAGATAGAACAGGGATTTCTCCCACCACCTCCACTTCCTCTTTCTCAGCGGCGTGGAATTCACAACAGCAATTTGCTCCTAAATATGCAGAAAGAATAGGGAATTCTCCAACCAACCCCACTCCCTACTCCTCAGCGGCGTGAGCTTCAAAACAGCAGGTCTAAATGGTGGAAACAACTTTTTTAAAATCGATATCGTCACCGGATACACAGACGAAGGTGGGAGACACCTTAGTCGTCCTCCTCTACAAGATTGATAAAAGGGGAAGTCGTCTTTCTAATTCAGGAATGGAGATGAATATAGGGATTTCTGAGGATGAAATGTAAAATGAAGATCGAAATACACCGCGGAAGTTGGAATCAGAGGCGGATTTACGCATGTGGGACGTTCAACAGCGGATGGGGGTAGATCGGATCTATCAGCCTGGCGGCGGCACAGACGAACACGGAGGACGCTGCGTGAACGCGTGCTACAGTAACTCCGACTTATTTACAAACACCTGCCACCGTGCGCTGCTGCCGGGTAACTTGGCCAATGCTACCCGTCAGGCAACAAATAAATAGCCTATATATATATATATATATATATATATATATATATATATATATATACTATAAAAAGAGCAAATAGTTTCCACAATGACAGTTATGCCATTTTCTGTTGTGTCAAAAAATTCTGACCAATCATGTTATACCATTTTCAAAATGGAGAAACATCCTTGAGTCTCTCTCTTCTCAGAATTTTTGGCATTTTTATAATCAGTTTCTCAATCGTCAATAGCACCCTCTCACACCTTTTGTGCGTTCCTATTGATTGTGGTTACTAGATTCTTTCCAGACACTAATCACGAATGCCACAACACCTCACTCCTTTTTTACTTCCCCACTACATGCGGTTGTTGGATTTATTCCACATAATCCGTCAACGCGGAGATCGTTGGGGAAACGAAGTGTTAGGATCTTTCAGTTACTGAGATCGCGAGGAAGAAAGAACATTTCCCAACTCTCAACAATATTTGCAGCATTATCAACCCCCCGTAGAAACAAGTTCAAAGAGAAAAAAACATTGTAGAATAGGTTATATATGGACGATTGGAATCCCATGTTCTCCTCACTTCTGTTGCCCTCGTCCTCCTCCCCCACAACCTCCCAGGTCCGTTTGAGAGCCCCAACAAACCAAAAAGTATGTGATGTGGCTTTTTGAATGCACTAACAAATTCACTCGGAGTTTATATCCCCGAGCTTTTACCAAAACCAAGTGCAACAACACCACCCGCAAGCGGATGGGTCTTATCGCAGTACAGTTGAGGATCGAACCCAAAGGACAACGTTTTTAAGAATCCTTGTCAGTTGAATCTAGCTCGAGTAAAACTAATATTTAGAACGATTGGTTGATTTGGGTTTGATTAAACTAATTGCAAGTAAGTAAATGCGGAATTAAAAGATGGGTTTAGATCGATAAAATGGAATCGCTGGGATGGTACCGCGTTTGACCACCGCTAGACACACACAAACATACTCTTGTGCAAACAATCCAGGCACGATATAACACTCCAAGTAGAGCTGCTACAGAACCCCCATACGGGCGTCAGGTCCGCGTAAGCATCACCATAGGCAGCTGATTTCTCATCGCCATCCGGATCACATGTCTTACGGCTCTGAAGATACAACATCCAACTAAGGTTGTGAACCCCCCATACGGGCGTCAGGCGCACAGAAGCGTCACCGAAGGCTAGATGGCTCATCCCCTCGCGGATCATACACTTATGACCTCAAGGAATCCCATCGGAAGTTCTCGTCAAGGAGTCAACCGCGTCGACCGTTAAGAAAATAAGCGACTATAGTACGTGTAAACATCGACGAAAAGCACGAAGATACAAAATCCAACTAAGGCTGTGAACCCCCCATACGGGCGTCAGGCGCACAGAAGCATCACCGAAGGCTAGATGGCTTGTCCCCTCGTGGATCATACACTTACGACCTCAAGGAATCCCATCGGAAGTTCTCGTCAAGGAGTCTAACATGCTAAACGACATTCATACCCATGCATTGAAGTTCTCGCAACATAGGGAGCACAAAGATGGAAACTCGCACATAACCAACCTACAAGCTTAACGATAAACGACGAAATGAAGAGTTATATACATTGCCATGGAAAGTTTAATAAAAGAACATGGTTTGCATGGGCAGCGGGGCTAGTCCCCGCACCCCAGTGAAAGATGACTACTCGCTCATGATGCGAGATACAAGCAAGATAGAAGAGAAAGATAGATCTGCCATGAGCTCGGTGCAGAAGGTGGACGCAGCCCGGTGAAGAAGATGCACTCCTTGCTCTGTCTTCTTTCTCTTCTCGGCCTACTTGGACACAACACCAGCAGTAGGTGGAGTGGAACTTGATCGGGGTGGTGCTTTGGCAGCCTGTCGGCGTCCGGAACCGATGCCTTCAAATGGGGACCCTGGGGGTCTATTTATAGTTTCAGATCTGACCCCAAACGGTTTGGAGACCGTTTGGGTGCCAAACGGTCTTGCTTTGATCGGTCCTGGCCTTGGCGTGATCGTGCGGCTTTAGTTCTTCAATCGGTCCTTGCGCGCGCGTCGAACGGTCTTGGGACCGCGCGGGACCAAACGGTCTTGAGACCGCATAGGACCAAACGGTCTTGAGACCGCATGGGACAAAACGGTCTTGGGACCGCATGGGACCAAACGGTCTTGAGACCGCATGGGACCAAACGGTCTTGGGACCGCATGGGACCAAACAGTCTTGGGACTGCATGGGACCAAACGGTCTTGAGACCGAATGGGACCAAACGGTCTTGGGACCGCATGGGACCAAACGGTCTTGAGACCGAATGGGACCAAACGGTCTTGAGACTGAATGGGACCAAACGGTCTTGAGACCGTATGGGACCAAACGGTCTTGAGACCGAATGGGACCAAACGGTCTTGAGACCGTATGGGACCAAACAGTCTTGAGACCGAATGGGACCAAACGGTCTTGAGACCGAATGGGACCAAACGGTCTTGGGACCGCATGGGACCAAACGGTCTTGAGACCGCATGGGACCAAACGGTCTTGGGACCGCATGGGACCAAACGGTCTTGAGACCGTATGGCTTTCTTTGGCAACCGGTTTTGTCTTATTCTTTGTGTATTCCAACAAACGGTCTTGGGACCGCATGCGTGGAGTTGCTTGATTTTCCTACATTAAATGAAAGATATTTAGTTAAAATCCTGTTTATTGAATCAACTAAGAAGTATTTTGCATTATGATTCATATTAGGGTAAAAAGATGTGGAAAAGAGATGAAATTGTTCCAAGAAGGTAATTGAAATCCATGATGAGCATGCACTCATCAAAACACCCCGAACTTAAATCGTTGCTCATCCTCGAGTAACATAAAGTTTGAAACTGTTGCCTAATGAAATACTTCCGATCCGTGTGATTTCTTCATCTTCACATCACAAAAGTTTTCTTTCTGCTCAATATGAATGAGTACCATAACTTCCTGGGACCACTAAACACGTCTTTCCATAGCTTCGTTCCTGAGTTCGTTTCCCAACAACGCTTCCTCCCCACTTTTTCCAACATCAAGCATGTCGAAAAATTTTGTAGGAGTTCCGAGATATCCGCAGAATCAACAAGTATGCATCCGATCTGACACTGGTGTAGTTCAGGATGGTGGGGCATGAATTGTGCCCTTAGGTAGAAAAAGGAGTGAAAGGTGGTATGGAAAAAAAAGTAAATCTCTCCTCTATTCGACTCGAGATTTTCATTTGTTTTGCAATTTCATTTATTGCATATTTTTTTATGTGCGCTATGGCATCTTTTGTTGTAGATCTCTCCTCTATTTGACTCGAGATTGCATTTCTTTTTGTGTGCACTTTGGCATCTTTTAATTGCAGATCTCTCCTCTATTCGACTCGAGATTGCATTTTTGGTGGTACGCCCCTATTTATTGGAAGGGGTATGGAAGAAGCGGATACGGGGGAAGTGGCGTGCCACCCCGAACTTAGGGTTTGGCACAAGTTTGGCTATTTTGGTGGTATTGATGGATGGAGGGATACGAAGATGATAGAAGAAGTGTAGAAGAGAGTTCAGATCAAAATGCAACTTGATTTACAATTCAAAACTGGGTTATTCTCTTTGTCATACTCTGCTCAACTAATGACTTGATGCGGATCCGGTGGGGATTCTAAGCCATTGTTCCACTAGTCAGTTAGGAAGCACGACGTGTTTGATCCCCATCAGTTTGACAGATACTTATCATTTTGTAAAAAGTATTATGATGTTAGGAATCATAAGCTTCACAGGATGGTTTCAGGCAAAAGGCAAGTTTCAAAAGTCAGTCCTCTTGAGGATTCACTTCGAATAAAGAGGATATTATGATTGAAAATGCATAGCATGATAGTTAGTTACATTTTTATCGACAAGAGTCAAAATTTCATCAGGTATCTGTTGAAAAATTTTATGATAAAGACAACTTATATGAAAGAGGGTGTTTATGGAAGTGAAGTACGTACCACCCACCCTCCACCCCGGACTTAGAGATTTGCTCGTCCTTGAGCAAACCCTAAATTCAAGATGGAGGGGAAATGAAACACCAAGTATGACTGCCGAGAATGATTTCGTTCTGATCAGTGCCACTCCGATCTCGCATCCTGAAAGAAAACTATCTCATAGGGCAATTTTTATTTTAAGGAAAATTTAACTATGAAGTAATAAACAAAATTTGAAAAGGAGAAGTAAAACAAATTTATTGATCGGGTTGCCTCCCGACAAGCGCCTTTGTTTTATGTCGTTGGCTCGACAGAGTCTTTTAGCATCATGGTGGGTCTTTTGGATTTGCCAATTCTATCATTGTATCAGCGCCAATGTCAGTCGAGGTAAAATATCTCTTCAAGCGGTGGTCGTTTGTTATGAATTCTCCTGACTCTTCACTCCATAAAGAGAAGGTACCATGAGAAGAGATGCTTTTGACGATGTAAGGTCCAGACCAGCGTGAGCGGAGTTTTCCTGGGAATATCCTTAATCTTGAGTTGAAAACCAGAACTTGATCTCCCACTTGTATGTCTTTTCTTTTCAGATGTCCATCATGCCAGAGTTTTGTGTGTTCTTTGTAGATTTGTGCATTCTCATAAGCTGTCATTCTAAGTTCATCCAGCTCGTTGAGTTGCAGAATCCTGGCTTGTCCTGCTTCTTTCATATCGAAATTCAATTGTTTTATTGCCCACCATGCCTTATGTTCTAGTTCGACTGGCAGGTGGCAAGCTTTTCCATATATCAATCGAAAAGGGGTTGTCCCAAGGGGAGTTTTATAAGCAGTCCAATAGGCCCATAAGGCGTCATTGATTTTTGTCGACCAGTCTTTTCGATTACGCCCAACGGTTTTCTCAAGGATATCTTTTAGTTGGCGGTTGGAGACCTCTACCTGTCCACTAGTTTGTGGATGGTAAGGTGAAGCTACCTTGTGTGAGACACCATATTTTCTCAGTAAAGCCTCGAAGCTTCTTTCAATGAAGTGGGAGCCGCCGTCAGATATCACGGTTCGCGGTACTCCAAATCGTGGGAAGATGACATCTTTGAATAGTTTGATGAATAGTTTTGAATCACTAGTGACTGTTGGTATAGCTTCAACCCATTTGGAGACGTAGTCTACCGCCACTAGGATGTAAGAGAATCCATTAGAAGATGGGAATGGCCCCATATAGTCCACTCCCCAGAAGTCGAATACCTCGACTTCTTGCCATAGATTCAGTGGCATCTCGTCTCTTTTGGTTATATTGCCAGATCTTTGACAGCTATCACAGGATAGGACAAAATTGTAAGAATCCTTGGATAAAGTTGGCCAGAAAAATCCACATTGCAAAACCTTTAAGGCAGTCTTTTTGGAGCTCATATGTCCACCGACAGGTCCCGAGTGGCACTGTTCCAGAATAGATTGAGCTTCTTCTTCGGCGATACAACGTCTATACAGACCATCAGCGCAGAGTTTAAAAAGATGTGGTTCATCCCAATGGTAATGCTTCACATCATGCATAAACTTCTTTAGAGTGTTCCCGGTGTATTGGGGATGGATGACTCCCGCAGCAAGGTAGTTTACGAAGTCAGAATACCATGGCACTACTTCCGAGACACTCATGAGCTGATCATCCGGTAGGGAGTCATTTATCGGGATCCCTTCAGCATCCAGAGTGTGGATGCGAATGAGGTGATCTGCAACAACATTTTCCGTCCCCTTTTTATCTCTTATTTCCAGGTCAAATTCTTGTAGAAGGAGTATCCATCTTATCAGTCTTGGCTTAGCATCCTTCTTTGCCATAAGGTAACGGATGGCAGCATGGTCTGTGTAAACGATTACCTTTGAACCAGTAAGGTAGGATCTGAATTTATCGAAGGCATAGATGACTGCCAAAAGTTCCTTTTCAGTAGTAGCATAATTCCTTTGAGCTTTGTCGAGGGTTTTCAACGCATAATAGATCACATAATGTTTCTTCTCTATGCATTGTCCTAAGACCGCACCCACCACGTAATCACTGGCATCACACATAATTTCAAAGGGTTGGTCCCAGTCGGGAGCTCTAATGATGGGGGTAGTTGTAAGGGCTTTCTTCAGCGTATCGAAACTTTTGACACATTCTTCATTGAAATTAAAATCAACATCTTTTAAAAGGAGATTGGTCATCTGCTTTGTTATCTTGGAAAAATCTCGTATAAACCTTCTATAGAATTCAGCGTGGCTAAGGAAAGCGTGAACTTCCTTCACATTTGTGTGAATAGCCAATTTAGATATGACTTCTATCTTGGCTTTATCAACTTCAATTCCTCTATTCCTAACCATGTGGCCCAAGACAATGCCTTCCTTTACCATAAAGTGGCATTTCTCCAAATTTAGCACCAGATGTGCTTCTTCACAACGTTTGAGGACCATGGAGAGATGTTTAAGACAGGAATCAAAGGAGTCCCCATATACAGAAAAATCGTCCATGAAGACCTCCATAACAGTTTCAGTAAGTCCCGCAAAAATCGCAGTCATGCAACGTTGAAAAGTTGTGGGGGCATTACACAGGCCAAATGGCATCCTTTTAAAAGCATATGTTCCGAAGGGACAGGTGAAGGTCATTTTTTCTTGATCATCTGGATGTATAGGAATCTGATAGAATCCAAAGTAACTGTCCAGGTAACAGAAATATTCTTGATGGGCCAATCTTTCTAAAACTTGATCGAGGAAGGGCATAGGAAAATGATCCTTCCGAGTGGCCTTGTTTAATTTTCTATAATCAATACACATCCGCCACCTAGTGACTGTTCGAGTGGGGATGAGCTCATTGTTTCCATTTCTTATAATGGTAGTCCCTCCTTTCTTGGGTACCACATGAACTGGGTTCACCCATAGTGAGTCTGATATCGGGTATATTATTCCAGCTGTAAGAAGCTTGATGATCTCGCGACGGACCACTTCCTTCATATTCGGGTTCAACTTTCATTGATGCTCGATGGTTGGCTTATGGTCTTCCATCATGGGGATTCTATGCATGCACAAGGCTTGAATGACCCCTGTGAGGTCGCTCATCTTATAGCCTATGGCTTTCTTGCTTCCCTTTAACACCTCCAGAAGTTTCTCTTCTTACTTGGTCGATAGATCAGCGTTTATGATAACTGGACAAGCTTTGAGATCGTCTAAAAATGTATACTTCAGCCCTTTAGGTAGGGGCTTCATTTCAGGAGATTCTGGTTTTTCACTGATTCCTTCTGGAGTTCCGGTAGTCTTTAATTCTTCGTAAGTAGCTTCGGCACTTTCTTTAGCAGAGTTGAGAGATTCGATGCAATCCTTAGCTTGTTGGTCAACAGGTTCATCATTAAAAAGGTCGTGTAGAGAAGTTTCCAAGGGATCACATGACTCGTGATATTCTTGAGTTAGTTGTGACATTTGCTCAACACAATCTATCAGATAGACTTCCTCCTGTATACTTGGTCTTCTCATACTTTCAAAAACTTTAAATTCGAGAGTCTCTTTTCCTAACCTTAGAAGTAAGGTTCCTGCTTCAACATCAATAAGGGATCTAGCAGTGGCAAGGAATGGACGGCCGAAGATAAGAGGGTATTTGGTGTCTTCATTTATGTCCATGATGATAAAATCACATGGAACATATGCGTCCTTGCCTACCTTGACTGGAATGTCTTCGAGAATTCCTAACGGTCTTTTTATCGAATTATCTGCAAGTTGAATGGTCATAGCAGTTGGAAGCAATTCTGCGAACCCTAATCTCTTGCATAGGCTGAGCGGCATAATAGAAATACTTGCGCCAAGGTCTGCCAATCCTTTCTTGCACGATGAGTCACCAATGTGACATGAGATTCTGAATGATCCTGGATCTTTTTGTTTCTTTGGCATCTTGCTTAGTATGATATCTGATGTGGTTGCAGCCAATTTTACAGTTTCATACTCTTCAGTGATGTACTTCTTGGTGAGAAGCGACTTTAGATACTTGGTCCAGGATGGTATCTCATTAAGAGCATCTAATAATGGTATATCAACATGGAGTTTCTTCATAGCCTCTTTGAATTTGATGAATCTAGTATCAAGCTTGGTTTCCCTCAGACGGGATGGGAAAGGAACACGAGGCTTATATACAGGATTATCTGACTCTGGTGTCTCTACTTCTTCATCGACAACTTTTTCAGAACTCCCCTTATCAGTCTTGCTTTCTTTCGGTTGTGATTCTGGTGTTGTCAAGTTTTCGACTGTCGTAGGTTCACTCTCGTCAGGGATAACCACAGTTGTCTTTGCTGAGGGATCCGAATAATCTTTCCCTGATCTAGTGGCGACAACCTTCAGCTGCTCAAGATGTTTTGGATTGTTCTCAGGTTGTCCGGCAAAGATTCCAGCTTGTGGCTTAATACTAGCAGCAAGTTGAGCTAGTTGAGTTTCAATAGCCTTTTGTTGGGCTTGTTGGTGGCTATCATCGTTTGTTGAGTTTGCAACAACTTTTCAATGGTAGATAGCTTGTCATCAGAAGGGATGGACCCTGCCTGACCTTACTATTGATTCAGATTCTGATACTGAGAGTTGTTCTGATAATTATTGTAGTTTCTGTTCTGAAAATTTCCCTTTGAGTTTCCTTGATTCCCAAATTTCTATTGTTGGTTAAACTGGTAACTAGATGGGCCCCTGGGTTGATTGTTCGGACCAAATTGATGTGGGTTCATAGCTCCTGAAGGGTTTCCGTATTGGAAGCCTGGGTGATTCCTATTTTGATTTGGATTGTAATAGTTCTTCCCAGGGATGGTGTTAATAGCATTAAGATTCTCCATCTGGAAATTATCTCCTTGTCCACATGCATTACTTAGAACAACATTGTAGAGAACATTGCACGATAATGTGGAATGATTAGTGCCTTTGCATGCTTCACAAAACAAAGAAGTGGACTTGACCTGCTCTGGTTGCCTAGTGGGAGAATGTCCTCTTCCAATCGCAACAAGGGATGATTCTATGTGATCTTGCTTTGCAACTAAAACCTTCAAAGTTTCAGCTATATATTTGTATTCTGGAATAGCTTCAGCCATGGCTACCTTTAAGACTCCTTTACCAACAGATATGCCCCAATTGGCTTGATTTTCTGCTCCTAGGGTGACTACTCTCCATGCGCTGTCGTAGCTTTGCCACATGAAGTTCCCTCCAGACGAGGAGTCAAGGAACATCTTTACGTCATCCTCCACACCCCTGTAGAATATCTCTATCAGCTGGTTCTTAGGGATTCCATGGTGTGTGCATTTGCGTAGGAGCTCCTTGTACCTATCCCAAGCTTCGGCAAGGGCTTCTCCTGGGACTTGAGTGAAATTTGTTATTCGTCCCCTGATTTCATATTTAAGAGATGGGGGGTAGAACTTTTCCAGAAAAGCATTTTGGAGCTGCTCCCAGGTGGTGATAGGCACTTCACTCTGTAGTGAATTGTACCAACTGATGGCTCTATCAGCAAGAGAGTACTTGAAAAGACGGAGTCGAATGGCATCATCAGAAACTCCATTTTGCTTCGTCATAGCACATAGGTCGATGAATATGAGAAGATGACCTTGGCTGTCTTCAGCTTGTTTTCCGTAGAAGGGGTTGTTTTGAAGCAGAGTTATCCAATGTGCTCTAATCTCAAAGTTGGCAGCTTAGATCGGAGGAGGCTGCACCGGATGATAGACATTTGTGGCCTTTGGGATAGAGAACTCTCTAAGATCTTTCTGAAGTTCGGCTGCTTGCGTTGCTGCCTGTGCTGCTAAGATCTCCTGTTGGACCGCAGCTCTAGCTTCTTGCATGAGCCTCTCTCTCTGTGCATTGATGGCTTGAGCCACTCTTTGGGCTACTTCTTCCTCTTGCGCCATCCTTGCTTGATTCCCTCGGATCTGATGATGGAAGGTTCTATCAATCTCGGGATCAAAGCTCACAGTCAGTCCGGGACTATCCGATTGGTGCATGCACTAAACATTGAAGAGCACCTGAAATTTGAGGAGATCTTGAAAGTGAGATCCACAAAGTAGAATAACGGTCAAGTAGATGAGCGATAGTTTCAAAAAAGAAAAGCAAAATCCTAGATTAGTCTTAGAAGAACTAGATTTGACTGACTGATTCCATTGTCCCCGGCAACGGTGCCAGAATTTGATGTGGCTTTTTGAATGCACTAACAAATTCACTCGGAGTTTATATCCTCGAGATTTTACCAAAACCAAGTGCAACAATACCACCCGCAAGCAGACGGGTCTTATCGCAGTACAGTTGAGGATCGAACCCAAAGGACAACATTTTTAAGAATCCTTGTCAGCTGAATCTAGCTCGAGTAAAACTAATATTTAGAACGATTGGTTGATTTGGGTTTGATTAAAGTAATTGCAAGTAAGTAAATGCGGAATTAAAAGATGGGTTTAGATCGATAAAATGGAATCGCTGGGATGAAACCGGGTTTGACCACCGCTAGACACACACAAACATACTCTTGTGCAAACAATCCAGGCACGATATAACACTCCAAGTAGAGCTGCTGCAGAACCCCCCATACGGGCGTCAGGTCCGCGTAAGCATCACCATAGGCAGCCGATTTCTCATCGCCATCCGGATCACATGTCTTACGACTCTGAAGATACAACATCCAACTAAGGCTGTGAACCCCCCATACGGGCGTCAGGCGCATAGAAGCGTCACCGAAGGCTAGATGGCTCGTCTCCTCGCGGATCATACACTTACGACCTCAAGGAATCCCATCGGAAGTTCTCGTCAAGGAGTCAACCGCGTCGACCGTTAAGCAAATAAGCGACTATAGTACGTGTAAACATCGACGAAAAGCACGAAGATACAAAATCCAACTAAGGCTGTGAACCCCCCATACGGGCGTCAGGCGCACAGAAGCGTCACCGAAGGCTAGATGGCTCGTCCCCTCGCGGATCATACACTTACGACCTCAAGGAATCTCATCGGAAGTTCTCGTCAAGGAGTCTAACATGCTAAATGACATTCATACCCATGCATTGAAGTTCTCGCAACATAGGGAGCACAAAGATGGAAACACGCACATAACCAACCTACAAGCTTAACGATAAATGACGAAATGAAGAGTTATATACATTGCCATGGAAAGTTTAACAAAAGAACATGATTTGCATGGGCAGCGGGGCTAGTCCCCGCACTCCAGCGAAAGATGACTACTCGCTCATGATGCGAGATACAAGCAAGATAGGAGAGAAAGATAGATCCGCCATGAGCTCGGTGCAGAGGGTGGACGCAGCCCGGTAAAGAAGATGCGCTCCTTGCTCCGTCTTCTTTCTCTTCTCGGCCTCCTTGGACGCAACACCAGCAGTAGGTGGAGTGGAACTTGATTGGGGTGGTGCTCTGGCAGCCTGTCGGCGTCCGGAACCGATGCCTTCAAATGGGGACCCTGGGGGTCTATTTATATTTTCAGATCTAACCCCAAACGGTTTGGAGACCGTTTGGGCGCCAAACGGTCTTGAGACCGTTTGGGCACCGAATTGTTTGGAGACCGTTTGGGCGCCAAACGGTCTTGCTTTGATCGGTCCTGGCCTTGGTGTGATCGTGCGGCTTTAGTTCTTCAATCGGTCCTTACGCGCGCGTCGAACGGTCTTGGGACCGCGCGGGACCAAACGGTCTTGGGACCGCATGGGACCAAACGGTCTTGGGACCGCATGGGACCAAACGGTCTTGGGTGGGACCAAACGGTCTTGGGACCGTATGGGACCAAACAGTCTTGAGACCGAATGGGACCAAACGGTCTTGAGACCGTATGGGACCAAACGGTCTTGAGACCGAATGGGACCAAATGGTCTTGAGACCGTATGGGACCAAACGGTCTTGAGACCGAATGGGACCAAACGGTCTTGAGACCGCATGGGACCAAACGGTCTTGGGACCGCATGGGACCAAATAGTCTTGAGACCGCATGGGACCAAACGGTCTTGAGACCGCATGGCTTTCTTTGGCAACCGGTTTCGTCTTGTTCTTTGTGTATTCCAACAAACGGTCTTGGGACCACATGCGTGGAGTTGCTTGATTTTCCTGCATTAAATGAAAGATATTTAGTTAAAATCCTATTTATTGAATCAACTAAGAAGTATTGTGCATTATGATTCATATTAGGGTAAAAAGATGTGGAAAAGAGATGAAATTGTTCCAAGAAGGTAATTGAAATCCATGATGAGCATACACTCATCAGTATGTCGGTGACGGGCGGCTACCCTCCTCCCGGTAGAGTATGACTTCATGGCACTGGTGTTGGTGGCCGACTGCTTCCTCAACTTCCGGATGATGATCAAGGTCAG
This sequence comes from Alisma plantago-aquatica, assembly GCA_963693085.1. Taxonomy (NCBI): domain Eukaryota; kingdom Viridiplantae; phylum Streptophyta; class Magnoliopsida; order Alismatales; family Alismataceae; genus Alisma; species Alisma plantago-aquatica. The sequence goes on from OY856411.1 coordinate 989,933,683, forward strand.
GACCGACCCTCTATGCTCTCGACTCTGAGAACAAGGAAGCCAAGCTCTTCAACTGCGTACGGTTTGTGGTGCTCACCGAAACTCACTAGATATGTTACTGCTCCTCTTCTCCAGCCTCCTTCTGGGTAGCCTCCAGCAACCACAGATCACCTCGTGGCTCGGTTCCCTCTATGTCGTCTGCTGGCCGCTTTTTTTACTTCTTCATATACTCCATGGGTTCATTGGAGAACCGGCTCAAACTCAACAGGCTCAACTTCGGCCTCATCCTCTGCACCGCGGTGCTCGACATTCCCCTCGTCATCAGGAACAGATTCTGAGCTCTGATTCTAAACCATCGTTTTAGAGGTCTGTTGATGAGTGGTGTATCAAGTGAGATAGTGTGGATGTGTCAGTAACAAACAAACTGGTGGTGCTTTGCTCGGTCGCCGCATGGGGGTGGTATTGTGGAGAGGAAATAGAAACAGAATCGGTGGGAGGTTTAGGTTTTAGTTTTGGAGGGTTATATGTCGAGTTCTTGTTGTAATTTTTCTTCTAACATAGTTTAATTTGGTCCTGTAAAATAACAAAGGTCATTTGACCATTGTTGCGGTCCTTCCTGATGATGAAGTCAAGCCAAAGATTGGCCGGAGGAGGATATGATCGATCCTGATTGTCCAATAGTAACTGCTAGCAACATGCACATAAAGAAAGGATTCAGATGCGTCGCTAGGCTTATGTACAAGTACAGTGACGAATGAATGGCCGGAGGAGGACATGATCCCAGTTGTCCAGTGGCCTGATATTTCATGCAGCGACATCAACATCCTTGGCAGTTCTTGGCACAATAACATGATGTGGTTTAGACAAGAGACTGATGGGTGAGCATCGAGGAGGAAAAAGTTCTATTGAAATGTTTCTGGAATTCTGGTTCGAAAAAAATAGGTAAATTTTGGTCCATAGTTGGCATTTATTACTTATACGTTATCCGTTGTTGACTATTAAACCAATAGAATAACATATAGCAACTAAAGTGCTAACTGGATTCACTCGAATCTTCAGGTAGTTATTGTCTTCTCAATTGTTTTTGCATGCTCTCAAATCCTCAACGACAAAGGTTAGTATTACCCGCCATGTATGCAAGTATGGCGCCCTTACGGCGACGCACATTCATAATAGCTATACAAAACCTCTAGGTAAGACACCTCGCCTCTTTTAAATGTTCACACTTCTAAATGTTCAACTATGTGGTATTCAATAGCAGAAGGATATTATATATATATATATATATATATATATATAATTACTTTCACATATTAAATCCTAAATAATTATTTTGGAGAAAAGTAGCATGTCCTTTATCCGATGCTCTACTTCTATTCTCAGCTGCAATTCTAAATTATTTTATAGGTCTCTTAGATGAAACAGAGAACTTCTGATACAGACGAGTCATACAGGTACATTGACTAAATTTGCCATACGTCTTTCGGGTGTAAGGCCATTGACTAAAGTAAGTAATGAGAACTTCAGTACGTTCGTGCAACAAGGATGAAAAGCCATGTAAGTAGTATATACATATTGTTATTAGTATTTTGTATAGGTTTTCGTCGGAAATGATATAAAGAAGTAGTTTGCTGTTGGCATGGAATAGGTCGGGCGTGAGCAACATCATTCATCAACAGTCACATCGCCGATCTCCGGAGCTGTAAGTGTGAGTAGCTGAATTCGGCTACCAGCAAGTTGTTCCCCCTTGTGCAAATGGTCACCAGATAGACAGAGTAGAAGACGAGGATTCCCCAATAGTGGAACCGGCAAGAAAAACTCATGTTGTTGTTGTCTGGTAATGCCAATACGAATATTAGTTCTATCATACTCATCTTCAGTATTTTGACCGCATTGGTGTGTATTTCCGATGTATTATCACTTCTTGTAATATCACACTTTTAGATATACACCAACTTTAAACATCATTATGCATGATAATTTCATAATAAATTACATCCTTGTACACCAACTTTAAACATCATTATACATGATAAATTAATAATAACATTCTTTCTAAGTTGCATAAATGTTGTGCACTTTAATGAAAGTCTCTACGTTTCCTAAACATTGTGTTCTTTAATAAAGTCTTTATAGTTGTGTCCAGTCAAGAATTGAAATTTTTTTATTATATTTCAAGCAAATCATTTTATTTCTCAGCATCTCATTTCTTTGTCCTATACATGCTTGTATCTCACCATGTTTATGTATGAGTTGATATGATTTATGGAGTTTTACAAGTCATAGTGGTGTTAGCACAAAGGTAATTACAAACAAAACTGGTATGCGTAATTTTTTCCGTTGTTTCAACAGTTGGACGTGGCCCCCTGTTGCCACAATAATGACATATGTAATACTATATTTTCACAATCTTAGGTACAAAAGAGAATGAGGAGTTAGTGAAAGAATTCCTAATATAACTTGGGCATTTATGGTTTAATGATTCACTTACTTAAAACATTTAACTGTTGATGGTTCCTTTCAGTTAAAGTAAAGCTTATTTTCTAGGAATGTAAATCATGATCTACATATTTCAAAACATAACCAAACAATTCCATTCGCTTCATTTTATTAAATCTTTATAGAGTTGTGTGCACATCAATTATGAGTATATATCTTCTTATGGTAAATTTTCTGGCATGTATTTTTTATAAATACCTTGAAATGTAGCATATACTACTACCACACTGGTTTAGTCAGTTTTTATTATATAATAATTTCATTTATCAATTTCTCATTTTGTGATTTTTATTATATGCATTTAGTGTGATTTATCAAACAGTTATTTGTATATAAATGTCTTTCTCACAAAAAGTACTATGTTTTTGTACTAATACCACTATTGGTATAAATGAAAACTTATACAAGCAAACCCCAATGGTAAAAAGTAAATTCTAATGATCTAATAGTTCTTTAATTAAATAGGTGTCAATCAATAGAAATAATTGAGGATAAGAACCATACCCACACACAAAGCAACTTCGGTGAAGTAAACCATCTTGCCACAACTACCTTTACAAGGATTTGAGTTGCAATCTAGATTTTAATCACAAAGGCTAATGCATAAGTTGTGTTACTTACCATTTCTAAGAAATGGATATTTTGACAATCCAGAGAAACGTACAAATTTGTAAACCCCATCAACTACCTTGGTACACACCAAAAGAAAAACAAAGTAACACAATCTATGGTTCCACGCATTTGATGTTTATTGTTTTTTCATAGTCAACAACGTCATGCTACTAGCTCCATTTATATTAGCAAGGTCCCTATAGTACTGTGGCTACATCACACATATCCTTCAACACTCCAATATTTATACAAGAACAATAATTTCTACTAACATTTGTAGAAGTTTTCTATTTTCATTGTACTTTGTGTTTTCTTGCATCTATGATGTCCTTTGAACACACTTATTGGTATTTGTTAATAAGAGCTACATATTTATTTTACAATGTTACATTACTTGTTTAAGATTAATATATGGTTTTTATACATGAATCAAAAGTATTGAATTATTACTTCACTATCAAAATATTCAATAAATTTAACATAAAAAAGTGAAGATAACACAAACATTATTATATGAACTTTCAAATTCTTTTATAAAATTTTGATTTAAAGAAAATTGTAAAAACATATAGCATATATATTCTCTCTTTTAAAAACAACTAATTTCAAAATATATATTTTATTTGACACGTGCACGTGTGCGTTCACTAGTGTATATATATATATATATATATATATATATATATATATATATATGTGTGTGTGTGTGTGTGTGTGTGTATGTATATTATATATGTCTGTATGTATATATATGTCTGTATATATATATATATAAATATATATATATATATATATATATATATATAGAGAGAGACAGAGAGAGAGAGCCAGGCTAGAATACACTCGAGTGTACAGATCACGCCGTACACCCCAATGGTGTTTGTCTATCTAGACCATGTTTTTCCAAAATCTAATCCATTGATCTGCATGGTTATAATAATAATAGGCCACATACAAAATTTGAACTCATTTGGATGAGTGTAAGTCACTCATCTAAGGACAACAAAATCGACGCACAAAACTAATTTGAAATATATGATTTTGGTCTCCTTTCGAAGCACGATCTATAAGTGTCCAAATGAGCTAAAATTTATTATATAGTATGTTCTTATGATAATTAAGAAGACCAACGGTTTAGATTTTTCAAAAATTTATTGCATCTTTAAAAATGACTGAGGTGTACGGTGCCTCCGGTACACTCGAGTGTACACTAGCCTGACTATATATATATATATATATATATATATATATATATATATATATATATATATATATATATATATATATATATATATATATATATATATATATATATATGCTACTACTACTATAAAAAGGGTGAATGTTTGAAAAAAAATACAGTTACACCATTTTTTCTTATTGTAAAACACCACAACCAATTAGATTATAGCATTTTCAAAATGCTGTTGTCTCCTTAACTCTCTCTCTTCTCAAGTTGTTTTCACCATTTTTCTTTGTTTTTCTATGGCATAGCGACCCACGTTTCCTTACCATTCTGATGCTCAACACCCACGTTTCATTTTCAGTTTCGGTTTTGCGATCTCATTTACATTTCACACATTCACTCACGTTCCCATTTTTGAAACCAATCAAACATGTCATTGTTCTCTTCCCTCTCAACCTTCTATTCAATGTCGTTGTATCCACAACTAAGCCATGTACATTTACCACACATGGTTTGAATTGGCCACTACGTCCAACAACTCGACAATCATCAGACGTGGTCAATAACTACCATACAATTGCAACCTCCCATATCTGGACATGCACTCGCCCATAACTACATCGGAGGGGCGTGCAAATAATGATACCCTCACAAAAGAAATAACTGCTTAGCATCACGTCGTCACCCGTATTACCAATGAAGCAAATCTAGCCCTATTCAGATCCATTTGAGACACCCCTCAATTGTGATATCAATATCGGGTGTGCAGATTTGATTTCGATATTCTTACCTGACATGAGCAGAGCCGCAAGTCTGGTACTCGAGACAGCGATGTGGCAGCACAACTCGAGATAGCTTGGTGGATCAAACTGTAGTTTGACGGCAACACAACTCCATAATAGCTTGGTACTCGAGCTGCAAGTTTGGTACTATTTTTCCTATCTAATTATTATACAAATGTACTATAGATAGCAGGTATGTACTCAGACCACAGTATGACGGCTTGTATTTGTAAAGAAACATATTTCCTTGTGCAAAATAAGAAATGCAGTAGAATTGGCTTTATTGTAGCGTTAGCAAGATGACATTTCTTCAATAATAACTGGCAATAGAATAGTGGCCGGGTAAACATGAGGTTATGTAGCAAAGGTGTTAGAAGGACAATCTTTCCTTTTTTTCATGCTTGCAAACTGACGTCTGTGGATAAGCAAATGAAGCATAGAAAAGCGTGGCTATATTATTTCCATCATTTACTCCAGTGAGCATTTAACCATATTGATGTATTTATCATCCTCACATATGATACACTCCATCCAATCTTGCCTAGCATTTCCTTTCATAATTATCAAGTCTATCCAATCATTTAAAAATGATGAAAAGATATCGGCGATGCTAAGTGCAGTCATGCAAATTAAACGTGCAAGCAAATACAACCTATTTTTGTTTGTCAGGTAGTAGTCTCTGCCGTAAATACTTTTCTAATGTTGAACATGACCAAGCAGGTGGTTCAAGACAGAACGTCCAGCTATGGTCTGCTTCCAGGTGTGTGCCCATGGCTGGCAATAGACACCAAGATGCAGCTCACTCTCCTAGACATTGGAGCATCAATTGACAAATATAAAGAAGAATCCGTAGGAGTCTAGCCTGGGACATTCTACGTTGTATACAACTTGAAAACTCACCTTCACCTGGGATAGCATCGTTGCATACGTGATCACTTGCTCGGTAGTGGTAGTGCTGTGAAACCAATTGTGCAGAGAAAAATACAATCAGTTATAGGATGTGAGGCAATTTTGTGGCGCCTGCATGTTTTGTTGTAATGTCGGCCAGACTTGCTGAACTGGAGGCTTCACAAGTTAAGGCACTCTTTAACTATAAATACCTCAAATACATTTACTATCGTTGTCCTTAAGTCAATATTGTTAATTACGTTCTTTCACTTTTGTAAGAGTAAACGTTGACAAGAAGATACAATGTAATGATATCGAGTTTGATAATGTAACAACCTCTGGCCAACAAACTGTGATCGACATCGAAACAAATTCCGTGAGTTAGTTCAGCTCTTTTCCTACACGGTAAGACAGTGTGTTTTAGGCATGAACCTGAATTGCTGAATAGGTAGCCCGTCTAGGCAGACAATGACCGAGCAAATTCTATGTTTATCTTGAATTCTCATACTTTCATTTGCACCTCCAACAATTTTGAGATTTACTTTTTGTTGTGGCTGCTGTTGTATTTTATAGCAAAAGTCTTTAGTCCCACATTGTGCTCAGGATTTGCGGTTCCTAATTAAAGAAGGTGTAGGCTGCACCTTGTATGTGATTAAGCCACCTGTTAAATAAATACAATCCACACCCTACAAACCGGTACGTAGTGACACGTGCTGATTGATAAACGAAGAAACAACCTGCTCCTGATAAAACCAAGAACAGCAAATCTGTACTCCCCATATTACTTGTTTTGGAGACTTCCCTCCTATTCATATATGGCTGCTAGTCCATGTAATATTTGAGGAATAAAATAGGATGTGGGTTTCGCACGCGCATGGTGGGGCAACCCAAATGGGTTTGGGCCGGTCCGGTCCGGAAACCCTGGGCCGGTCTGGTCCGGAACCATTTTTAACCTGGGCCGCAATGCACCTGTTCGTTTGGCAGTTCCAAACCGCACCGCGTTTGCAACCGAACGTATCCTTTCACGCTTCTTTTTCCTGGTTATGTGTGTTCGCTTTCCGCTGTCGTTCAGAATAGACGAAAAACTTCTTTCGCTTTCTTCTTCCTCTCTTCTCTGCCGCCTACAGTCTACCCACTGAAAAAACGATCGCTTGCCTTTCGCCCGTCACCGTGACTGCGTGTGCAGGCTTCACGTTGGCACACGCTGTTTGATCCTGGGAGAGTAGCCGCACTGGAGACTACTGCACATACGTTCGTCGTCGGGTACCGCAGAAATACTCTTAAGGAAAGTGCATCTTGCACGCCTCAGCGATAATCTGGTATACACTTATACGTTTACGCCTTTTTTATCGCGGTTTGTACCCTTATATGAACAACAATCTTAAGAGTAATCCGTTCACTAATGGGTACTAACATGGAAGGGTTTGAAACACCATTTACGCCTGTGACACCGTCTAACAATAACAACCAAATTGTTACTGTTTCTACTGTTCCGCAAACACCAATTCCTGATGTTACAAAAATTGAACAGTTTAATGGACAACATTACAGGCGTTGGCAAGAAAAAATTATTACTACTCTAGAAGTTTCTAATGTCTCGTTTGCTTTAACTGAACCCAAACCTGAAAACGATTCTGTTGATTGGGAAAAAGCAAATCGCATTTGTCGACATGTGATTCTAAGTATTTTTTCTAATCAACTGTTTGACGCCTACTTTCCAATTAAAATTGCATCTAAAATTTGGGAAAGTCTGAACAAGAAATATATTCTGGAAGAGGCTTCTACCCAAAAATTTATTGTTACAAATTTTTTAAATTTTCATATGACTGAAGATAAAGATATAACAACTCAAATTCATGAATTTTAGATTTTACTTGATGATTTGAAAAATGAAAAAATTGATCTTCCTGAGTTTTTTGTTGTGGGTTCTTTAATTGAAAAACTACCTGGTTCTTGGAAACATTACAAGAACAATTTAAAGCACAAAAGAAAGACTATGTCACTCGATGATGCAATAATACATATCTGAGTTGAAGATCAAAATCGTACTAGAGAAAAATATGAACTGAATAAAGAGTTGTCATGTACTGCTAACTTTGTTAATAATGAAGTTAAAGAAAATAAAGTTTCTACTGATCAGTCTAAAAATAACTGGAAAAATAAGAAAGGGAAAGGAAAAAAGAATAAATATAAAGGAAACAAAGATATTAAGAAAAGCAATGTTTTCTGCTATGTTTGTGGCAAACCTAGTCATACTTCTCCTAAATGCAGGCATAGGAAGAAACAAGCAGTCTAAGATTCGAAGGATACATCAACCAACCTTGTCACGGAGGACGTATTTGTGGCATTTGTCAGCATTGTCAACATGGGATCATTCCACCAGAACGATTGGATCATTGACTCGGGGGCTAGTCGCCACATCAGTGGCAACAAAGATGCTTTCGTGACCTACACCGAGGTAGGGTAGGAGGAACATCGGGTTGTAATGGGAAACTCTAGTGCTTCTCCTGTGACCGGAAAGGGCAATGTCATGATCAAGATGACTTCTGAAAAAATTTTGCTGATCAAAGATGTGATGTTTGTCCCTGATATTTGTGTTAATTTAATTTCTGTTTCTCAACTTGTTAAGTTTGGGGTGAAAGTGTCCTTTGAATCAAACAAGGTCATTCTCTCTAAGTATGGGGACTACCTAGGCATGGGTTACTGCTCAAATGGGCTCTTTCTACTGAATGTACCAAATTCTGCTGCTAATGAAATAACTCCTTCTGCTTATATCGTTGATTCTTTTGATGTATGGCATAATAGATTAGGACATGTTAATTTTAAATATGTACAATACATGAAATCTTTAGGTTTAATAAATGATATTAATGGTGTTGTTAATTTAAATAATAAATTTCAAATATGTGCTGAAACTAAATCTACCAAGAAACCGTGTCCTCAAATTTCACATAGAAATTCTGAATTGCTCGATTTAATTCACACTGATCTTGGAGATTTAAAAGGAAATCTATCTAGAGGTGGGAAACATTTCTATATTATTTTTTTAGATGATTTCTCACAATATACAAAATTATATTTACTACATTCAAAGGATGAAGCTTTTGGAATGTTTGTTAAATATAAAATAGAAGTAGAGAATCAACTTAATAAGAAAATAAAATGTCGTCGCTCAGATAGGGGTGGTGAATATGATTGTTCTCCTTTTAATGATTTTTGTGTAAACTATGATATTATACATGAATACACACCTCCATATTCACCTCAATAAAATAGAATTGCTGAACGTAAAAATAGAACTCTAAAAGAAATGATGAATTCTATTTTAATCAATTCAGGCGCACCCAACAACTTGTGGGGGGAAGCGATCTTATCATCTTGTTTTCTTCAAAATCGCATCCCTAGTAGGAAGACAAATAAGACACCATATGAATTATGGAAAGGATATCCTCCTAATTTGAAATATCTCAAAGTGTGGGGGTGTCTAGCTAAAGTTTTATTAATTGAGCCTAAGAAATGAAAATTGGGATCTAGAACCCTAGATGGTGTTTTTGTAGGTTATGCGCAAAATAGTGTCGCATATAGATTCTTGGTTATTAGAAGTGACAACAATGTTGTAGAACCTAATACAATTGTTGAATCTCAAAATGCTAAATTTTTTGAGCATATCTATCCTATGAAAACTCAGAAAACTTATCTAATCCTTCAAATAAAATTTTAGAGAATATCCCAAATACATCAAATTCTAATGATGATTTAGAACCTGATGATATAGAACCTAGAAGATCCACTAGGATGAGGAAGGAAAAGAATCTTGGTAATGATTTCTATTCCTTTATAGTGGATAATGACCCTCAATCTTACAATGATGCTATTAATTCAACTGATTCCTCTTTATGGAAGGAAGCAATTAATAATGAGATTGAATCTATTTTATCTAATCATACATGGGAACTAGTGGAACTTCCACCAGGTATTAAACCCATAGGATGTAAATGGATATTTAAAAGAAAATTGAAAATAGATGGGACTGTAGATAAATACAAAGCTCGTTTGGTTGCCAAGGGATATAAACAACAAAAGGATATTGACTATTTTGATACCTTTGCTCCTGTTACTAGAATCTCTTCAATCAGGATTTTAATTGCTTTGGCATCTATTAAGAAATTAATTATACATCAAATGGATGTTAAAACTGCTTTCTTGAATGGAGATTTGGATGAAGAAATTTATATGGATCAACCCGAAGGTTATGTAGTTTCGGGAAAAGAACATATGGTATGTAGACTAATCAAATCTCTCTATGGCTTGAAACAAGCACCTAAACAGTGGCATGAGAAATTTGATAAGGTAATTGTATCATATGGATTCCATATAAATGAAGGAGTTAAATGTATATATTCTAAAGTCGATAACCAAGGTTGTGTTATTATATGTCTCTATGTAGATGACATGCTTCTTTTTGGCACTAATATTGATATTATAAATAGTACAAAAGGCTTCTTGGCTTCTAATTTTGACATGAAAGATATGGGTGAAGCAGATGTAATCTTAGGAATTAAACTCCTTAAACATGATGATTACATCATGCTATCCCAAGAACATTATGTTGAGAAAATTCTCAAAAGGTTTTCAATGTTTGATTGTAAGCCAGTAAGTACACCTTTTAATTCTAATTGCCATCTTAAGAAAAATAAAAGTACTAGTGTTCAACAAGTCAAATATGCACAAGTAATTGGAAGCCTGATGTACTTAATGAATTGTACTCGTCCAGATCTAGCATATGCAGTGGGAAGATTAAGTAGATATACCCAAAATCCTAACAAGGATCATTGGGATGCTCTACATAGGGTTTTAATATACCTTAAAGGCACAATTAATCATGGATTGATTTTTGCGGATCTCCAACTGTGCTAGAAGGATATTGTGATGCCAATTGGATTTCTGATTCAGATGAATTGAAATCTACAAGTGGTTACATCTTCACTATGGGTGGAGGTGTTGTGTCTTGGAAATCCTCCAAGCAAACTTGTATAGCTCGTTCCACTATGGAATCTGAGTTCATTGCCTTAGAAAAGGCTGGAACTAAAGCTGAATGGCTAAGACATGTTCTAATGGATCTTCTCATTTGGGAGAAACCTTCTCCACCGGTGTTTATACATTGTGATAATCAAGCTGCCATAGAAAGAGATAAAAACAAAGTTTATAATGGGAAGAGTAGACATATTCGTCTACGTCACAATATTGTGAGGCAGCTTGTATGTGATAGCATAATCTCAATTGATTATGTAAAGTCAGAATTAAATTTGGTCGATCCTCTAACAAAGCCATTAAGTCAAAGACTAGTGAGCGATACATTGAGGAGAATGGGATTATGTCCATACCAGATGTCAAAGTGATGGATACCCAACCTTCATGCACGGTGATCCCAGGAAGAAGGTTCAATGGGAAAAACGAAGTCACTGGATGACTCAATGTGTTGTAATAAATGTGTCTCATTCTTACGATGTAAACAACAATTTGCAATGATTCAGTTGAATATATTTCTTAATGGATTTCATAGCCATTAATCACTACAACAAACATACTCATTAGCGGCCTTTCAGAAATGCCACTAAAAAAAATAAAAGCCAGTAAACAGGTTTAGCAGCATTTGTTGACATTTAAAAAAATGCCTCTAGCGCCAATGCCACTAGGAAGATAGTGGCTTAAGTTGTAAAAGCCACTAAAGGTTCGTCTTTAGTGGCTTCGAATAAATGCCACATAAAGGCCACTAAACCATCATTTGGCATTTACAAAAAAGCCACTATCCATCAATTGACTTTTATACAAATGCCACTATTTTGTATTATGTTGGTGTATGAAAATGTTCTTATTGATTTTAATGGCGTATAAAAAAAGCCACTAATGACTACTAGTACTGTATTACTACATTTTCATGGCTTTTAGTCATTCAGTTTTCAATTCATTATCATTATTTCTATATGAATGTCAATTGTAGACGAACTCACTTTTATGAAAGTATGAATAATTTTTATTTATAATCAATTGAGAATTACATGGGGAGGACATTTTACCTTGCCCCTTATATTGAATTACATGGGGAGGACATTTTACCTTGCCACTTATATTGAATACAACACCAATGTTTACCAAGCTCCATTGATCTTGGATGGCTTCACATGCCAATATCGTCTTCACTGACTTAAAAGAACAATAGTAGGGAGGCGTGAATGACTAAATTAACGATCTGTATAGCCGCTTATAAACCAGAAATTACAGGAGTTGCAACATGATTCTCTTGATTAAGTCTGTATTCATTCCTCAAGTTGTACAGATCGGCTTTGGTGTGATTAAACTTTGATCTACTTCAGATGTCGCTGCTAGATTCTAAAAATCCTCTAGTCTTGGATTTCTTCTATTAGTCTCAATCTTTCTCGCAGACCCTTGCCTCTTCATCTTTATTCCACTTCCTTTAATTTTCCTACTTACTGATCTCTCTGGAGTGACATACATATTGGCTTCCTTAGTTTCCTTTACTGCAGAGATTTGGACTGAATCCTTGTTTATCTGTAGGTCATCTTTCTCTACATCCACCAGGACATTTACAAACTCTATTATTCCATCCAACTCCGGGTAAACAACTGTGTACATTGCTGCATTATCAACAATAGTGTAAAGCAGCAAATAATAAGGGCAAATAATTTACCTGCTGACTCATCTCAACAATGCCACCTGCATTATCAACAATAAGTCCAAACATATCCATAGTCAATACAAATGCAGTAGTACTCAACATCCATGTTGAATCCACCAAGTGGCCTAATACAGAGCAGCTGCAACATCCATGTCGAATCCACCAACAAACTAACTGACAAATGGCCAAGCAAACCTTTCTTTCTTGCTTTGCAATTTCATTTTCCTTTGATAGCTTCCTCCAAGGACCTAATGCAATTTCATGCTCTTCTCAGGTTTTAGCTTTGAAATTAGAAAACATCATTACCAAAAAAAAACTTTCAGGAATTGTTAATTCCTCTTGCAAGTTGTAGCAATAGAAGTGCGATGTTCATCAAAAAATCTCACTAGTACATGATTACAGTTAGCATGACAGTACATTGGTTCATCAAATTAAAAAGAAATTTACATTCCATCTCTATCAAAGCAATGTTCATGTTTTCTTATTCATCAAATTAAAAAGAAATTTACATTCCATCTCTATCAAAGCAATATATGTTTTCTTATTCAACAGAGAACAATATAAAAACTCTCCAATAGATGAAATTCCCTTGGTAATATGTATGAAGGCATGTGAAGAATGAGACATAATAACAAGGTAAATAATGATTCCTGCTCTACAACAAATGTGTGGAATATGCAATGGTAAATTCATGAGTTAATTATTAAACATAGATGTAGAAAAGATGTGCACCAAACATGCTTGTCCTACAGGGAAGCCGAGCATACTCCTCAGAAGCATGTAGTTATTAGCCTAAGATGTGGCTGCCACAGCTCATTGTACAAAATGCAATGCTTCCCTCAATGCAGAAGGAAATTCCACCATCTGACCTATAATCCAGTCATTATCTCACATATTTGACAAGGCTGCAACTGGGTTGTCTTGGATTGTATTCAGCCACTATAGTCCTCCCTATAGCTAAAAATTAGTTTGGTCTTGGTTGGCTCCACTTCTAACCTGATCATGTCCAGTTCAAGAATATGAAAGTAACTATACATAAAAACTCTTGGAAAGTTTGTATTTTCCTCAATCCACCACTTTGGGTGCACCTTTGGAAATGTGTGTGTTAATCAGAAAGAGATCAGGGATAGGAATGCAGAACTGCAGGGCTTTTGGCCGTATTTGGCTTAAAGTAGATGCAAAACAGAGCATGCACAGTTCATATTATATATAGAGGAAGCCTTATCACCCCTAATGGTGCAAGCCTCATAGACAGATGGACCTCCAACAAAATCTAGAATATGCAAAAACACATGTGATTGTTCAACTATCACAACAGCTCGAGTGGTCACTTGAAGGCAATTTATAAAAAAATTACAATTACACTTACAAAGTGAAATGTTGAATAACCTTCCCTCTTCAGCTCATCCTTCTCTTCTAATTGAGCCCTCAACACATTTTTCTCCACTCTAAGATTCTCCAGTGGAAACTGAAATGATATGTAAATAAGTTTGGTATCTTTAAAAATCAAATGATGGGCATAGAAGCACTAAAGCATGGGAAGCAATAATGATGGTAACTTCTGGTTCACGTGTATGATATGTATCATTATAAGTTAGTAGCATACCATCTTTGTGCACACTTAGCATCAATAGAATGTCTATCATGCCCATGGAAAGCTTCAGACATGCATTCAACAAAAGGAGTCTTTGAAATTCAATGCAACTCGATCTTCCCAAAAATGTACATGTATACATGTCCCTTTCCAGCATCAAGATAGAAATGTAACACAAAGGGGTAAAGATCAGCCTCCAATTCCAATAAGAATATCCATTATAATTGAATTTTTGTCTATAAGAGAATGTTCAGTGTATATCTTGCATAAATTTATTATAAATTTACAAGCTATAATGTATTGTATTTAATTATAAGTCTATATTTGGCATGTAAAACATTTTAACATGGACCACATTCTATATGTGTTGTTTGTCCTAGCAAAAAAAGAATATCATATGGGAATAACATGAAATTTTATCAAAAACACTAATGGACACAAAATTAAAGATCAATGAACACAAAACTAATTGTGTCCTCTCATAAACACATACTATAGCATGATGATTTCGTGTTATCTTAATGACACTGAAGGACACCAAAATAAAATAACTTCATGGATGATAAAGGAAAAAGTGAAAAATGTACCTAACTCTTAAATTATGGTTAGGTTTTAGTTAACTTGTATCTCTTAAGCATTCAAAAACCCATACATATGCTAAGGAGTCAAAATTCAAAACTTACAACAGCTATTAATGGCTTGTCCGACTGCCCAGGGCTCCCATGGGACACATCCATTCCTAGTATAATAGTTGGCTCTTAGGATATCTTTGGCATGGATGGAGGATGCTCAGCTATGGTGAACTTCTCTACAGGCTTATGCAGGATCTCATTCGTTGTGGAAACATGAAGTGTGTTGTCAGTAACTTTTTTTATGTATTTCGTTTAACTAATTTAAACGAAATACATTAAAAGATTTTACTTACAATGCCCTTCATGTTTCCACAACATATGAGATCCTGAATATGCCTACGGGTGTCACATTGCACAGAGAAGTTCACCACATCCATGAGCATCCTCCATCCATGCCAAAGATCTCCCAAGTGACAACTATTATACTAGGAATGGATGTGTCCCATGGGAGCCCTGGGCAGTCGGACAAGCCATCAATACAAAGGTTGTCAGATCTCGAGATTGGCCTTTAATTAATCTACAAGTACAAAGCTGCAGTTAGCAGAGGATCATTACCATAGTTATTGAATTTTAGGGCCTGCATCACAACCACATGTTACAGAAAGGGTATTATTTTAGATGGAGGGGGTAAAGGAAAAAAGACAAATATACAAATGTTGTTTTAACAATTAAGGGAATAGGGAGGAACCCACATTACTAAGAACACCCATTCTTTCTTGAGGCTTCTGCCTAGACTTCTCAACCAGAGCAGACCTCTAAAATGTTGACAATGACTTAGTGTGCCTTTGCAAAATGCAAAAACACCAGGCTATATTATACTTAGTACCAAAAACAAAACAGTCAAAAACAACACAGTGAGAAAACAGAACAACACTCGTACAAGTAACACACCTCATGATCTGACATGATGCAAGCTGGATATGAAGCCCACAAATATGAAGAACCCGCAATATGCATTCCTGCTTATATAAGCAATTACATTCCAAGATATTATCAAATAGAATCAAACATGCATAGGTTGGGAAATAGAAAATCATGGTATACGATGTGTGGATGCCATACAAAGGGACAATTACCCTTTTACTGCAGTAGTTTTTACATTAAAAAAGAATTATTCAATCCAAATCACCCATCCACATAAGTATTAAATTTTGAAATCCAAACCATAATAATCCATTTACCAACTGAGTAATTACAAAATGGAAAGAAATGGATCAAATAACCGTAACTCATTTTCAACTAAATTTTGCATCTGTACCCACAAACAAGAAGCTAAAACACTTCTCATAGCTAAAAACCACAAGCCAATCATAATGCGTGTATCATCCATAATACTAAGATTCTCCATAACAAAATTAAAAGTAGGACAAAACAAAATAGGATTGTTATTTGGCAACATTGTCTACGACAATGGACATGAAACACCATTACTTTGGATCGGCATGTACAAATAACAAAGTGGATTACATAAAAACAACTATATCTCTCCTCTCTTTATATAGTATCCAAGAATGCAATTAAATTTAAACTCCATGTCCTGCAACAAATGGAAACGACTTTAGATACTACTTTTGTTTTCAATTATGTAACAGTATAAGCAATACTTTATGCTCACCTTGGCAACGTATGTGTTTTCGGCCATGCTATGACGTTGCCAACAGCATCATCAACAAAATGATATTGATCATAAGGTCTAACTAGAGGATCGTTGCCCAACAAAGCAACCTCTACAAAAATAGCAACAAATGATGAGCCTAAAATTGCACCTCCCACCCTTTTCATGGGGTCAACCTCAGAGACTCGACCGAATGCAATTCTAGCATCTGGATCTGTAAAACTCAGCAGATACACATCCAACAAAAAAATACAGTTTACAAAACAAATTTATATAAACGTAAAATGAAGTGTAATTCACAGTATTAAAAACATACTTGTCCCTTCTTAAATGATGAATGTCTTATATGGAGTGGAGTTTGCATTGATAAGTTTGTCTGCACAATTATTTTATTTTTGTCATAAGTCCATAAAAGTCAACATGGAAAATAATTGATACCACACATCTTGTATAAAATGTATTCATACTTGGCCAGTGCCAAAATGTTGTGCTAGACTGTTTCCTGCTCTAGTTAAGACAAGTAACTCCTCTAATTTTTGGTGGAATTCATCCTTTTGTTGTTGAAGTTTTGCATCAAATTCCAACTGTTGTTCTTCAAGCTTATCCTGGAAATGCTTCCTTTGTGCTTCTTCAGCTTCTCGGGATTTACGGTTCTTGCCCCAGATATCAGAAGGTGATGGTCCAAGTCCATAACCACGAACATATCATGGTCTCTCTTCTCCCATAACATGCCTATAAATTTCATTTGAAGTAACATCAGGTTGTTTTCTTCGCAGCTCTTCTCCTACCTCAGAAAATTTTTCCTACATACAACAAATCATACGAGATGCAATTTATACCAAATATATACCTCTATGAAATTAGTAAATGTAACATAATACTATAGGATATTATGTGTTGTACCAAAATTTTGGCGGATTCAACATCAACTATGCTCCCATCTTTTTTACGATGAGTTTTCTCAAAAAACATTTTGGGATCCACTTCTCCGCCTATTTCCTTCTCCATCTTTATCATTCAAACAAGGTTATTGTAAACACTAAATTAACGGATGTCATCAAATTATCTAAATGGATCACAAAAATTACTAACTTACATCATATTTCAGACATGCAAACGACTTTGTTCATGTTGTGTGTCTAACCTTTTGAAATTTTCTGCTTGTCTTGTTAGTTATAGACTTCCTCTGTGGAAACATTGCAGTATTGTGCATAGTAATTATATGTGTGGTGCTGTAAGTATCAACAAATAGAAAAAATAATATTACCTTTCCTTTATTACTCGTCCAATAATCGACAAGAAATTTCCAATGCGACTTGTCTACACGGGGAACAACTTGTTCAAGCTGTTGTTCGTATGGACTATCTTCTACGAAGTATAGTCTCCTTAACTCGCACTTGTGTTCCTTCCATTTCTTTCCTAGTCTCTTCATTGTCCACTCCTTCAGATCTGAATCCATTGTGAATTTACTCTACCGACATAAAGGATATCAATTAGATGCTTCATTTAACCATTTAAAAATCAAATTTAATAATATACCTTCACAAAATTCCATATAGAATCTTTTTTATTTGCTGGAAATTGTCTCCAGTCCTCATAGTTTAGTGGACAAAGATTGGGATCTCTTGCAATGGTTGTCAGAAAACTTGATAAGTGACTTTGGTTTTCACCTACTGGTTGTCCAAATTGATTTTTCTCAATGGGAATTGGATCGTCGGGCTTTCTTTTCCAAACTTTCAAACATTTTGTTCGGCCACGTGCTCGATGTTTTTGACCTAAGCATTCATTCATAAAGGATAAAATATATATATGCATAATTATATATGATTAAATGCAGCACTATAAATACAATGATATGAATGAAATGAGTACCTAGCCCATCAGAAGGTGTTGTTGTAACATTCAATGACTCAACATGGTGATCAGAGATGTTATTTTGGTCCATGTTATCAGGAAATACATTGCTATTTTGGTTATTGGCAGCTCTATTCTCTACAATTCTTGAATGAATAGACACGGATGCATTGACATTAGGCACACGGGGTAGCTGTGAAATTCTTGATCTTGTAACTTTATCACAACTTTCTTTGTTTTGCTGATTTTGGAACCTTGTTCCCATCTCCTTTTCAGTTGTGCATGTTTGAGAAGATTTCGAACCACCAACCATATTATAGTCTTGTGGAGACGTGGCTTATTGGGCATTTTTTGCAGAGCTAGCAACAGTTTTATTGAATTTGTTTGCTCTATCATTACGAATTTCAGTTGGAAGGGAAGCTAAAAAAATTTTCGGAGCAATTTGAGGTTGACATGTTCAAAGATTGCCAACAAGCATGTCGAGTAATGCTAGGCAAATGAGTCGTCGTACATGAGTCATTGTTGTTGTTCTTATCATTGCTTGCGGCTGTCATGTTATGGCAATTGTCACTGTACTGTTCTCTCATCCTAAGTATATCAAGTCACATAAAAATGGTCACATTTAGAAAAATATTGAACAACATAATAATAATTTTATTAATAATATTTAAAAATGAAACTCATATATTTAAGCAAATATAATTATAAACAACAGTAGAGACCAGGATAAATATGAATAAGAATAATGTCAGACATGCAAAATTGATACACCCAGCTAGAGCACAATGTGAGATAGAAAATTAAAGAGATACATTGAGCCAAAAAAGGCTTTTTTAAGTCAAATATTAATGACAAACAAAAAGAAACATTGGCTGCTATTTTGTAATCTTCTCATTCAAAACAGTCATCATCATCACTTTGAGATACACTTTCATCATCCTACTGAATTCAGGATTGGTTTTTTTCAGTTGTTGAACTAGCAACAGTAATTCCTTCCATATCCAGTCTAACTATGTCACAATCAGTATCTTCATCCTCTGATGTCATTGATAGCCCATCTCTAGTTTCACCTTGCACATAAGCTTCGACATTCTCAATACAAGATTGTTCTTTCATGTTGAACATATCCCGTGGGGCAATCTTTACAGCAAAATGCCACCCTTTTACAGTGACATCTTCTACATAAAATACTTGTCCAACTTGAGATGCCACTACAAATGGTTCTCCTGTAGTTTGAAGGCGTCTCAAATTAACAAGAGTCAACCCATGTTCATCATGCTTGATTCCCCTCGTTGAGTAGATGTCCACCCAATCACACTTAAATAATGTCACCTTAAAGTGTTCATAATAATTGAGCGCAATAACATCCTTCAAAACACCATAGTAGGTTACATCTCTAGTAATTGGATTGCGGTCAGTGGTTTTAGAATAACAATCAGTCTTAGCTACCAGAAAGACTCCACTATTTTGTGTTGTTCGATTTGCATCTTTTGCCTTGGTATGAAATATGTGACCATTGACAACATAGCCCTTGTACTTAATGGCCAGTTGATGTGGACCTTGAGAAAGAAACTTGATTTTATCATCTACCATATCTGTTCTTAGGAGTGCCTCAATCTAACAAAAGAAAAGTTTGTTAGACTTTATTCATGAAGCATAACTAATTTAATTACCACAACTAAACTTACATGTTCCTTAAACCATCCATCAAATGAGTTACTATGTATTCTATGAACCTCCTTTAAGGACTTCTGAGGATGTTTTTGCCTAATGATATCATAGTGCATCCTGAATACAAAATATGTGCAATATGTTATTGGAATATGTTATAGCATTTTATTAATAGAAGATAGTTGACACTAACTTACTTAATGTAGGGTTCAATTGCTTCACAATTGAATAGTACATACTTATGAGCTTGTTTCAATGTATGTTCGTCCAAGACACATGTTACCATTTTACCAATACCACGACCTACTTTCGAGAAAATAGACCAATCATCATTGTCAAGTGTTGGCTCGTTTTCCAAATTTGCTTCGTCAGTATCGTTTCTATTTGGCCGATTTAATTTTGTTTCAACTCCATCCAAGTATCTTGAATAAAAAGTTAGACACTCTTCAGCTATATATCCTTCTGCTATTGACCCTTCTGGATATCTTTTATTACGAACATATCCTTTTAGGATCATCAGATACCTGAAAACAAAGTTGAGGAAAATATTATGATAAATTACATTCCAATAGGTAAAGTCATCACGACGTGTGAAATGTTACCTTTCAATTGGATACATCCAACGATACTGAACAGGGCCGGCTATCTTAGCTTCATAAGAGAGATGGACTGATAGATGCACCATTATGTCAAAAAAACATGGGGGGAATATCTTCTCCATCTCACAAAGTGTAACAACTATTGCATTTTCCAATGTAGAAAAATCAATTGGATCTATGACTTTAGTGCACAACCTTTGAAAATGGCGACAAAGATTAATAATACATGACTTAGCATTCTTACTGGGCAAGGACACAGTGACAACTAATAGCAAAAGTTGTTGCATCAACACGTGATAATCGTGACTTTTCATTGGTAGCATCTTCTGATCCTTCGGCCGTGCACATCTAGATATATTAGACGCATACCTGTCTGGAACTTTGATAGATTTTAGGAGGTTGCAAAATAATATTTTTTCATCTTTTTTCATTGTATAGAAAGCTGGAGGTAGGATGGTATATTTACCAACAGTTTTTGGATGAAGCGGAAATCTGATTCCCATATCCTCCAAATCCTTCCTTGCATTCAAGTTGTCCTTACTTTTATCTTTCAAACCTAGCAATGTTCCAATAATACTCTCACATATATTCTTCTCAATGTGCATGACATCGAGATTGTGCCTTACAATGTTAGTTTTCCAATATGGTAGCTCAAAAAATATGCTTTTCCTTTCCCAATTGTGTGTTGAATCCTTACCTCTTGGCCTTTTCTTACCAATTACAGTTGTTCCATCCTCCAATTGTGACAAGATTTGAGCTCCAGAAGTAGGTTTAGGTGGACACCTAAATTCTTGCTCACCATCAAATGCCTTTGCTTCTTTTCGGAATCTGTGGCTAGTTGGAAAAAACCTAAGATGTCCTATGTAGCAAACTTTATGGCTATGTGGCAACCAATGAGAGACAGTATTTTTCTTACAATAGGGACATGCTTTGTAGCCTTTAGTACTCCAACCAGATAGATGTGCATATCCTGGAAAATCACTAATTGTCCATAATAAAGAAGCCCGCATCTGAAAGAATTCCTTGGTTCCAGCGTCATATGTATGTACACCAGTATCCCATAGTTCTTTCAACTCATCAATCAATGGACGCAAGTACACATCTATATTTTTGGGTGAAGCTGGTCCAGGAATGAGTAGGGACAACATAAAATATGGTTGCTTCATGCACAACCAAGGAGGTAAATTATATGGAATAATCACAACAGGCCATGTACTGTAATAAGTACTCATTGTCCCAAAAGGATTAAATCCGTCAGTTGCAAGCCCCAATCGAAGGTTTCTAGCATCTGCAACAAATTCTGGATGCATCACATCAAATGTTTTCCATGCAGGTGAATCAACCGGGTGTATTAACTTGGCATCTTTTTCATATTCTTCTGCATGCCACCTCATTAAGGATGAGGTTTTTGATGACATGAATAACCGCATTAGGCGGGGTATAAGTGGAAAGTGTCTGAGCACTTTCATAGGCATTCTCTTGGGTTTTTTTTGCAAGCTCGTCATCATCATCTGGGATTGTAATCAGTTTCCATCTTGATGCTCCACATGTATCACAGACGTCTTTATCAGTAGAATCCTTCCAAAACAACATGCAACCATTTGGACAAACATGAATCTTCACATAATATAAGCCCAACCCCGTAATTGTCTTTTTTAGCTCATAAAATGAATTAGGTAATTGTTCTCCTTATGGTAGCATCTTTTTAAAGAACGTAAGAAACATAGATGATGCTTTCTTACTCAAGCCATTAAGACAAATCAGGTGATAGAATTATAGGATGCAAGCAAGTTTGCTATATTTCTTACACCCTGGATATAATTCTGTCTCAGAATCCTTTAAAAAGATATAAAAATTTTCAGTATTGAAATGTTGATCACTAGATGGCTCCACTCCTTCTGTATTTCCATCTTCACTGAAACTCGGAAAAGTATCATGCAACATATCTTGTAAATTTTCAGCATTAAGGAAATCTCCCTGATCAGTAGGAGCATCCATTTGAACATCAACATCTTCACCATGACAAGCCCAAGAAATATAGCTTGGTAAGAAGCCATGCCACAGTAGATGGCTCAATGCAGTCTTTCTGGTGACCTGGTATACATTAGCACACTTTCTACATGGGCATACAATCTTGTCTCCAATCGATGAATGTTCAAAAGCAAAATCCAAAAATTTAGATACTCCACATAAGTATTTACTGCTGGTTCGGTCATCCTCTGCTATCCAAGACTTATCCATTCTATAAAAATAGTAAAACATATAACATATGAGTAAGTATGTCATATTAAAATAGACTATACAATATGAGAAAATACTAGTGTAATCATGCAAATGAAGTTCACATGAGCCTATCCGACTATGCGGGCGCCCAAGCATTTTTTCAAATACTTATAATAAGGATAAAAGAACATAGTTATAATAAGGATAAAAGAACATTTATAATGAAATTTATCAGTAACAGTTATAATAAGGATAAAAGAACATTTATAATGAAATTTATCAGTAATTTGTAACATAATAGGATATGCATATTTCTTTTTGTTGTTTGGTTTTGAATGTGTCGTTAGATAGGATGGATTTTTGAATTTGGAACATTCATGGGAACACACACTTCAGTTCTAAGCATTCATGTAGCAACTTTCAGTTCCATTCATTAATCTCTTTTTACATCCACACACAGGGGTGTACCCCTAAACAGTAACTAAACAAAGGGGTTGGTGTACCCCTAAACATGCACATAATTAAAAAAACTATTAATACAGACAAGTCTAGATAGATCGACAACTAAATACTACACCAACATGGTCCCGCATCAGTAACTTCGAGGACTTATCATTGTGGCGATCTTCTCCTGAAGTTCAGAAAAGAAAGCAGCTATGAGTATTGATTGCTTTCAGACAAAAAGTGTAAACACAAATTTTTTGTCTTGACAATTATATTTGTTAATTGGACTTACCATGGCCTTTTTTATGATTGTGTTGTGACGCGGAGCTCCTCACTGTATTTAGACGAATATGAACTGACAGGGGCCTCATAATCAGATTCGTCCGAGCTGATATCCTCCGTCGTGCGCTCATACCACCGTAGATGATCGGGGGTCTCACAATTGATGTTGGTTATCCAAACTTTGATGGTATTATGGCCAACTGGACGGAGAAAAGCCTGTTGCTACGGCCCACATGCATATTTCCTATCCAATCACGCCAACTGGATTTTGATACAAGATTTCCCGCCAAATCATACTCAACCTTGATAACATGTGAATAATTGCCAAAATTTAGGGTCACTTCACCAGGCCTGTAGTGTCTTCCTTTTAGAAAACGTCAATGTTTGGGTATGGCCAATTGTTTTAAGAAACGATCATCTAGGATGATGTCCAATTGTTCTTCAATAGGGAACGTTAACATTGCCATAGAGGCCCAGCTCATAGTGACTGTTGTGGGTGGACAGAGAGTGCATAATATTAGTATTAACAAAGTGTAAGTACATATAACGATGTTATATATTTTCAGAAAAAGTTGTATAACATCAGTTAACCTTTTATTGCTTGTCATAACCAACTTTATTGTGGTAGACATGATAGCTTGAAATGAAATCTAATAGAGGAGATCATGTCCTATATCTTTGCAATCGGTCCAATGTTCACTAATCCTTCTTTGAGAATTTCAAGGAAGTAACTAGTATTTTCTATAATTTGATGTATCTTGGTATTTCATAAAATGAGGTGACACTTATTATCTATTTGTTTAATCAACACTAATATTTTAGATTATCAAAGAGGTTAATGGTGTCTGGCTTATTTTGTATAGGTGTGAGACCTATTTAATTTGGAGTATCAATGCACTACTATAGAAGGTGTGAGACCTATTTAAAGAGGTTAGTGGTGTCTTTGCACATTTTTACTATAGTCTTGTACTTCTGTGTTTATCAAAATAGTACTACAAGACATCTTATCATCTTATTATTTCGATAGTACCACACATTTTATGACAAGAAGGATTCATCTAAAAATTGTAAATTTTCTAAATGAGTTATGTGAGGTTATTATTCTCTGACCTATATGTAAATGGGATAGATTCCTGCCACTTTAGTTTTATGAGTACATGACACTATGTTTGAAATACTTTTTAAAAGGATAAAAGAACATACTTATAATAAGGACCCAGGCACATTCTAATCATTTTGAAGTGAATCAGAAAATGAACAAGAGCTTGGGTGCTATCTGCCAGTATCAAAGGAGAATTTGTAAACCTCAAAACCACCAACATGGTTTCCAAACCTACAACCTCATCTTCTACAAGCTCACCTTCTACAAACCTTTAGAACATATACAGCCAGAAAGTATCAATGATTGCACGTATCAATGACTGCAAAGTCTATCATGTAGCTTGCTTGGCACATGAAAGAGAGACATGTTCAGTTGTATTGGCCCAAGTGGAAAGCAAACCCTGTTAGGGATAGGTATAAATCTATTTGGCAAATTGTTTGGCTAAACCTAAAGTAGGCATAAAAATTGTGGTCTTCCCTGAACTAATTGCATTGGATGTACTGAAAATGTCATGCCCCACACAATAAAGTTGTAACATCAAAAAAGTCAAACCTAAAACTGGAAATGCACACTACAAATTTTAGCACGATCGTGTGTGAATGCAAAACAATATTGAACTGAATTAGGATCAATCATAGGGATTGGTTAACTAAATTATCATTGACATCTAATTGTTTAAAAAATAGGTTAAGCCAAGGTCAACACACATTAACAACCATAGTAAAGCCTCATCATGATTTACAGACCAATTGCAGACTCCTAACACATGTATCAATGACTGCAAAGTATGTCATGCAACTTGTTTTACACATGAAAAAGAGCCATGTTCAACTACATTGGCTCAAATGGAAACCAAACCCTATTAAAGGTAGGTCTAAATCCTACTGATGGCCAGAATTTGGCAAACAACTTAGCTAAAAATGAACTAAGCATACAAAATGTGGTCTGGCCTGAATAATATGACCCAAATTGAGGAAAATGTGGCATGAAACAAAGTGGTGGTTCATATCCATGGAAAAAATCATATCAATCCAATCCATATAAAAAAACACAACTAAATCTAAGCGTGGGAAAAAATCAGTAAATCTTAAGTTAAAATATCTATTGAAATCATGTATAATTTGCCTTAGGAAAATATTTTGTGCCCAATCAGTAAATCTTAGAGGACTTCAAAGCCAAGTATTAGATTATCTAAATCACCACTCATATGAATAATGTGTGTGAGATAGTCCTTGAGAACAACATAGGATGGGACCTGGATGCATTCTTGCAACTCCTACCTAAGGAATACGCTGAATCAATTAGCATGGTTCCTTTCCAACTCACAGTTACAAACAATATGTAGATGTGGTGGCTGAACCGCTTGAGATCCTTTAATGCTCACTCAGCCTATTGGTTTGGTGTCATTGTCATGAGAAATATCAAGAACAAAGGAGGAGCAACCTGAATAGATTAACCACACTGATTTGTACTTTGAGGTGGCTGTAAAAATGTTATATTTTCTCTGGTGAGTGGCCACCGAAATCTTAGTTACCAGAGGGAGGTTAAAAGATAGATGCTACATAATTGGAGACATATCCCTATCAGTGGATGAAGCAGGGAAATATCGTGATGACAACATACCTCTTCGGAAAGTTGCAAAGCTTAGAGGAATTGGACGATTGGAGTCCCTCACTCGAGCTCGCCGACGCTTGAGGGGCAGAGTCAGTATGTGGCGGTGCTTCAGGTTGGCTAGGTCAAAATAGGCGGCGGAAGAAGGTTCTCGATTCCCGATTGACGCGCACGGCTGACAAGTTTCACTCCTCCACTCACAAATGCCGGTTCCCGATTGGGACTCATCGGCGGGTGCCGAAAACTTGCAAATTGTGGCCGGCAACTCTGCGGCCAGCAGCTTGGCACTCTTGAGCCGCACAGACGCAAGACGCGATCCACCAAAGCTAGGGCATGATATCGTCACAAGGAGAGAGCTAGCTGGAGAGGGAGGAAGTCACAATGAGAGAGCGGTAGATGTCGGGATGAATTAGGGAGAGAGTGGTGATTTGTAGCGCGAGTCGTGAAATTTGGAGCGGGAAAGTCAATATTGCGTTAGCAAATTTGGGTATGGCAATTTAGGATTGCCACTAATTAAAAATACAAATGCCTTTAATGTTAAGTCCTTTTTAGAAACTCAATTATAGGAGGTTTAGTGGCATTTTAATTAAAAATGCGTGTATATTAGAAAGATAGTGGTTTTTTTTATAAATGCCACTAGAATAAATGCCGCTAATGGGCAATTTTGCTGTAGTGAATGGTGGTGTATATACTGCAATATATGCTTGATGAAAGTCTCACTATATGAGTGTGGAGTGGGGCCGCTCCTGTTGAGATTTGGACAGATCTCTAGAGCATTCATGAATTTTCCCAGTAGGCGCATGGCCTAAAGGCACCAATCCGTAAGAAAGGTAATTGATTTTATGAATATCATGTGAGTAATGTATCTCTAATTTGATAAGGGAGGAATTGGTTCAAGAACATAGTTCCACCAATCTTCTACAGATTACGTACATCTACTCTATGCTTTAGTTCAAAGAACTCAGTTCTACCAAAGCTTATGCATGCTATTTGTTTAAGTTCTTCCAGTGGTCAAATCGATTTTTAATTTGGTTTTGTTTTGAAATAGTGGGGGATTGTTGTGGCTGCTGTATTTCAAAGCAAAAGTCTTTAGTCCCACATTGCTTGCTTTGGAGACTTCCCTCCTATTCATATATGGCTGCTAGTCCATGTAATATTTGAGGAATAAAATAAGATGTGGGCTTCACACGCGCATGGTGGGGAAACCCAAATGGGTTTGGGCCGGTCCGGTTCGGAAACCCTTTAATCGGGTGTGTCGGTGTACGTTGCATCCTGCGCGTAGGGGGTGCAAATCCGACCTCTCAGAGCCCCTTGTGCTGGCGCGGCCCCGGCTTGGTTTTGCTCTTCGGTTCATTGAACCATTTTTAACCTGGGCCGCAATGCACCTACTCGTTTGGCAGTTCCAAACCGCACCGCATTTGCAACCGAACACATCCTTTCACACTTCGTTTTCCTAGTTATTTATGTTCGCTTTCCGCTGTCGTTCGGAATAGACCTCTCTTCTCCGCCGCCTACAGTCTTCCCACTGGAAGAACAATCGCTTGCCTTTCGCCTGTCACCATGACTGCGTGTGCAGGCTTCACGTTGACATACGTTGTTGGATCCTGGGAGAGTAGCCGTGCATGATACTACTGCACAGACGTTCGCCGTCGGGTACCGCAGAAATACTCTTAATGACAGTGCATCTCGCACGCCTCAGCGATACTCTGGTACTCTTATACATTTATGCCTTTTTCATCGCGGTTTGTACCATTATATGAACAACACTTTTTACTTGAGTGAAGTAGATTTCTTCCTTTTGGCTTACTCAAGTTCAGACAACATAGATTCTTCTGAAATGTTAATGTTTCTTATTTTATTTGGGATTACTTTGGTGGCAACAAGTTGCGAAGGAAGAGCAACAAGTGTGGAAGTTGTGATGCGGCTGATCTAGCAACAAAGGGAGGACGATAGTGGTTCATAACCTCAGACATTGAAGTGCTCAGTTAAAAACATGCCTCCATCCAAATTTATATATATTGTTGTATAGTTATGTCACATATGAACCAAGGACTGTATACAGCCCAATCCATCTCAATGCTTCGTGACAATTTCCACTGCAATTTCATTATGTGTAAATTATTATTAAGTATGTCTTTCATGATGTCTTTGTCAAGAAGTGAGCTACACCAACTTTAGAGGAAGTTTGATGGTCTATATCATAAATTGTAGATGGTCTTCCTACCCAATAAATTTTATTTACCAACATGCCATAAAGTAGGTTTAGAAATCATATGAAGTTATATTTATGGATACCAAAAGTGGTATTGGAAATGAATAATTTATTTATGAGTGTACTTTTGGCATTATCATTAGTTACATGTAAGCACAATCTATTTTAGATACATGACGTTTTGTTTTTCTTTTCTAATAGATCGTGTTCCCAATAAGAAATTGTTCCTTGTTTTGGGATACTCCATGACCTTGCATAGCGATGAGAAGCTTATTGTATGTTATGGAATGTGACAAGGTTCCTTGTCAAAATTTCATTCCCATGAAGTACTCTCTTCATACCTCCAACAAAGTTTTGAGAAAGTAAGAAAAATGATTTGCAAACAATTTTCTCATACCATCTATTGTATTGCAAAAGTGGTATACGCCCAACACTATTCAAAAAGTCAATTGAATTCTTAGCTTTAAACGGATTTGAATGGTTCATACTATAGACTAGCTAAGATCAACAATGAAAAAATTATGGCAATATCATGTTCTCTTTAAAGAATCTATTCATGAATGTCTTACTTGATAGTAATTTAAGATGGATGACTTTACATAAATGATGAGTGGTCTCTTAAATAAACCTTAAAAAATAACGTGCATTTTTCTAATATATTGATTTATCATATACGTTTCCACCTTATCAGAAAATTACTTCAAGGTTTTAAAATTTTCATAAACGTTTCACTTAAACAGGGCAACGTTGGCTTTTTTGTTCAACTAAATAGGAGTTGATGAAGTGATCAATATTTGAAATACAAAAAACCATCCTTGATTACTTCGGTCCAAATACTTGTGAGTTTGGGTAGTGGTCAGGTAGTAACGGTCATCCCCTACTATTTCTCAAAATATAATAGTATCTCATTCCACTTTGTCCGTCATCTAACCTACATTCATATATATTTTAATATGTGAGTTAAATGAATTTACACATTATGAAAAGATAAGAGAATATAGTGAAAAAGTTGTAGAAAATTGTGATAGTAAATTATTTTCGTCTAAAACAAAACTCTTGCTAAGAGAAAATAATTTAATATAACCAATTTGTACAATATATGTTTGAATTTACACATGCATTACCTTTGTTATTTTTCTCATACTTTGGCCAGTGCTTCATTTGGCATATTTGAGAGATATATCATGTCATCTTATTTTTCATTTTTCCTATGAAAAATATCTTATTTTACCATATGGTCAAACAAAATTTTGAACAACATTTTAACTGATACTATGTTTAGCTTAATAAAAGGTTGGCATGAGATCAATTTAATAAACTTTATATATTTATTCTTATTGACCAGTTCTCCTTTTTACTATACAAAGTAATACTATACCTACTAATAATACAGTGCTAAACAAAAAAATCTTATTTGAAATAATACTTTATTAAAATATATTCATACATAGAGTGATATGCCTAATATTTATACGATGACCATGTTTTGTATTCTACAATGTTATTCTTTGATGTCATTCATTTTTTTCTACTATTTCATATCAAATTTCTCTTACATGTCAGTGAAAGTATCTAACGAGATTCCAACAAACAAATTTGTACGAATAAGATATATAAAAGGTTATATTTTCACATGTCAATTGATTATTAAAATATGGTTTTACGGGTAAAATATATCAAAATACCATTTAGTGAATGAACACAATAAATACATTTAATAAATATAAGTTAGAGATATATTTTAGTGGTGAAAAAGTTGAAAAGCTTGTTAGTGTCAAAGATTAATGTTTTTCAAGTAATTTTGTTCATCCCTATTATTTTACAATATATTGATTATTTTGAAAAATAATCTATTATCTATGAACTTTTATTGGAAGTATCTATTACATTCATTACATGTATATGTTTATCTATGAATTTAAATATCTATAATTACTTTAACAAATTATTAACTGCTTCCACTTTTTGGGGAGTGAAATTGTCAAACAGTTGATACCAAAATATATAAAATTTACATATTTTAGATATACATTTATATATATATCACATTAAGAAATCAAATTAGGCAAGTAAAATAGTTCACATAAATATGTTGATGAAAATGTTTAGTTAATATTGATCTTTTCCTTATTTATATTAGTGTTACACTTAATTTTAGTATTTAATCGTTTACAAACTAGCACATTTACAAGAATTATTTGGAATTAAAATTCATATATATTTTCACATGCCCTTCTCAACACACTTTATTGTGTAAAAGTAAAGCATTCACTCCATGCATATCCCACTTGGATGACTATTTATGTAGGATGCGCCTAAAAGTATGTTCCAACAACTAAGAGATAACTCCCACTATGTTATATCCATTCTACTAGTTAGTGTTCTCCATCATAATTTCTTATCAAAACCTAAATCTTAGTAATTTTTAGTCCATACAAAAATGGGCATCAGAAGAACATTATTTGATAAAACAAAATAAACTACAAAATTTCATTGAGTTGGGTTCTTCAACATTACATATGCACAAAAATGTGTGTTTAGTATTTGATAAATATATAGCTTAATACTATGAAAAGCTGTTTATTTGGAAACATGTCCTCTTATTTTTTTGTTCATATAATTATCTAATACAAATCAAACATATATAATTTGATACGTGCATGTGCACGTGTGAGTTCACTAGTATATATGGGATAAAGAGAGGCATTCTCTCCCCCTATCCCACGCCTGTAACGGAGGCCGAACGTCCAAGAGGGTGATAAACCAAGGCGGCAGATGGGATTCAAACCCGGGTCCCTTCATGAGGGGACACCGTGCTGAACCACTTGAGTATATATATATATGTATGCATGTATGTATGTATATATATGTATATATATACATATATATACGTATATATATGTATATATACGTATATATATGTATATATACATATATATGTATATATATACGTATATATATACACACACATATATATATACAGGGCCCATATTTATTGCCCGTGCGGGTAGCTACCCGCCCACCCTTCCCATCACTTTTTTTCAAAAAAAAATTTGCAATTGCAGAGGAGTATTTTATCTAGCTCTCCAATAAATTTCATCCAAAAATAATATCATTTGCCCCTCCAAAATAAAAAAACTCGTCCTTATATATATATCTGATGTATACTTTGTACATAGTTACTTTTTTAGTCGTGTAGTTACTTTCTTATCACTATAGTTACTTTTCTGACAGCAGAGTTACTTTTGAGGCCAGAAGAGTTAGTTTTTTGGCTGTCGGGTAGCGAAACTCCAGGCTACCCACGCGGGCAATGAATAAACGGCCATATATATACGTGTGTATATATATATATATATATATATATATATATATATATATATATATATATATATATGTATATATATATATGTATGTATATACGTGTATATATATACACTTATATATATGAACTTGTGTATATATATAAGTATACATATATTCGTATATACACATATGTATACCTACATATATACGAATATATGTATACCTATATATATAAGTGTATATATATACTCGTATATATATATATATATATATATATATATATCTATATATATATGTGTATACGTATACGTATATATATATATATATATATATATATATATATATATATATATATATATATATATATATATATATATATATATATATATATATATATATATATATATATATATATATATATATATATATATATATATACCTATATATATATATGTATACGTATATGTATACATATATATATATATATATATATATATATATATACGTATATATATATGTATACGTATATGTATACATATATATATATATATATATATATATATATATATATATATATATACGTATATGTATATATATACGTATATATATGTATATATATATATATATATATATATATATATACGTATATATATACATATATATATACGTATATATATACATATATATATATATATATATACATATATATATATATATATATATATATATATATATACGTATATATATATATATATATATATATATATATATATATATATATATATATATATATATATATATATATATATATATATATATATATATATATATATATATATATACGTATATATATATATATATATATATATATATATATATATATATATATATATATATATATATATATATATATACGTATATATATATATATATACGTATATATATATATATATACGTATATATATATATATACGTATATATATATATATATACGTATATATATATATATATACGTATATATATATATATATATATATATATATATATATATATATATATATATATATATATATATATATATATATATATATATATATATATATATATATATATATATATATATATATATATATATATATATATATATATATATATATATACGTATATAATTAACTCATGGAGTTAGAAAACCTAAAATTATTTTAGGAAATTATATAATTACAAGATGGTCAAAAGCCACATATTTGTCAATAACATCACAAAGCTATGATGTAGAAACAACATCAAGATT
Organism: Alisma plantago-aquatica; assembly: GCA_963693085.1. NCBI lineage: Eukaryota > Viridiplantae > Streptophyta > Magnoliopsida > Alismatales > Alismataceae > Alisma > Alisma plantago-aquatica. The sequence goes on from OY856411.1 coordinate 989,966,759, forward strand.
TTGTCATTTAACTTTCCAATGAATCGTAGCAGATTGGTGGAAAGGATTAACTGACAACGATAAAGAAGCAGTAAAAGGAACAACAACTACATTAGCCCAAGTAGTAAATAATTATGAGAATGAATTAAGAAGAGAATTTTTAGGTGAAACATGGAATGTAAATAAAGACATTGCAGGAATAATTGCAGGTTTAAACTGCTTCAGAAAGGAGATTCAACAAAAAGGATCAGAAACAACAAGGACGGATAAAATGACAGGTAAAAGGCCGATAGACATATCCCTCCAGATTTATGATTCTGTCAGAAAAAATACTAAAAATACAAGCCTGATGGTAAAAGAAAGCAGCTTTAAAACTGCTAAGACCAGCTTTACAGCTGAGAATACTATCTCCTCGGAGAAAGAAAATAGCCAAGTGGCAAGAAGCAGTTTTCAAACTGCTATTTCTTCAGAAAATAGTTCCTGCCTAACAGCGGAGAATATGATCTCTTCGGAGAAAGAATCCCGCAATAAAGCGGAAAATATAAAACTGATGCCCGAAAAGATATTTAAATTTCGGGTATCCCAGAATGAGCAGGAGTATGACCTACAATTGAGTTTTGCAGAGTTTTTAACAAAAAATGAAAATGAATATAGAACTTTGCTAGAGATTGTTTACAATCTCAAAAAATTTGTAAATCCAGAATAGAATGCTTAAGACTAAAGTTGGACACAAGCGGAATAGAACTACAAGAACATACTGTAGAAAAAATTGTTATGTTTCCAGATAAAATAGAAGATAAAAAACAATTACAAAGATTTTTAGGATGTTTAAATTATGATGAACAATTCATAGAAAATTTGGCAAAGTTAAGGAATCCCTTACAAAAACTATTAAAGAAAAATACTATTTTTCTTATGAAAGAAGAACTCATAAACCATGTTAGATTTATAAAATAAAAATGTAAAAATCTACCAAGATTAGATCTTCCTTTAGAAAACGATGACTTAATAATAGAAACTGACGCCTCAGAAGAATTTTGGGGAGCAGTCTTAAAAAAGAAAGACGAACAAAAGGAAAAAATATGCAGATATACATCTAGAACATTTACAGATACATAAAAAGATATCACTCAAACGAAAAGGAATTATTAGCATTAAAAAAGGGAATTAAAAAGTTTTCCTATTTTTTATTACCTAAAAAATTCCTAGTAAGAGTTGATAATACCCAGGTAAAAGCTTTTATTAAAAATAATTTACCATCCACGCCAGAATACAAAAGACTAAGTAGATGGCAAACATTCTTTGCAGAATATATTTTTGATATAGAAATTATTAAAGGAGAAACTAACGTTCTTGTAGATTTTTTATCAAGAGAATACATTGGAGCAGGTTGACAAAAAACTTGCAGAATTGGAAGCTCGACTACAGCAAAGTTGTAATTTGTTACAAGAAAATTATGTAGAATTAGTAGAGATGATCCAAAAGCAAGATAAAATTATTGATAACATAGAAGAAAGTGAACAAGACATTGCAGGAATAATTGCCTATTTAAACTTCTTCAGAAAGGAGATTCAACAAAAAGGATCAGAAACAACAAGGACAGATAAAATGATAGGTAAAAGGCCGATAGACATATCCCTCCAGATTTCTGATTCTGTCAGAAAAAATACTGAAAATACAAGCCTGATGGCAAAAGAAAGCAGCTTTAAAACTGCTAAGACCAGCTTTACAGCTGAGAATACTATCTCCTCGGAGAAAGAAAATAGCCAAGTGGCAAGAAACAGTTTTCAAACTGCTATTTCTTCAAAAAATAGTTCCCGCCTAATAACGGAGAATATGATCTCTTCGGAGAAAGAATCCCACAATAAAGCAGAAAATATAAAACTGATGCCCGAAAAGATATTTAAATTTCAGGTATCCCAGAATGAGCAGGAGTATGACCTGCAATTGAGTCTTGCAGAGTTTTTAACAAAAAATGACAATGAATATAGAACTTTGCTAGAGATTGTTTACAATCTCAAAACGATAGAAACATGTGTTTCAGATCATACGGGAATATATCCCAGGATTAACTTTGACAAAGGAGCTGATCCAAGAATCATCAGAGACTGTTTTAGAATCGGAGCAACAAATTTAATATATTTAAGCCAAGACCTTGCAGAAATACATGGACTGCCCCAAGATATTTCCAGAGTAGTTAGAGAATTTAAAAGCAATAGTCCACTAGTAAAACCTACTAGTGACATTTATATCAAGATTTTCTCAGCATCAGAGGACTAGGAAAAATTAAAGAAATTTAGTCCAATCCACTGCATTCAGATTGGAGTATCTTCCCCAGAATACGTCAAAGAAATTGACGCAGATTACAGAAAAGAATTTGAAGGGAATAAGGTTAACAAAGAATTTATTGAAACAAGAAGGGCATTAGGATTAAAAGTCCTTTGCCAAGTATTGGAAAAACTAATTAATGAAAACCAAAGTTGTCTTCATAAAGCTTGAGATAACACAATTATTCTATCCAATACAAGAAGAACTAATACATCCACAAAAATCAATCTAGAAAGGTTTCTAAAAAGAATAGAAACCAGACAGATAAGGTCAAGTTGCAGATGCCAACAAGTATTCTGCCAGCTCAAAAAGCACGAAGGAAGGATATGTCCTGCGTGCTAAGATAAGATGGAAAGAGACAGCCATAGCAGCATTAGTCGCTGAATAAGACGTAAGCAATGACGAGCAAGAGCAATAAAACGCCAGCAATGACGTAGGAAGGCATTTGCAAGAAAGAAGGATCAAAATAAGAAAAAGACAAAGAACTCTCCACCGGACAGATGTGCGACGGAGAAAGACATCAAAAAGCAAAGCACTCGCCACCGGACAAGTGTGCGACAAACATGTAAAGAGAAAGGAATGTAAGTGCCAATGTAACGAGGAGAGCGTCTATATAAGCTCTCAAAGACTACTAGGGAGGGGCACTCGTAGTTGAAGAGAGTCCCGGTAGGAAATGTGTATACTCTAAAGCTTTCAGTTCAATAAATGAGCACTGTCTCTATTTCCAATTCCATTCCAGATTCCATTTCAAGTTCTTGAGATGATTCTTGAGTGTTAATTCCACAAGTGTAGGGAACAAGCTCCAGCTCGAAGATCATAACCCTTGTACTATCATAGAATAGGAAAGATAGTGTGTAACCCGTTACACCCCCAGTTCTTTCTATCTTCATCAGTCGAGAGTTATCTCTCCCTTATTCCATCCCGGAGGCCATCGTCCAGAAGTCCGACCAAGCAAAGAAGTGCATAAGGACACGGGGACATGAAGGCTATAGGATGATGAGGAGTCTGAGATCCGGAACGTCAAAGTCTAAGGAGTACTTCTCTTAGAAATCATTAAGAGAAGATCGACTGGCGTTGAAGATAAGAGGAAGCGAGGTGGGCAACATAGGTATACAGATTATCTTGCTATCTATGATACTCAGAGTGTTATCGTCTTCTTTCTGGATGCTAGTTTCTTACACTATGAATTTAATTATGCGAAAACCTCGTAGTATAAAGGAGAAGATATTAAGAATCCAGTCCAAAAAATATAATAATTATAGACAAAATGATAAAGCTAAGAAAGCATACAACACCCATAAGGGCAGTTTGAGTATGTTTTCAAAGCATGATAACATAATCAAAAATTTCTGCACCAACGAAGTGGTATTAGAGCCATATAACGATTCAAAATACAAAGATAAAATTTGGAGAAACGAATTCAACGAGTTAGAAGATAATAACATATATGAAGCTTTAGATCTGGAATTTGAAGTTAATATTGAATAATATGTATAAGAAATTAGAAGTACAGGTTCATGAAAAACACTCGAAGAACTTTCAGAAGATCCAAGAAATGATAGTAGAATTACAAAGAACAATGGAATATTTGTATGAAAAACAAAATAACAAATGTTTATAAAAATAAACTTATTCCAAACAAGTGGAAACAAAATAAGTCTATGTCCTCTTCAGATAGAAGAAACAGAGGACTTTAAAATCGAACAATTAGAAAATAAATACTTAGAAGCTGATGCAGAAGAATTAGATAGTCTAAGTCAAGAAATAGTAAGATTAACGGAAAAAGTTAGAGCAGTAAACATAAAACCACTACAGGAAGAAATTTCGAGAAGCCAGGTTACCATGCCAACAACAATCCCTAGAGGACAAGATGAGATAACAGAACAATCAGGAACTAGATACCAGTCAAATCCTACTTTTAGGAGAAAACCTATTGACAGAAATAGATACTAAGGTATAAATTGGGCATCAGATAGAAGACCAAGTAATATTGCTTTAGAAACCCCAGTTGATTATATGAATCAAGAATATATTAGTGCTAATGGAATTTATTTAAATTTAAATTGTGTAAGATATATAGACGAAGCTATAACAAGATGGTCAAAAGCCACATATTTTTCAATAACATCACAAAGCTATGATGTAGAAACAACATCAAGATTTTGTCATTTAACTTTCCAAGGAATCGTAGCAGATTGGTGGAAAGGATTAACTGACAACGATAAAGAAGCAGTAAAAGGAACAGCAACTACATTAGCCCAAGTAGTAAATAATTATGAGAATGAATTAAGAAGAGAATTTTTAGGTGAAATGTGGAATGTAAATAAAGACACAGAAAAAGAAAAAGAAAAACAGAGATTTATCTTTTTACTATATAACTTAAAACTCTGTGATATGTGCCGAATTGATGAATATATATGTAAATTTTAGGAATATTTTTATAAAATATATGATAGAACGGATAAAGAAAATGTTACCAGTAAGATTTTATTAAACTTATTTTATGCCAAGGTACCCGACCCATGGGGATTTAAAGCGATGCAATTATATCCTCAATATATCGGACAAAGAGCAGATACATTAGGAGGACGAATAGAATTTCGAAGAATGAAACTAGAAGAATGGTGTGCAGAAGCCACACTAAGTAGAAAAACAAATAAAGTAGTAAAACAAGGACTTTGTTGTTCCCAATTATCCCATCCAATAACCATAGGATGCGAACCAATGAGGTAAAATAGAAGAAACAAATACAAATTCAAGAAAAGGAAAAGGTTTGGATTTAAACCTAAACCGAAACAAAAATATTACAGAAGAAAAAAAAATTATAATAAAAAGAAACCAAAAGAATGTAAATGCTTTATATGTCAAGAAATAGGACATTATGCTAATGAATGTCCAAAAAGAGGATCTAAGAAGATTAATCAAAAGCAATTCGAGGAAATTATAGAAGAAGAACTTTCTGAGATTGAAAATATTCAAGAATTTGTCCAAATAACTGATGATGAACAATCTGATGGATCAATCTATTATTTCTCAGACACAGAATCAGACTGAAGAAGAAATAATAGAAGAATATCAGGAAGAAGCAGGAAACTTTTTGCAAGAAGTATTAATAGATAGAAAATTATTTAATAGAATAAGAAACATAGAATTAAGATTAGAAAATTCTGATGGATTTAGAACATCAATTTTTTAGAAAATTACCCAAAGAAAACATATTTTTTATTACGGAATAACTAATAGAGAAATGCCAATGCAAATAGAATATACTAGAAACAGAATAAATATACCTTTACTTAGAAAAGAAGATTTGATGAGGAAAATGGAAAAAATAAAGGACAGATCTAAAATAGGATGGATTCGTATAGGAGCCATTCAAATGATGATAAAAGAAACCTTTAGAGAAGGAATAGATTCACCCATAAATATTGTATTAATGGACAATAGAATTAATGAAAGAAGAGATGCTACATTAGGAATATTACAAGGAAATCTTAGTCATCAGAAACTAATCTTTAATATTTATCCAAAGATAAATGTAAATATTAGAGATAATAATATAAACATAACCTTAAGTTTAATATAGGATTTTCAAAGAACTGAATTCATGAAAAAAGGATCTATTCCTTACTCGATAACGTATATAATAAGCTATGCTCTTAGTAATACACATCATTCTGAAAAATTTGAAGATAAAGATATTATAATGCTTCCTAATATATTTAAAGATATAGGAAAAATTACTAAGCCAGATATAATATCAGAAATTGAAATACCAGAAAACATAAACATAGATGTTTCAGAAAAACCCTAGTAACAGATAATAAAATCCCAAGGAGATTACGATATGAGGGAAATCAATTACAATTAACAAATGGAGATAGAATAGAAGAAGCTAGAGCAAGCATGGATAGATATAATGGAAGATTACGACGAATATTAAGAAATTTGCCAAGGACGACAAGTTTAAGAATTTTAGCAGACAATAGAAATGGTAGAAATTAGAAATTATATGGAAAATATTTTAATGGACAAGAATGGAATATGGCTACAATATTAATAGATTCAGGAGCAGGAGCTTCATTTATCCAACAAGGAATGATACCTTATATAGAAAAATTACATATAGGATCACCCTATGCATATACGAATTTTGATGGACAAGAGTATGAAATTACACATCAAGCCATAGTTCCAATTGAAATACAAAATATAAAAATTGACATAACATTTTATGTACAATTAGATAGTAGGAATGACGACATAGAAATTATATTAGGAATGAGCGCATTACAGCAAATGGAACCATTCTCCTTACAAAGTGAAGGATTATATTTTACATATAATAATCAAGAATATTTTTGGAAAAAAGACAATGACTAGTATATATAGTGTCTACATAGTAGCAGGAATTATATATGAGGAATATAAAACATAATATTTTCATGCATTCATAGACACAGGGGAAGGAACTTGCATTGCTCGAAGACAATGTTTTCCTGAAAAATATATCACAACACTACCTACGTTATATGGGAAAGATTTTACGGGAAAAAGACATGAATTAACTCATGGAGTTAGAAAACCTAAAATTATTTTAGGAAATTATATAATTACATGTCCACCATTCTATACTCCTGAGTATGCACAACAAGATATATTATTAGGAAATAACTTCACACAAAAATTTAAATTATATATACAACATCAAAATTATATTCAGTTATTAACACCATGTGATCATTGGATTACAGTAAAAAGATACATATATATATCTAACCACCACATATATAGTACATATACATACTATATCGCAAAATATAAACATGCAACATCAGTTGGATAGGAGGAAGATATTCATCGCCGGTTGGGATGACCAGTTCATGAGACGAGTCGATCATATGGACGACCATGGAGGATAGGATGATGGAACCAGACGACCGCCTGGTAGACCCAATTGACTGTCTAGAAGGAGTCTCAACATCAGTTAGATAGGAGGCCAGACAACCGTCCCAGTGGGCTCAGCTGATCATTTGGAAGAAGTCCAAACATCAGTTGGATAGGAGGACCAACCAACTACCCAAGAGTCGAGACGATCGGTTCAAGGGTTGAATCGATCTACCTATATTGGAAAGCATAGGTCTACACCAACACCAGGTTCATACACGAGATGTGATGATTGACCTAGGTGGTAATAATTCCTTGTAGATCCCAGGAATTACTGGTAGACATGCCCATAACCATCACATTTCTTTGTTTATATTGCATGTTTATATTTTGCGATATAGTATGTATATGATATGTACTATATATGTGGTGGTTAGATACAATATATGTATATATATTAAATTTACTACCCTTGTGGATGAGATCATATGGATGTTAAGAGTACATATACATATTCTCATTACGTCCCTGATCAGTTGTTATTGTGGAAGGTTGATAGGCAATGATAACACATAAGATCAGAGTGTGAGTTGGTTGATGATTAAATCTCATTAGTCATGATATGGCTATATCTAATTAAGTACACAGTTACATGTTAGGGAACAATGTATCAGACAAACCCACCTTGAGATTGATACATGGAAACCATCATATGGTAAGTTATAGTCATCTCTCATAGTGAAGGTGGTGATTGTGATTCCTAGACCTAAAATGACTACACTTGTCACATGTCATTGGGTACACTTTGACATCATCGACCATAGTCTTGGAACATGGGTTGTTATAAAGGTGATGATTGGGTGATTTGACACATGGGGATAGACTGTGAGTGATAGATATGGGATTTGTTCCTCCTACTAGAGTATGATATGTTGGACACTTGATAAGCAAGACTGAGAAACTCATGTGCATGCACATGTGAATAAATATATGATATTGAGGTCACATTATCTCAGATGGTATGCTCTTGATTCAAGGAACATAGATTGAACGCTGATAGGATGACGAGTCCATGCCTCGAGTTCATTCTGGATATTAGAGACAAAGGAACTATTCAATCACTACAACACCTTACACAGTTTGTAGGTTGAAGTTGTTCTCCAACTTTACATTCACTTGGGTAGCATTGATGTGTGACTAGGCACCGCTCCTTACTTGTAATGTCATAAGCTAGTTATGGACATTCACTTCCAATGCAATATAGGACCTATAGGGTCCCACACATAGGAACTCATCTAGAAGAGGAGTTTATCTTGAATGATGGTTGGATTGATTACTAAAGTATTTAGGTATTCAATTCATGCAAGAGATCAACTGATTGGCTGACTGGACTGCCACATGACCATCTCTCTAGGTGAGACGACCGTTTGGGCATCCAGACGGGTGTCTCAAGTGTTGAAACGGTCATTTGGGTTGTTAGACTGATTAGAGTTTGAATTGGCTAAATTTTTTCCTTGAATTGACCAGTTCAATATGATTGAGCCAATCGGCTCAACTCAGGATCACCATACAATCATCTGGGTGAGTAAGATGGGAATCTCTCAAGGTTGAGATGGCTTCGGCCGAACAACATTCTAGATGTTGCACAAACTTGGGGTGCAAGTAAATTAATATGTCCTATTAATTAGAAATGCAATTGCCAAATCTGTGTGCGATTGGGAAATTTCTAAACATCCGTTTGGCAGTGCGAGATGACCGTATTGGTCACCATATTGGTATTTCGGCTATAGTTGGTTGCAAAAATTCAAGATCTTTTGCCCCTTCCACTCCCACACAATCCCGTATAGACTGGGAACCCTGACCCTAACCCTGCCTATAAAAGGAGGGGTATTGGGGGCTTCCCAAGACACAACAGAGAAAACTGAGAATCAATTCCTCTAATAGTTTTTGTCCTCTCTGGTTGTGGTAACCAAGGGAGACCAAGCAAGTCCTACCCGACTAGGGAAGGATAGCTATGGGAGAGAACAATTGATAGTTTTATTTGTGGGAGAGTAAGTTGGTGACTAGTATGCCAATGGGAGGAACAAGTCCTTACTGTCTTTTCTAGTTGAACGACATGAGTTCTTGTTGGTCTGTGTGGACTACTTTAGAGGAAGGAGTCCTTTGGCTGCTTCTTAGAGAGAAAAGTTAGCCTACAACCCGTCATGAGACCATAAGAGCACTGCAGAAGTTGTTCACGTTCATTGTTCGTGGTGAAGACCAGGATCTGCACAACCACTGTCTAAGAGAAACTAGTCAGTAGTTGCAAATAAGTGAATTTTGTCACCGGACTTGCTCCAGGACCAGATATAAATCTCTAAAACCATCCTTCCTATTTCATATAGTTGATGTATGGGAATACAAATAAATAATTTTTTTGTTTCTACTTCTATACTTTGTGCATGTATTTACCAACAAAACTTTACAATACTAAACAATCATGATAAACATCTATCTAATGTAGAAGTTCAAAGGCATAATATGAATATTTCTTTGAAAGACCCAAAGGTTGAAACTAAATTTTATTGGAGTGCTTTGCTAGAATATATTCATCTTCTAATATCAGCCACAAGTAAATCTTCTAAAGATTCATGGTGAAATATTTGTTCAAATTCATCCTTGCTTGACTCTTAATATGATAAGGAGTCGATTAGCCACTTGTAGATCTCAGTTCTCTATCCATCTTTCTTGTAGTTGAGGTTAAAGGTTGACACTCACTAGAGTTCGGGATGGGTAAAGGTTCCAAATGGTTGTATTCATTCATACCTATACAGAGCATTGATGGAGTGATTCTTCATAATTAGTAGAATCTAATATTACCTTGTAACCTTCTATGTCAAAAACTAAATGGTTAGGGAAAGGATTATCAATGAACCCATATTTACATGGTTCTATAATAGACATGTCTTTATCATGTTCTACATCATGTAAAATCATATTAATCTAGTCTTTATCCCCCAAACTTGTTTCCTTTTCTATGTACAAACCTTGGGTGTACACCTGAATATTGTTAAATGATGTCATCAAGAGTTTTGTGTAATATTCCTCCATTACCATTGTTTCCACCTCATATTCTTGAACTATGATTGCAAATATGTTCTCATTAGGAGGTTACAAATTGTTAGTATTTATATGTGATCTTCCTATATTCCTCATAAGATGTCTTGTATGAACATTATACCCAAAGTACATTTTCCACCGATCTTCTGTATCCACCCACTTCACATCAGCATCAGCATGATCATTTCCAGAAAAATTTAGATCATAGGCTAGAACCTATGGTCTCCAATCTTGATGAACATGGTCTAATCTTCTACAACAAGTAGAAACCTCTGATAGAAATTCATACTCTACATGGAGATCCAACACATGTATAATTACTCTTTGTGGATGTTTGAAATGAAATGTAAAATTCTATGACAAACTTGCCAACCGACTCCTAGTAGAATGACAGGTGTGACTTTAATCAATCTTCCAAGTTCTTTGCTAATTAGAATCACCTTGTTGTACATATATAGGGGATGGTCAAGAACCATAGCACTTGAAATGATTCTAGAATTCGATGAGGGGAAGGGATGCAATTTGTATGCCACTTCTAGACCATTAGGCAAAAGCCAAAAATTGTCAATGGGTTTCCTATAAGTGCATTGAGAAAATCATATTAGCAATTAAATTGTACTAAAAAGAAGCCCATACTAAATTCATGCATCCCCCATTTTGCAGCCAACTTCTACATGAGTTTCAAGTGGTCGATCAGTGTTGACTACCCAATATTCACTATGATCAATTTGATACTATTAGCAGTTCCGATGATCCCCTTTTGTTAATCAGTAATACATCTTCAGGGTCAACAATATGTTGATCATCATCCAGGAGATAGGCTTTGGAATTTTGAGGAACTTAATGTGACAAAGTAATGCAATGAATGGGAATGAGAAACCATATTTATAGAAGTCTTACTTTCAGACTTCAATGGATGTATATATATTATTCATTTCATATATTTGGATGATGGGTTGTAGGAAAACCTATCCAAAAGGGGTTGTTTGACACAATGGTACAAGCTGAGAACTCTAGACGTGCAAAAGAAGGGTTGTGACTGCAAAAGAAGGATGTCCACGACCACAATGCATAAGGGTGTTATGACCACAACTAAAATGTCGTGTCGACTAACACTTGTCACGGTCATGCCCAGCTCAGCACGGTCCAGCCCAGCCTGATAGGGTCGGGCCGAGGCCAAGGAGTAGCAACTGCTACAAAACCATGCAACTATGGAAGACACATCGACTGCTACTGAAGGGTCACGGAAGACACCTCGACCGCTACTGAATGCCGCAACCACAGAAAACACTTCGACCATAAAACTCACCGTGACCGCTACAACTTGTCATGGCCGTGAATCCCTACACGGTCAAGCACACACCTAACACGGTCGTGCCGAGAAGAACCGTGACTTCCACTAAAGGTTGTAACAGTGGTAGCTAAGTCGGTCCTCTCTAGATTTGCACCTATAAATAGATTAGCCCCTCCTTCATTTGAGGTATCGCTTCTACTCCATGACACCGAGAGGCCGCCACTCAATGCCCAACCAAGGAAGATAATCGACCACCTCCAAAGACTACCTCTGTGGTGTCCTTGCTACTCTACCATTTACATCCATCCATATCTATCTTCTAGTCATGAGAGTGGTGAGAGTTCAAAATTGTATCACCCTCTGCCATCATCCATCCACTGCTCCATCTCCAACGAGTAAGAGCACGAGAAGAGAAGTAAGAAGGAAAGAGAAGATCATCCTTGCCCATCTCAGTGTTCTTCCCTTACTCGTACAAATCTTCCCCTCCATCATGTATAAGACCATTTCTCCACCAAGCCGCAATGATCTTCTTCACCATGACCTTGGCAGAATCTTCCTTCTCTCTTGTTATTTTTTTTCTATCATGAGGGGTGAGTAGTCCATTTCACTGAGGTGTGAGGACTAGACCCTCTATCCATTCTTACATGTTCATCTTGTAACATTCCATGGTGTGTATATAACTTCCCATTTTGTTGTTGATCGTTTAATGCATACTTTGTGGATTGATCACCTACCTTGCATGTTCTATATTATATTCCTTTGTTGCGAGAGCTTCAATACTTAGGATTTGAATATCAATTAGCATGGTTGATGCTCGGACAAGAACTTCTAAATGGATATCTCTGAAGTAGTAAGTGTGTGACCCATGGGTAATAAGAATTTGAGCCCCTGGAGATGCTTATGCAATTTCTATTTCCTAACGGATGGTTTACTTACTCCATTTGGATATTTCTATCTTGCCTAGATGTGTTTTGGATGTATTTTCATGTGTAGTGGTTGTGAAAATCCGATTCCACCCTAGTGATCCCCATTATTAATTTAAACTCATTTTTAACCCTGCTCTTTTACTTTCCTTGCTATTAGTTTAACTAAACCCAAATCAACTCTTGTTATAAATATTAGTCTTAGTTGATCCAATTTCGACTAGAAAGATTCTAAAAAACATTGTCCCTTGGGATTTGTTCCTTAACTATACTACGATAAGACTCCTCTTCTTGTGAGTGGTACTATTGTACAAGGTTTTGGTAAAAACTTAGGGATTTCATCCCTAGGTGGATTTGTTAGTGCAGTAAAAGCCACGTCAAGCATAGATATCCTGAAGGGACCTAACCTCCATATATGCTTTTTGATAATCAATTATGGTACTTATGTGTGATGGGCCTTACATCTGGGTTAGGGAAAAGTCTCAAGACCCTAGAAGAGGTAGGTATATTGAACATAGATATGGGTGAGTGAAGAGTCCCAAGACCCTGGAGAATATATTCTAATAAAGCCTTGTACTTGGGTTAATGGTCCCTGGTGTACGAATCTAGTGGTTGTACCCAAGAGAGTGGGATCATATATTGTCATGTGTAGAAGCCTTGACTTGAGTAGATCCCAACTTGAGTCACATGATCCTTGAGAGCTCATCGTAATTCTTTTATGAGGTCAACCTTGAAACTATACATGTTGCAGAGGATTTTGTTCCTCGAGGATAATAATTGCTATATAAAACCCTTGTTATGTCTAGCCTCGTTAATGGGTAAAGAGTCACTTGATAGTATTGGTTTAACATTAAGATAGTGATCAATACAAAATATTTATTAGAAATGATTTTCCATCCACCACAAACATGCTCTAGTTGAAAGTGAATGCCCAATGTATTACACATGGACTTACCCATTTGCTTGGAAATTTATGTCTTTTTAAGAGTCTGAGTCATCTATGACATTGCAATGATTTGAGGAGGTTGAACCCCACACAAAAAGTTCTTGTGATTGTTGGAATAGGTTGATTGTCTTGTTTGACATTTTTCCAACCCACCTCGATATGACATCATAAATAATGATTTTCGTGGGTATGACCTATAACATTATGTAGAGATTCATGTCCATGTGTTTATTTTTAGACATGTAGACGCTCAAGGTATTTGAATGTGCCCAGAGACACCTGTGAGGTCTAAATTGTCAAGGATGAAGGAGCTCTGGTATAGGTAGAATCACCATGGAAGGATGGAACCACAAGCGATCCAAAAATGGATATAATGAAAGTTACCCCACCATGTATAACAGATGTGCCATATTATGTGGGAAATATTCTCTTAAGAGGGGAAGGATATTAGGACATGGAAATACCTCTCCTTTATACTTTTGTATAAAATGTAATCAAAAGGGGACTTCTAAGAAAATTCTTTATATAGATAATGTGGTTATATTCATATGTATAAAATTGTATCCTTTTGGACACCAATTAAATTTAAAAATAGTTCAATGAAGTAATGCAACATAATGTGATCCTTTTTCATAATATTTCCTGGGAACGTTATTTCTAATTTGTAAACACCTCATGACTTGTATGAAATTTTGGAGACTTTTCCTTGAATTCTGTGTAAGAATGACACGAAGGCCAAGCAAAAGATATTAATGTAACAATTTTCTTTGTTGTATTTTTATGGTAGAATAATGAGAGAGAAATAAAGATTATTCTAGGACTATGAGTTATTTAGAGTTTAGAATAGGGCTAATGCATTATTTGTCCAAAATGTTCCATATACTTATTTACGTGCCTTAGTGGCTTGTGGTTTTCCAATCAAATATTTCCCACATGGGTTGACATTTCCTAAAACTGAATTTCTAGTAATAGTGAGATAGTTTTTAAAATTTTAGTCCAATTGTCTTCAAGAATGGAAAGTTGTGAATTTTAAAAATTAGAATAAGGTTTGGAATTAAGGAGATGTGATTTTGTATCAATCACATCATTGTAAAATTTATCGACCAAATCCTTAGACCTGACCCCTTTAGTACGTCATACTCTCTATTATCCCTCTGATCTAAGATTGAAGGCTCTACGATTGTCTTTAAACTAAGCCAGATATGGAAAGTATCCTACCGATTGTTCCTACATGATTCTCTTCTTTGTATCTCTATACTCTCCTCCCTACCTCACAAAAGTCTTTCCAAAAAAATTATCCACCATCCCGACCCCATTCTTGGGTGGAATGGAGTAATCTGCTACCTTAGAAACCAAGTTCAAAACACCTTGTTGTTATTCTCTCCCACTGTAGAAAGTAGGGTTCTTCAAACCTAAAAACTAGAATATAATAACCTATATAAACTATCCCACCCACTCCATTTCTTCACCCCAAGATGTTTCCCGTTATTCCCATGCAAAAATAGATTTAAAACCCCCTCGGTGCCATGTCCAAACTTGTAAGTGATGCCACAAAGACCAAGATGGGAAAAGGTGCAGGAGAATCTATGTCTGTTTTGCAACCCTTCCCCCAAATTTTGTAGGGGCAAGGCAAGCTTAGGAGGTGCCTTATTGGGCCGAACCACTTTGTTAAAAACATATATTTTCGTCAACAATGGTGACATGCAATAGACAGAGTAGGGACGCATTGTTTTATATCCCACACAATGACCATGCTTGTCAGAGTGTCAAGTTGGCCACTTTCCCTTAGATATGAAATAGTGGACCTAACCTAGGTGCAACACTCAGCTTAGCCATAGGTGGGCCTATATCTGGATTGGATGACACCTTCTTCTTGATGTATCTGGTCTCATTTGACCATGGGACGAACATGCAATAACCAGGTTCTGCCAATTGAGATAATTTTTTCAAGAGTCATAGAAAGTTCTAGGAATATCCAATTATATTGGAATTATATATCAATTAATTTGATTATTTAAATATGAGAAAATCAACAAGATGTCTTTAGAGGATAAATATAATTTTAGTTCCGTCACATCAAAAAGTAGGAAGTTTTGATGTTTTTAGTACGATTAATAATCAAATAAGATGTCTACCATTACACCTGTATGTAGAAACCATGTTTGAATATATTAGTATGGCGTTGGAGAGTCTAGTCAAGGTAGACAGTTATACAGAGAACAGATCGAGGAGCCGATTTTCCAGACTGGCGGTAGAAATAAACACGAACAAGGAACTGGTGAGTTCCATCCTTATAAATGGGAGAAACTATGAAGTTGTGTACGAAGGGTTCCCATGGGCGTGCGCCAAATGCGGAATGGAGGGACACATCTCAAAGAACTGTGCTCAACAAGGCACTGAAGAGGAGGAACAAGAAACATAAACCGAATCAACTCGACCAAAAAGTGCAGGCGGTACTGCTATAAACAACACAGGAGGTTGGCAAACGCAGAGGACGAAAGGGGGCAGAAAGAGGCATCATAGAATACAAGAAGTTGCCATGGATGTTCACGTGAACAGATTTGAAGGATTGCAGGAGGATGAAGGAGACGGCTTGCAAAGAACTGACGTTGGAGAGGTCCACGGAACAAATCAGCAGCAAAATCATCATAAAACAGCGAAGATATGGAGAAAAAAGAAGACTACCACCGTGCATACAGGTGACCGGAATGCTTCTGGTAACACAAGTAAAAGGGCATTGGGGGATATCACTAACACAGTGGGCAATATGTTGACGAAGGAGAACGTAACGCTATGCAGACAGGAGATAATAGAGAAGGAAAGCACAAAGCAGTTAAACCAGCAGTAGATGAGGTTATAACCGTCGAGGACATGGAAGAAGAACCAGCTGCCACCACTGTCACTGAAGAAAAAGAAAAGGAAGAAGATGAGCATACGAAGAAAGCCAAGACCTCCATGACGACTCCGCTTAGAAAATCCAAGGTTGGAAAAGGAGTTTCAGAGAAAGCAAAGGCGCTGCAACCACGGAAAGCTGGAGCGACCAGTGGCCTATTGACTAAAAGAAGGGGCAAACCGCCGGATACAGGGACAGGAAAGCGTAGAAGCACCCACTTGGCTAAAGCTATAGCTGATAGTGCAGAGAATGGGCAGATACCTTCTGGTGAGAAGGACCAGATACAAGAATCGTTGCACACCGAGAAGATCGATGGGGGCAAGGCCACTGAGACAAACTCTTGCTAAGTTAATATACCTGTGTTTATACCCAAGAAGAAGTCGTTCACACAACAAAGCTAAAACCAATATGAATATTATGTGCTGGAATGTAGGGGCATTGGCAACAAAGATAGGTGCTCCACTCTGATGGATTTCATGAGGGAACACAAACCTGATGTCGTAGCTATTATTGAACCGCGGATAAGTGAAAATAAAGCCTTAAAAACTATCAAGCGCCTGGGTTTCAAATTTTCTTATCGAGTGGAGGCTAGGGGGTTTGCTGGAGGTATATGGGTTTGCTGGAAAGATGATCAACTAAAAGTTCAAATCCTTTGCTGCCACAGATAGTTCATCACGTGCACATTTAACGACAGTATGGTGGTCTCGTTTATATATGCCAGTCCTCACCTCGCCATTCGTCAACTCCTATGGAAACACATCACAAATATGAGCAGAAGCATCAGAGAACCTTGGGTTATCCAGGGTGACTTCAATACAACCCTCTCACCTGCTGCGAAAGTCGGGAGCAAATGGTATAATTACAGAGAAGCCAGGACTTTCAAAGAAATGTTGATGGAAGCCGGTTTATCTGATCTGGGTTTCTCAAGAGTAAGATTCACTTACAAGCATGGAATGCTACAAGAAAGATTGGATAGGGCGGCTGCAAATATTGAATTCATGAATACGTTCCCGAGTGTCAGTTTGATACATTTAGCTAGGATTTCATATGACCATTGCCCCCTTCTGCTTCAAACGAAGAAGGAAGAGAGACACCCCCACCGATTCCTGACTAAAGTAAGCTGGAACAAGGAGGAAGACTTCAAAAACATGTTGGGTTTCACTTGGGAAGGTACAACAGATTTCTACTCATCTCTTAGCTCGGTAAGACAGCAAATCATTAATTGGGAGAGGGATAAAAAGAAAAAGAAATCAAGGGAAAGAAACTGCCTGTTCCACAACATCAACACCCTCCAAAGGATGCTCGCTGATCGGTATGATCCCATCACTGACTCTTTATGCACTAATATGCAAGCTAAGTTGTAGGTGATTATCAATGAGGAAGAAGAGGACTGGAAGCAAAAATCGCACATTAATTGGCTCCGCAATGGAGACAACAACACACGCTTCTACCAAGCTTGGGTGAAGCAGCGGAAGCGAACCAACACCATGCTGGCTTTTAAAGACCAACAGGGCAACTAGATCACCGATGAAGGGGAGATCATGCATATGGTAACTACCCACTTTGAAAAGGCGTTGTTCGCACCGAATGCAAGCTGCCATTCCAAGAACTATAGACCTGAAGCCAGTATCCCAGGAGTTTTTAAACAGCTAAGTGGAGAGGAGGCTGCTAGTCTTGCTGCTAAACCGACGTACACTGAAGTACAGCAGGTGCTGAACAAAATGTTGGCTTACAAAGCTGTCGGGCCCGACGGCGTTAATGCAGAGTTCTTGCAATACAACTGGAACATCGTTGGTCACTCAGTCACCAAGTCGATTCAGGACATGCTACAAGGGAAGCCCCTTCCAGATGAGGTCTGTAATGCCACTATTATCTTAATCCCCGAATGTCCAAACCCAGAGAAGTACGAGCAGTTGCACCCCATTTCCTTGAACAATATCATGCTAAAGTTAGCTTCTAAAATCGTGGTGGAAAGGCTTAAGAAGTATATCCCTAGCTGGATTTCTGAGGAGCAAAGTAGTTTTGTTCCAGGGCGTCGGATCACAGACAATATTGCGTTGGTCTAGGAGATTATACATGGTATGAAGAATCCAAAGGGAGCAAAGACCATGGCAATTAAGATCGATTTAACGAAGGCGTATGATCAAATGTCATGGCAGTTCATTCAGGATACCTTAGATCATGTGGGACTTCCGTCTTCCATTAAAACCTACATTATCAACTCAATTTCAGGAGGTGATACCTCACTGATATGGAACGGAAAGACATCTCGCCCCTTCAAAACAAGTCAAGGGTTGCGACAGGGAGATCCACTCTCCCCGTACCTTTTTGTGTTATGTATTGAATGGTTAAGCAAGATGATTCAGGAGCGATCTTGCAACGGGAAATGGAGGCCAATCAAGCTGGGCAGATCAGGTATCTCGGTTGCTCATGTGTGCTTCGCAGATGATCTGATTCTTTTTGCTCAGGCGAGCAAGGAACAAATGAGGTGTATTTTGCAATGCTTCAAAATGTTTGATCAGGCATCGGGACAATCCATCTCAACATCAAAATCTCACATATTCTTCTCTGCTAGTGTTCCCACATCATTCCGAAGACAGATCCAACGTAGTTGCCATTTTCAAGTCACAAATAACCTTGGGCGCTACCTTGGAGTGACCGTCATTCATTCCAGAGTGACGAAGCATACCTATGCAGACATTGTCGAGAAGGTGGAGGGTAAAGTCACAACTTGGGCAGCACAAAGCTTGTCTCGCTCAGGGAGGGTATGCCTCACCAAATTTACGTTAACGGCTGTTCCTACTTATGCTATGCAGACAGCGATCCTACCCCTCACCCTCTGCGATCGGCTGGACAATATCATACGGAAGTTTGTGTGGGGAGGAAGTAGGAGAAGGTCCATTTCCCTGGTTTCTTGGGAGAAGGTTACTAGTTCAAAAAACAAGGGAGGTCTGGGAATTAAAACGATGAGGGATTGGAATCAAGCGCTTCTGTCTAAACATGCTTGGGATCTTCTATCCAGAAGGGAGACTATCTGGTACAAAGTGATGTGGCAACGCCTTAACAGACGCAGTGTAGGGGGAGATGGCTCACTATCGAGGCTGGGGAAAGCCTGCTTAGCAGCACGCCAATTCATGAAGGATAACACCAGGATGATCCCCTTGAGTGGCAACTCAGTGAATGTTTGGGATGATATATGGGTGAATGAGAACCTGAGGCTTAGGGAGGTTGTTAAGAGACCCATTCCAGAAGATATAGCAGACCTGAAAGTTTGTTCCCTAGTCATTGAGGAAGGACGATGGGACATATCTTTCCTACAAGATTGGTTTGAGAGTGATACAGTACAACAAATCCTCCAAATCGATACACCCTTGGCAGATGAAATGGTGGATCGAAGTTTCTGGATTCACACTGGCAATGGTGCTTTCACCACAAGCTCAGCTTACGAGTTGATTAGAAGGCAGAAAGAAGTAGTGACACCGGGGAAGTGGGATTCACCGTGGAAATTACGTATGGCAGGTAGAATAAAGACTTTCGCTTGGCTTGCTCGACAAGATGCGCTCCTCACAAACTTAAGAAGGAAATACTGGCACATGACAAAGGTGGTCACTTGCCCTAGATGTGAGGAAGAAGATGAGTCTCTAATCCACGCCTTATGAGACTGCGACGTCTCCAAATTTGTGTGGCAGGAACATATCTCCTTAACCAAACAACAATCTTTCTTTGCAGCAAAAAATATTGAGACGTGGTGGAGATTCACTGTCAAAGAGGCTGGCCTTCAAGAAGAACAATTTTGGATGATTTGTCATGGGTTGTGGCAAGCACGGAATAGTAGTATCATGAAAGATAACCATTTAAGCAAGGAACATACACTGGCAAGTATAAGGAAGGACATCCAATTGCATGAGATAGCTTGGGCGGCCACCCCATCTGAACCAACACACACCAGAGGCGAAACATGGACACCACCACCTCGCGAACCCATTAAGGTCAATGTGGATGCAACAGTTACAAAACGGGGGGTAGCTGCAGTTGCTATAGCCAGGAATCACAAGGGAGAATGGGTTGGGGCATGGGGCATGCCGGTAGAAACATCTAATGCTACTGAAGCTGAGCTCGCCGGAATTTTGTTAGCTCTGGAACAAGCCGAACTGAATAATTGGCCTGTTGTTATTTTAGAATCGGACTGTAATGTGGCGGTGAGGATGATCGAGGAAGACGATGAAACCTGGCCCAGGTTTGCTCTCTGGCTTGCGAAGATCAGGAAGAAAACTCGGACAAACATTGAAATCAGTTTCAAGAGAAGAACAAGTAACGTGCTAGCAGATAGCCTAGCAAAGTTACATATAAAGAGCAAAGACCATTGTCTTTTCTACCAACGGCCTACCAAGGAGGTCTTAAACCTGTATAGCCAAGACTTAGACAGAGTCAATAATAATTCTGATGTAACCAATATTTGAATAAGATGTTAGTTGATTCCAAAAAAAAGTACGATTAATAACTTTTTTAAAGCGATTATGATTTCATGACCAACGAATTGTTGAAATATGTGACCCTCATGTCTTGCATAGTCTACGGAAGCTTTAAATGAAATCTAGTTACTCTTTTTATGATGGTACCATGAATTCTTTAAAGCATGTTAAGACATGTAATTTGGGACTACCTAATGTGAACTTGTAACACCCTCCATAAGCACACACATGCACACACAAAAGAAAAACAAAGTCATCCATAACTCGCGAATCAGAGTGGCGTTATGTAAAATTGGTACCCATAACAATAATATAATCAATCACACAAACTTTAAACAATAAGTATAATCATCATCGTTCTTACAAAAAGAAACATAAATATTATCACATGGAAAACTCATTTAACATCTTGAGTCTCCATTCTAAAATTCTAAATATGTAAACTTATAGATGAAAATATAAATATGAGGATCATCTTATAGTGAGAACCACACCAGATCTTGCCATGCTCTATCCTTGTGGTTGAGTCTATGGGATTTACTTTTCTCCTTTTTCTCACCTACTGACATCTCATCCCCAACCATGCATTGGAAAAATGATTGTTAGCATAAGTGGAAAGAGTATTCCAATATATGCTTTATTGGAGTAATAATATGCTACAATAAAATCTTAAACATTTTCTATAGATTATATATCAACATAAAATCCATAGAAGTTACAAAACATAAATATATCTTATTTATTAATTTAGTACTTGTATTTTTACTTATTTTTCTGTAGAGCCATGTACTCTGGTACCTGGATATCACAATTTTCACTAAGATACCTGGGTCACATAACCTACACTTTGGGTCTAGGTTATGTATCTAAATCAGCCTACACTAAGGTCTAGGGCCTCATGACTTGCACAAAGGGACTGAGTCATGCCTTCTCTTATCTTAATTTCTTTCTTCTTATTTATAAATAAGTTTATGTGCATGCTCTAAACTAAGGCATCTTTTATTTATATCTGTTATCTAATTTTGGTGACCATTATACGATAAGACCTCCTCTATTATTCTAAAGTGTCCTCTATGGTGTAACACACCCTCTATAGGCACAACATGCCCTTCGTTGACTCTAAAGTGTCTCTATGGTGAAACACCCTCTCTTGAAACAACATTCCCTTTGTTGATATTGAAGTGTCCTCTATGGCACAACACACCCTCTATTGGAATAATGTGTCCTCTGTGACACACGTTGTGTCTAGCTTAGTGCACTCTCTTAATCGTTCAGGAATCTCTAGTGAGGACTTATCCTATAATGTATATAGTTCATGTTTTGATGTCATTTTCTAGCTCTGGTCCTAATTTCTTATCTCTAAATATTAATCAATTATCTCTAAATCTTCTCTTAATTTCTATCTTTGAATCTTAAATTTGTTATCCCCGACATTGTGTCCTTGTTCTCTAATTCTAAATTGAATCTAACTCTGAGTATAAAATGTGATACTCATATCGTCTAGATAAATCTTAATATGAAGCTCTGACTTGGTTGAATTACTTAACCAAATTTTGATATTAGATGTATGACACCTGAGTCTAAAGGCTTAAGGAAATAATCTAAATTAATATTAAAATATTAAGTATATGAAAGTAACTTAAGGATATGATTTCTGACATGTTAATTCAATCACTTTCAAGTCTCATTGAATGATCTTAACATGAATCTTAATACAGTCATGTGAGATTAAATCTTAAATCAATCTATTCTCATATTCTTCTCATGACTCAAATCACCAATCTTAAGAAAATCTTGTCTTGGAGCTTAATCGTTACTTAGTACATCCTAATCTTATAATATTACTAGAAATTGAATTCTGCATATATTCTAATCTTAATAGAATCATATCTTGAAAACATGATCATGTCTTAATACGTTCAAAACTTATATTCTTATATTTTACATAACTCTTATATATTATTTAGACTAAGTAAGTAATTTAAATAACTACTAAGTTCTCATATCTCAATCTATACAGGACATCTTAATATCATATTTTGACTTGAAATCTTAATACAAATTCATCTCAAACTATCAAATAAGTAAGACTATATTGCTAACATATCTTATCTTGTAATCTTATTCATTAATATGAATTATTACTAAGAGTTGGGACATGAACCTTTAGTTTTCTCATGAACCTAGTTCTTGAATTCAAATCATTCAAAGAAATTTTAATAGCATATCTCTACTTGAGATATTAGGTTTATGTGGGAACACCATCATGACGACGTTAAATATTTAACTGTATGTCTTACTTAAAATATTAGAATATTAGAATGCATAAATAATAATGCCTCATTTGAGAATTTTTTATATAAAGAGGCTATATCACCCCCTTACTAAAATTTGAAGAATAAAAGTTCCATTCCAAGCATACACATAAGGTATGTTGGAATAGGAATAAAATTTTCAAATATATATTATTGGTATGCAAAAGACCAAAGTGTAGCTGTGGAAGAAAAGCATTGACTATATTCACTCCCACAAGGGTTTACATGAAGATTCCACAAAAGGATCTAAGATAGAGGGAGTCTAATTAAACTACTTCAATTCTGACCCCAAGAAACATCACCATGAGCTTGGTCCATGTTGAAAGCCATGTTCTCCTTGGTCTTGTTCGACACCTTGTCCTAAACCTGGGTGGTTGGGAATCACCCAACAAGAGAGAGAAACAAGGTATTTGTCAAATGATGAAAAAGAAAAAAAGAAAATAACACGAAAGTAAAGGCTATAAGTTCGTCAATATATTAAGAGATCAAGAATATGATGCATAGTCAATATATATGCTTGCCATAACATTAAAATAGTAAAGGAATTGCATGCATGATTTATATTGAATAAATTAACTAAGTAGGGTTGAGGCACCTACCAGACCCCAACCTACATGTGAGGGGAGAAATAAGACATTCGCAATCACCTACACGAGCTATATATAGGGGAGAATAACACATTCCCCAGGGTGAAAATAAATATTCCCTATTTATGGGTGGTTGTACATAAGTACCACTACATTATCTAAATAGTCTAATAAAACCAACATGCTAGGAGAAACTATGGCAAGTAGAAGCATCATACATTTAAAACATGGTAGTGGGGTACAAGACCCAATAAATAAAATATCAATACTAATTTTTGAGGCAATATAGAAAAAAAATCATGAATAGAAACAATAGGGTTCATATATTGACTCATTAGGGAATAAAGGGTTTGGTTTGTAAATATCCAAATTTAGGGTGTAGAAATGCACATACCTTTTTATTGTGTTAAAATATCAAGTTCCATCACTTCTATATGTTCCAAGTTCAACTTTGTCCAATTTCAATTTATTAACAATCATTAGTGTACATATTGCACATTATTGCATAGTAACCCGAAGATTGAACCTTTTTCACAAAACTTAGATTTTGACTTTCAAAAATCTCACCATTGGACTAGTTAGGTTCTCATAATAAAAAACATATCTTTATTTCAATTTTGGAGTTATGATGATTAAGTTGTAATCTTGTTGGATTTTATGTATTAAAATCATATTGCAAAAAGCATCTTTCAAAGAACCTTGAAATCAGACCTTGAAAGAATTTTTATTATATCGAGATTAATTTTAAAAGTCCAATATATATATATATATATATATATATAATTTTTGAACATGCAGTTTAACAGATATAAATTTCCCAATTATGACCAACCAAAAAATGACATGTCAGCAATTTAATTGCAAGCGAGGAAGAGAGAAAGGAAGAGGGACCGACCCATGACTTACCCCCCCCCCCCCACCACAACCTGTCCAAGGTCATCCTTTACCCAAGGAGGGGTGTAACAGTCTTTTTAGGTTCATCTAGATCTAGTAACAAACTATTGAGTTGCATATAAACAAAACCCTAAACAAAAACATCATCTAAAGTTGGAGATCATCATTTAAGCATAAGAATATGAACTAATGATCTTATAAGAAGCAATAAACATGGACCAAATTATATAAATTTCCTCTAGGAAGAATATCAGATCCCAATAAGTTGGAAACTTGAGCATGATGGGTTGGTAGCTCCAAGTACAAGCTCTAGACGCGAGCAAGAACCACCTTCTTCTCAAGGATACAAACCCTAAGCCAGAGGAGCATGGAAAGAAGAGTTTTTGATAATTAGATGGAGTTCCACCATGGAAGACTAGGTTTCCAACCTAAGGAAGGTGGAGGAAGAAGAACAATAGGAAAAACATAAGAGAAGGGAAATAAACCTACTTGCCTTAGTTGGAATGCCAAAGGGTGACTTCAGAAACCCTAAATGAGCTTAGATAAAACCCTAGAACACCTTCTCCTCCAAGATGGCATCTTCTTCTACCTTAGTACAACTCCTCCACAGACAACTAGAGAGAATTTCAAGTATGAGGGAGGTGACATGGATCAACTATTTTAGTTGGGAGGTAAGGAAGGAGTATATAAAGCTTATGGTTAAGGAAGAAGCAAGACATGAGGTGTCCAAGCTACTTTCCATGTGTCCATGTCTAAGGGTGCCCATGGTCGTGGAACACTTTATGGATAAGGAAGAGGCAAAGAATGATGTGTCAAGTTACTTTCCATGTTTCCATGGCTAAGGGTGCCCACGTGCAAGCCTTTATGGATAAGGAAGGAGTCAAGCATGAGGCTTCCATGGATCTTTCCATATGTTCATAGCCTAGAGATTCTATGGACATGAAAAAAACTATTCTAAATCTCCTAGAGACTTCTTAGCCATCAATTGTCAATTATCCAGGCCCACCATAGACATGCAAACAAAGAAACCACCCCATTGGTTGATTACTCCTAAAGATAAGCTCATTCATAAAGGGGGAATCCCTAAAATGCCCTTGAAGAGAAACACCTCCAAAACAAGGTACAAATAGGCTCCCCATGTCCCAACAAGCTATAAAATGATAAAGAAACATATAACGATCATAAGGCATGAGGCAATTTGCAAAGAAAACCTCCCAATTTGGTAAATTGCAAAACAACCGAAAATGTGCATAAAATTGAATAACTTGCACAAACAACAGACAAATTGGTCCAAAATTGAAACTTCATCTTACATAATTACTTCAAAATAGCTCAAAAGGTTAGATTAAGGTTTAGAGAATTTAATAATGGTAAATAAAAAATTTCAACACATTAAGCAAGGTTTGGGGCCTTACACTTCTAACACAAATTTATTTACCATTGTTCCACTTAAGTGGTGATTATTTGACCATAAACCCTTCCACTGGTATAATTATTGAACAAATGATCACCAAACTACTATAAATTTCATCAACAAGGACATAAAGGATAGAAATAAGAAGAAAACTTAGGGAAAAGGGTTACATGGAGATTACTTTTAGAATTCAATATCTTACAACACTCAATCCCTAAAAAAGGATTTCTACCCCAAAATTTAAAAAAAAAAATGAGTATGCAACATCCCAACACTAAACTCCCAGGTTGCTTCCATAAAATTTTCACCAACACTTTCACTAACTCAAACTCCCTATTTTTTAACTACTTAACTTGGGAGTTCAAAATCTTCTCAAGCAACTCCACACAGGTCAAGTTCTCATGGATTACTAAGGGTTACATTATTAAGGTTCATTTTTTATTATATATAACATAGTTAACATTTTTAAGCCTATTTTTTTTGAAGGCTCCTTTAAAAAAAAAAATTTGAAGGCTCCACATTTTTAAGCCTATTAATATCATATTCATTATGATATTATATTTTTATTATTCTTTTAATTGTGTCATGTAAATTTACTTTGTTTCCAAAAGAGTTATATTCTATTATTACGTACAAAGTCCTATATATTTCTTATTTATCTCATTAAGATTTTTAGCACAGTTAGGGTTTACTCACTTATCTCAAAATACTTGATTATTATCCTTAATAATTTGGTTTTAGTCTCCATTATCAACATATTGGATTGTAACATATTATTTTGCATGCAATAAGACATTTTATCCAATTTGCTACAATTAATCCAAATAATGTCACTTTAATTACTTATATCTATATTTTACATTGTCACATTACCTTTTTTTCACATAAATGTCATCATTAACCATTTTCTCATATTTATTAACTTCTTATTATTGCTTATGGACATTTATGTGAATCCAATTACTTCTTATCCATATTGAAGTCATTATATGTATTTTAGTGATTAAGTTGGGACATATTATATATTAATTATTTGATTCACATACCAAGTAATGATAAGGTGATTAATTAGATGTGTATTAGAGAGCAAGCCGATATGCATTTCATATTGATGACCTGATTCATCTATGATTAAATGATTACATATTATTTATGTGTATTAAAGTATGTTATCTAATTATGACACCTAATGTCACTAATGAATTAAGAATGTCATTAAGGATGTATAGGTTAAGGTTAGATGATTAAACCTTATGGTTTAGGTCAATATAATTATTATTCTTTACATATACATTCTTAGTATGAATTAAGTCTAAGATTAGGTTACAATATCTTGCTCATCATATCATTAGCGTTTATCAGTTTATGACATGGTCAACATCATTCATATCCATTATTAGGTGAGTTACTCATACTAAGTACATTAAATATTCATTATGGTTCAAACATATGAATTATTCATTAGATTATAATTATATGTTCATTATTTTGTAAACAAGCATGTCAGGTTATAGCTACGACTTGTTTGGTGAAAACTAAGGATCCAATCAAACTATCCTCCTGATCATGAACTCGGGGTTTCTAGAGTAAGTGTAGCTAGATTTCGGTATGTTATAAGAATTCATCCCCTTAAAAAGGATTTTATCCTCGAAATTTAACCACCCAAACATCATCAAACCAACTAATATCCACCCCTTAAGAGGTTTCACCTACCAAGCCAAACAAATCTAGAGGTAAAAGGGTGAGTCTAACTAAACGATGTACAAGATCCATCACACTTATAATGCACATTGTATTTTCTTATTAAACACCATACTTTAATGTATAGGTTCTCAGGGATAAATTGTCCAAACATGTGGTTCTCTGGGACCTAAGGGAACTATATTGGGTATCCATCCTCAAACAAGTCATTACACCTGAAAGACAAGGTCAACATATTAGGTTCTCTGGAGTATCTGACTTAGGTGTCTAAGTCTACTATTATCTGTAGGATTTCTTTTTCGTATAATCAGTATCATCTTAGGCCAAGTAGGTATCATATGCATTTGGGAGTCCTTGTAAACCAAGATAGTGGTGTGGAGGAAAAATCTTGCCATCCCTTGAACTGTGATCCTTTCTAGACACCTTTTCTTTCAACTTATGCCCTAATAACTACTTAACATGCTCATCACATTGCCTCTAGGAAGAATATCAAATATCAATCAGTAGGAAACTCGAGCAAGATGGGTTGGTAGCTCCAAGAACAAGCTCCAAACTCGAGCAAGAATCACATTCTTCTCAAGGACACAAACCCTACGCAAGAGGAGCATGGAAAGAAGAGTTTTGAGCTTTAGATGGAGTTCCACCATGGAAGACTAGGGTTCCAAATTGAGGAAGGTGGAAGGAATAAGAGCAATAGGGAAAATAGAGGAGAAGGGGAATAAACCTACTTGCCTTGGTCAGAAACGCCGAAAGGTGACTTTAGAAACCCAAAATGAGCTTAGATAAAACCCTAGAAGACCTTCTCCACCAAGATGGAGTCTTCTTATACCTTGATACATCGCCTCCATGGCCAAGCAGAGAGAGGAAGAAGTTCAAGTAGGAGGGAGGTGATATGGATCAACTATTTCATTTGGGAGGTAAGGAAGGAGTTTATAAAGCTTTTGGTTAAGGAAGAAACAAGACATGGGGTGTCCAAGCTACTTTCCATGTATACATGTCTAAGGGTACCCATGGTCATGAATACTTTATGGATAAGGAAGAGGCAAAGCATTATTGTCAAGTTACTTTCCATGTGTCCATGGCTAAGGGTGCCCATGGACATGCAAGCTTTTATGGATAAGGAAGGAGTCAAGCATGAGGCGTCCATGGAGCTTTCCATGTGTCCATAGCCTACAGCTTCTATGGCCATGAAAATAGCTATTCCACATCTCATAGAGACTTCTTAGCCATCAGGTTTTGGTTCTCCAGACCCACCATAGACCTCCTAACAAAGAAACCACCCCATTGGTTTATTACTCCTAAAGATAAGCTCATTCATAAAGGGGGAATCCCTAAAATGCCCTTGAAGGGACACACCTCCAAGCCAAGGTACAAATAGGCTCCACATGTCCCAAGAAGATAGAAAATGGTAAGAAAAAATATAAAGATCATAAGGAATTAACAATTTGCAAATAAAACCTCACAATTTGGTAAATTGCAAAAAATTCCAAAATGTGCATAAAATTTGCATAACTTGCACAAACACCATCCAAATTGGTCCAAAATTGAAACTTAATCTTACATAATGATTTCAAAAGACCTCTCAATGTTATATTAAGGTTTAGAGAATTTGATTATGGTGAATAAAAAATTTCAACACATTGAGCAACGTTTGGGGCCTTACACTTCTAACACAAATTTAGTTACCATTGTTTCACTTAAGTGGTGATAATTGAGCATAAACCCTTCCATTCGTATAATTATTGAAAACACCAAGCCACTATAAATTACACTAGTTCATCAACAAGGACATAAAGGATGGAAATGAGATGAAAACTTATGGAAAAGGGTTCCATGGTGATTACTTTTAAAATTCAATATCTTACAACACTCCATTCTTTAAAAAGGATTTCTTCCTCAAAATCAATAAAAAAGAGTGAGTATGCAACATCCCAACACTAAACTTCTAGGTTGTCTCTATAAAACTTCCACCAAAACTTTTACTAATTCAAATTCCTTGTTTTTTAATTGCTTAACTTGGGAGTTCAGAATCTTCGCAAGCAACTCCACATAGGTTAGGTTCTCGCGGATCACTAAAGGTTACACTATTAAGGTTTATTTTTATTATATATAGCATAGTTAAAATTTTAAGCCTATTAACATTTTAAGATGAACAATAGGGAAAATAGAGGAGAAGGGGAAGAAAACTACTTGCCTTGGTGAGAAACGCCAAAAGGTTAGTTTAGAAACCCTAGATGAGCTTAGATGAAACCCTAGAAGACCTTCTTCACCAAGACAGAATCTTCTTCTACCTTGAGACTACTCCTCCATGGAAAAATAGAGGGAGGATGATGTTCTAAGTAGAAGGGATGTGATATGGACCAAATATTTTAGTTGGGAGTTAAGGAAGGAGTATACAAAGCTTTATGGTTAAGGAAGAAGTTGGGTGTGAGGTGTTCAAGCTACTTTCCATGTGGCCATGTCTAAGGGTACCCATGGTCATGAAATCCTTTATGGTTAAGGACGAACAAAATCATGAGGTGTCAAGCTACTTTCCAAGTGTTCATGGCTAAGGGTGCCCATGGACATGAGATCCTTTATGGATAAGAAAGGAGTCAATCATGAGGTGTCCATGGAGCTTTCCATGTGTCCATTGCCTACAGTATGGCCATGTAAACACTTGTTCCACATTTTCTAGAGACTTGTTATCAATCAATTCTTAGTTTTCCAGGCCCACCACCAATCTCCAAACAAAGAAACCACCCCATTGGTTGATAACTCCTAAATATAAGCTCATCCATAAAGGGGGAAATCCCTAAAATGCCCTTGAAGAGAAACACCTCCAAACCAAGGTACAACTAGGTGCCCCAGGCCCAAAAAACTCGAGAATAAGAAATAAAGATATAAGGATTGTAAAGGATGAGACAATTTGCAAAGAACACCTCCTAGTAGAATGGTTCACCGAACTACATGAAAATACACAAACTTTTCCATGTGTCAAATCCTATCCCACCCTAAAGGGTAGTCACCAATCAACTTAGAGGCCAAACTACAAGGGACAACCTCTGTTTTCCCATAAGTCAGTGGGTCGAAGAACTATATCTTTGTGTTGAGTAATTTCCAGAGGGCCTTCTAGAAAGAATTGGGTAAATTGCAAATAAGTCCAAAATGTGCATAAGAATCGCATAACTTGCATGAACAACATCCAAATTGGATCAAACTTGAAACTTAAGCTCATATCATGACTCAAAACACCTAAAAAGGTTATATTAAGGTTTAGAGAACTTAATTACGGTAATTAAGGTTATTCAACATGTTAAGCAAGTTTTGAGGCCTTACACTTCTAGAATGAATTTATTTGCCATTGTTCAACCTAAGTGGTGATTTTGCATTTTAGATCATTAAATTAGCTTTCACCAAGATATTCTTGCATATCGCCTTCTATTGGTATAATTGTTGAATATTTTTTTTGAAAACCACTATAAATTCCACCAATTCATCAACAAGGACATAAAGGATAGAAATGAGAAGAAAATGTAGGGAAAAAGGTTACATGGAGATTGCATTCAGTATTCAGTATATTACAACACTCCACCCATTAAAAATGATTTAATCCCTAAAATATCAAAGAAAAAGAGAATGGTGAGTATGAAACATCCCAACATTAAACTTCCAGGTTGTTTCCACAAAACTTCCACCAAAACATTCACTAACTCAAAGTCCTTATTTTTTAACTGATTAACTTGGTAGTTTAGAATCTTGTCAAGAAACTCCACATAGGTCAGGTTCTCATGGATCACTAAGGGTTTCACTATTAAGATACATTTTATTAGATATAACACAGTTAACATTTTAAGCCTATTAACATTTTATTCATTATGATATTGCATCATCCTTATTATTCTTTTAATTGTGTCATGTTATATTTACTTTGTTTTCAAAAGAGTTATATTTTATTATTCTTTACAAAGCCCTATATATTTCTTATTTGTCTCATTAAGAGTTTCAACACAATTAGGGTTTACTCACTTAGCTCAACATACTTGTTTATTATCCTTAATAATTTGGTTTTAGTCTCGGTTATCAACCTATTGAATTATAAGAGATTATTTTTCATGAAATAAGACATTTTATCCAATATGTTACAATTAATCCGAATAATGTCACATTATTTACATATATATATTAAATTGCCTTTTTCTTCACATAAATATCATCATTAATCATTTTCTCATATTTATTCACTTCTTATTATTGATTATGGACATTTATGTGAATCCAATTACTTCTTATCCATATTGAAGTCATTATATGTGTTTTTGTGATCATGGTTTGACAATTTACATAATAATGATTTGATTCACATATCAAGTAATAATTAAGTGATTAAATAGGTGTGTATTAGAGAACAAGGTGATAGGCATTTCATATTGATGAACTAATTAATCTATGATTAGATGATTATATATTATTTATGTGTATTAAAGTATGTTATCTGATTATGACACCTAATGTCACTAATGTATCAAGAATGTCATTAAGGAAGTATAGGTTAAGGTTAAGATGATTCCAACTTAGGGTTTTGGTCAATATGATCATTATTATGCACCTATACATTCTTAGTATCAATTATGTGGGCTCAAATCTCCAAACCTCGAAATAACCACGATTTAAACATGTGCGGAAGCATTCGATAATCAGCGGAAGACAAAAATCACGGGAATTTAAAACTTTTCGAGACAAGAGCTTGAAACCACAAACCTCTTCCATAGAAAAAGGATTTAAACTGTATACATCTCTGTCTAATTACTTCTTGAGTAATTATATACATCATGATACAAAATTCTCAAGAACTCATAACCAAAACACTCCAAGACCTAAGAGTACAGAGGACACATAGGACTTGACTCTAACTACACCACATAACAGACTGAATCTCCACCTGAGATTTGCTGCTACTCCTGGTGCTGTTGTTGCTAGGATTGGTCACCTGTATTCTTGTTTCTCCGTCTTCGACGACCACCTAAAAAGTTGAAGTCTATGGGGTGAGACAATTATACATAATTGCCCCAGCGAGAGTTATAACTCTCCACTAGAAGCTTTATAAGCAAAGCAATAATAACTTAAGCAGTAAAAGCCTTCAAGGTATTCATTAGCAGTTTTGATGATAAGCAAGAGTTCAATCATTTATGAAGCATGAAGAACATCTATACTATTCAAAGTAACATCAATCAAATAACTCGTAGATAACCCTAACAGATATACTATGCTTTTGATTATGTTTTTCAACATTATTATGCCCTGTGGAGATGAGGCATACCACTCATACTCCAACTGATCGCTAAGAAGTCACATCCGTATCATACATAGGTCATTAAAAGAGCCGGATTCTTATGACCTCATCTTCCTCAGTCAGTTAGAGGATTGATTGTTTAGACATCTGGCGGGATGTCTTTTGTTATAGCTCTCCAGGGTAAACTGGACCTTCACTATTTTAGAGTTACAGTGGCGTTCTGTACTCTCTTCGTCATCGGAGGATTTCTTGTTTATCTCTCTACGATACAGTGTTTCTGTCTTTAAGGGAGAATAGTGATACATCTCACCTTTTGGACTTTGTGGTGGGGTTTGATGGACTACTAGAATCTACATCAAATCCTCTCACCTTGGATATCTTTTAGTGAAGGTTTGACAGACTATAAAAATCTACATCAATTCCTACACTAGGATGTAAGGTTCTACACATCCATGTACCCCACATACTCAAGAGTATGTGATCCAGGAGTTCCCTGGGGAAAACCTGTTTCACCATCATTTAGACTCTGACAATGATGGATCTATGATCAAGGATCTACATTTCACTTGATTAGTTAGGTACATTCAGTATTCTTAACATCATACATTGTTCTTCAAACAATAACATTAGCATAACATCTATAAATGAGAATACTAAAATGTAGCAGGCCTAACTCTTTTCAATCATTAGTTCTCAATCATCTCATCACAAGTCATCTGTCAAGCATGACCCTGATGGTATTTATGGCTCTTACAGCCCATAAATCTCAAAAGATGTCACTAACAGTGCATCAAGATAATTCACTTATTCATAAAGCTTAAGGCATGCTTTCAATGAATATAATATGGTATTTCATACCTGGATATGACCATCATCTCATGACAACTTGCATGGTTAATTCAACTGATAATAGTAAACAATTCAATAATTAGGGTTTACTATTCATCTTTCATGTCATCACCTTAAAATTAGGGTTTACTATTCACCCCATGGTGAATTGTACTCATTACATCATTATGTAAGAGAAACATCATCATTAAGGCTCTTAAATAAGATTAAGATTCATTAGACATCATAATTAGGGTTTCCATGATCTCACATAGGTGGATCAATCCCTAATCATGCACATTCATGTGTATTGAAAGAATCTTACTTGAGTTTCCACCTTAGAAGGGTAATTTCTCTCTCTTAGGATACTTTCTCTCTCTTAGGATACTTTATCTCTCCTCTCACTAGTAGATGGTGATAACACTACTCTAGATCAGGTAGGGTTAAGTCCTCATTGACTCACATAAGCCAAGACATCATCATCATGTGATTAGGGTTTGATTAGAACAAGGTTTTACTCCTTTAAACCCCTCAAGGGTATTTTGGTAATTTGCCTCATGATCACCATCATGGGTTAACTCACTAATCACTTAGTCCCTTAATGACCTAGGTTACCATTAGGGTTTAAATTAGCTCACCATTGAACCTATTACACCATCAATTGGTTAAGTACAAACCACCATCAACACCTCCAAACGGTTTCAACCTTGAAACGGTTTCAACCTCCAAACGGTCTTGAGACCGTTTGCTTCCAAACGGTCTTGAGACCGTTTGTATGTGAAGACCGTTTGGAAGGGTTGACTTTCCAAACCGTTTCGAGCTCAATCGGTTTGAAACCGTTTGATCAAGACAACTTGAGATCAATTTGGACCAAACGACCCTGAGATCGTTTGAGCCCAAACGGTCTTGAGACCGTTTGGTCCCAAACTGTGATAGAGTCGACTTTTGAGGTTCTTGATTGCGATTTCTCGATTTAGTGGTTTGATCACATATTGGTGCTTGGAATAATCAAATCAATGCATATGTATATATGTGGCTTGAGTAATCTTACATGGGTTTACTTTTTGACATGATATAATGATAGTTCCTAGAGTGGGTTCTAATCATATGAGAGTACTCCACTTATTTGAGAATCATTTGATGTTAATAATATGACTAATGACCATTCATAGACCTAAGTCAACATATAAAGCATGCCCTTTCGTTTGAAGAGTACCACTATATGGCCTATCCATCGCTATGCTTAAAGCTCTTGGATGGGAGTGTTCTTTTGACAGTAAGATTCTCTCCACCTTAAACCACTCCGAGATCATGGAACCTGGAAACGAGGACCGCACATCCACGATCAATGATCGTGGGATGGAAGGAGGAAGAGATAGGGCAGTTGTTTTCGGCATGGAAGAGATAACCTACGACCCTGACCCCTCTCTCGTCTAATACGAAGTTGAGTTCCAATTTGAGGGCTTCCTCTCGGTTGCCTCTCCACGGCAAGTTGCAGGTGGTTTGACGGAGCAGTTAGAAAATGAGAGAGGATAAGGAGAGCCTGGAGGTCAATCCATGGATAGGTTTCTCATCACCAGTGGAGGCCACGAAGGCAAGCATCACTAACGGCTCATAGGTGTGGAGCTTGAGAGCAGCAGTAGGAGGAGAGCGTCGCATACTGTTTGCCAGAGAGGAGCTTCGTAGCAGTGGCTCCATGCTGAGAGCAAATGGACGAGCTGAGGCCAAGCTTCACAGCAGTGGCTCCGCGCTGAGGGCAAACAAATAGCAGATCAAAGCGACGCTAACACTCCACCAGACCAGTTGGTGACGGGCGACGTCGAGTAGGAGAGGAAGCGGCGGCCTAGCAGAGAACGAGGGCAGTGTGATGGCCAAGCTCCGCGAAGGATCTTCAGGAGCCGAACTTTGCTAGAGGAACTCGTTTCCTCGTCGGACTCTCCAAGCACAGCGACGCTCTGGAGGAGCAGAGGACAGGAACCGGTGAGGAGCGCAGTGACCCCTAGTCCACACTGGAGAAGGGGACGTGGTCGATCTATCATTGGCGTCTTAGTCCAATGGCAGCAGGGTCTCTGAGCCACATGGACGCGTCGACGGTTGTCCAAGGGCTTGGCGAGGAGGAGCCGCTGTTGCTCACAGAGCACAGGAGGACGGCCGACTTCTCATCGGCGTTTCAGCCAAGCGGCGGCGGTCAACGACAATGGGAACCGAGGATGAACTCACCCTGGCTGACTCATGAGGAGAGGAGGTCATTTGTTGCCTTGTTGTGCGCCGACGGCTTCATGCGAAGAGGAGCCCACGACGGCAGCCCTGTGGCTGCGCTTGCGATCGCGCGAGAAGAACACCAGAACGGTGTGAAGAAAAGGGGGAAATCACGTGAGAGGGCAGAAAGAAAGGGTGGACTAGGTCCATAGCCCTGAACCACTCTTAAACCAAGTGAACCGGCCAGCCCAGCTCAAGCTAGGAGGAAGAGCCGTGCCCCTGAGTCACCATGTGGCGACTGGAGATTGGTCAGAAAAGGTAAAACACTCAGAAATTCCCATATGTTGTTTAATTCATAGAAAATTGCATAGTTATCAGAAAAATACAAATAATATACCGAATTGTTCAGAAAAATGAGTAGAATGCATTAGAATGATAATATCAGTCTTTTGATGCATTAATATCAGGGATATCATGTAAGATGTACTATGCTTGTTTGATGTATAATAAATATCAAACAATGGCCTAAAATTATGGTAATGCTTCAGTAACTCTGAAATAGATATATAATCCATAATATATCAGCTATCATGATGTTGATGCACGAAATCATGTAATTTGCTTAATATGGCTAATTAGGGCTTTTAACCCTAAATAAAATGCAATAAATGCACATATGCTCAATAAATGATGAAATTCACAGAGTAAGCTCGTATCAGTATATGAAACCTCAGTTTTAATTATGAGATCCTGATTATGCATAAAATCTATGTTATATGAAGGTGAACCTTAATACATGTCATGAAACCCTAATTTATGTTAATGATGTAATCTAGGGTTAATTAATGTACATCAAAATGCTATGGAAGATAATATTCAGATAATGAACCATAATCTGAAATATGACTTCAGTAAGATAATCCCAAGAAGATAAGACAAGTAATAATGAGAATATCCAAATGAGTAAGCTAAACTCTAATGGACACAATTAGGGTTAATATGAGATGTAGGTGATGTGAACCTGATGATCGTATATGATCTTGTCTTGATCAGGTTTGACCAAGCTTATATTTGACATCAGTGATATGTGATTAGGATGTCTCTTTGGAAGGTACACCATTACCTCTTACTTGGCTTATTATACAATATGCTTGTGCTATATGCATAGTAAAATACTTGGCATATGATATTGGATGAAATGATTGTTCGTGTATGATATCTTGCTTGATTTTCCATACTTATGTCTATGAACACTTGAAACATAATATATCTGTTCCATTATATGAAAGCACTATATCTCTTTGGTAAGCGTAGTGCTTAAGGGTGATCTATCTCTTTGGTAAGCGGATCACCATATGAAATGATCTATCTCTTTGGTAAGCGGATCATGAGGCCATAAAGCATCTATCCCATTGGTAGGCGGATGCATGAGTATATAATGGAAAATGTGCTTAAAATATGTGTTCTCTTTTGTTAATGAATATCCATGTGCAAGTATATGTTTTTCTTATATTCTTCTGTTACTGCCAAGTATATTAGTTTTATCTTATTGCCAAGATATGATGAGAGGTATATAAAAGACACGTAGGCGTACTCAGTACAATATTCATGAAATATTGTGCTGACGTGTACCACATGTAATCTTTTGTTTAGGTTGTGGTTATGCTCTTGAAGATCCAGGATAGTGAGAGTTGTGTGGCGAGCTGATGTTCAGGTGGACCTGTTGTCTTAAGATCCTGTAGTTTAGATGTAGTACATGTATATGTATAGTTTGATGTTCAATATGTAATATCAAATGTTGTAACAATTCATTATGTAATTATATGTTGAATGGTGAACATGTGTGTATGGTTTTATTATTGTTCATGTACATGTGCTACTGATTGTTTCCTTTTGACTTCCTCTGATTTTCTTCTTCTTAGCCTTATGTGGGATGTTTAAATTGGGATTCTCGTTGAGGTGAGGGTTTCAATTTGGACGTCACACATCAGATTAAGTTTTAGAAAATCCGGGGACGTCTCAGGTGGTATCAGAGCATGAACAATAGCAAAGCCTGCCATTTTCTCATTATGCAACTCAAAACCAGAAAACCTTGAACTTAATAGTCTTTTAAGGTTAGATTAGTCATCTTTTAGAGACTAGATCTGACCTAGCCTCTAGGTTAGCACCTAGATGCCCGAGAACTAGGTCTAGACTGGTGCTTGTTGAGTAGCAAGTCCTTAGATGTCGTTCTTTCCTTGTAGTGCAGCGGTATGGGACGTTGCACTATTTGGAAATGACGTGCATCAAGGGAAGAGAAACCCTAGACATATGGCGCTCGTTGTCTAGAGTAGCTACACTAGTCTACACCATGTTCTCACCCTTTTCACTAGTTTTCATGACACTGGACTCTCTACTATGTGTGGGACACTCGTTTCAGGATTTGGTTTTTGATTCCAATCGAATCGAACCTCGATAGTTTTCTCTGACGCATGTTTTATCGGAGAAATACTATATAATATTTTATTATGTATATGTATTACAAAAATGTGTCCCCACACATGTACGAGTAGGAGGTGGTCATGCAACCTAAGTGAAAGTGATGACATCAGTCTAGAAGAGAGAGTAGTTCTAGATTAGATGTCTAGAGCCTTGTTGGAATGTATGATAGGTAGAATAGATGTTATAATTTTTGATGATATGTTGTAAGTCTTATATAAATGATATAAGACGGTATATGATGATATATGTTTGTCTTTGAGGACTTAAGTTAAGTTTAAGGATTTGAGATAAGATATGTTAAGATGAGACAAGATGTGAGTCAGCATGAGCCTCAATCTCTTTTACGAAGGAGGACCTCTAGTGTTAGGACCAGTTTCGGGGTTAACTCTAGAGAGAGTGAGACCCATTGGGAGAAGGTTAGAGAACCTAAACTCCAAGGTATGAGAAATACAAGAAATATGTGAGATGATATGTCCTAAACTAGACTACTCCTGAGTGATTGAGTTGAGTCTCTTTATGCATGATTCCTATAGTCTTGCTAAACCCTAGATGTCCTTGGGAGGACCAAACCCTAGAGACAGAGAGAGGCTGGTTACATATGTGTATATGTGAACATCAATATGAGTTCCTGCCATCTGGGTGAGGGAGAGAGCCCAAGACCCTGGAGGAGGTAGCTATGCTAGTTTCTGTGTAGCCTCATGCTCGGGTTGGTGGTTTCCCGCATAGGAATCTAGTGGTTGCATGTATAAGAGAGTTTTGGGTAAGCATGTTTCATGGGTAGAATACCTATGAATAGTATGTTGTAGCATGTGTTGGTTTGTGCTTATGTGGCTAGAGCTTGTAAATCTATCGCGAGTGCCAATGAGGTAATCCGAGAACCCTAGACCAGGAGAAGAAAGATAAAGTATATGCATATGTGATACTCGTAGAGATGAGTGAGCTCAGAGAGACTGAGCATGGCTCTACCCTCATGATATGGGTTAGGAGAACCTCAGCTGGACTAGATAAAGTTTTGATATATGTTTGATTAGCCACTTGTATAAGTTTGTTTAGCACAACCATGTTATAATATATGTAAGATGTGATCTAATCTCGAGACATGATATGATGAAAACCTAGAGATGGTTTAATAGATATCAATGTATAAATGGTTAACCATGTACATGAATAATGATGATAATATGATATCGTTGGTTAATCTTGTGATGAAATCACTAATAATACATGTAATTTGTTATGAGAAATGAAATAAGATCATATAAATGAAACATGTTACATGAGGTGTTGATCTTAGTGCTTAAAAAAAAATAGTTTGACAGTTAGCACAACATAATGATTATGACACCTTGATATGATCTAGAGGGATAGAGTGGGTTAACCTTAGTTAACTCCCTCCTAAAAGGCATATGTTAATGTTGAACATGTTCTAAGAACTATCTCAATAAAATGTTGATGACACCTTGATGTATGGGTTAACTTGGGTTAACTCCTTGGGAACATGGTAATATGATGTTGGAATCTTAATGCTTGGGTAAAGGTGAGGATGTTAATCCTAAAATATGAGATACGCCATGACATAACCTAAGTTTTTAAACCTTGAGTTCAACCTTGGATGGAGTGTTTGTGCACCAAGATGGTTGTAAAACCCCCTGAAAGTGCTTTGGATACATGGTTTTAGGTAACCTTTGAGGATATGTTACCCCTAGAATAGTGCCTACATGTGGATGAATACATCGTAGTTTTTCTTGGAGTACAAGTATGGTTGACTTTCGAGGACGAAAGTTCTTTTAAGATGTATATGATGTGACAAAGTGAGTTTTCTGTCTAAATTTTGAGGACAAAATTTCTTTTAAGGTGAGTAGGACGTGATAGAGTCGACTTTTGAGGTTCTTGATTGCGATTGCTCGATTTAGTGGTTTGATCACATATTGGTGCTTGGAATAATCAATTCAATGCATATGTATATATGTGGCTTGAGTAATCTTACATGGGTTTACTTTTTGACATGATATAATGATAGTTCCTAGAGTGGGTTCTAATCATATGAGAGTACTCCACTTCTTTTTGAATCGTTTGATGTTAATAATATGACTAATGACCATTCATAGACCTAAGTCAACATATAAAGCATGCCCTTTCGTTTGAAGAGTACCACTATATGGCCTATCCATCGCTATGCTTAAAGCTCTTGGATGGGAGTGTTCTTTTGACAGTAAGATTCTCTCCACCTTAAACCACTCTGAGATCATGGAACCTGGAAACGAGGACCGCACATCCACGATCAATGATCGTGGGATGGAAGGAGGAAGAGATAGGGCAGTTGTTTTCGGCATGGAAGAGATAACCTATGACCCTGACCCCTCTCTCGTCTAATACGAAGTTCAGTTCCAATTTGAGGGCTTCCTCTCGGTTGCCTCTCCACGGCAAGTTGCAGGTGGTTTGACGGAGCAGTTAGAAAATGAGAGAGGATAAGGAGATCCTGGAGGTCAATCCATGGATAGGTTTCTCATCACCAGTGGAGGCCACGAAGGCAAGCATCACTAACGGCTCATAGGTGTGGAGCTTGAGAGCAGCAGTAGGAGGAGAGCGTCACATACTGTTTGCCAGAGAGGAGCTTCGTAGCAGTGGCTCCATGCTGAGAGCAAATGGACGAGCTGAGGCCAAGCTTCACGGCAGTGGCTCCGCGCAGAGGGCAAACAAATAGCAGATCAAAGCGACGCTAACACTCCACCAGACCAGTTGGTGACAGGCGACGTCGAGTAGGAGAGGAAGCGGCGGCCTAGCAGATAACGAGGGCAGTGCGATGGCCAAGCTCCGCGAAGGATCTTCAGGAGCCGAACTTTGATAGAGGAACTCGTTTCCTCGTCGGACTCTCCAAGCACAGCGACGCTCTGGAGGAGCAGAGGACAGGAACCGGTGAGGAGCGCAGTGACCCCTAGTCCACACCGGAGAAGGGGACGTGGTCGATCTATCATTGGCATCTTAGTCCAACGGCAGTAGGGTCTCTGAGCCACATGGACGCGTCGACGGTTGTCCAAGGGCTTGGCGAGGAGGAGCCACTGTTGCTCACAGAGCACAGGAGGACGACCGACTTCTCGTCGGTGTTTCAGCCAAGCGGCGGCGGTCAGCGACAATGGGAACCGAGGATGAACTCACCCTGGCTGACTCGTGAGGAGAGGAGGTCATTTGTTGCCTTGTTTTGCGCCGACGGCTTCATGCGAAGAGGAGCCCACGACGGCAGCTCTGTGGCTACGCTTGCGATCGCGCGAGAAGGACACCAGAACGGTGTGAAGAAAAGGGGGAAATCACGTGAGAGGGCAGAAAGAAAGGGTGGACCAGGTCCATAGCCCTGAACCACTCTTAAACCAAGTGAACCGGCCAGCCCAGCTCAAGCTAGGAGGAAGAGCCGTGCCCCTGAGTCTCCATGTGGCGACTGGAGATTGGTCAGAAAAGGTAAAACACTCAGAAATTCCCAGATGTTGTTTAATTCATAGAAAATTGCATAGTTATCAGAAAAATACAAATAATATACCGAATTGTTCAGAAAAATGAGTAGAATGCATTAGAATGATAATATCAGTCTTTTGATAAATTAATATCAGGGATATCATGTAAGATGTACTATGCTTGTTTGATGTATAATAAATATCAAACAATGGCCTAAAATTATGGTAATGCTTCAGTAACTCTGAAATAGATATATAATCCATAATATATCAGCTATCATGATGTTGATGCACGAAATCATGTAATTTGCTTAATATGGCTAATTAGGGCTTTTAACCCTAAATAAAATGCAATAAATGCACATATGCTCAATAAATGATGAAATTCACAGAGTAAGCTCGTATCAGTATATGAAACCTCAGTTTTAATTATGAGATCCTGATTATGCATAAAATCTATGTTATATGAAGGTGAACCTTAATACATGTCATGAAACCCTAATTTATGTTAATGATGTAATCTAGGGTTAATTAATGTACATCAAAATTCTATGGAAGATAATATTCAGATAATGAACCATAATCTGAAATATGACTTCAGTAAGATAATCCCAAGAAGATAAGACAAGTAATCATGAGAATATCCAAATGAGTAAGCTAAACTCTAATGGACACAATTAGGGTTAATATGAGATGTAGGTGATGTGAACCTGATGATCGTATATGATCTTGTCTTGATCAGGTTTGACCAAGCTTATATTTGACATCAGTGATATGTGATTAGGATGTCTCTTTGGAAGGTACGCCATTACCTCTTACTTGGCTTATTATACAATATGCTTGTGCTATATGCGTAGTAAAATACTTGGCATATGATATTGGATGAAATGATTGTTCGTGTATGATATCTTGCTTGATTTTCCATACTTATGTCTATGAACACTTGAAACATAATATATCTGTTCCATTATATGAAAGCACTATATCTCTTTGGTAAGCGTAGTGCTTAAGGGTGATCTATCTCTTTGGTAAGCGGATCACCATATGAAATGATCTATCTCTTTGGTAAGCGGATCATGAGGCCATAAAGCATCTATCCCATTGGTAGGCGGATGCATGAGTATATAATGGAAAATGTGATTAAAATATGTGCTCTCTTTTGTTAATGAATATCCATGTGCAAGTATATGTTTTTCTTATATTCTTCTGTTACTGCCAAGTATATTAGTTTTATCTTATTGCCAAGATATGATGAGAGGTATATAAAAGACACGTAGGCGTACTCAGTACAATATTCATGAAATATTGTGCTGACGTGTACCGCATGTAATCTTTTGTTTAGGTTGTGGTTATGCTCTTGAAGATCCAGGATAGTGAGAGTTGTGTGGCGAGCTGATGTTCAGGTGGACCTGTTGTCTTAAGATCCTGTAGTTTAGATGTAGTACATGTATATGTATAGTTTGCTGTTCAATATGTAATATCAAATGTTGTAACA
Source organism: Alisma plantago-aquatica (assembly GCA_963693085.1). NCBI lineage: Eukaryota > Viridiplantae > Streptophyta > Magnoliopsida > Alismatales > Alismataceae > Alisma > Alisma plantago-aquatica. The sequence continues at coordinate 990,010,212 of OY856411.1, forward strand.
ATTCATTATGTAATTATATGTTGAATGGTGAACATGTGTGTATGGTTTTATTATTGTTCATGTACATGTGCTACTGATTGTTTCCTTTTGACTTCCTATGATTTTCTTCTTCTTAGCCTTATGTGGGATGTTTAAATTGGGATTCTCGCTGAGGTGAGGGTTTCAATTTGGACGTCACACATCAGATTAAGTTATAGAAAATCCGGGGACGTCTCACAAACGGTCTTGAGACCGTTTGACCTCAAATGGTCTTGAGACCGTTTGGCCTCAAATGGTCTTGAGACCATTTGGATCCAAACGGTCTTGAGACCGTTTGGTCCAAATGGGCTCAAACCGTTTGGACCTCCAAAGTGGTTCAAAGGTTACAATTGTTCATGAATATGTATGTTGAAGCCCTTAATTAGCCAAAGCCATGTTAACCACTTATAAATTGAGTCAATTAGGGTTAGCCTTAATCAATTGGACATCAAATTTACCCTCAATTGAAAGCCAATTAGGGTTGAGTCCATCTTAATTAGGGTTTCAAATCGGATAGTCATCAATATTCAACAATGTGAATCAATTCAAGGTTGAACCTATCAATTGACCTCCAATTGGGCCCAAACTTGGCCCAAACGGTCTTGAGGTCGTTTGAACATCATCCAAACGGTCTTGAGACCGTTTGGCCAAAGTTTGACCAAAAACCAAGTCGGTTTGACTAGGGTTGAACTCCAATTAGGTCAAAATCAGCAATTTTTATCAATTCATCAACTTCTTGCAATTGGACCTTCAAACCATTAGATTAACTCAACCCTAGACCTTCAAACAGTCTTGGGTTGTGCTCAAACGGTCTTGAGACCGTTTGGAGGAACCCCCAAACGGTCTTGAGACCGTTTGGGTCCTTCAACCCAAAACTCAACAAGATCTATGTTCTAAAACAGCAATTTTGACCCGATTAGGGTTTGTATGTTGAAGTGCCTTCAACTCTCAATTGGTTAAGAATTAAACTTTGATTCTTTGCAGGAATTAAATTCAATATATAACCAACAGACCCTCAAACGGTCGTCCCTTGGTCAACTTTATCAAACGGTCTTGAGACCATTTCAATCCAAACGGTCTTGCAAGACCGTTTGAGGGCAAACGGTTTGAAACCGTTTGACCCCAAATGGTTTGCAACCGTTTGGACCAAAAGGGTCCAAGGTCGTTTGAAAAAGTAACATAGGGATTCATGCCCCTCATCTTCAACCTCTGTCAAGGTCGGTTCCTCCACCATTTTGCTTGCAAAAGAGCAAGGAAGAAGGGAGGTAGAAGAAGAACTAACATGCTAATTTTGCAAGAACAAAGCAAGCATATAAAGCAAAGAGTTAGAGTTATAAAACCCGCCTAAAGGTTGATCCTAGAGCTCCAAGCCTTCAAGCTCCAAGATTTAATGGCGTCCTTGAGCTTCCACAACTCGGTCAGAGGTGAATTCTCCAAGGAAACGTAGGGTTGGTCGGCTAGAACAAGAAGTCTAAGTAAGCTATCCACAAAACCAACCTTAAAAGATGAATTCCTCCATGAATTCGAGCTAGAAGGTGGTGTTCTCTTACCTAGAACAGGTTGGTCGTCCCCCTGAGCTTTAGAGCTATCCTTGTTCGTTTGAGAAAGAAGAGGAGAAGTGAAGGAAGTAAAGGATCCGTTCACTTCATTTGCAAAGAAAAGGCTTATATACTTTAGCTCTTTTTGCACCACAAGGACCTCTCAAGATTGGAAATCACATCTAGGTCCCTCCTTGCTCAAGGGCACGTCCAAACCCATCTAACCTTATGCAAAGCCAAAGAAATCTCAAGATCTAAGGGTAAAGGAAGCCAACCTTCAACTAGGATACATCCATGAAAGGTCTCCATACCCATATTAGGTGATTTTTACCACAAAGATCACTCTTCTTATCTGATTATTCATTGGTGTGTCCCTTTCATCATTTCTACTCTAAATGATGACAAGAGTTATAAAAGGTGTTCTAGATAGTGAAAATTACAAGTTGGACCCCTCAATTTGGGTAAATTGCATTTTACTCCAAATTAGGGTTTTCAAGCATAAGGATTGCTTCCACAGTTGCACCTTGGTGCTCAAGCTTGGGAAATCCTTCAAACTTCATCATAAACATCCTCATGATGTCTCAACATCAAAGGAATATCTTAACTTGTGAATTTTGCAAGTTAACCCCTTAAACTAGGTAATTTGCACATAGGTCCCTGCATACAACACAATGCTACAACTTTATTTAAAAAGGAGCAAAATTGAAAATATATGTTCCTGTGGAACTTAATTACATGCCAGGGAGTATTCAAAAGTATATAATTACATATTTAGGCAAAACTTCCAGGGTTAGGTTATAACCCAGGTCAGGGATGTTACAAATTCTTCACCCCTTCACAAGGATTTCGTCCCCGAAATCGATAAAGCGTATTAAAAGAAAAGAGTAGGATATTTCCTTCTCATCTCATCCTCTAGTTCCCAAGTGGCTTCTTCAACACCACGATGGTTCTAGAGGACTTTCACAAGGATTATATCCTTTTTCTTTAACTTTTTAGTCCTGTTATCAAGGATTGACACTGGTCCCTCCTCATATGTTATATCTTCATTCAATTCTACTTCCATAGGTTGTAGAACTGACTCGGTGTCTGGGTGACATTTCCTCAGCATGGAAATGTGGAACACAGGGTGTAGCTTCTACAACTCCTGAGGTAACTCTAGTTTATAAGCCACCTTTCCAACTCTTTCAACAATTGGATAAGGTCCCATAAATCTAGGAGCTAACTTCCCTTTCCTTCCAAAACGAAGGACTCCTTTCCAAGGTGAGACCTTGAGGTACACTCTGTCTCCAACCTGGAACTCTAGGGGTCTTCGACGTTTATTGGCATACGACTTCTGCCTATCCTGTGCAGTCTTAAGTTGTTGCTGTATAACTTTAATCTTCTCCGTAGTTTGCTGCACAAGATCAGGACCTAAAAACTGGTGCTCACCAGTCTCATACCAACACAAGGGCGATCTACAACATCTACCATATAAGGCTTCATATGGTGCCATATCAATGCTATGCTGATAGCTATTGTTATAGGCAAACTCTATCAAGTTCAGATGTAGATCCCAACTCCCGATAAACTGGAGAACACATGCTCTCAACAGGTCTTCCAAGGTCTGTATAGTCCTTTCCGACTGTCCATCAGTCTGTGGATGAAAGGTTGTACTAAACCTTAACTTGGTGCCTAAGGCTCTGTGTAACTGTTCCCAAAAGCGACTTGTAAACTGGGGACCTCTGTCAGAAACTATAGTGACAGGAACTCCGTGCAAACACACTATCTCTTGAACATACAACTGGGATAACCTTTCAGCAGAATAGGTTGTTTTGACAGGTAAGAAATGTGCTGTCTTTGTCAACCTATCAACAACTACCCAAATGGAATCATGTCCTTTATTTGTCCTGGGTAGGCCAACAAAAAAGTCCATGGTTACATGGTCCCACTTCCACTGTGGTATGGGTAAAGGTTGCATTGTTCCTGCAGGTTTCTGGTGCTCAGCCTTGACCTGCTGACACACAGAACACCTCAGAACAAACTCAGCTACATCCTTCTTCATCCCAGGCCACCAATACATATCTTTCAAGTTTCGATACATCTTGGTGCTCCCTGGATGCATAGCATACATTGAAGGATGAGCTTCCTCCAGAACTAACTTCCTCAGGTTATCCACATCTGGTACTATCATCCTTCCATGATAGCATGCCACCTGGTCATCTGACTCATGAAAACCTTCTCGCTTCTCATCACCAAACTCAGATCTAATCTGCTGAACTGCAGCATCTACTTGCTGTGCCTCCTTTATCTGCTCTCTTAAGGTAGGTTTAATCTGCATCTCAGCTAACAAACCAGCTAATAATGATGCCTTCAACTGCACATTGTCTTGCCTTAAAGAGATAAGCATATCTCTCCTAGAGCATACTAAGGAACTTAGTTGTGCTCTATCCATGATTGATGTTGCTGATTTCCTACTCAAGGCATTTGCAACCACATTGGCCTTGCCCGGATGGTAATCAATTGTACAGTCGTAGTCCTTGATTAACTCCATCCAGAGACGTTGCCTCATGTTAAGCTCATGCTGAGAGAAGATATACTTAAGGTTCTTGTGGTCTGTGAAAATCTGGAAGGTTTCTCCGTAGAGATAATGTCTCCATATCTTCAAGGCATGGACCACAGCAGCTAACTCTAGATCGTGTGTCGGATAATTCTCCTCGTGTTTCTTAAGCTGTCGAGAAGCAAAATAAATCACTTGTTTATCCTGCATCAACACACATCCAAGTCCATTCTTGGAGGCATCACAGAAGATTATATATTCCTTTCCTTGCTCAGGTAGCACAAGCACAGGTGCACTTGTCAACCTTTCCTTCAACAGCTGAAAAGACTGTTGACACTTATCACTCCAAGCAAAAGGAACATCCTTCCAGGTTAACTTGGTCAAAGGTAAGGCTATAGAATTGAAATTCTTAATAAACCTTCGATAATAGCCAGCTAACCCCAAGAAACTTCTAATCTCCATCGGTGTCTTTGGTTGTTCCCACTGCAGAACAGATTCTACCTTTGTAGGGTCAACACGAATTCCCGAGGCAGATACCACATGTCCAAGGAAAGACACTTCAGATAACCAGAACTCGCACTTGCTAAACTTAGCGTATAGCTTATGTTCCCTTAGAAAAGTCAGAGTTTGGCGAAGATGTTGTTCATGCTGCTGAGCATCCTTACTATAAATCAGTATGTCATCTATGAAGATGACAACGTACTGATCAAGGAAGGGTCGAAAAACTTTGTTCATGAGTTCCATGAATGAAGCTGGTGCAGTGGTTAGTCCAAACGACATAACCGTGAACTCATAGTGACCATATCTTGTCCTAAAGGCAGACTTGGATATGTCACTATCCTTAATGCGGAGTTGATGATATCCAGACCTTAAGTCTAACTTGGAGAAGATTGTTGCACCACACAATTGGTCGAAAAGATCATCAATCCTCGGCAAAGGATACTTGTTCTTTATTGTTACTTTATTGAGTTGTCTATAGTCAATGCACAACCGCATTGATCCATCTTTCTTTTTAACAAACAAAACCGGAGCACCCCAAGGTGAGGTACTCGGTCGAATGAAACCCTTCTCAAGTAACTCTTGAAGCTGTTTCTTGAGTTCTGCCATTTCGGCAGGCGCCATCCTATACGGAGTCTGGGCTATAGGTTTCATATCTGGGACCAAATTGATTTCAAAATCAATCTCCCGAGGTGGTGGTATACCAGGAAGTTCTTCAGGAAACACATCTTCGAATTCCCTGACTATAGGAACTTTAGCATGGTTGGGACTCTCCTTGGTAACATCTACCACATGTGCCAAGAATGCATAACATCCTTGCCTCATCAACGTATCAGCAACCAAAGCTGATACAAGACAGGTGGGCAGAATCTTTCTTTCACCTTGAAAGATCCATGTGTTGCTTTCATCAGCAAACACTGCCAACTTGGACTCACAATCCAAGACAACTCGATACCTTTCCAAGGTATCAATCCCTAGGATTATATCAAATCCTTGCATATCAAGTGGTATGGGATCCACTTGAATGCGATGTTTAGAAAAGAAGAGTACGCAGGGAGAGCATACTTCTTGCAGGACGACAAACCCACTCAATGGAGTCTCCAACAACAACCTATCTGCCCTATGACTAGTTGTCATATTGCACTTGCGAATCACTCTTCGAGTGATAAAAGAGTGCGTAGCACCCATGTCAATCAAAACAGATACTACACAAGATTTAGACATATCAGAATATAAAAGTTCCATCTGACATGTCACCACTTGTGGATCAACCACTGCCTCTGGTGGGTTCATAGCATAGAACCTCGCTGTAGCCTGTTGTTCAGGTGGTGCTGATGATCCAGCTTGAGACGCTTGCCCGCGTCCTCGACCTGTTCCTTGAGATTGCCCTCTCTGTGATCCCTGTTGTCCTTGTCTCGGAGGCTGTGTCACACTGACAGGCTTAGATCGGCAGTCCTTCATCAAATGTCCCACCTTACCACAGTTGTAGCAGCTTCTCTCTTGTGGTCTTGGTGGTCTAGTAGCAGACATTGATGCAGAACTCTGTGTCTCCCGAGGTGGTTGTCCTCTTCCTCTACCTCTACTTGGAGACCACTGAGTCTGAGAACTAGATCTAGATGGTGGAGGGTTAGGTGCAGAGGATCTAGGCTGTTTAAAGTCCTTAGATGAAGAACCCTGGAACTGTGGATATCTTTTCTGAGTTTGCCTTTTATCAACCACAGATCTCTCTATCCTTCGGACTGACTCAACGAAGGTAGAGAATCTCTCTCGTTTTTCTAAGGCAGACACTGGGGTAGACATGTCAGCATTCAAACCCCTCTCGAATCTCCTGATTCTCTCTTCCTCTGTGGCAGCCATGTGCGAACAAAACCGCAACATCTCCATGAACTTAGCTTCATACTCGCTAATGTTCATGACTCCCTGCCTCAGTCTCTCAAACTGAGAGATCTTCTCATCTAGGAAGGTCTTTGGAAAATATCTCTGAACAAATTCCCGCCGAAAGTCTTCCCACGAGATCTCTATTCCAGGTCTCTTCTGCTCTTCCATTGTCCACCAATGACCAGCACTTCCTTTGAGAAGATAGACAGCATGTCTGACCTTCTCAGCTTCAGGGATATTGAGTATCGTGAAAGCCTTCTCCAGCTCTGTCAACCACAGATCAGCATCTGCGGGGTCAGCAGTCCCAAGGTACTCGATAGCTCCGACACGACGTAGTCGCTCGAACGTCTTCCCGATACCTTGACCTTCTGGTTGGACAGGTGCCCTGGGTACATGCATAGGCATCCTGTCGGTTATGTGTGTCATGGCAGTCATGAACTGCCCAAACATCGTCTGAACTGCTGGATTAGCCACATCGGCTGGGTCGAACTGGGGTGGCTCTCTGGGTTGCTCAGGTGCAGGTTGTTCTATCTCTGGTACTCCTGCACCGCCTTGAGGTGCACTAGCACTACTTTCTACCACGTTCTCATCATGTGGCTCTGCCATTCTTAAGTATCTTCTTCTCCTGAGGAGCAGAAGATTCTATAAGATAAGGAAGGAATACTAAAGATAGACTCGACTTCCTAAGTCCTATGCCTCTGTAGACTCGGTGAACCTAGAGCTCTGATACCACTTAATTGTGGGCTCAAATCTCCAAACCTCAAAATAACCACGATTTAAACATGTGCGGAAGCATTCGATAATCAGTGGAAGACAAAAATCACGGGAGTTTAAAACTTTTCGAGACAAGAGCTTGAAACCACAAACCTCTTCCATAGAAAAAGGATTTAAACTGTATACATTTCTGTCTAATTACTTCTTGAGTAATTATATACATCATGATACAAAATTCTCAAGAACTCATAACCAAAACACTCCAAGACCTGAGAGTACACAGGACACATAGGACTTGACTCTAACTACACCACATAACAGACTGAATCTCCACCTGAGATTTGCTGCTACTCCTGGTGCTGTTGTTGCTGGGATTGGTCACCTGTATTCTTGTTTCTCCGTCTTCGACGAACACCTAAAAAGTTGAAGTCTACAGGGTGAGACAATTATACATAATTGCCCCAGCGAGAGTTATAACTCTCCACTAGAAGCTTTATAAGCAAAGCAAGAATAACTTAAGCAGTAAAAGCCTTCAAGGTATTCATTAGAAGTTTTGATGATAAGCAAGAGTTCAATCATTTATGAAACATGAAGAACATCTATACTATTCAAAGTAACATCAATCAAATAACTCGTAGATAACCCTAACAGATATACTACGCTGTTGATTATGTTTTTCAAACATTATTATGCCCTGTGGAGATGAGGCATACCACTCATACTCCAACTGATCACTAAGAAGTCACATCAGTATCATACATAGGTCATTAAAAGAGTCGGATTCTTATGACCTCATCTTCCTCAGTCAGTTAGAGGATTGATTGTTTAGACATCTGGCGGGATGTCTTTTGTTATAGCTCTCCAGGGTAAACTGGACCTTCGCTATTTTAGAGTTACAGTGGCGTTCTGTACTCTCTTCGTCATCGGAGGATTTCTTGTTTATCTCTCTACGATACAGTGTTTGTGTCTTTAAGGGAGAATAGTGATACATCTCACCTTTTGGACTTTGTGGTGGGGTTTGATGGACTACTAGAATCTACATCAAATCCTCTCACCTTGAATATCTTTTAGTGAAGGTTTGACGGACTATAAAAATCTACATCAATTCCTACACTAGGATGTAAGGTTCTACACATCCATGTACCCCACATACTCAAGAGTATGTGATCCAGGAGTTCCCTGGGGAAAACCTGTTTCACCATCATTTAGACTCTAACAATGATGGATCTATGATCAAGGTTCTACATTTCACTTGATTAGTTAGGTACATTCAGTATTCTTAACATCATACATTGTTCTTCAAACAATAACATTAGAATAACAACTATAAATGAGAATACTAAAATGTAGCAGGCCTAACTATTTTCAATCATTAGTTCTCAATCATCTCATCACAAGTCATCTGTCAAGCATGACCCTGATGGTATTTATGGCTCTTACAGCCCATAAATCTCAAAAGATGTCACTAACAGTGCATCAAGATAATTCACTTATTCATAAAGCTTAAGGCATGCTTTCAATGAATATAATATGGTATTTCATACCTGGATATGACCATCATCTCATGACAACCTGCATGGTTAATTCAACTAATAATAGTAAACAATTCAATAATTAGGGTTTACTATTCATCTTTCATGTCATCACCCTAAAATTAGGGTTTACTATTCACCCCATGGTGAATTGTACTCATTACATCATTATGTAAGAGAAACATCATCATTAAGGCTCTTAAATAAGATTAAGATTCATTAGACATCATAATTAGGGTTTCCATGATCTCACATAGGTGGATCAATCCCTAATCATGCACATTCATGTGTATTGAAAGCATCTTACTTGAGTTTCCACCTTAGAAGGGTATTTTCTCTCTTAGGATAATTTCTCTCTCTTAGGATACTTTCTCTCTCCTCTCACTAGTAGATGGTGATAACACCACTCTAGATCAGGTAGGGTTAAGTCCTCATTGACTCACATAAGCCAAGACATCATCATCATGTGATTAGGGTTTGATTAGAACAAGGTTTTACTCCTTTAAACCCCTCAAGGGTATTTTGGTAATTTGCCTCATGATCACCATCATGGGTTAACTCACTAATCACTTAGTCCCTTAATGACCTAGGTTACCATTAGGGTTTAGATTAGCTCCCCATTGAACCTATTACACCATCAATTGGTTAAGTACAAACCACCATCAACACCTCCAAACGGTTTCAACCTTCAAACGGTTTCAACCTCCAAACGGTCTTGAGACCGTTTGGTCTCAAACGGTCTTGAGACCATTTTCTTTCAAACGGTATTGAGACCGTTTGGATGTGAAGACCGTTTGGAACGGTTGACTTTCCAAACCGTTTGGAGCTCAATCGGTTTGAAACCGTTTGATCAAGACAACTTGAGATCGATTTGGACCAAACGACCCTGAGATCGTTTGAGCCCAAACGGTCTTGAGACCGTTTGGTCCCAAATGGTCTTGAGACCTTTTGGCCTCAAACGGTCTTGAGACCGTTTGGATCCAAACGGTCTTGAGACCGTTTGGTCCAAATGGGCTCAAACCGTTTGGACCTCCAAAGTGGTTTAAAGGTTACAATTGTTCATGGATATGTATGTTGAAGCCCTCAATTGGCCAAATCCATGTTAACCACTTATAAATTGAGTCAATTAGGGTTAGCCTTAATCAATTGGACATCAAATTGACCCTCAATTGAAAGCCAATTAGAGTTGAGTCCATCTTAATTAGGGTTTCAAATCGGATAGTCATCAATATTCAACAATGTGAATCAATTCAGGGTTGAACCTATCAATTGACCTCCAATTGGGCCCAAACTTGGCCCAAACGGTCTTGAGGTCGTTTGGACATCATCCAAATGGTCTTGAGACCGTTTTCCCAAAGTTTGACCAAAAACCAAGTCGGTTTGACTAGGGTTGAACTCCAATTAGGTCAAAATCAGAAATTTTTATCAATTCATCAACTTCTTGCAATTGGACCTTCAAACCATTAGATTAACTCAACCCTAGACCTTCAAACGGTCTTGGGTTGTGCTCAAACGGTCTTGAGACCGTTTGGAGGAACCCCCAAACGGTCTTGAGACCGTTTGGGTCCTTCAACCCAAAACTCAACAAGATCTATGTTCTAAAACAACAATTTTGACCTGATTAGGGTTTGTATGTTGAAGTGCCTTCAACTCTCAATTGGTTAAGAATTAAACTTTGATTCTTTGCAGGAATGAAATTCAATATATAACCAACAGACCCTCAAACGGTCGTCCCTTGGTCAACTTTATCAAACGGTCTTGAGACCGTTTCAATCCAAACGGTCTTGCAAGACCGTTTGAGGGCAAACGGTTTGAAACCGTTTGACCCCAAACGGTTTGCAACCGTTTGGACCAAAAGGGTCCAAGGTCGTTTGAAAAAGTAACATAGGGATTCATGCCCCTCATATTCAACCTCTGTCAAGGTCGGTTCCTCCACCGTTTTGCTTGCAAAAGAGCAAGGAAGAAGGGAGGTAGAAGAAGAACTAACATGCTAATTTTGCAAGAACAAAGCAAGCATATAAAGCAAAGAGTTAGAGTTATAAAACCCGACTAAAGGTTGATCCTAGATCTCCAAGCCTTCAAGATCCAAGCTTTAATGGCGTCCTTGAGCTTCCACAACTCGGTCAGAGGTGAATTCTCCAAGGAAACGTAGGGTTGGTCGGCTAGAACAAGAAGACTAAGTAAGCTATCCACAAAACCAACCTTAAAAGATGAATTCCTCCATGAATTCGAGCTAGAAGGTGGTGTTCTCTTACCTAGAACAGGTTGGTCGTCCCCCTGAGCTCCATAGCTATCCTTGGTCGTTTGAGAAAGAAGAGGAGAAGTGAAGGAAGTAAAGGATCCGTTCACTTCATTTGCAAAGAAAAGGCTTATATACTTTAGCTCTTTTTGCACCACAAGGACCTCTCAAGATTGGAAATCACATCTAGGTCCCTCCTTGCTCAAGGGCACGTCCAAACCCATCTAACCTTATGAAAAGCCAAAGAAATCTCAAGATCTAAGGGTAAAGGAAGCCAACCTTCAACTAGGATACATCCATGAAAGGTCTCCATACCCATATTAGGTGATTTTTACCACAAAGATCACTCTTCTTATCTGATTATTCATTGGTGTGTCCCTTTCATCATTTCTACTCTAAATGATGACAAGAGTTATAAAAGATGTTCTAGATAGTGAAAATTACAAGTTGGACCCCTCAATTTGGGTAAATTGCATTTTACTCCAAATTAGGGTTTTCAAGCATAAGGATTGCTTCCACAGCTGCACCTTGGTGCTCAAGCTTGGGAAATCCTTCAAACTTCATCATAAACATCCTCATGATGTCTCAACATCAAAGGAATATCTTAACTTGTGAATTTTGCAAGTTAACCCCTTAAACTGGGTAATTTGCACATAGGTCCCTGCATACAACACAATGCTACAACTTTATTTAAAAAGGAGCAAAATTGAAAATATATGTTCCTGTGGAACTTAATTACATGCCAGGGAGTATTCACAAGTATATAATTACATATTTAGGCAAAACTTCCAGGGTTAGGTTATAACCCAGGTCAGGGATGTTACAAATTAAGTCCAAGATTAAGTTACAATTATCTTTCTCATCATATCATTAGCAATTATTGGTTTATGACATGGTCAACATCATGCATATCCACTATTAGGTGAGTTACTCATCTTATGTATATTAAATATTCACTAGGGTTCAAACATATGAATTATTCATTAGATGACCATTATATTTTCATTAGTATATAAATAAGCATGTCAGGTTATGACTTGTTTGGTCAACACTAAGGATACAAGCAAACTATCCTCCTAATCACGGAGATACAGTTTCTAGAGTCAGTGTAGCTAAATTTTAGTATGTTATAGGACTCCATACCATTATAAAGGATTTCATCCTCAAAATCTAACTACCCAAACATCATCAAACCAACTACTCTCCACCCCTTAAAAGGATTGACCTACCAAGCCAAACTAATCTAGAGGTAAAAGGATGAGTCTAACTAAACCATGTAAAAGATCCATCACACTTCCATTGCACGCTCTGATAGCTTACTAAACACCAAACTTCAAAGTCTAGATTCTTAGGGGTAGACTGTCCAAACATGTGGTTCTATGGGACCTGAGGGAACTATATATAGTATCCATCCTCAAACAAGTCATTGGACATGAAAGATAAGGTCTATGTATTAGGTTCTTAGGAGTATCCAACTTAGGTGTCTAAGGCTACTACTATCTATAGGCACGATATTTCAGACAGTCAGTATCAGCTCAGGCCAAGCATGTATCATATATATCCTAGAGCCCTTATAAACTAAGCTAGTGGTACTTAGGAAAATCTTGCCAAACCCTAAACCCCGGTCCTTTCTAGTCACCATTTATTTCAATTTATGCCCTAATAGTTGCCTAACAGGCTCCTCACATTATGGTTAAATAAACAAGTTTCTAATGTGAAACTGTTATGATCCTAAATCAACCTTTCATCATCTTAGGAGTAGCATAGATCAATTCTAGTGAAACAGGTCACTTAAAGATGAAATATATGAGTCAAGGGTTCTAATTAGGGAGAAGAATTGAAATAGTCAGATTCTGAATACCATGGATTCTGATACCATGTTGTAGAGAGGCAAGAAAACCCATGTACTAAAATTTGAAGAATAAAACATCCATTCCAAGCATTAACATCAGGTATGATGGAATAGAAACAAAATTTCAAATCTATATTATTAGTATGCAAAAGGCCAAAGGTAATGCAACAAAATAAAAGCATTGACTATATTCAATTTCACAACAAGATTACAAAAGAACATCATGATATCCCATAAGGGTTTACATGAAGATTCCACAAAAAGATCTAAGATAGAGGGAAGTCTAAAGTTTAGGGAAATACAACATTAGATAGATAGAAAAAACAAAATTTTTACTGACGTATTCCCCCTAAACCAGTAGATCACATAAATAACTATATAATGGAAAGGATGGTTTCATGATGATATACCTAGTCCTGAAGCAAGTCCAGCGACAATCCTCATCAATGTAGATGTGCACTCTATCTTGGATAGTTTCTGTGAAGTTCCTGGTTGCACTGGAACTTGTCTGACTCCTCTGCGATGAACTGCAGACTCAAACATCATCGTCTACAACAATTTCTATCGTTACGGACTATTGGATGACATTGTCCTCCATAGCGATGGGAAGAGGCTACCTCACTTCTATAGAAGTCCACACAAACCATCTAGAACTCCTTTCATCCTTTTAGAATAGATAGGATGGCATTGTCCCTCCAGTTGGTGTACTAGTCACCAACCTATTCTCCCACAACAATGACCCTCAGTTGTTTCTCTCCCTTGCTATCCCTCCCTAGTCAGGTAGGACTTGCTTGGGCTCTCTTGGTTACCACAACTAGAGAGGACAAAAATTGTAAGAGAAACTGATTCTACATTGTCTCTATTGTGCTCTGGGAAGCCCCCAATCACTACTACAAAAATGACAAATAACATCACATTTAGAAGGGTCAGTTTTTTTCCAAAAACTGATGCCTAAACCCTAAAACATCAGTAGAAAACACAAACTGACGTCTATATGTGAAGACTGGCCGATTTTCATAAGACACGGGTATCACTTTTTATTTAGCATCGGTTGTGAAATAAGAAATCAACATCTAAAATCACCCTCCCAATACAATTTTTCCAGTGCAAAAAAATTACCTCCTAAATTTCACATGCGGTCTCGGTTGTTGATCAAGTAACCGATGACTAAAGATTTTTTGCGAGACAGATTTCGGCCCCATTTTTGTCGTCAGTTTTCTTGCAATAACTGATGTAGATGTGTGTCCGCCTGCTGTCCCCGTGAAATTTTTTACCCCCAAAATTGCCCAATTGGCGTCGGTTTAATATGGAAACTGACGACTATGGTCGTAATTCAAGATCATTTTTTGTCGGCATATGTAAATAGGTATCAGTTTGCCTAGTTGAAGCTGACGATTATGATTGAACATAAGTGTCTGTTTTTTGTGGTGACCGATGCCTAATGGTGTTAAGCATTGAATTTTTATAATAACCGACGTCTATAGTTAACTTAATAGCACCCACGTGAACCAGGCTCTTCCCCTTTCGCTGTTTCATTCCCGATTTCAAGTTTAGGGTCTGGAGATTCCTCTCCGCCGCTGCTCTTCTCTGCCACTGCTGCTCTTCTCTGCTGCTTCTCTTCTGTGTCATTGATCCTCCACTCCGCCACCGCTCTTCTCTGTCACTGCTGCTCTTCTCTGCTGTTGCTCTTCACTGCCGCCGGTCCTCCTCTCCGCGGATTCTGTTCTCCTCCAGTCAGAGTGCCACTGCTTCCCCTCTTCCTCGTCGGAGCCTCTGCCACCGCTACTCCTCTTCCTTGCCGTACCCGCCTGAGCCCAACTACTACTCCTCCATCTTCTTTATCGATTGTTGCTCCTCCATCTGCTCTACGACTGCTGTTCCTCCATCTGCTCTGCATCCATTGCCTTGGAAGATAGGCAGAAAGATTTTTGCATGATTCATATATATACTATATGAAATGAAATAAATGTTTGTGCAAATAAATGTTAGGAACATGAATCCATATTGTATGATGTATAATGATGATGATAATGCATGAGCTAGTTTGAAATTTTGAAATCAACTATGAATGATAGGATACCTACATTTATGTTTAATTATGAATCCATATTGTATGATGTAGAATGATGATGATAATGCATGAGCTAATTTGAAACTTTGAAATCAATTATAAATGATAGGATACCTACATTTTATGTTTAATGGTTATCTTGTTGACAACATATGCATGTATATTTGAGATGTTGAAATCAATTATGCTATTGTAAATCAACCTAGGATATGAATGATGAAACTAGGATCGTTGGTATAGGAATGACAACACATGTATTTATTGGCCTAGAAACCAATCCAAGATTTACTCATTAGGAGTAAATCTTGGATAGTCTCCAGTTTGGGGCTGTTCTTGAACACTTAATCTCACTTAGGATTTAAGTGTATAATGTGTATTGGGTTTTTAAGAAAATTTTGGTAGCATTTCCCCGTTTGTTCTCTAAGTACATTTGTACTTGGAGAACAGCGGGGAAATACTGTCAAAATTTTCTTAAAAACCCAATACACATTATACACTTACTAGTGAGATTAGATGTTCAAGAATGGGATAGATGCTACACATTTATTATATATAAGACCTTAAACCCTAAACTTTTAACCATAAACCCTAATCTTTTCATACTAGACCCTAATCTTTTAACCCTAAACCATAATATATACTTGTTTTCTCTTTGATCATAGAATGGATAGATCATTGATGTCCATTCCAAATCACTGCACCCCAGAGTTTATTTCTGGTCTTCATCAATTTATTAGATTTGCCGAGGAACATAGGAAACAACATGGAGATAGGTTCTATTGTCCATGTAGGCATTGCGATAACAACTTGAAAGTCATCCCTGGTGACGAAATCAAAAGTCATGTCATGTGCAACGGGATTGTACAAGGCTATACAGAATGGCACTGGCATGGAGAAATTTCAAACCTAAAATCAGTGGATGTTGATAGAAGTGCTTGTGTGTAACATCATGATCTCCTGCCTAAGTTAAAACTCCTTATTTAGAGCTATTCATAAAAACAAGATTCTTTGAGGATTTTTTTTGTAAAATGAATTTTAATATTAAAATAATTCATTTTGATTCATTTAAAAGCTTTTATATATTTAAAATATAATTTTAGAATTTAAAAAAATGGTGAAACTGGGGAGCGGAGGGGGAAGAGGGGCGACCGATGGCGGCGGCCACGGCGGTGGAAAGACCGGGGGATCTACCGTCAGGGAATCAGAAGGGGTTGATAGGGGACCTCGCGAGGAGGTGGGAGACTCCTTAGAGACAAAAAAGGAAAGGGTGGGGTTGCTATATCAACATGAACAAGGCTTTAGGGTTACGAACGTGGGCATCAAGTTTTGCTATGGAGGCATGCGTGGAGGAGAAGTAGGAGGGGGAGATCCAAGCGTGGGAGAGATGAGAAACATTGAGGGATGTAAAGAAGCAGCACAAAAGGAAACAAGTTACTCGCCGCCGCAGCCACAACCCCTACCCAAAACCCTAATGGAAAGTGGGGGTGTGGATCCGAGTTCGTCTGTCTCTACGTCTGCATGGAAGAAACCTGCAACAGCCGATACGACACAGATAAACGACACAGCTATGGAAGGAGGCCAAAGAAATGGGGAAGTACCTAGAACGAATCAAGGTGCGGAGAAGGCTGAGATCTTTTTCCTGGAGAAGCTTTTCGAAGACAACCTGGATCACAGAGATGTTACACTAGAGATCATTGATGGAGATCTGGTACTCGAAGTCAAGCCGGAAGCCATAGACGAACTGGTTCGACCTTGGCAATATGCCCTCGTGGCGAGATTGATCGGAGCAGATATAGGTTACATGATGTTGAGGGACCGTCTGAAAGCTATGTGGAATATCACTGGGAGATACAACATCTTCGAACTAGAGCTGGGACATTACGTTATTCAAATGTCTTGTAGGAAAGACTATGAGACGGCGATGTTTGGAGGACCCTGGAAGATATTCGGGAAAAATCTTGCGGTGTGGGAATGGAGCGTCGGTTTCATCCCCACCACCGAATTTCCCACATTCATGGTGACCTGGGTGCGAATTCTAAATCTACCACTACACCTGTATGTACCAACGATGCTGGAATACATAGGTATGGCACTTGGCCACCTGGTGAAGATAGACAATCACACTCTAAGCAGATCGAGAAGCAAGTTTGCAAGACTTGCGATTGAGGTAGACACCACAAAGAAAATGCAAACGTCCATTTGGATCAATGGTTTAGAATACCAGGTCGAGTATGAAGGATTCACATGGCAATGCACGAGATGTGGAAGGGAGGGACATCGCTCCAATGATTGTGAGGAAAAGGGCGAAGCTGGGGAAGCAAGAAGAAGCACAGAAGAGCAACACCCACAGAACCAGGAGAAATCTAAAATCGCGGATGAGGGGGGTTGGCAAGTTTAGGGTAGAAAGGGCACTCGAAGGAAACAACTGAATGGCAGAGATAACGTGCGGCAGATTGAGAAAACTACAAATCGGTTCGCACAATTTGAGGAAAAAGAAGGTACGGATGATAGGAACAATGAAGACAATAGAAATGGTAATGGTGAGGTTCAACAGAGAGAAACAAGACCACCGAAGATTTGGAAGAAGAAAAAATCAGCACAGGAAAAAATGGGAATGGTGAAGAAGAAGATCCTAAGGTGAGTGGCAGGAGTAATAGAGTAGAGAAGAGAGACGAGACACTAAAGGTACGACTGGAAGAGACAGAGAATCATGTTGTTAAAAATCCAGAAATTGACGAAGTGATTATCATAGACAATGAGGATAACACACAGGAGATGGAAGTAGGAAAAGATGAGGCAGAAAATACAGGTCAAGAAGCTACCATTGCAGCAGCTCAGAACTGTGAGAAAAAGGAGAAGAAATGCACAGAACCAAGCGGGATTGACAGAAGCATTAAAGGGAGTGGAACTAAAATGAAGAGACCAGGGAAGAAGCTACCGGTCCCAGAACCATTGGTACCAAGAAGAAGCCTACGCAGTATACCGGCAGAAGTGATCAACTCAAACACGGAGGCTGTGAATAAAGTTCTTGCTGAAGTTGAGAAAGAGAAAAGGAAGGAGAACGTCCCCCCAAGCCAGTAAATAATCAACCCCTTCTTCTCTACAACTAGTTATTTTATGTGTGACATCCTCTGCTGGAACGTTAGGGGAGCAGGAAACAAGAAGACGTGCAATCTGATCAAGGAGTTCAAAAACTCAAAGAAACCTCGTCTAGTAGCCATTCTTGAACCTAGAATAAGTGGAGAACAGGCCGTTAAAACGGTGAAAAGGCTGGGGTTTTCCAATTCTTTTAGAGTCGATGCCAGAGGTTTCTCTGGTGGTATCTGGCTTTGCTGGAACAACTATGAAGTTAAGATTGATATTCTGAGCTGTCACAGACAATTTATCTCGTGCAAAATCAATAATAGTCTGTATGCTACCATAGTGTATGCAAGCCCACAGAAACAACTGCGGAATCTTCTTTGGCGACATCTTGTGGAGATGGGGAACAAATACAAGGGACCTTGGGTCGTCTTAGGTGATTTCAATGCCAAGATTCACATCAATGAAAAAATGGGCAGTGAGACTTTCGATCACAGAGAAGCAAGTGTGTTTAGCGAGGCACTTCTAGAGGCGGGTTTATCTAACCTGGGGTTTTCCGGAGCTAAATATACATACAAGCATGGCACACTCCTGGAAAGGCTGGACAGAGCAGTTGCTAATGAAATATTTATGTTGAATTATGCAGGAGCTATGGTGGAGCATCTTCCAAGATTACAATCCGACCATTGCCCAATTCTACTGAAGATGGGTGGGCGACGGGAGAGTTACAAAAACAATAACAACAACTTCAAGATCAAGGCGAGCTGGAATTCGGACATTAACTTCATAAAGGCTGTCCAAGACAAATGGAAAAGGGAGGACGGGGATTTCAACACAATCCTGGAGAAATCAAAGAAAGAGCTCGCAGCTACTGGCAGGGAGAAGTACACAAAACGAAGGAAGAAGAAGGACCGTTTGATGCGCAATATTCTTATTTTACAGGAGCACATGGCGGATCAATATGACCCAATCTCTGACGAGATGTGTATGGGAATGCAAGCGGAACTAGAAGCATTGCTGGAGGAGGAGGAAGAGGACTGGAAGCAAAAAAGTCATATCAATTGGCTTACAAATGCAGATAGAAACATGAGATTCTACCATGCATGGGTAAATCAAAGGAAAAGGGCAAACACAATTACCATGTTAAAGAATCAAGCAGGAGATTGGGTATTAGAAGCTGGAGAATTAAAGAAGTTGGTGATAAGACACTTTAAGAATGCCTTAACGGAGCCGGTAAAAGATAGGAACCAGGCGTGTGAAGCATGTCCAGGGAATTTCTGTAGCCTAACGGAGAATGAAAGGCAAGCTATAGCTCAGCCACCTACGGCTGCGGAGGTTGAACGGATAGTAAAAAGCATGAACCCCTACAAGGATGCAGGGCCAGATGGAGCGGATGCACACTTTCTTCAAAGGAACTGGTCTTCAGTGGGAGAGTCCGTTTGCAGAACTGTGAAAGATGGAATGCTAGGACATGAGCTGTCCGAGGAGTTGTGCAAAGTGACGATGGTGCTTATACCTAAACAAGCAAAGCCGGATAGATGTGAGATGCTGAGGCCAATTGCTCTAAATAACATTGCATTAAAGCTAACTTCGAAGGTAGTGGTTGAAAGACTTAAGTGTCATCTATCTAAATGGTTGTCAAAGGAACAAAGTAGTTTCATACCCGACAGAAGCATCACCGACAACATAGCCATTGTACAGGAGGTAGTACATTTGATGAAGAGAAAGAAAGAGGCAAAGCTAATGGCAATCAAAATCGATTTAACCAAAGCATATGATCAAATTGTGTGGCAATTTGTAGAGGATACCATAATCCGGATTGGAATACCCCATAATGTAAGGAAATACATCATGAATTCTATTACCGGGGGATCGACTTCCATCTATTGGAACGGGGAGTTAACTGAAGCTTTTAAATCAAGTAGAGGCCTGAGACAGGGGGATCCGCTCTCCCCATATCTTTTCGTTCTGTGTTTAGAGCGATTGAGCCAGTTAATTAACCGAAGCATGAAGAGGGGCAAGTGGAAAGTTGCACGACTACAAAGGAGTGGTGAACCCATTTCACATGTCTGCTTCGCAGACGATATCATTTTATTTGCAGAGGCAAGCAGAAAGCAAATGAAGGAAGTTCTAAAGATCTTCAAGGTCTTCGGCGCAGCTTCGGGGCAGACTATCTCAGAATAAAAAACCAGAGTTTTCTTCGCCAACAGTGTGCCTAGACAAAGCAGAATAGATGTTCTAAATGAGTGCAATTTTCAGGTGACTGAGGATCTGGGACGGTATCTCGGAGTTCCTATCATCCACAGGAAGGTGACGAGGACGACATATGAAATGGTGTTGGACAAGATCGAGAATAAAATAGGAGCATGGTCAGAAAGAACCTTATCTCTAGCAGGCCGGGTGTGTCTTGCAAAGTCCTATTTAGAAACCATACCTACTTACATTATGAAGACGGCAGTGCTTCCTATTAGTTTGTGCAATAGAATTGATCGCACGATCAGAAGCTTCGTCTGGGAGGGAGCAAATAAAACACAACCAATGGCTCTAGTGGCTTGGAACAAGATAGTCTGTGATAAAAAATATGGAGGTTTGGGACTTAAAGCAATGAAAGAATGGAATGAAGCTCTCCTAATGAGGCATTCATGGGACATCGCCACTGGAAAGGAAGGCATCTGGTGCAATAGTCAAAAAGAGAAGTACAATAGATACAAGGAGGATGGAGGAACAAACCTATCCAGACTATGCCGAGCAGCCTGCAAAGGAAAGAAATGCATCTTAGAAAATACAAAAATGGACTTAAGGAGCGGGAAGACAGCTAATGTGTGGGAAGACTGCTGGATTAAAGAGCATCTGCAGCTCAGACACCTCACGAGGAAGCCAATACCTAGCTCGTTAGAGGATTTGCAGGTTGCTAGTATGATCAACCTTGAAGGCCAGTGGGATGAGAAGTTTGTGGAGGAGTGGTGTGGTCCGGAGATGGTGACTGAAATTAGGAAATTACCACCACCGGAAATATCTGATAGGAAGGACATCAGGATATGGAACCACACAGTAGATGGAAGATTTAGCACTCGCTCAGCTTACAATCTTTTGCGAGAAGGAAAAGACATCAAAACGGAAGGAAAATGGGAGCATATATGGAAGTTGAAAGTTCCTAGTAGACTACGTTTCTTCTTCTGGTTGCTTGAACACAAAGCCCTCATGACTAACATCAGAAGGAAAGAAAGGTCGATGACCGATGATAGCACTTGCAGCAGATGTAAAGAAACCGAAGAATCCATCCTACATGCCCTACGAGATTGCAGGTTAGTAAGACCAGTGTGGTCCAAGCTGAAAGAAAGCCAAGCACAGAGTTTCTGGCAGGAAAACAATGCAGGGAAATGGATCCATCAGCATTCAGCAGGCCAGGAAGAAGCTGCGGTTGAATTCACGGTGGCATGCCACTACATCTGGTTATGTAGGAATGAGGCCATCTTCAATAACAGGGAGAAACCAATCAAACATCAGGATCTTCACATCAAAAGCCAAACTCAGTTAATCTGCAAGTCAAGGAAGATGGCGGCTCTTAATGCAGTAACAAAGAAGCAAACAGGAAATTGGCGACCCCCAGCGGTAACCGAGATAAAAATCAACACTGATGCGGCTACAAAAAAAGGTGGTGCCATTATTGTAGGTGTAGCACGAGACTGGAGGGGTTCCTGGAAAGGAGGCTTTGTGATGAAGGTACAAGAGAGAAATGTAACTGCAGCTGATCTCCTAGGCATCCGGAAAGCAGTAGAACTTGCACGAGGGAAAGACTGGAGCCATGTTATCATTGAATCAGACTGTCTTGCAGCTATCAAGATGATCAATGGAAGATTGGAGGAGGCAGGACCTAGATACATCCGTATTCTGCAATGCATTCAGATGAACGGGGACAGGGGGTATAATTTCTGCTATGCAGAGAGGAGCATGAATCAAGCAGCGGATCAACTGGCTAAAAAGTTTAAAAATAAAAAATGCCTCGATGGTTGGATCGAGGAGGAACCTCCGGATATTATACATATCTTAAAAAAGGAGGGTTGTAATGGCAATATAGACAATGGGTCCGATGTACCGATTGCAGTAGTTAATCAATAAAGTGGAGAGGGTTACCCCCAAAAAAAAATATAATTGTGGTACTTTTTGCTAATTTTGAAAAATATCATTTTGGTGGGTAAGCACACAAGCAGATAGCTGGGTGGCATGCAAGTTGCTTATGGAGGCAAGCATGTAGCTGTGTAGCAAGTAGATAGCTTGAGCAAACACACTATTAGGTAAAGAAAGTAGCTTTGTGTCATACTCATCTCTTAAACACCTATCACATCCTAATGTTTGACACATATCCTACCATGTGTCAACTAATCCTTGATAGATATCTTAAGATGACACATATGCATCCATGTGTCATACAGCCACGAATTCATCTCTTATAAGATGACACATACACATCCATGTGTCACTTAACTACAAATCATCTCTCTTTTGATGACACACATATACCCATGTGTCATCCACATACTTTTTGCAATTAGGACCATGCTACCCTCCACCATTCCTATAAAAGGAGCCCTCATTCACCCCACCATAATCACAAGTTCTCTCCTCTTCATCCCAAAGCAAAGATGAACGTCCCTTCTCCCTCCTTTCCCATCTCCTTCACCATAAACCTCCAATCTCTGTCTAGATTAGCAAACCACTCTCTCTTTCTTTATGTTAGTGAATGGAACCATTTCCCAACAAACCCTCTGTATATAGAAACCTACTATCTCCCTCCTCCATTGTAGTAAGATAATCCAAATACTATATCTTCCACATATGTCATGATGCTTTAAGCCATCTCTCTTCTACTCTAGTGAGAGAAACCCTAGAAGTTGTTCTAGTTGGAGATGAGGATCGAGGTGATGGAAAATGCCACCTAATGCTGCCTAAAACATATCAAGATTGGATATATTTAATGATGCTATGGTCTTCTTGTGGAACTATGCATCAATGTACATCTAAAGGTATGGTTCCCACATTTTTGTCATCTAAAAAGTAGGGTTTATTATTGTTTTATATGATATTCAATTCCTATTGTAATCTATTATATCAACATCAATAAAAGGTCTGGTATAGAATGGTTTGGTATTATATGTAGTAGGAGTATGGTATACTTCATATACTTTCCTAAAGAATGAATAAGTGATCAACTATACACAACCTCTTTATTAATAATCTAGGTATGACCTCCATATATTTGTCCATATTATCCTTTAAAATTGAGTTTAAAGGCTTTAGATGATAATCAAGCATTTCATTGGATTCCAGTCCTATTGTATTTTGGTTCCCTTTTCATTTATTTCTCTCTATTAATTGTGTCATGTGATATTGTTGGAAAGTGGAATTCTATTAGACACTTCTAAGGTGACTAAGATCATGTTTCACTGATGTTTGTAGCCAGTAAAGAGGAAAGGTTATTTAATCGTGTCTGTGTTCGCACGGGGGGGGGGGGGGGGGAGGGTCCCTAACCTCTTGCACGCTTCTGGCCATAGACTTGTCAGATTCAAAACCACAATCCCACAAGTTTATATTTTAGGTGTCATAGTGAAATAATAACCAATGATTCATTTACTTGACTACCTTTTGATCTCTCTAACTTTGAATATCCATCAAATAGTTGTATATCTTTGATTATGTCCTTTTGATTCTAAACTTCATATTGGGAGATGTGTTGGTAACAGTGTCAGCATGTCTTGGCCGGTGATCGATACATTTGGGATCTGGATCTAAGTCCTTTGGAGTCAGGGATGGATGAATATAATGCTCTACCATACTCAGGACCAGACTTGGGTTGGTCATCTAGAGTCAGGCATGATCAAGTTAGTAATGGGGAATAATCTCCTGCAAAGATTAAGCATGCTAACTAATGATTATTCAAGTGGCATTTTGTGCAAGGAGCGCCCTCTTTTGGTCTTGGAAAGGTGAACGGAGGCTGCATGTGGTAATCTGATTCATTGAATAGAGCATGCAGTGTGCATGAGTGGCTGGGGGTGTGCCAGGGTACTTACAGGTGTTTTGGTGACCCTAATGGACTAAAGTCTTGGCTAAGCAAGTTTTTGTAGTTGCATGCCAGTTTCCTAAGGTGAATTGACACCTTCTCTGAGAGTTGTAGTTAAACTCGTTTATGGAATAAGGTCTCCCTTTTTGTTATCATTACACCAATAATCCTGATTATGTTGCACAGTATTGGTCTAACATTTTGATAGAGTTGTCATCTGATAAATGCTTTATAAATATACGTACATACACATTCCTTATGCTTCATGCTAGATGGTCAATAATTTTTTTTTGGACTTTTGTTACTTTAGTTATCTGAGTAATACATTAAGAATACAGTTATATTAATAGTGTCTTGTTGTTTATCTCTATTTTTCCATACTTAGACATTTGTCTAACCCATACTCTCCCACTTGGGCTGCAACATATTCTTCCATGTTGCAGATTATATTATTTTTAGGACCTTTCCTTGTGGAAGACTCATCTTGAAAAGATCCTGAAGGGCATCAAGAATCAAAGGCGGATCAAGCTTAATTTTAAACTCATGTATCATTTTTTTATTGATATAGGAGATAATATAAAAATACCTTTTGTAAGGGTGTAATATTTTGAAATGATATATTGCTTATCTCACTCTTGTGCTTTGATTTTTGGTGCCATATTAACGACTCAGATTTAGCTACTTGATTTTTGAAGGAAGAAAATTAGGTGGTTGAATCGGGGACGTTACATTGTGTGGAAGAAGAAATTGCCACCGATGATGTAGATGTGAACGAACCAGTTCCAGTAGACGTCATTGATGCGATGTTGGATAGTTGTGGGGTTGAGCACACCGATCCACCACACATGTTTAGAAACATTATGCATGATGCTGAGATATTGTTATACACAGGTTGTACTAAGTTTATGAAGCTTAACACTGTGTTGAGATTGTATAAGCTGAAAGCTAACAATAGATGGAGCGACAAAAGCTTCATATCATTGTTGTCTTTGTTGAAAGAAATTCTTCCTGAAGGAAACGAGTTGCCAATCTCAACATACCAGTTAAAGAAATTTTTGTTCCCAATGGGAATGGAGGCCAAGAAGATACACACATGCCCGAATGATTATGTATTATTTCAAAAGGACGATGTGAATTTGAAAGATTGTCCAAAATGTGGTGTGTCAAGGTATAAATTGACGACTTCAAGGGAGTCCAAAACTGGTTCTCCTGCCAAGGTGATGTGGTATCTACCTATAATATCACAGTTTCAACACTTGTTTGACAATCTGATAGATGCGAAGAATTTTAGGTGGCATGCAGATGTTAAGAAAAATAATGATGGGATCCTACGACATGTGTTTGATTCCCCACAGTGGAAGAAGATTGATTTATTGTACCCTAATTTTGGTGAAGAAGTCAGGAATCTATAACTTGGGCTTTATACAGATGGGATGAATCCGTACGGGACATTGAGCAGCCAACATAGTACTTGGACAGTTATGCTTGTTATATACAATCTTCCTCCCTGGTTGTGTATGAAAAATAAGTATGTTATGTTGTCGTTGTTGATATCGGGCCCTAAACAACCTAGAAATGATATCGATGTTTAGGGGTGTAAACGGTGCGGGTACGGTGCGGGTATGACCATACCCAGAACTGTACCCAATTGTTTTTGCGGGTACAGGTACGGGTACGGGTCCAGACCCGCATTTCTCAGTAACAAGACTCGTACCATACCCGGAACCGCATATAATGCGGGTACACGGTGCGGTTCCAAGGGTATACGGTTCTGTACAAATTTTTTTTTAAGCATTAAAATTGATGACTGCACCTGTTTTTAAGCCCAAATTAATGTATACATTTACTGAAATTCGAAATTTTCAGCATATAAGCTGCTAGAGTAACACAAAGCTGCTGTTTTGGGGGGCTTTGTGGACTTAAAATCATTCAAGTACCTACTTTTGGGTCAAAATCTTTATTAAAAAAACCATGTCATACACGTATATGGTTTAATCACTAGAACGACGTTTGAAATTTTTGGATGTGGCAACGGCTGCAACTGTCAGAACAATTTGGATGGCAGGACAACGAACCACTGCATCCATGTGGGGATGGTATCCACAGTTAATGTTATTACTAATTCCGTATATACGACGTCAGTGTTGTTTACCAGAGAAGTATGGGGACAAATAGTGAAAAGTAGTAGAAGCGGGTAAACAAAAGTTGGCAATCTCACACAGTTTCGCGTGAACATATAATTGAGGCAATCATAATATAAAGAGTTCCAAGATGTCTGTTACACAAACACCTAGGGCTTTCAACTAATTACATTTAGTCCAATGATCAGCTAAAGCTAAGGTAACTGATCATCCTATGATAATCAGACTTACACTAACAACTACGAAGCTTAGTCTTAAGGGAACGACAAAAAAAGGTAAAAAAGATACATGATAGGGAATGGGATGAAGCATGGACCAAAAACCTCTTCGTTGTTGGTCGTTGTCCTCCCGTTGACCAATAATCATTATCGTTCGGGAGCGCGTTGTTGGGAGGGCAGAAGTTGGTGGCTGTCACATGAATGGAACCTGGGAGGCACCACTTGTAGTCCTGAACACACCTCAGCTGGTAGCTCGCTCCACAGCTCAGGCCGTTGTTGAACAGCGCCGTGCTCAGAGCGGCCGTGGATGTGCCATAACCCTGGCTGTAAAGGTTGCCGTAGCCGCACGCGCCGCCTGAAAAAGCAACATGTTGGGCACCAGAGGGAGGTTAATTTTTTAAAATTAACGGATGAGAATATGTGATGTTGACAAAGAAAGGCGGCGTCTTGACATAGAAAAGACGACATCTTGACAAAGAAAGACGACATTTTGAAAACAAAAAGGGAAATCAGATAGCTGTGTTGTGCATTTTTGCATACCCATTGTTCCGGACGCGTCTCCTCCTCCGTAGAATGTGGCGTGGGCCATAGTCCAACCTCCTCCTCCTACCGCCGCTCCTCAGAGGCCGGGATGGTGGTCGTGGCCTCTGAACCAGATCCCTTCAACCGACGACGCACACATGGAGAGGAGCATCAGCAGCAGCAGAGGAACCCACGCCGCAGCTGGTAGGTTCGACGCGGATAGCCGCCCCATTCTTATCCCCCCTGCAATGAACGTAAACCTCAGTTAGGAGCTACGCATTTGGTACTCCGTACAGGACAACACACATATTCATCAGCTATGAAAGTAGGGCGTCGGTGGAACTAGAATCCCCCAAACTGACCAAAGAAGCTAGAATGAAGGGACAGCAAAGAGAGAAGAGACGCAAGGAGAATGTGCTTGCCTGTCTGGATTGAGCTGAAGTGGAGCGCAAGGATGGTTGAGTGAAGTTGTGGACGGACCAGGGCTAGCTGCCACTCGACGACCGAGGAACGACGCGCCGTCGGGGGCGGCGGCGGCTTGCGCGGAGAGGATCGGCGGACTAACCAGCGTGCTCACTGCTCAGATGAGCCTTGGGAGGCAGTGCCGCGGTGGATCTGGTTGGAGCGGTGGAGCGGCGGGCGTGGCTCTGGCTGGTGGCTTGAGGCTGGCGGCTGCCCTTAGCCCTAGCGGTCCGCTTGCTTTGCGGATAGGGCTAGCAGAATGAGGGGAGCCGAGAGGCGAGAGGAGGAGCGGGGAGCCTATAGAGTGCAGTAACTAATAGCCGTAAACCCTAAAAAATAATATATATATGTATTTTTTTTGCGGGTACACGGGTTAGCGGGTATGGGTACAGCTATACCCATTATGGGAACCGTGACAATACGGGTATGCGGGCGGGTACGTGGGTCTAGAAAACTGGACCCATGATGGGTTTTGGCGGGTACGGTTTTGCGGGTACACGGGTATACCCGTACCCATTTACAGCCCTATCGATGTTTATCTTGAACCTCTGATTGATGACTTAAAGAAATTCTGGGGTGAAGGTGTGATGACCTATGATGCTTCATGAAGAGAGACATTTCATTTGCACGCAATGTTGTTTTGCACTGTTAATGACTTTCCATCATATGGAAATTTGTCTGGATATAGTGTCAATGGATCTAAAGTGTGTCCTATATGTGAAGAGAACATTGATTCAATATGACTAAAACATGGTGGCAAGACTGTATATCTTGGTCATCGAAGGTTTCTTCCAAAATTCCATCTGTATCGTAGGTTGGGCAAAGCATTCAATGGACGTAATGAGGAATGGATTGCACCTAAACCTATACCATGGGAGGTTGTTTATGAAGGAGTAAAAGACTTTGCCAATGAATTTGGTAAGAGATCACAATGTACCATGGCCAGATGAAGTGACAAATCTTTATTCAAGAAGAAGCAATATTTTGGAATCTTCCTTATTGGAGTTCTTTGGTAGTCAGGCATTGTACCGATGGTATGCACATTGAGAAAAAATATCTATGACAGCGTCATTGGTACTCTGTTGAATATACCAGGTAAGACTAAAGATCGGATAAAATCTAGAATGGACCTACGTGAAATGTGAATAAGGACAAAATTAACAGAAGTAGTTAGTAGTGATCGAAGAACATACTTGCCTCCCACTTGTTACATGTTGTCTAGAAAGGAGAAGAAAGCTTTTTGTGAATCCTTGGTAAATGTTAAGGTGCCATAGTGTTACTCATCCAACATCTGTAGATTGGTATCAATGAAAGATCTAAAGTTGATAGGTCTTAAATCTCATGCTTGTCACACTCTAATGCAACAAATATTGCATGTGGCTATCCGATCTATATTGCTGAAGCATGTAAGGTTTGCAATCACCAGACTATGTTTCTTTTTCAACAGTCTGTGCAGCAAAGTTATTGACCCTGATACTCTTAATAAATTGCAAAAAGAAGTTATTGTTACCCTATGTCAGCTTGAGATGTATTTTCCTCCTTTGTTCTTTGATATCATGGTACATCTTGTTGTCCACTTGACTAGGGAAGTGAAAATGTTGGGACCAATTTTCTTGCATTGGATGTATCCCTTTGAACGATGCATGAGCATTTTTAAAGGTGATGTTTGAAACTGTTATCGGCCTGAAGGGAGTATTATTGAGGGTTATGTGGCAAGAGAGGTTATCAATTTTTGCAATGACTTTCTGAGTGATAATGACACTCATGTTAATGACAAGAATATTGAGGAGTATTCCGATAAAGGAATTTTGAGATCACAGATGAAAGTAATAATCCGTGAGTAGTTGGAACAAGGTCACTTGTATATTTTACACAACATCGACGAAGTGAGTATTAATATCGAGGAACATACCAATTTCATCAAGAGATAATCTCCTCGAGCCAATTCAATGTGGCTTGCTAGAGAGAATAACAAGACATTTATTATGGGGTTTGAAGATAAAGTCTTATATCAACTATCTCAAACACCAAATAATCTTACTGAAACTATCAAATGTCTTTCCTTTAAACCAAAATTGAATGTTATGTCTTATGAAGGGTTTGACATAAATGGATTCTCATATTACACAAAGCGTCAAGATGATAAGAGTGTCATCCAAAACAGTGGGGTCACCCTTCAAGCATCTTCATTATTTTTTGCAAGTGCAAAGGATAAGAGTCCATGTGAAGCTAAAATGTCATATTACGGTGTCATTGAAGACATATGGGAGTTTGACTACGTAGATTTCAGAATTCCGCTCTTTAAATGTAATTGGGTTGATAACTCCAAAGGAGATACAGTGGATGAATTGGGTTTCACATTAGTGAACTTTGAAAAGATTGGCGAGAATGGTGAACCATTCATATTGGCATCATAGGAGAAACAATTATTTTATATCGATGATCCTACAAATGATAAATTTTCGGTTACTGTTCATGATAAAAGACAGTTCATTGAAGATCCTATAGATGAAGAAGAGTACTATTATAAGTATGATGACTCCAGTCCTTTCTCAGTTGGGTTGCCAACACCACCAAATATTGATGATAATGATGACTTATATGTGCTCGGAGATCACAATGAAGGATTGTTAATTGATAAAAGATCACAATATTAGAGGCATGCATGTTTATATTTTTTATATGTTTTATTTTTCTAAATGTGAACTTTATAATGTTTTATTATCTTCTAGTTATGTCAAATGCTAAATGTTTAATTTTTTAATAACACTTTCAGATGGATGAGCATGAGCATGATGACCGTGATGATGATTACCATGAGGGTGAGGATATCAATGTGCCGCCTCACAATGTAAGTTTTAAAAATATATCCTATATTTCTATCTATATGTCCATTTATAGTTATATCATGCAAGTATGTTTTTTTGTCAAATTTTAGGTTGATGATGTAACCCCTGAAGAACTTGGGGCACTTGATGAGCAGTAAAAAAATTGAAAAAGTGAGGGGCATCACTATGATGAACAAGTTACTACAACAAAGGGGCTATGGACCCAAACTGTCTGTGGATTTTGATCATGCAGGAAATCCAGCTGGAGTGAACCACAACTCATTTATTTCATATCTTGGGGTTCTTACTCGTAGTCATTGTAGTCTAATGTAGAATCTTGGCATAATGTTCCTAAGGGGAAGAAAGACTTAGTATGGAAGGAACTATGTGTGAGTTATTATTATTTGCAATTCTATTTTGTAGATTACTAATTTTTTGGATACTAGTTAATAGTAATTCTATTTTTCCGAGTATATTTGAATTGGATGAAAAGCTGCATCGTAAATGCATGATGCAATGCTGTGGGAGGGTTCTAAGGAACTATAGGACAAATCTCACCTTAGATTACATACGAGATGATGAGAATAGGAAGAAGAAAGCCACTGAGCAATGGAACTACCTGGACCCCAATGGCTGGGAGGAGTTTGTTACTAAAAGAAAAACTGATGAATTCAAGGTATTAAGCGCCACTCCCAATTTAATTAATATACGTTCTTATGTATTCATCAATTCAAGATTAACCTTTAGTGTTACTAACCAAATAAATGTGCTTACTAACAAGGCTATCAGCGATGCTCAAAGAGCAAGGTGTGCACTAAATGTGCATGACCACACGATGGGTCCAAAAGACTATGAAAGTATTCACCAAAGACTACATGTTGAGTGTACTACTCAGTCTACTGCTACTCAAGAGACTGTAGAGTCCTGTACTATTGGTCCCGCACCTCTGCCTCACCATGCTATGTGGATAGCTAGGAGGAAAAATAAGAAAGGAGATATAACCAAGCTCGAACGGCTAAGGCGACTGCAAAAATGGTAAAATTCAACTCTTAGAGAAATCAATATTGATTATTGTTATGTTTACTTACTAATTTCTATTGATGGCGATTAGCGGGAGCTTCATGAGAAGAGGAAGGAAAGTTCATCCCTGAGGGTACAAGGGATGAATTGACAGTTTCTCTTGGTAACCCAGAGCATCCTAGACATGTTAGGGGTGTAGGCGTTGGTGTGGGCATAAAAACGTTCTTTGGGTCATCACAGCGCAAACCTATCCCAAAAGTGGGATTATCAAATGTTGAGGTAACCTATTCTTTTTTTAGAATGTTATTGCGAAAGGGAATTCAATAATCAAAATCTAGCATTTCTTTTGTCGAAGTATAGGTAGATGACTTAATTAATAAGAGAATCCAAGAAGCAATGGTGAAGTGGCAGGCATCTCAGACTGCCACTCAGACAGTACCTATGGCGTGTCACTCTTCTCCTACTATAGATGTTGGGAGTAATCTTGTAGACCCACCTAGCACGTTCGTTGTAAATATTTTTATGACATAGTAACTAGTCTTTTCAAGATGATATGTTTATCCATATATGTATATAACATTCTTTACGTAAATTTGTAGGGGTTGAAGCCATGTCATCTAAAAAGTCAAGAATTTATCGTTGCAGAGGACGAGGCTTACCCACCCCTTCCAGGGGACATGTTTCATGGGACTCCAGTACCAGATGGTGCGGTTCGTGTGAGACTGATACATGTACTCCCCAATTGGAGGGATCTTCCATTGCCATATGCCCACCCAGATTCTGAAACGCTTGGTGAAGCAGAAGGCGGAGTGATATTGTGGTCCAAAATGAATGTCATTTATACATGATTGTATGGTAAATTTGTATTATGTTAATTTGTTAGTGTGTATATATGAGTCAATTGATTTGAAATTATATATACAGGTCAAAAGGAAGACACCTGCTACATCTTGGCCTCCACCTCCACCTCCTGAAGTACCTAATTGGCTTCCAAGGGACCTATATGCCTCGTTAGGTCCTAATTGTAGGGGTATGGTAGTATGGATAGGAGAGCATGACCCAAATTTCCCTATAAATAGTTCTATTCCGGAGGATGCTGCAGGTCAATCATACGATAACAATCTATTTATATAAGATATTTTGGAATTGTTTCGTTATGATTGACTGAATACATCTATGATAGAGCTACGTATATGCTGAGATCTTGTTTATACATCCATATACCTTGTTTTATATACGGTGATCTAGTTTTTTATATATTAATGCATACGTAATACATGTTTTGCAACACTTACACACGATCTGTAAATATTTTTCATTTTTCCATGTGGGATTTCTAGTTCCATCTTAGATCAGTCTTGTAGATAAAGACCCTTCATCAATTACCTCATATTGCTCTGCTGCTTTTAAATATTTGGTAAAGAAAAGAAGATGGTGATAATAGCTCCATATAATGTTGAGTAAGTTTACTTTGCTTATAATTTGGACTTAAGAAAATTACATTTTTATTGTGGATTTTGAGTTATTAATTTTCTACTTTCTTACCTCTAGTGGTAGGCATTGGGAGTTAGTGGTTATTGTCCCCAAGATGTTCACTGTTTATTATCTAGATCCTACGGGGAAGGAATTGGACACATTATATGGACACCCAATGAAAAGGCCATTATTCCCGTGAGAAATATTTCATATTTTTATATCCATTAACATATGTTATTACATTACTATTTAATTATGCAATTTAATTGTTACATTAACATGTAGGCCTTTACATGAGTTCAAAAAATTTGGAGGAAAGATCTCCAAGAAAAAGAAACAACCACTAATTTGGGAGAATGTGAAAGCAATTTCCCGACTCCAATGTATATATTATTTATGTGAACTGTGCTTATTTGTATTTTTAAATATTTTGTATGTTTCAATTTATAGTGTGCTACACAAGACAACAGATGGGCATGGGCATACAATGTGATGCGATATATGGACCTAATTATCAAACATGTTGCAATGGAAATCGATACCATACAACAAGTATTATATATAGTCTCATTAAATAATATGAAATATATCAATCTTATTATATATTATTAAATATATATATATATATACGTCATTCTCTTTGCAAGTGTTTAAAACTGACTTCACTACAGGTCAAATATTAGATGTACATACTCCCTATACGATTGATGACTTAGACGATGTAAGAGAAAAATGGGCAAAAGCCTTACAACTAGTGGGAATTTTTAAATATGATTGGGATACTAATGATGATAATGACGATGATGATAATAATAAAGAATGATATTTCTAAACTTTGTTCTCATAATTATGTTTGTGTGAATGTGAATGAATTTTTTTTGTATTGTCATATGTCTGAATGTGAAGATGATCAATACATGAATGTTTCTACATGTGTCTGAATGTGAAAAAGGATGAAATGAATGGAAAAATAGGTTGCTAAATGTGTGTGAAACTAGAGGAAATTTGAAATGGAACTACTGGTTTCTACATGCGTGTGATGAAAAATAATATGAATTAAATGTGCTTATACATGTGTGTGAATCACATGATCATAAATTGTTGTCTATCCTTGTTAATTTTATAGGTTTGTGGCCTATTGTTGACTGAAATCAAAGGGTGATGTAAACCTACAGTTCAGAACTAAACTACATGTTCTACATCCTATTGACTAGCAGGACAATAGGCCTGCAAACTTATAAGAAAAAAAATAGAACATAGGCGTTGGTTATTAGTGTAAAATCGACAACAAAATCTTAATGCATCGGTTATTACTATAAAATTGACGTCTTTATCCCTTGTTGGTGTTAGTTATATGTAAAAACTAATTCCTATTGTGCCCTTGCTGGCTAGGTAGCACGGCCATGGTGGCTAGGTAACATGCATGGCCGTGGTGGGGTCTTCATGGAACATGGATATAGTGTTGGTTGTCTGTAACAACTGACGCCTATTTTGTGGTGGGAAGGGTTATGGTGTAGGTTGTTATTTAAAAGTCATCGACTTTTAGTGGGTATAGTGTCAGTTGTTAATAAAAATCGAGGCTGATTGTGCCCTTGCTGATGTGTTTTATTGGTGGCGGGAAGGGTTATGGAATCGGTGTTGAAAACGACGCTGAAGGTTTCTACTTTTAGCGGTGCCCACTTGGGTGTCACTTTGAAATTGACGCCAAAAGGCTTAATTAACCGACACTAAAGGTCAGTTCAGTACAACTGAATACCCCTCTATTTATAGGTGGGGTTAAGGTTAGGGTTCCCAATCTGTGTGGTAGAGGAAGGGACCGGAAGATCTCAGATCTTTTGTAACAATTATGGAAATTTCAGAACTTGTGACAGCCGAAATGGTCGTTTGAAAATCCAAACAGTCTTCTAGCACATGAGACAGGCATTTTAGTGTTGAAGAGACAAGAATTTTGCACCATGTGAAATAGTCATCTTGCATAAGCAAGATGGATGTCTCGCAACCTGGGTCAGGATTAATTCTAGACAATGTACAATACAATCAGCCTGACACTCCAAATGACTGTCTCAACACTTGAACTAATCATTTAGTAGTCCAATCAGTGGATTTTTTGTGTGAATTGAGTACCTAAACACTATATCAATCAATTCAATTATCATTATAGATCAAAATCAACTTCTATATGAGTTCCTATGTGTGTGACCCTATAGGTCCCATATTACATTGGCACTAAATGTCATTAACAACTTATGACATCACAAGTAATGAGCGGTGCTTAGTCACAAATAATTGCTGCCCAAATGGAAAGTAGTTGAACAACTTCAACCTACAATACGTGTATGGTGTTATGGTGTTTGTATGATTCCTTTGTCACTAATATCCAAATTGAACTTGAGGCATAGATCTATCATCATCTTCAACATTCAGTCTATGTTTCTTTCTATAGCAGACTGTATGAGATATGTGTAAGCTCAATATCATATATTGACTCACATATACATGGCCATGTGTTTCTCAGACTCACTTACTCAAGTGGCCTTGGATACAAACTCTCATAGGAGGTACAAATCCCATCTCTATCACTCACAGTTAGTCCCCATATATCACAATCACCCAATCATCACATTTATAACAACCCATGTTTTAAGATTGTATTTGATGATGTCAAAGCATACCAAATGACATGTGATGAGTGCAGTGATTTTAGGTCTAAGAACTACAAACATCAGCATCTATATGAGAGATGACTGTGACTACCATGGTAATGGTTTCCATGTGTCATTGTGGGTCTGTCCGACACACTGTTCTCTAGAATATATCTGTGTGCTTGGTTTGATATCATCATATCATGACTAGTGAGATTTTGTCATCAACAAACGCACCATCTAATCTTATGTGTTATTGTTGTCTATTTACCTCCCACAATAATAACTAATCAGGGACATAACAAGAATGGATATACTCTTGACATCTATATGATCTCATTCTTCAGGTACTCAACCAGAAGACATATGTCATTGAGTAATATAATTCTCTAGACATTTATTATGTTATTTCATTATCTCAATTTGAATAAATGGAATAAATCATGATCTTTCCTTTATTAATAAAATAAAACTTACAAGTTATGCCATTAGAATAATCATATGATTGACTTTCTGGGCATGCATACCAATAGACTCCCACTTGAACTTATAGCCAATCACCCACAAATATCATTCTGAGTGACCTAACATGGCCATCATGCTTTTACTGTAAAAGTTCCTTTATCAAGGGGTCAACAACATTGTTCTCAAGTGATACTCTACAAATATTTACATCTCCTCATTGTATGAACTCTCATATGAGATGGAGCAACCTTTGTATATGCTTTGAGAGATGATGCAATATGGGTTATTTAGCCTATGCAATAGCTCCATTGTTGTCACAGTATAGCTCGATTGCATCACTGATGCTTGGAATAACCCCAAGTTCTTAAATGAACTTCTTGACCCACACAACCTCCTTTTCTACATTAGATGCAGCAATATACTTGTCCTTTGCTATAGAATCGACAATTGTTTCTTGCTTGGAACTCTTCAAACTCACAACTCCATTGTTTAGGAAAAATAGGAATCTTGATTGCAATTTGCAATCATTTTTGTTAGTTTGGAAGCTTGCATTAGTGTAACCTCTTACCACCAACTCTTCCTCTCCGCCATAGACCAAGAACTGATCCTTAGTCCTTCTCAAGTCCTTGAAGATGCTCTTCACGTCTGTCTAGTGAGCATCACCTACATCTGATTGATATTCGATCATCGTGCTCAATGCATAGGAGACATCTGGACGGGTGCACAACATTGCATACATGATTGATCCAATTGCCTAGGGATATGGAATCATACTCATTTGCTCTGTATTTTCACAAGAACGGGGACATTGAAATTCAGACATGGTAACTCAATGTAGCATGGGAACGTTATCTCTCTTTGAGTTCTCCATGCTAAACCTTTTCAACAATCTATTAATGTATGTGCTTTGACTTAGTCCATAAAGTCTTCTTGATCTATCTCTATAGATCTTTATCCCCAAGGTGTAGGATGCTTCTCCCAAATCTTTATAAAGAATGTATTTCCATGCCATGTATTTACCTTTTATAAAGTAGGGATGTCATTCCCCATCAATAGTATGCCATACACATACAATATGAGGAATAATAAAATGCTCCCACTGACGTTCTTGTACATGCAAGGTTCATCTTCATTTTAAACAAAGACAAACTCTTTGACCGTTTCATCAAAATGAAAATTCCATCTCTAAGATGCTTGATTCAACTCGTAGATTGACTTTTGTAGCTTACATAATTTATTTCCAAACTTTGGATTCGTAAAAACCTCAAGTTGTGTCAGACACACATCCTCAAGAAGGTTCCCATTAAGGAATGTGGTTTTAACATCCATCTGCCAAATCTCATAGTCATGATAAGATGCAATAGCAAGCATGATCCTGACGGTCTTAACCATGGCCACTATAGAAAAGGTTTCATCATAGTTAACACCTTGAACTTGTCTGAAACCCTTTTCATCCAGTATGCCCTTATGGGTTTGTACTTTACCATCCACATATATTTTCTTCTTGAAGACCCACTTGCACGCTATGAGTTTTACCCCTTTAGTTGGTTCCACTAAGGTCCATACCTTGTTGGCATACATGGATTCCATCTTAGGCCTCATGGCCTCAAGTTATTTCTTAGATGCTGGTCCCTCAATGGCTTCTAGATATGTTTTTGGCTCATCATCTATGACCAACTCACTACCTTCTTGTGTCACTGGATATCTAAATCTCTTAGGTTCAAGGCATGTCCTACTAGATCTATGAGGTTCTTGTATTACTTGAGGAATTTGAAATTCCAAAACATATTGTGTTTCTCTTTATTCCTCTTGTATATCTATCAGTTGAATGATCTCTTGTTGGTCTCCTTAGAATATCCAACAAAATAACATTTATCAGACTTAGGGAAATATTTTCAGGAAACATTTTCCTAACATAATCTTTGCATCTCTAAATCTTCATAAGACGCTTCCCATACCATATCTTGTATGGTGTCTTTTGAACCGATTTAGATGGTACTTAGTTTAATGTATACTCGGCTTTTCAAGTCCATACCCCCAGAAGGAAGTTGGAAGATCAGCAAAACTCATCATAGATTGCACCATATCTAGCAATGTGTGATTCTTTCTTTTAGATACACCATTATGCTGAGGTGTTCTAGGTGGATTTTACCAGGATACAATCCCATGGGCCCTAAGAAGGTTCTCAAACTATAATTTTAAGTATTCTCCACTTTTATCATAATGAAATGCTTTAATACTCTTACCAAGTTGGTCTTGTACTTCATTCATGACCTCTCTGAACATTTCAAGAGCTTCTGACTTATGTTTCATTAGGTAAACATAGCCATACCTAATAAAATCATCAGTAAAGGTAATGAAGTACGGATACCCACCTCTAGCATTTGTTCTAAAATGGCCACACGCATCAATATGTATGAGTCCTAATAGATCACTAGACCTCTCACTATTTCTAGTGAAGGGTTTCTTGGTCATCATTCCCAACAATCAAGATTCACATGTCTCTTTTGATTCAAAATCAAAAGAGTGCAGATATGAACAACATTGTTCTCAAGTGGTACTCTACAAATCTTTACATCTCCTCATTGTATGAACTCTCATATGAGATGGAGCAACATTTGTATATGCTTTGAGAGCTGATGTGATATGGGTTCCTTAGCCTGTGCAATAGCTCCATTGTTGTCACAGTATAGCTCGATTGCATCACTGATGCTTGGAATGTCCCCAAGTTCTTAAATGAACTTCTTGACCCATGCAACCTCTTTTTCTACATTAGATGCAACAATATACTTGTCCTTTGCTGTAGAATCGACAATTGTTTCTTTCTTTGAACTCTTCAAACTCACAACTCCATTTTTTAGGAAAAATAGGAATCTTGATTGCAATTTGCAATCATTTTTGTCAGTTTGGAAGCTTGCATTAGTGTAACCTATTACCACCAACTCTTCCTCTCCGCCATAGACCAAGAACTGATCCTTAGTCCTTCTCAAGTCCTTGAAGATGCTCTTCACGTCTGTCTAGTGAGCATCACCTGGATCTGACTGATATCTGATCATCATGCTCAATGCATAGGAGACATCTGGACGGGTGCACAACATTGCATACATGATTGATCCAATTGCCTAGGGATATGTAATCATACTCATTTGCTCTGTATTTTCACAAGAACGGGGACATTGAACTTCAGACATGGTAACTCAATGTAGCATGGGAACGTTACCTCTCTTTGAGTTCTCCATGCTAAACCTTTTCAACAATTTATCAATGTATGTGCTCTGACTTAGTCCACAAAGTCTTCTTGATCTATCTCTATATATCTTTATCCCCAAGATGTAGGATGCTTCTCCCAAATCTTTCATAAACAATGTATTTCCATGCCATGTCTTTACCTTTTGTAAAGTAGAGATGTCATTCCCCATCAATAGTATGCCATACACATACAATATGAGGAATAATACAATGCTCCCACTGACCTTCTTGTACATGCAAGGTTCATCTTCATTTTGAGCAAAGACAAACTCTTTGACTGTTTCATTAAAATGAAAATTCCATCTCTAAGATGCGTGATTCAACTCGTAGATTGACTTTTATAGCTTACAGAATTTATTTCCAAACTTTGGATTTGTAAAGCCCTCAGGTTGTGTCATACACACATCCTTAAGATGGTTCCCATTAAGGAATGTGGTTTTAACATCCATCTGCCAAATCTCATAGTCATGATAAGATGCAATAGCAAGCATGATCCTGATGGTCTTAACCATGGCCACTGTAGAAAAGGTTTAATCATAGTTAACACCTTGAACTTGTCTAAAACCCTTTTCATCCAGTATGCCCTTATGGGTTTGTACTTTACCATCCACATATATTTTCTTCTTGGAGACCCACTTGTACGCTATGAGTTTTACCCCTTTAGTTGGTTCCACTAAGGTCCATACCTTGTTGGCATACATGGATTCCATCTTAGATCTCATGGCCTCAAGTTATTTCTTAGACGTTGGTCCCTCAATGGCTTCTAGATATGTTTTTGGCTCATCATCTATGACCAACTCACTACCTTCTTGAGTCACTAGATATCTAAATCTCTTAGGTTCAAGGCATGTCCTACTAGATCTATGAGGTTCCTGTATTACTTGAGGAATTTGAAATTCCAAAACATATTGTGTTTCTCTTTATTCCTCTTGTATATCTATCAGTTCAATGATCTCTTGTTGTTCTCCTTAGAATATCCAACAAAATAACATTTATCAGACTTAGGGCAAGATTTTCAGGAAACATTTTCCTAACATAATCTTCACATCTCTAAATCTTCATAAGACACTTCCCATACCATATCTCGTATGGTGTCTTTTGAACCGATTTAGATGGTACTTAGTTTAATGTATACTCGGCGTTTTCAAGTCCATACCCCCAGAAGGAAGTTGGAAGATCAGAAAAACTCATCATAGATCGCACCATATCTAGCAATGTGTGATTCTTTCTTTTAGATACACCATTATGCTGAGGTGTTCTAGGTGGATTTTACCAGGATACAATCCCGTGGGCCCTAAGAAGGTTCTCAAACTCTTATTTTAAGTATTCTCCACTTTGATCATAATGAAGTTCTTTAATACTCTTACCAAGTTGGTCTTGTACTTCATTCATGACCTCTCTGAACTTTTCAAGAGCTTCTGACTTATGTTTCATTAGGTAAACATAGCCATACCTAATAAAATCATCAGTAAAGGTAATGAAGTACGGATACCCACCTATAGCATTTGTTCTAAAATGGCCACACACATCAATATGTGTGAGTCCTAATAGATTACTAGACCTCTCACTATTTCTAGTGAAGGGTTTCTTGGTCATCTTTCCCAAAAAACAAGATTCACATGTCTCTTTTTATTCAAAATCAAAGGAGTCCAGATATGAACAACATTGTTCTCAAGTGGTACTCTACAAATCTTTACATCTCCTCATTGTATGAACTCTCATATGAGATGGAGCAACCTTTGTATATGCTTTGAGAGCTGACGAGATATGGGTTCCTTAGCCTGTGCAATAGCTCCATTGTTGTCACAGTATAGCTCGATTGCATCGTTGATGCTTGGAATGACCCCAAGTTCTTAAATGAACTTCTTGACCCATAGAACCTCCTTTACTACATTAGATGCAGCAATATACTTGTCCTTTGCTGTAGAATCGACAATTGTTTCTTGCTTGGAACTCTTCAAACTCACAACTCCATTGTTTAGGAAAAATAGGAATCTTGATTGCAATTTGCAATCATTTGTGTCAGTTTGGAAGCTTGCATTAGTGTAACCTCTTACCACCAACTCTTTCTCTCTGCCATAGACCAAGAACTGATCCTTAGTCCTTCTCAGGTCCTTGAAGATTCTCTTCATGTCTGTCTAGTGAGCATCACCTGGATTTGACTGATATCTGATCATCATGCTCAATGCATAGGAGACATCTGGACGGGTGCACAACATTGCATACATGATTGATCCAATTGCATAGGGATATGGAATCACACTCATTTGCTCTATATTTTCACAAGAACGGGGACATTGAACTTCAGACATGGTAACTCAATGTAGCATGGGAACGTTTCCTCTCTTTGAGTTCTCCATGCCAAACCTTTTCAACAATTTATCAATGTATGTGCTCTGACTTAGTCCACAAAGTCTTCTTTATCTATCTCTATAGATCTTTATCCCCAAGATGTAGGATGCTTCTCCCAAATCTTTCATAAAGAATGTATTTCCATGCCATGTATTTACCTTTTGTAAAGTAGGGATGTCATTCCCCAACCATAGTATGCCATACACATACAATATGAGGAATAATACAATGCTCCCACTGACCTTCTTGTACATGCAAGGTTCATCTTCATTTTGAACAAAGACAAACTCTTTGACCGTTTCATCAAAATGAAAATTCCATCTCTAAGATGCTTGATTCAACTCGTAGATTGACTTTTGTAGCTTACATAATTTATTTCCAAATTTTGGATTTGTAAAACCCTCAGGTTGTGTCAGACACACATCCTCAAGAAGGTTCCCATTAAGGAATGTGGTTTTAACATCCATCTACCAAATCTCATAGTCATGATAAAATGCAATAGCAAGCATGATCCTGATGGTCTTAACCATGGCCACTGTAGAAAAGGTTTCATCATAGTTAACACCTTGAACTTGTCTGAAACCCTTTTCATCCAGTATGCCCTTATGGGTTTGTACTTTACCATCCACATATATTTTCTTCTTGAAGACCCACTTGCACGCTATGAGTTTTACCCCTTTAGTTGGTTCCACTAAGGTCCATACCTTGTTGGCATACATGGATTCCATCTTAGATCTCATGGCCTCAAGTTATTTCTTAGACGCTGGTCCCTCAATGGCTTCTAGATATGTTTTTGGCTCATCATCTATGACCAACTCACTACCTTCTAGAGTCACTAGATATCTAAATCTCTTAGGTTGAAGGCATGTCCTACTAGATCTATGAGGTTACTGTATTACTTGAGGAATTTGAAATTCCAAAACATATTGTGTTTCTCTTTATTCCTCTTGTATATCTATTAGTTCAATGATCTCTTGTTGGTCTCCTTAGAATATCCAACAAAATAACATTTATTAGACTTAGGGAAAGATTTTCAGGAAACATTTTCCTAACATAATCTTCACATCTCTAAATCTTCATAAGACACTTCCCATACCATATCTCGTATGGTGTGTTTTGAACCGATTTAGATGGTACTTAGTTTAATGTATACTTGGCGTTTTCAAGTCCATACCCCCAGAAGGAAGTTGTAGGATCAGCAAAACTCATCATAGATCACACCATATCTAGCAATATGTGATTCTTTCTTTCAGATACACCATTATGCTGAGGTGTTCTAGGTGGATTTTACCAGGATACAATCCCATGGGCCCTAAGAAGGTTCTCAAACTCTTGTTTTAAGTATTCTCCACTTTGATCATAATGAAGTGCTTTAATGCTCTTACCAAGTTGATCTTGTACTTCATTCATGACCTCTCTGAACTTTTCAAGAGATTCTGACTTATGTTTCATTAGGTAAACATAGCCATACCTAATAAAATCATCAGTAAAGGTAATGAAGTATGAATACCCACATCTAGCATTTGTTCTAAAATGGCCACACACATCAATATGTATGAGTCCTAATAGATCACTAGACCTCTCAGTATTTCTAGTGAAGGGTTTCTTGGTCATCTTTCCCAACAAACAAGATTCACATGTCTCTTTTGATTCAAAATCAAAAGAGTCCAGATAACCATCTTTATATAGTCTAGATATGTAATTCTCATTTATGTGCCCTAGATGACAATGACAAAGGTATGTTTTGTTTGAGTTGTTGAGTTTTTGTCTTTTGGTATTTACGTTATAGACAATTGTGTCTGGATCTATCAAGTATAGACCATAAGACATTGGGGAACTGCCATAAAAGATCCCATCTTTACTAATAGAACATATTCCATTCTTTAAAAGAAATTCAATTTTTTTCTTTTCCAAAAATGATACATATATGATGTTCCTATTCATGGAAGGTAAGTAATAGCAGTTCTCTTACTCTACTACTATCCCACTTGGCTGAGATAACTCATAGGTTCCAATTGCACTACCCGTAACTCTTGTGCGTTTGGAAATCATAGTTCAACCTCACTTTTCTCTAAAGGTCTACTTCTTTTTAGATCCTTCACATTTGAGAAAATGTGAGATCTGCATCTAGTATCTAGTACCCATGGTGAGGATAGGAGTTAGTAAAGTTAACCTCAATAACATATATACTAGAAGTAGAGATCTCAATCCTAGCTTCACCTTCCTTGGTTCCCTTATCCTTCTCCTTATGTTGAGAGCAGAAGGCTTGGACTTCATCTTAGTCACAAAATGCTTCTTGGATTTGCCTTTGTCCTTGGACTCAACTAAGATAAATCATCATCATGAATTTGTCTATCTTCATTTGTGCTTCTACACTTATCAAAATGTCGAGAAACTTTGACAATGGTCTATCCATGTTACTCAAGTGATAACAGTCAATAAACTGGATATATGATTTAGGAAATGACTGCAAGATCATATCCATGGCCAATTCTTAGCCTAAAGGAAATCCTAGTCTCAGAAGATGCTTCATATTCCCAATCGTATTAATCACCTGAGGTTATACTGGATCTCCCTCTATCATTTTGCACTCAAATAGTGGCTTAGAGACATTATACCTTTCATGCTTATCATGTTATTTATGCAACTCATAGTTCATACAACTCAACATAAGGTTCTTGATGTTCATAACATCATTGGAAAGATTCAAAGAAGAATCCATGTCAGTCTTAGGCAAATTTTTAGTGGGCATTAGAACTGGTGTTTCAAGACCATGCAAAACATTTCCCAAAGCCC
Organism: Alisma plantago-aquatica; assembly: GCA_963693085.1. Classification (NCBI taxonomy): domain Eukaryota; kingdom Viridiplantae; phylum Streptophyta; class Magnoliopsida; order Alismatales; family Alismataceae; genus Alisma; species Alisma plantago-aquatica. The sequence goes on from OY856411.1 coordinate 990,054,398, forward strand.
TGAACTAGTTATGGAAATATATCTCATTTAATTCATTTGATAGTGATGATTGAGTGTTTTCCATTTGATTCTACAAGAGAAAATTTGCATTTGTCAAAAACCATTTTTGATTTGATTTGATTTTAAAAGTTGATATTAATTAGGTCTTTAATTAACTATCACCCCACTATTTTATTCAAATTGATAGTTCACAATATCAATTTGGAAGATTACAACGTACAATCTTCTAGTGGGCCAAGATTCAAAACAATTTAGTCAATACTGAACCAACGCTGGAACTCATGACCAACTATAAAGGTAGGAAACATTTTTCAATTAAATCTTATGCAACTCTTAAATAGATGATGTGTGAAACTCCTTGTAATAATCATTTGTATGATTCTAGTCTTAGACTCTCAAAGAGTCACTAGTTAAGCCTAACCCAATAGCCAACATGATAATAATGCACCCTTCTTGGAAGGTCCTCATTATTACCACCATACATCCACGAGATAAATGACATACCACCCTTAGGGTGCCCACACTTGGTTGACCAAGCTTGTCATGTGTGATTCTAATGGAAAACATATGTGACTTGATATTTTATTGAGGGAGTTTGTATAATACATATACATTAGCCAATCACCACATATATATAATAAGTATCTTATACACGCTATAACCCACAACAAAAACATGCAATAAACAAAAGGTGATGGTTATGGCCAGCCTAATTTAATTCCTTGGAGCCACAAGGAATTACCACAATCTTGGTGTACATCATATGCAGAAACCTATTGTTGATGAAAATTCATGCTTGCCAATCTGGGTTGACCAGTTTTACCTTTGAACTGGTAGATTTGCCTATTGGCCGATCAATTGGTCACCTCCATCCAATCTTTTGGCTCCTCCAAACGAATGATTGGTCATCCTATAGCCGATCATTTGGCTCCTCAAAATGGTCATCTCGTTTGGTCCTTTAGGATCCGGTTCGGATCAACATCCGATCGTATCTGACCCTCCAGAAGGTCGTATCGGCCCTACCAGCCGGTCGGCTCGGACTCTCCAGCCGATCAACTCGGCTCCACCATGTGGTTAGTTGGCGTATTTCTTCTTCATCAAAACAACAAAGTAAACTATCCTTCTTTTACATAATAATTGAGAAACCTTGAGTTACATTTGAGTAGATAAATGGTAGAAGAGAATAATACTTTTAGATTGGGAAGATAAGAGAGATGCTCGATTTGCACACTGAGATAAATTAGATTAACCAACCACACAATAATGCACAAATAATATGAGTTATTTTCCATAACCATGCTTCACATCCATCATCAAAACTTTTTTTAGGGATGTGCATGTAAATTAAATATATATCTTATCATATATATATATATGTATATATATATATACATACATATATATATATATATATATATATATATATATATATCAATTTGGGTTCTTATGTGGTGAATGGTCGGACGTGCATATCAACCAATTTATATATTCACATCAGATGCAATAAATAAATACAATAAAATCAAAAATCCGATCATTTCAATTATCCCAAAGCATAATTAATTGATGTGGTTATAATTCAATTGTAGGAAAATATGGCATTAGATAGGCAGTGTGAATAAAACTTTTACTGACATATTTCCCATTAACCAGTGGATTGTTCCTACAACTATGCATTGGAAATGATGGTTTCACAAAGACATACCTGGTCCTAGAGAAAGTCCAGTGACAATGATCATTGATGTAGATGCACACTTTGTCTTGGATAGTGTCTGCGCATCTCTCAGTTGCACTAGGACTCGTATGACTACTACTCCACATATATCAGACTTGAACGTCATTGTATGAAACAACTCCTCTCGTTATAGACTGTCGGCTGACGTCCTCCTCCTTAGTGATAGGCAATGGCCACCTTGCCTCAAGAGAAGTCCACACATACCAAGTAGAACTCATGTCGTCTTATTAGAGCAGACAAGAAGGACCTGTCCCTATCGTTGGTGTACTAGTCACTAACATGCTCTCCCACAACAATGACCCTCAACTTTTTCTCTCCCTTGCTATCCCTCCCTAGTCATGTAGGACTTGCTTGGGCTCTCTTAGTTACCAAAACTAGAGAGGACAATTATTTTTAGAGCAACTGATTCTCAATTGTTTGTGTTGTGCTTTGGGAAGCCCCAATACCCTCTACATATAGGTCGCGTTTAGGTTAGTGTTCCTAGTCTGTGTGGGAGTGGAAGGGACCAGAAGATCTCAATTTTTTCATAAAATTTTTTGAAATTTCACGTCCTGTGGCAGCCAAGACGGTCATCTTGCAATCCATATGGTTTCTGGCATGCAAGATGGTCATTATGCAGTTTCCCAATTTTGCACATGTTTCATGAATTTAATTTTGATTGATACATAACATGATGTTAAAACCAATCCTTGATGCAATCAAATTGTGCCCCTTAAAACAACCTTTTGGTGTAGACGAGATGGGTGTGTCGCACCATGCAAAACTATAACACCTGGGCCTACTACCCAAGGCTCTAGCAGTGTTTTAGGAATGACGACTGGCCCCACAGACCACCACTAGCCTTAACTACGTGCTTTGTCCTCAGTCATGCGCAAGCAGGGGTCAACTTCCCGACTGGTCACGCATCCTAGTACTACTCAAGCTGAGAACACTTAACTATAGAGTTCTTTAGTGATGAGATTCCTAAAAGGGAAGTGCACTGTGTTGATATGGGTAGTCCAATCATTCCTTTTAAGATTATGTTATCCAAGGCATCAATTGCTGGGACATTACAATCTGTCCCACTTAGACTCTTGACGTCCTCGTTAAGGTATGTGGGGCCAGTCATCATTCCAAAAACTCTACTAGAGCTTTGGGTAGTGGGCCCAAGCATTACAGAAATAGTCATCTCTCATAAGCGAGACATGCATCTTGCAGCATGGGTCAAGCTGAATTCTAGCCAATGTAAAATACAATCAGCCTGGCACTCCAAACAACTGTCTCAACACTTGACACTACTACAGAAACGGCCTTGAGTTACATTTGAGTAGATAAATGGTAGAAGAGAATAATACTTTTAGATTGGGAAGATAAGAGAGATGCTCGATTTGCACACTGAGATAAATTAGATTAACCAACCACACAATAATGCACAAATAATATGAGTTATTTTCCATAACCATGCTTCACATCCATCATCAAAACTTTTTTTAGGGATGTGCATGTAAATTAAATATATATCTTATCATATATATATATATGTATATATATATATACATACATATATATATATATATATATATATATCGATTTGGGTTCTTATGTGGTGAATGGTCGGACGTGCATATCAACCAATTTATATATTCACATCAGATGCAATAAATAAATACAATAAAATCAAAAATCCGATCATTTCAATTATCCCAAAGCATAATTAATTGATGTGGTTCTAATTCAATTGTAGGAAAATATGGCATTAGATAGGCAGTGTGAATAAAACTTTTACTGACATATTTCCCATTAACCAGTGGATTGTTCCTACAACTATGCATTGGAAATGATGGTTTCACAAAGACATACCTGGTCCTAGAGAAAGTCCAGTGACAATGATCATTGATGTAGATGCACACTTTGTCTTGGATAGTGTTTGTGCATCTCTCAGTTGCACTAGGACTCGTATGACTACTACTCCACATATATCAGACTTGAACGTCATTGTATGAAACAACTCCTCTCGTTATAGACTGTCGGCTGACGTCCTCCTCCTTAGTGATAGGCAATGGCCACCTTGCCTCAAGAGAAGTCCACACATACCAAGTAGAACTCATGTCGTCTTATTAGAGCAGACAAGAAGGAACTGTCCCTATCGTTGGTGTACTAGTCACTAACATGCTCTCCCACAACAATGACCCTCAACTTTTTCTCTCCCTTGCTATCCCTCCCTAGTCATGTAGGACTTGCTTGGGCTCTCTTAGTTACCAAAACTAGAGAGGACAATTATTTTTAGAGCAACTGATTCTCAATTGTTTGTGTTGTGCTTTGGGAAGCCCCAATACCCTCTACATATAGGTCGCGTTTAGGTTAGTGTTCCTAGTCTGTGTGGGAGTGGAAGGGACCAGAAGATCTCAATTTTTTCATAAAATTTTTTGAAATTTCACGTCCTGTGGCAGCCAAGACGGTCATCTTGCAATCCATATGGTTTCTGGCATGCAAGATGGTCATTATGCAGTTTCCCAATTTTGCACATGTTTCATGAATTTAATTTTGATTGATACATAACATGATGTTAAAACCAATCCTTGATGCAATCAAATTGTGCCCCTTAAAACAACCTTTTGGTGTAGACGAGATGGGTGTGTCACACCATGCAAAACTATAACACCTGGGCCTACTACCCAAGGCTCTAGCAGTGTTTTAGGAATGACGACTGGCCCCACAGACCACCACTAGCCTTAACTACGTGCTTTGTCCTCAGTCATGCGCAAGCAGGGGTCAACTTCCCGACTGGTCACGCATCCTAGTACTACTCAAGCTGAGAACACTTAACTATAGAGTTCTTTAGTGATGAGATTCCTAAAAGGGAAGTGCACTGTGTTGATATGGGTAGTCCAATCATTCCTTTTAAGATTATGTTATCCAAGGCATCAATTGCTGGGACATTACAATCTGTCCCACTTAGACTCTTGACGTCCTCGTTAAGGTATGTGGGGCCAGTCATCATTCCAAAAACTCTACTAGAGCTTTGGGTAGTGGGCCCAAGCATTACAGAAATAGTCATCTCTCATAAGCGAGACATGCATCTTGCAGCATGGGTCAAGGTGAATTCTAGCCAATGTAAAATACAATCAGCCTGGCACTCCAAACAACTGTCTCAACACTTGATCACTGATCGTTTAGAAGTCTAGTCAGTTGATTTCTTGTGTGAATTGAGTATCTAAACTCTTTATTCATGAATCAATCATCATTCAAGATCAAACTCCTCTTCTAGATGAGTTCCTATGTGTGTGACCCTATAGGTCCCATATTATGTTGGCATTGAATGTCCATAACAACTTATGACATCACAAGCAATGAGCGGTGCTTAGTCACACATCATTGCTACCCAAATAAAAGGGAAGTTGGAGAACAACTTCATCCTACAATTTATGTATGGTGTTACAATGTTTATATAATTCCATTATCACTTATATCCAGATTGAACTCAAGGCATGGATATGTCATCCTCTTCAACACTCAATGTATGTTTCTTGCTATAGCATACTATATGAGATATGTTTATGTTAAATATCATATATTGAGTCACACATACATGGACATGTATTTCTCAGTCTAGATAATCCAAGTGGCCTTGGATAATATCATACTCCCATAGAGGGAAAAATCCAACTCTATGACTCATAGTCAGTCCCCATGTGTCACAGTCACCCAATCATCACCTTTATAACACCCATGTTTCAGGATTGCATTTGATGATGTCAAAGTGTACCTGACATTTGATGAGTGCACTGATTTTAGATCTAAGAACTACAAACACCACCATCAATATGAGAGCTGACTATGACTACCATGGAAATGGTTTCCATCTGTCAATCTCATGGTGGGTCTGTCCGATACACTGTTCTCTAACAGACCCACCATGAGATTGATACATGGAAACCATTACCATGGTAGTTAACATGATATGAGAAACTATGAAAAGTAGAAGCATCATATATTTGAAAAATGGAAGTGGGTTACAAGACCTAAGAAAAATAATATCAATACTAATTTTTGAGGCAATTTAGCAAAAGATTCATTAATAGAGAAAATAGGGTTCATATAGTGCTTCATTAGGGAATATGGGGTTTGATTTGCAAATATCCCAACATAGGGTGTAAGAATGCTCATACCTATTTACTATAGTCAAATACCAAGTTCCATCACTTCTAGATGTTCTAGGTTCAACTTTGGCCTATTTCAATTTATTAACATCCATTTGTGTACATATTACACATTATTGGATAGAAATCCTAAGACTGGATCTTTTTCAAAAAACTCAGATTTAGACTCTAAAAATATCACCATTGGACTCTTTAGGTTATACTGATCAAGAAAACATATTTGTATGTCAATTTTGGAGTTATGGTGATTAAGTTATAATTTTTATGGATTTTATTTTTTAAAATCATATTCCAAAAATAACCTTTTGGAAAACCTTGAAATTAGACCCGAAAGTATTTTATTAGATTGAGGTTAATTTTCTAATTCCAAAACGTATTTTTTTATTAATTTTAGAGAAGTAGTTTAAAAGATATGAATTTTCCAATTCTAACCAACCAGAAAATGACATGTAAGGAATTTAGTTACAGGTGATGAAGAGAGAGAAGGAGAGGGTCCAACCCTTAACTTGGACCCTCCACAACCTATATTAGGTCATCCTTTATCCTAGGAGGGATGTACCAATCATTTCAGGTTCATCCAAAGATAGTAACAAAGTGTAGAACAACGAAGAAACAAAACCCTAAACAAGAACACAATCTAAAGGTGGAGATCATTATTTAAGCATAAGCATATGAACTAACAAGCTTATATTATGTAATAAATGTTGAGAAAGTTATATAACTTGCCTCCAGGAAGAATATAAGATGTAACCAGTAAGAACCAATATGGGTTAGTAGATCCAAGCACAAGCTCCAAACTCGAGCAAGAATCACCTTCTTTTCAATAATACAAACCCTAAGTAAGAGGAGCATGGAAAGAAGAGTTTTTGAGCTGTAGATGTAGTTCCTCCATGGAAGACCAGGGTTTTGACCTGGAGGAAGGTGGAAGTAAGAAGAACATAAGTTAAAATAGAGGAGAAGAGGAGGAAATCTACCTGCCTTGGTCAGAAATGCCAAAAGGTGACTTTAGAAACCCTAGATGAGATTTGATGAAAACCTAGAAGATGTTCTTCACCAAGATGACATCTTATTCTACCTTGGCACAGCTCCTACATGTACAAATCGAGATATTACAAAGTTCTAAGTAGGAGGGAGGTGATATGGATCAAATATTTTGATTGGGAGGTAAGAAAGGAGTATATAAAGCTTTATGGTCAAGGAAGAAGCAAGGCATGAGGTTTTCAAGCTACTTTCTATGTGTCCATTTCTAAGGGTGCCCATGCTCATGCAAGCCTTTATGGATAAGTAAGAATCAAAGAATGGATAAGGGTGCCCCATGGACATGCAAGCCTTTATGGATAAGGAAGGAGTCAAGCATGAGGTGTCCATGTAGCTTTCAATGTGTCTATAGCCTAGAGCTTCTATGGCCATGCAAACAGCTGTTCTACATCTCCTAGAGACTTCTTAGACATCATTTGTTGGTTCTTTAGGTCCACCATCGACCTCCAAACAAAGAAACCACCCATTGGTTGATAACTTCTAAAGATAAGCTCATCCATAAAGGGGGAAATCCCTAAAATGCCCTTGAAGAGAAACACCTCCAAACCAAGGTACAACTAGGTTCCCCATATCCCAACAAGCTCTATAATGATAAGGAAAAATCTTAGGATCATAAGGCATGAGACAATTTTCAAAGGAAACCTCCCAATTGGATAAATTGTAAAAAAGTCCAAAATGTTCATAAAGATTTCATAACTTGCATAAGCAACATCCAAATTGGGCCAAACTTGAAACTTAAGCTTATCTCATGATTTCAAAATGCCTTACAAGGTTATATTAACATTTATATCATTTAATTATGGTAATTAAGATTGTTGAACACATAAGCAAGTTTTGAGGCCTTACACTTCTAGCACAAATTTATTTAACATTGTTCAACTTAAGTGGCGATTTTGCATTTTAGATCCTTAAATAAGCTTTCACTGAGGTATTTGTTCATAAAACCTTACATTGGTATAATTACTAAACAAATGTTTACCAAACCACTATAAATTCCACTAATTCACTAGGAGATAAAGGACATAAATGAGAATAAAACTTCGGGAAAAGGGTTACATGGAGATTACATTTAGAATTCAGTATATTACTAATATAAATATACTAAGATTAATAAGTAGGATTCAATAGATTTTGGGCGTCCAAAGCAGACATATTCTAAGTGGATACTATCTTGAGAGCAAATGCTAATGCTCTTAGAAAGGAGGCCAGGAAGGCGTTGGACAAGGAGGAAGCTCTGTACAGGAAAAAATCTAGAGTTCAGTTGCTTAAAGAAGGGGACTCCAATTCTAAGTTTTTTTATTCCTTGCTTAAAACGAGAAGGGTTAGAAATACTATCAATTGCCTTAGTATTGGGGATGATATCTCTAAAGATAATGATGTGATTTGAGATTATATTGCTGGTTTTTATGAAGATCTTTTCTGCAAGGTTGACCAAGGGCATGCTTGGGTTGGTGACTGGAGTGGACCTCGGTTATTTAATGAGCAGAACAATCTGTTAACTAGGATGGTCACAAGGAAAGAGCTTGATGATGTTTTTCATGAGTTAAATGATGATAAAAGTCCTGGACCTGACAGTTTTAATGGGTTTTTCTTTAAGATTGCCTGGAAAACTATTGGGGATGATGTGTTCAATGTTGTTAGTGAGTTTTTCTTGAATGGGAGCATGCTTAGGGAAGCTAATAGGACTTTTTTGACTCTCCTGCCTAAAGGCTCTGATTCCAATCTTATCACAAACTGGAGGCCTATTGCCTTGTGCAATGTCTACTATAAACTCATTTCCAAGATTTCGACGAATAGGCTACGAATTTGTCTTCCTACTATTATTGATATGAATCAGTGTGCGTTTGTGAAGGGAAGAAGTATTAAAGATGCTATTTTACTCACTAATGAGATCATCAGTGATATTAAAAAACAGAATGTTAGGAGTATGTGTATCCAGGCTGATATCTCTAAAGCCTATGACTCTGTGAGCTGGAAATATCTCTTCTCTGTTATGTTGAAAATGGGTTTTCTCCGAAATGGATTCGTTGGATTGAAGTGATTTTTAGAACTTCTTTCTTACCAGGTGCTTGTCAATGGTGAAGCTACCAGAACTATTTTTCCCTCTAATGGTGTTAGGCAGGGTGATCCTATACCACCTTACTTGTTCACCATAGCTATGCAAGGGTTTTCTGAGTTGATTAAGAGAGATCTTATGATATCCCATGTTCAGATTTCTAAGAATTTGAAATGTTCGCATCTTATTTTTGATGATGATCTGATGATTTTTACTAGGGCTGATGCTACTAATGCGAAAGGTATTAGGAAGCTTCTTGATAGTTTTGTCTCTATGTCTAGTCTCCACGTCAGTAGTAACAAGAGCTTGATCATCATGGGTGTGAATGAAGATGGTGATGAGATTTCTAATATCCTTGGCATAAAGATGGGCAATATGGATGATACTAAATACCTGGGGCTACCTCTTTTCTATGGAAAGTTGAGCAAGAAACATTGTGAGAAGCTAGTGGACAGGGTTAAGAAACGTATGGAAGGATGGAAGGCTAAGTTGTTGTCTCTTGCTGGGAGGGTTGAATTGGTTAAGTCTACGTTATCCTCTATGTATCTTTATTGGGCCATGGCGTTTCCTATTCTGTGTCCTACTCTTGATGAAATTGATAAGATTTGCAGGAATTTTATCAGGGGCTATTCCGATAATAAAGCCAACCTACACCTTATTAAGTGGGAAGATGTCACTTTACCTAAGAAGGAAGGAGGTCTGGGTGTCAGGAAAAGTAAGGAGGTTGTGAATCCTTATCTTGCTATGAATGCTTGGGATATTGCTAGGAAAAAAGATTCTTTATGGCTCAAATGGATTAATGAAAAGTATCTCAAGAGAGAGTCTTTTTGGAGAGTTCAGAATTCTCCCAACTTTTCTTGGTTGTTCAATAATATTATTCGGAGCAGGGCATGTCTTCTTAATTTGGTTGAGTTTAAGGTGGGAAATGGAAAGATTATTGACACTTGGGGTGATCCTTGGATTAAAGGCAAGTTTCTGAGTGATATTCTGGATGAAAGTGTTTCTATTACTGCTGGTATCTTGAAGAATACTCGTTTGAGTATGTTTATTGCCAATGGTGAGTGGAAAGTTAAAGACTCTAGGTATTCTCATATGCTGCGTGAGATTCCGGATACTGTCCCTATTTGCAAAGATAATGAAGATGAGATTCTACTTAAGGGTGTCAAGAATCCTAAATTCAAATTCTTTTGGGAGTGTATTAGGACTAAGAAGAATGAAGAGAGGTTTTTTAAGTGGATATGGCAAAGTAAAAGTAACATGAGTGCAAAGTTTCATATGTGGAAGGCTATCCACAATAAGATTCCTACATCTGATTATATTAGGAGAAGAGGGATTCCTGTTACTTCTATCTGCTTTTTTTGTATGAATGATTATGAAGATACTAACCATATTAGCTTCAATTGCAGCTATTCCATTAGTTTGTGGGAGATGGCTAAGAGAAATGGGTTGGTTAGTGATATCCCCAGGAGTTGGGATTCTATTGCGGATTTGAAGAGTTTGAAGGATGGCATTGCTATTCCTATCATTATGCTTCATTGTTGGCGGGAAAGAAATAGTAGAGTGCATGATAATAGGTACAAGAACCCTGATGTCCTTTGGAAAGAGATTGAGAATGATGTCAAGTTGTTATCTATGTGATTTGATGTTGTTTGCTTCTGTGGGAGGTTTGAAGGGTTAGTGTTGGATGAGTTTCTGTCTTCAAGTTTGGTTGTTTCTCCTGGTTGGCTGCTAGGTATGCCTTGGAGGTTGCTGTACCTAGTGTTGATGGTTGGATCGGTTTGGACAGTTGTGTTGGATGCCTGTTTGGTGTTTTTTTCTGTGCTGTTTTGGTCTTAGCTTGTTCACCTTGTATTTGGTGGTGCTGTGAGGGTCGAGTCAACATCCTTTGAGGATGTCGATGCTCCCCTCCTTTAACCATCTTCAAGCTAGGGTGTTCCTCTGGTTATGGTTTTGGATGCATCTTGGTGTCTATCTGTTGGTTGGTGTTCTTGCTGGTTTTCTTTTCCTGATGTTCTGCTTTTATCATGATGTTTCTCTCCTTTCCTCTGTGGATCGCTGGATGCTGGGGGAGGTTGCTGGTTGTTGTTCCCTTTGGTGGAGCTGCTATTTTCTGCTTGTTCCTCTTGGTCGGTTTGTTAGATGGGGTTTCCTGGTGGTTAGTGTTGATCTGAAGGTGAAGGGTTCTTGCTCTGTGAGTGTTTTCTTGCTTGCTGCAGTAGGGGTCTTATGCTGCTGTATTTTCTCTATGTGGTCGTTGAGGTGGAAGGTTCGGATAAGTGGATCATTATGGTGTTTCCTCTCACATCTTCTTTGATGGTTGTTTAGAGGGTCGAGTCCCCATCCTGTGTGGATGTCGACGCTCCCCTCTCACCCCATCTGGACGTGTTGGTCTTGGTGTTGATGGTCGTGTGGCGGAGTTCTGCTCTGGATGGAGTTTTGTTTCTTTAATTGTTTGACAGATTTCCAGTGGCTTGCAAGCTTGATGTGTTTGCTATGTTTTGGTTTGCAGCTGTTGTTCTTAGTTGAGAACCTTGCCTGGTTGGAGCCTTCCTAGCCCTGAAGATTTCTTTGATGCCTGGTTTGTTCTTGGTATGCTCTGGAGTTTTTCTGAAGATTCTATCTGTGAGAAGCTGGGACCTTGGATGTTCTCGTTCATGTTATCTAGGTTTCCTCTTGCTCCTGTTCTGTTGATCTTATTGCTTATTCTTTGTAGGCTCTTTGAGGTTCGGTTTCCTTCTTTAGACTGTTCTTTTTGTACATCCTTTTCCTTTTCCTCATTTCCAGTTGGGAATGAACGCATCGTATATACCACCTTTACAGAAAATGAAAAAAAGCCATACGAGTTTAGCCGACCAAAAAAAAAGATTAATAAGTAGGACTAGTAATGGGAATGAACCACTTACTTCTCTATTACAGAAGATCCTAGTTGCTCTTCTTATATTTATGAAATCATAATCTCGTTCTTGGGTTGGTTGAATCCTAATCACCCTTTATATTTAATTAACATTCATTAATACTCAATCTTCATCTTACTTTCTAGGTTTTCATTGTTCATGTCTAAAAAGGTAAAATTGGAGTGAAGTTAGCTTTTGATTACTTGTCCATTATCTAGGTCTCAAAAAATAGATTAAGATCCATGTATGGTTTGACCCCATTAGAGATACCAATTAATTTCTAGGAACTCTTGAAAATTGAGATATGGCTAGCCAATCATAGGTGAAATAAATCATTTTAAAGCACTTTTAGAAATAAAGGGATATTAAAGTGGATTGTGCATTAATCCATTAGGTTGTTTCATATTACACAAACAACATCGAGCATGTGACATGGTGTATCAATTAAACATCAGTAAGAAAAGCATTATGACTGGACATCAATATACATATTAAAATATCCATAAACACATGGTAGTTGAACAAAACCAATACAAGTTATGTGAAAGGTGGAAAATAGTACATGATATATTTATCTTTCTTGCACCTGTGATCTAGATACTTGATCATCATAAACAATCACAAATCAAATCAACGAGAACCAGAGTAAGTATTGCATTCAACTAACAACTAGATTCCTAATTTCACCGATCTTTCATGGAGATCAGGTGCTAAACATACAATGTGAAGAACATTTCTCATACTGGCCATCAAAAGGATAAATACAGAACAAATTAAACACCATGTATAGAACAAAACAAATGTGATTGTATCACTTCATACAAAAAGTCTGAAACAATCTGTTATTTCCCAGCAAAAGAAGGCCTTAGAACTACTAAAACAACAATGTATCTGTTGAGAAACATGACAGTGTGCTCGTAGAGAGCAAAGGTAGTTCTATGTGGATAAAATGGGAACCAATTTTGATTAGAATTGATTGTTTTAGAAATGAACACAAAGAACAAACTCATTGCTTAACAAACCTACTATGTTTGTGATGGATAGACAAAGACAAAACATGGAACCATAAAGCAGAATACTTGGAAACAATGAAACATGCTAGTTGTATCCAAAAGTAGAGATGGGGAAATTAGAAATCAAAGCTGGTAGAGATAAAATGAGGTGAAAATGGTGCACAGAAAAGCAAGGCTAGATGCATCATAAAAAAATATCTTGAAAAGGAGACTAGTGTTCAAGAAGCTTACCACTATCTAATTTTCCAATTACAAAGGAAGCGGTGGGTACCAATCCATCCACATTGGGGAAGAGGGTGGAGTTTGTAATCATAATTGATGGCAGTTAGGGATTCCTTGGTGATTTGAGTAGCTTACAAGTCCTCTACTACCACTGCAAAGTCTGAGTCAACGTTTGCTACACTGCCAAAGAAGAAAACAACAAAGCCTAGGGAAAACGCTAAGGGGGTAACTTAGGGTTCAAAACCTATATAAATAGGTCTGGATTTTAGCCCCAATTCATCAATATTGAAATTATTCCAAAACAATTCTTAATAAATATCAAACCGTTATCTTCTTATATCACAAATTATGTCCATGTTCGAGTATAATTCAATGTCTGTTTGGAGATATTTAATAAGTTACAATCTCCTTTACATAGATAAAAAAATAACTCTAAACCATCTATAGAGTTTACATTTTTATAATTTGAACCCTATTTTTTTTAAATGCGCATAGTAAATTAACTTTTTCTTTATTGTGTGTATTTTAAACAAAATCTGAGTTGGGTTTCATTTAGTTGCAATTTTTGGGATGTTATAGAACCCTTATGTTCCAAAAAACCCCTAGTTTTTATAAGCTAATGGGACTAATAAGATTTGGATATGATTAATCAAATGAGTATATATCTAAGTAAAATTAATGATATCTCTTGTGCTAATATAGGTTACACTAAAATTTCATGATGAAAACATGATTAAAGAGATTTAAGTTGTTGATTTGGGGTTTCTAACCCTAAAGTAAGAATTTTCACAGAACTAAACCCGAATTGTAGTTAAAATCATAAAATGACCTTAGAAACTCTAAGATATGAAATTGATATGATAGTGACACATGGTTGAAAATCTACTTTAGACTAGTGCTTGTTGCATGGATTATTTGACTGAGACACCAACTTTCCTCCAATAAAAGTTACATGTCTTATCTATAAATACTCATTTTAACCAAGCTTTTTTGATTCTTGAAGCATTTTTTAATACCTGAATCAAATGATGTATGCATTGGATGCTTTCAATTATTGATAAATTATGAAATCATATGTGTATCACTAATGCATAAAATGCAAACTACTAATTGATACCTCACAAGTGTGTTTCAGGGAGAAGCTCAATAGTTTCATCTCTGTCATTACTTATGTGGTATAGAAATATGTTTACTTACACTTTTTAGTTTCACACACGTACACATTATGAAATAAGTTAACCCCAATTTGTTTGTAGGAATTTTATGTTTGAAACAATGATTTATGAACTAGATCATATCCCAACAAAACAAGATTAATGATAATGAAGGAAACCAAGGAGGATCTTAGATAGTTTCATCTATGTTATTACTTCCATTTTGTTTTGGTCTTTCCTATATTTCAAGCATACTATAAACTTCCTAGGAGGGCTTACAATTTTTTGACAACATTACCCATTTGTAAAATTATTAATGGTTAATTGTTATTAATGGTGGAAGTATTTTATGCCAAGAAGTGGCACTCCCTAATGGTAGTGGCTGACGACGACCAGCAGAGTGTGGAAGAGAGTGGTGGTGGTGGTAGTTCTCTATCTAATTCTAAGCATCTTCCTCCTTTAGTTCTTGCTTTTAGGTCTAACTCACCTCAAGATTCAAAAGCTCCACTTCATCAGTTGCAACTAAGTCATGGGTGGACCTGATGAAGTCAAGTATATACGACAATTCACTAGAGAAGGTCAAAATAGAGTTTCAAGGCTAGAATCGTATCTATGCTGGGGAGGAAGCGAAGAAGAATATAGAGCATTGAAGGTGTTGAATAGCAGGGTACATTGTAGGATTCAAACTCTAGAGATGTATCAATTTGAGATCTAGATTCTGAAGGGTAAACCACTCTTTCCAACTCTAGAGATGTATCTATCTGAGATCTGGATTCTGAAGGGTTCGATAGAGGTTATGAATCATAGTCATGGATTTTTTGTCATCAAATTCCCATATAATCTAGATCTAGAGAATGAGTTGGACAATGGAATCTACTTTGTTAGAGGTAAGCCTCTAATTGTAATGAAATGGAAGCCATGTGATTTTTTGAAGAGGTTTACACTGACTGATATTCCTATATGGTCCTGAGTTCACAATCTACCACTGTAACTGTGGGATATGGCGATGTTCACCACGATTGGTTCATTTGTGGGAAATCATCCTCTTGCTAATAGATCTGTCTTTCGATTGAGGAACCTAGAGTTTTCTAGATTGTAGGTCTTTCTATCTAATTCTACTAATTTTGCAACAGAGTTGAAGGTATCTAGTGATAAGGGAGTCACTCATCTGATCAATTTTGAGTATGAATGGAAGTTAAAGGCTTGTGATTCGTGTAGCTTGTTTAACCACAATGATTGTAAGGAAACTATTATTGATCCTATTGTGAAGAAGGTATGGGTTAAGAAAATTATTCCCACAATTGTCCACAAGAATCCCCAGAGGTTACTGAGAAAAGGTCTGAGAAGTTGAATTCACATATTCAAGTCATTGTTACTGATGCAATGATAGTGAGTAATGAAGGGAAAAGTTTCATGTACCTAATGATTCATAGGAATCTTTAGTTCAAATCCATCAAGAGATTTTGAACTCTGTAGACAAAGCAATGAACAACTATGATAAAGAATTTCATGTGCCCAAAGATTCCTTTGATGACAATGGATCTAATGCATCTAAATCTATTGCAAATGAAGCTATAGCCAGTGTGGTTGATCTCACAACTCCTCCAAATTTAGGTGACAAGGATGATTATGAAGGCTTTCAAGTCCCAAAAGGAAATGAAAGGAAGAAAGCAAAAATAAAAGGAAGAAAAGGGTATTCTGAGAATGTTTAACCTTCTCCTTCAAACAAAAATTGGTAAGCTCCAATTGACTGAAGATAGTGTCCCTTCTGATAAGGGTAACAACCACAAAACCGGTGAATTATTGTTCTCAATTGCTGTAATGTATAGTACATCCTTTAGTATGTTGTCATGGAATGTTAGAGGCTTGAACATCAAGTTTCCTATAGTTTGAGAAAAAATAATGGAGATGAAACCCAAGATTATTTTACTTAGTGAAACAAAAATCAGGGAGAAGAAAATTACAAGGTTGATTGACATGTTCTTTTCAATCTATTACTGGTTATCTAACGATGACTCTCATGTCTTGGGGAGGGTCTTAGTGCTTTGGAAGGAAGAGGATTATAGAGTCATTAAATTTCATGAAACAGATCAGTCTCTCCACACTGAACCTTTTATGATAATTACAACTTTTGTTTTATTGTTGTGTATGGACATAACTCTACTTATGAGAGAATTGGGTTGTGGCAAGAGATGAATAAATAAATGTCTTTATGTAGAGTCCTTGGGTTATATTAGGGGATTTCAACGCTTTTAGAAATGATCAAGAAAGAATTAGTAAGGACCCTCCTTCAAAAAGTCTATGGAGGATTTTAATACTTGTTTACTCCATTGTGGTCTCTTTGAAGTCAATCTTAAGGATTTTTCTTGGGATAATCATCAAAGTGGAGACGGATTCAGTACTTCCCGTATATATATAATCCTTTATAATTCTTATTTTATGAATTTCTATTCTGAATTCAAGGGATTGATAATACCAAATATCATTAGTCATCACAAGATAATGACCCTAGAGATTGGTGAAAAGAAGAATAATGCTCCTTTCATATTTATAAATTCTTGGAAGGAAAGAGTATAATTTTATGACAATGTAAATAACAATTTGAAGTTTCATTTGGAAGGATCTTTGATGTTTAAAGTATATTCTAATTTTAGAGATCTAAGGTCTGGTCTATCTAAATTGAACAAGCTTAAGGTTGGGAACTTCTTTGATTTAGCTAGAACTCTAGAGAAACTAGCTATTGCTGCACAAAGAAAATTGATGATGATCCTACCCATATTTTGTTATAGGAGGAAGTTATCTATCGATGGAAAGAGGATCTCTAAGCTATTAATGTTGAATAATCTCTCTTTAGACAAAACTCCAAAGTTATATGGCTCACAGAATATGATTGCAATTCAAATTTCTTTTATTCTTCCCTCAAGGCTCGAAGAAGCAATAATCACATCAAGGCACTTAATATTAATAAGATTTTATGTTCTGACGTGTTGCTAATAAGAATAATATAATTTCTAACTACCTTGATGTCTTCAATAATGGTCATCAGGCTGCCATAGCCCTCTTCAAATTTTTCTCAATATTATTACTAAAGAAGTTGCTAACATATTGAACAGATTAGTGCCTTCTCTTACTAATCCAAAGGAACGTGCTTTCATTAAAGGCAAGTGTGTGCAAGATGCAATTATACTCTCCAATGAACTTATATATGATTTCCACAGGACAAATAATAAATCTAGAATGTGTCTAAGAATTAGTTTGTCCATGGCTTATGACTCTATTTCATGGGATGCTATATTACATATTCTTTCTAGTATGAATTTTCCTATGTGTTGGTTGGTTTGGATGAAGGAGATCCTTAACACATCCTCATATGAAATTTTGATTAATAGTGAACCTTCAGCCCCCTTGAAGACTATTAATGGGGTGTGTCAGGGTGATCTCCTAGCACCTTATATGTTCATAATTGTTATGCAAACTATAATTTCACTTCTTGATAAAGCTATCTTAAAAGGGAAGTTAAAATCTCTTGAAACCTCTTCTAGATTTATAGTGTCCCATTTGATCTTTGTAGACAACTTGATTATTTTTTCTAAATCATATGAAGAGAGTATGAGTTCCATTTGAAAGACACTAGATTATCTTTTCCTTTGCACTTGTCTAAAAATTAATGCTGATAAAAACACTATTTTCTTTTGTCGTGGTTCTAGAAGAGATAAGATTATTGACATAATTGGTATTAAGGAAGACTCCTTTCCTCAACAATACTTGGGAAGCTATCTAGAGATCATTGTAGTCCTTTATTATACATAATCAAAAGCAAGCTTGATGGTTGGAAATCAAAACAACTCTCTTTGGATGGGAGAGTGGAGTTGGTTCAAACTACTTTTTTTGTGGTTCATGCTTACTAGTCTAGCACTCTTCCTCTTCCAGTCTCTGTTTGTGATGAGATTGAGAGAATTTGTAGAAAGTTCATCTGGGATGATTTGAGAAGACGTCCATGGTTCAGCTTGTCAAATGGTGCAAAATTACTAAGCGTAAGAAGGAGGGGGGGCTGGGAATTAAGTGTGTTAGGAAAGTGAGAAGATCTTCAACTCTTATGCATAGATAAAATATTGTTAGCAAGAAATATATCTTTTCGATCAAGTGGATCCATGAAAAATACTTATCCAAAAGTTCCTTCTGGCATGTTCATGAAAGTGACTCCTTTTCTTGGCATTTCAATAGCATTCTGAATGAAAGGCATTTTTTGAGAGAGAATATTATTTTTTTGGTTGGTAATGGGTCAGACATCTCTTTGTGGATTGATCCTTTGTTGGTTGTAATCAAGTTTTTAACCGATTCTTGGGTAAAAGGGGATTGTTTAGCAGGGCTATGTTGTAAATGCTCTTCTAAGTATCTTAGTGGATGTCAATAACAGGAGTGTTGGAAAATCAAGATTACATAACTCTATGAGGTTTGTTCCAGATGATGTTCCTAATCTGAATGGTGATACGATCAAGATTCTTTTTCTTGACAAAATTTCTTTGAGTTGTAGAGATACTTGGGAGAGGATTAGAGCACAACTTCCTGAAGAACCTTCCTTTTGATGGTTATCGGAGTTCAACGTTCCCAAAAGGTACCATTACATTCTTGGAAAGTCTTCAATGGAAAGCTTCTCACTTCCAGTTATATCAAACACTTTGGTATTAATTTGGCCTTTGTTTTCTTCCTATGAAAGAGTAGTGAAGAAAATGTCCATCATCTTATATATAGTTGTGAGTATTCTCCTCAGGTGTGGTCTTATTCTGAACAATACTTCTATAATTGTAGGCCTTCTTCTGTTGAAGATCTCAAAAAATTGCAAGACAAAAGAAGTGTATATCACCTACATTTGTATCCTCTTCTAGTTGTAGAGAGAAAGGAATGCTAGAGTACATGAAAGCAAAGAATTAAGTGTGTGGGGACTCGCCACGCTAAACGAGATTACTCAAAACATAAAACACAATCAATCGCTAATTAATCACATACCCAAAAATATGGGTAAATTAAAACCAATTTCAACATCCACACCCGCTCAGAAACGTTTGAAGGATCCCGACATCTTTCTTGTATCCATGTTATACCACACAAACAAGCATTAATATTCTAACGAAAGTCTGATTCATTTGAAATATTATATACAAACTTCATCTCGCCCGGACCTGAGAGTACAGGGATGACTCTAGAACAAACTAGACATCTAATCAACTTTATCAAATATTCATTACCATAGCTCCTCTTGGCTGCCACATGTTTGTTTTTGTCATTTCCGATTACCTAAAAAAAATGGCGAACCACAAGGGTGAGACACAGTCCCAGCAAGTGATATAACCATCAACAACGTTTATTGATTACAACATTTTTAAGTAATTAAGTAGTTAACAATTTAATCAGATATAACAAATAAGATCATCAGTATTGATGATTAACAAAATACATAAAGGAGTAGATAAAAATTATCATCATCAAGATGACTATCATCATTTTCCTTATTAACCATATAAGAGATTCAATAGCATATGCATAACTAGCATAAGAAAGTCTAGTAGCATGTTATCTCTATTAACATGAATAAGTCTAGCATCATAAGCATATCTAACAACATTAGCATGTCTAACAGTTTGAACAGATCAATATCATAAGAAAAGCTATCACATAAGCATGAGTATTTGCATAAGCATGATTAGCAGTATACGCATTTCTAATTATAGAGGCATGGCTAGCATGCTAAACATAACTAACAACATGAGATAGCTAGAATCATGATTATAATCAACAGTAGCAGTATAGATATCAACATAAGCAAGACTACTATATGTACACATTTACAGTCTTATGCGTATCCACAACATAAGTATAATTACTATCTCTTAATTGCACTAAGCATCATCTTTATGTATAGAGAACAAACAAGGGTTATCATCCAATGTGAAGCGTCATGTATAACCCTAAACAGATATGCTATACGGCTGTATTAAATCTTTTATTATGCCCTGGGGAATTTGAATCCTACCATTCAAAGTCCAACCGACCCCTGCGAAGGGCTATTCGGTTCCGTACAAGATCTAGGAGTATCGGCATCCTAAGATCTCTTTCCCCCGGTCAGTACGAGTACAAAGGCAGTGACATATCAGTCAAAGCTGCCACCACAGCGACATATAGTCAAGCTGAAAACCACTAGTCCAACCTTGGTACAGGTCACGACACTATAAACCAGGGTATTCAAACCCAAACACTGAGGTACAACCGCAGTTGTCCTCTAATCACATCATGTTATAACCACAGAGCCATGACCGCATCCTCTCTCAATCACATCATATGTATGAGGCATGACCATAGCCAACCTCCACAATCTGTATTGTGGATGAAAAGGATATATCCTCAACCTACCACCCCCGCATATTCAACAATATGTGCTCCGAGTTTCCCTTAGGAATACTCGTTTCACCATCCAGCAAGTTCTGACACTAAAGATGGTTCTACGGCACAGGGCACTACATGATTAGAGTTGCACTTGATTAGTTATACCAATTGGGTGAATTAAGGCTGCATCAAACAAGTGGACATACAAACCCTAATTCACTTCTAGAAAGCATATAAATACCAAAACTTGAATAGATATAAAATGTGTGAAACATAAATTCTCATCTCATCATCACATGGTACTATTCATTTGCTACTCATGAGACTACACCAGTCATCATGCTATCGCAAGATAATAATCTTTTTCACAATATCACATGGTATCAACCCTTATCAACATAAGAGGATTTCACCTCATTCAGGGCTCAACCACGCCCAAAGGTCATTAAGACCAACATATTATTCCCTACAAGATCATCATTATCTTTGCATGCCTTCTAACAAGGCTCAACAACATCAATTATATATAATACACCAGATCAGTACAATATTGCATTTATGAACTAGGTGGTATTCATAAACAATCATAGAAAGGTTATATTAACATTAAGAACATTCCTTTATTACATCAACATGCAAGGAATCTAGATATGATTAACTCTCATCATATTCATTATACACATGTTTAGCATAAGATAGTATCAACCATGTGACTATAATAACCACCAATTAACATATCAAGGTTATGATCATAGTAAGGAGGTTATTCTACCATCATTCCATTATATAAGAATGTTAAACATGAATACTCATCTTTATCTAATTGCATTAGAGTTAGGTTCAACATAATAAATTATATCAATGTTACTAACTGGCACTCATACCCAAACCCTAACTCGCGGCATCCCCATTGGATCATGGATGCATAAGGTGAAGCATCACCTTCACATTCCATACTATTCTCAAGTATGAACCCACACATAAATCAAGGTGTGACCATCAGGTTATAGCATACTAGGGTTTCAACAATAATAACAAAGTCTCCATGATTGTATTAGTCATTCAAGGACTATTAATGCCCAATTAACATCATTTAGTTATATTAAAGCTAGGTATAACAAGCTATACCTAATTAGGGTTACATATCATCACAATATGGTTATCATCCCTTCTATTCATATGAATGAATAGGTAAGACTAACTTATTAAGGTAACCCTCCATTTGTTCCATCATCATTCAACCCATATCACTATACCACAGTGCCATCCAGAACCATTGGATGATTAAAAGGCAAGACTATTGGTTGTTTACATAAGTAAACATTTGGATAAACCACCTACGAAGTCCTTGATTTGTGCTCTAGAAAGAGTCACCATCTAACCCTAAACATCCCTTGATTAACAACACAAAAGGTTCTATTAAAAGTAGGGTAAAACCCACAATCAATTGTTCATTTCAAACAAGCCATCCATTGCCAACAAGTAAAATCCTTAAGTTGATCATACAAAGAAAATCATCTAAATCCCATTATTAGGATTAACATATTACATTATCCATAATTCCACTTTATTGGAGGAATAAACATTATATCTTCACCATTGGGTCAAGTTCATATATTAACACCATCAATTATAGTATAAGTTCGACCATTGCATCAAGACCTAAGAAACCATTGGTCTAAGGATTAATTGATGCTAAAACTATATGATTAACTCACCATAAATTGTAGAGACCTGATCCACCATAATTAGTGATCATTAAATCACTATAGGTTGTTAGATCAACACTATATTCCTTAATCAACATCAAATATCAAGCTAATGTCAACATTGATTGATAACATCAGTAGGGTATTTAATGGTTGATCATTAAACTTCTAATTGGTCCAAAACCTGACCTAAGGGGGTGAACATAGGTTTTCAAAACAACCTGATCCAAGTCACATTATACCTTAGTGCTAACACACACATGATCACATGTTCATGTATAATTGAAATCAGAACAGGGAACATTATAAAAATCGAAATCTAAGTCAAGCATAGCTTTTTAGTGCATGAATCATCATTTTCAAGCAAGAACATGATCTAGAAAGTTTATGGTAAGAAATAAACGTGGAGCAAGTTATAAAACTTGCCTCTAATGCAAAGATGAAACCCCACATAGAAGAAAATCTCGAGTAGGTATGGTAGAAAATCCAAGAGTAAGCTAGGAATTCATCCATCTAGCACCTTTCTTCATCAAATGAGCAATTTAGGTTCCGATGAACCATGTAAATTTACTGGTCCAATCTACACTGATCAAATGATAAACTAGATCATATAAAAGCGTAAAGAAGTGATTTATGAAATAAAAAGTCGGGCAACGCCAAATAGTGCCCAACGCCTGATAATTGTT
This sequence comes from Alisma plantago-aquatica, assembly GCA_963693085.1. Classification (NCBI taxonomy): domain Eukaryota; kingdom Viridiplantae; phylum Streptophyta; class Magnoliopsida; order Alismatales; family Alismataceae; genus Alisma; species Alisma plantago-aquatica. Next base: position 990,077,425 of record OY856411.1, read on the forward strand.
GTCATCAGCGAAAATCGCACAATTAACCAAAACTTTTCAAACGCCAGAGTTAATTCATGATAAGTGAGAGAAACTTTACTCACAGCGATTTGGGATGTCCAAATTCGTCCGAAAATGTGTCCAGGGCCTATTTCTGGGCAAAATTTGGTTGTCTTCAACCTTTGGTATTTCCTATTCACGGTCTTGTTGGAAGCTGCTTCACGCACACACACCCAGCAGGTTGGTAGAGAGGCTCAGCTAGGATCTCAAACATGAACTTGGATAGAAGCTACAACTTCTCACTTGGACCTCCAAAATGGAGCTCAAGCTAACTCTTCCCCTACTGCTGGGCACCCAAGTTGTTTCATGGACGGGCCTACTGCTGCAAGCAGCAGCTCCTTCGTGTACAGCTGAAAAGGGAGGCTCGTTTGAGTGCTAGATTGAAGCTAGGGCTTCGGATTTCTACTCCATCCTCTTGGCCGAGCTTCAAGCAAACCTTTCCCAGAGGTTTCGTGCGCCCAAAGAGGGCTTTTGGCCGGCACCGCTACAACAGCAGCTTGGTCGGGGCCCTGCAAAACGGCCGCCCTTGCGGCAGGTGTAGCTGAGATTGGAGGAGGAAGAAGAAGGGGAAAGGAGGAAAGAGGTGGAGGGAGCTTGGTTTCTCGTTTAATCGCCCTAAAATCACCCTGTGTGGTTCCCTTCTGCTTCTCGGTCGAGTGCTGCTGTTGGGCGCAGCTTTAGGCGGTTTGCATTCTATCGGGATGTTGATCAGGAAGAAGAGATAAAGAAGAAACAGAAAAGAAAGAAAGAATTATAAAGTCGGAACTGGGAAAATTGCATATCAAACCTTGAAAATTGAAAAGGTCATAACTATTGATTCGAAGGTCCGAATAACACAATTTCTTTTGCACCTTTTCAAGTGTAAGATACTCTACAACCTCAAGGCAAGAAATCATGCTAATTAGACTTAATTCAAAACACTAATTGCATCAGTGAGTACTTAATTCAACTTAATGATGCACTAAGCATTAAATTATGGTAATTAAGCTCATTCAACTCATTAGACAAGTTTAGGGGTCTTACAACTATAAACCCCTAATAGGGATTTCGCCCCCGAAATCCAAGGTAAACAAAGATGGGTACTTCCTCTGCACCTCATCCTATTACCTTCACATGGTTACTTGCATATCATGGTAATGTCACATCATTCATACATATCTCATCTTAGGTCAGCACAAAAACGCCCACATAAGAAGACATATCATGATCCCAAAAAAAATTTTAATCAACCCCATCTAATTGTTATTCAACTTGTTCTCATAGCAGTTACTGCTTCGGCAACCCTAAGGTTTTTGAATAAGTATTGATCATATTTTTGACCATATTTGAAATACTTTGACATGTCATCATTTAAAGTTTGCTACAACTTGTAAGACATTACTTGAAGACTCTCTTCCTCCTATTCATAAATTCTATTGGTACATTGGTTAGTCTAAAGGACATAACTCTAAAGTCATCATGGTCATGTAGATTATTATATCCAATGTAACTCTTATGCATTGATATTTGATCATAGGTTTATCTAAAAAGAACACGGTATCACATATCTATTGTCCAAGAAACCATCTATCCTAGCTAGTGGTCTTGCCCAGTTATCACTGAACCATACACAACATTATAGAATCACTTTTTTTTTACAACATTTAGAGGGTCATCGTCAACTCTCTTTCTCTCTCTGAGGGAGAGAAACGCTTGGAATGTTCATTTAATAAACATTTCCAACCTTCACATATCTCCCATACTATTGATACATCTTAGATACCAAGATTCATTACCTTGGTATCCACCTCATGTGCTATAAGGAACTCACATCCTTATATCATCTACTTTTACCAACATAACAAATTTCAAAACATATAAGAGTTTTCCTAATTATTGGAAGGCTCAAAAGCAAAATCATCACAAACTTTTTGATCGTGGAACCATAGTCCAAACAACCTTATTTTATAGTAAGATATCCATCCTCATGTTTAGAATGAATCCAAACATACCAAGTGGCAATGATCCACTTGAAAGTTGTACCCTGTAAAGAAAAGACACAAAGGGAAACCCACTTCCCACGTCATAGCATCATTGTTCAAGGTTACTAGCAAAAAGGTAATCAATTCTATTTTCATTATGCATATTACAACTTCTTATGTATCATTTTACCTTTTTCATTTTTGGTTCCTTGCCATTAGCATAGGAATCATCATGATTATCATATCTTGTTACTTCTTCCTTGATGACTATTTATTCCACTTGGGTATGCTCTCTTATTTTATTATATTTCTTAACCACTTATCAACTAGTAAATATTCATATTCCACGTTTGCTTCATTGAATAGGGATCATATCCCTTAATTTCTTTCACATGCCATGTTGATTTTTCATTAACACTTTCTTACACACATAGGTTGGCCTGAAATTAACTCAGGTTCCACCTTATTTCTTTGTCATTGTTCCCATTCATCTTCTCATTTTGTACTTGTTATATGAGTTCTCTCTATCTTATGTGGATTTCATATCTTGATTCACTTTATAAACATAGACTTATCTGTCTTTTACTTTACTATCTTCTTGAATCACATCTTCAAGAACTCCTTTTCCTTATTTCATTCAGATTTAGATTTCATGGTGTTGTATTTTTCTCTTATAGTTACCAAACATTCAGGTTTTGATAGATAATGATGTGATTCTCATCTTCTTTAAGGTAGGATTGAGATATCCACACCATGATTTCTTATTCATTATGCTCTTTAGATTGTCTCAAAATGAATACTTGATCAGAGTAATCAAAAAGATAACAATCTAAGAGTCCCATACTTACCTTTTCTTCAATAATTGAATATCTGGCCAGGGCACCCAAATACTGAGATTAGGCAGTATGCACCATATTTTTGTGTCATATTCTTGACTTAGACATCATCCTAGTCCTAAGTCCTAGTGTCCCTGTAGACTCAGTGAACCTAAAGCTCTAATACCAAACCTGTGGGGACTCGTCACGCTAAACGAGATTACTCAAAACATAAAACACAATCAATCGCTAATTAATCACATACCCAAAAATATGGGTAAATTAAAACTGATTTCAACATCCACACCCGCTCAGAAACGTTTGAAGGATCCCGACATCTTTCTTGTATCCATGTTATACCACACAAACAAGCATTAATATGCTAAAAAAAGTCCGATTCATTTGAAATATTATATACAAACTTTATCTCGCCCGGACCTGAGAGTAGAGGGACGAATCTAGAACAAACTAGACATCTAATCAACTTTATCAAATATTCATTACCATAGCTCCTCTTGGCTGCCACATGTTTGTTTTTGTCATTGCCGATTACCTAAAAAAAATGTGGCGAACCACAAGGGTGAGACACAGTCCCAGCAAGTGATATAACCATCAACAACGTTTATTGATGACAAAATTTTTAAGTAATTAAGTAGTTAACAATTTAATCAGATATAACAAATAAGATCAACAATATTGATGATTAACAAAATACATAAAGGAGCAGATAACAATTATCATCATCAAGATGACTATCATCATTTTCCTTATTAACCGTATAAGAGATTCAATAGCATATGCATAACTAGCATAAGAAAGTCTAGTAGCATGTTATCTCTATTAACATGAATAAGTATAGCATCATAAGCATATCTAACAACATTAGCATGTCTAACAGTTTGAACAGATCAATATCATAAGCAAAGCTATCACATAAGCATGAGTATTTGCATAAGCATGATTAGCAGTATATGCATTTCTCATTATAGAGGCATGGCTAGCATGCTAAACATAACTAACAACATGAGATAGCTAGAATCATGATTATTGTAAGGACCCTGACCTGCGTTTAGGGCTTACCCTGTTTGTTTTGCTTAACCTTGGTGGTCTGATGCTTGCTAATCACCTTTAGTGGTGATTAGGGTTTGGTTGTGCTTTGTTGAGAGTTGGAGGTGCTACTTTCAAATAACCCAAGTCTAGTGTTTTGTGAGCAAGTTTGCCACCTTGAGAGGTGTTCTTCTCTCTCTTTGCTTCCTCTAGAGTTGAGAGGAAGGTTTGGGCTTGTTGTTTGAGTTCTTTGGGCCTTTGTTGAGCTTGTTTGGGCCTTGAGGTGCCTTGTTTGGGCTTGGTTGGGCCTTGTGTCCGCCAAGTGTTGCTTGTGTAGGCCAAGTGAGGTGTGTGTCGACCTAGGGTGTGTGTGTGTCAGCCAACAAGGAGGTGTATCGCCCTAGTGCAAGCTTGGTGTGTCGCCTATGATTCTTGTTCTTGTTTGGTGGACACTTGGTGCATGCCTTGGACAAGTGTCTTAGACCTTGCTAAGAGTGGTGGTTTGAGTTTGTGGACAAGTGTCCCTTGGGTGGACGACACCTAGCATGGACCAACCTTGTTTTCTCCTCCCTTCCCTTTTATATAGGTGGTCCCTTCCTTAGCTTGAGATCCCTTTAGTTCCTCTCCCTCTTGTGCTCGAAACACTCCCTCTTTCCCTTGCTTGGTGGCCGACACACCCTTGAAGGAGTAGCTTTGGAGGTCGACACCCCCTTGGAGGAGATTTGGTGGTCGACATCCCTTGAAACTTGGAGTGCTTCTTCTTCCTTGGAGCTTAAGGCGGGTTGCATAGCTTCTAATCCTAACTACTCTACTCTCTTTTCATATATATATATTGCATTAATCTTGCCTATGAACGTTAGTAGTTTGGTTCTTGTTTAGCTTGCATGTTGGCCGATCCTTGTGTTTTAGGGTTTAGGGAGCAACATTCCTTTCTCCCCTTGGTCTAGATGAGTGAGCTTGGGTCCTAATGCCATGAGCAACACCCCTCTTTCCTAATCGATTGAGGTGAGCTTATGACTTAATGGCTTGAGCAAGACTCTCTTCTCACCTTGGGCAAGAAGGTGAGCTTGTTTAGATGACCTTGAGTAGAGGTACCTTGAGTGTTTGGTGTTTGTGGAGGTGCTGCCCGACAGCCCTCATAGCTTAGTTGCCTTGCACGGCTTGAGTGAGCAATGTTTTCCTCTTGTTCCTGGGCGGGTGAGCAACCTGACCTTGCACGCCTTGGGCTGGTTCTGCCCGGCAGGCTGCTCGCCCGACACCATGCTACTCGCCCGACAAGCTTTGCTCACCCGGTACCCCCCTCTGCTCACCCAACATTTGTTCCTCACCCTGTATCCGCGTCGCCCAATACCTTGCTCGCCCGATATCCTGCTCGCTTGACGCTTTGCTCGTACGGCTTTCCCCTGCTCGCCAGGCACCAGCCGTGTCGCCCGACACCTGCTCGCCTGATACATGTATCTTGCACGCCCAGAAGTGCTTTGCTCGCCCGATAGCACCTTTGCACACTTGGTACACCTGCACGCCTGAGCTGCACGCCCGATATGCCTTGCACGCTCAGCAGTGAGCTGCACGCCTGACTTGGCTGCACACCATGGTTTGAGTAAGGATGAACCCTACCCGAGAAGGTCTTTTGTGAGGGTTTTGGTACCTTTTGTGAGGGAACTTGGTGTCATGGAAGTGGCTTGGCTAGCAATTACCCTTAATATCATTAGTAACACCTTGCTCACCTAATAATTATGATAATGACTATGATAATGCTTGTGTTATATGTCTCTTTTTAACATGATGTCAAAGCATGGTAAGGTACATAAATAGTTGCATAATAGTGTATCTTGAGCACACGATTATCAGGTGATGTATAGTGATATTTATAGCAATTTTGGATGATATCTCATAATGGTAGGCATAGTCCTTATGTCAATGATATGCTTAACCCTAATTGATCTTGGTAACAAACCCTAGATGTAATCCTATGAATAGTAAATCCCTTGGTTAATCTCATCGATTATTGAATGATACTAACCATGTAGGAAATGCATAGCCAGATGAAAGGCTATGAGAAATGGTTAATGTGAATACTGTAATGACAGGTTTATTATGAATGATGTTCCATAATGATGTTGAAAGCCTTGAGAGGCTATGGCACTATGTGATGAGGGATTGAGATCCCATGATATGTGATGATCCTTGAGATGGATCTAGATGGTTGGCAAGAGGCCAAGTGATAACATGTGATGTGAGATCCTTGTGATGAATCAGTGTGATGTAAATTGTAGAAATGACATAATGTTGATTTTGTGTTGTTTACCTTTTTGTTATACCTTGCATGTTATACAACTTGGTTGAATCTTGCAATCCATCTAAAAGATACTAAATAATCACAGTGAAATCTATCATGTAGTTTGCCCTGGCCATAGATCCATCATCAGTCAGGATAGGGTGGTGGTGAAACGGGTTCTCCTGAGGGTCAACCCGGAGCGCATATTTTTTAATATGCGAGGTTTCTCCTAGCCTCAAATAGAGAGGTGAAATGAGTGCAGCTGCGGTTGCAGACTCAGATTTGTGATGAGCATGGTGAACATGGCCCATGGCTCCAAATATGTGATATGATGAGCATGAATGCGTTCATGGCTCAGAGCACGGTGTTTAGACACGTGGCTCAGTTTTACTAGCGCCGTGACCTGTACCGAGGCGGGCTAGGCAGAGGGTAGCCTGTGGAGCTGACCCTGTGGCTTAAGACCACTTGAGCATGAGACTACGGTCCTACTTTGTGTTCTCGTGTACTGACCACGAGGGGTGAGGTCTTGGATTCCGGCTCTTCCATTGACCTTGTATGGCACCGGCTATGGGCTTCGCAGCCGAAGGTTGGATTTGAATGGTACAGTTCATTTCCTCAGGGCATAATAAAACGTAATCTAGCCGGTTAGTATATATAATGCTTAAGACAAACACGAAACATTGGTTGAAGCCTTGTTTGTGTAGTTAACCTTAATTATCTTGCAGTTGCTTGCGCATTTCTCATATGTAGTGAGTTTCATATATTTATCTTGTCAATCATGTTCCAAGGAGAGAGATATTGGTTATATGCCTTTTTGGTACAACAAGTTTGGCGGTAAGGATGGCTTTACTTTTCATAAACTGCTTCTGTTATATTCCTTATCTGTAATCTGTTGTTATAAGCTCTATCTTATCTGAGGTTTTGTAGTTTTGGCGGGGAGTTATGCCTCCCGCTGGGAAAATGTTCAATTGTCTCACGCCGTTGGTTTACACCCTTTTAAGGTGGTCGAGCTTGTTGTGGTGGTGGTCGCAGAGTTGCGGCCGAGCAGCCAGAAGATCAGTAGAAGGCAAGCTTTGGAGATGCTGTTGTTTTGGATGTTTTGTTGTAGAGTCTAGAGTCATCCCTGTACTCTCAGGTCCTTGGAAGTGTTTTGACGTTGTTTTACGATGTACGACCGATGACGTTTGTATGTCCTGCTGTTGGCCGGATGCGGGCCCTTATGTATATAACAGGTGATGAACTCATGTTACGACAGGACAGCTGTTGCTCTAAGCTGTGGACATGTATCCAGGCTGGTATGGATATGTATATAACATGTTTTCTTGCACGATGTGGACTGGAATGTAATATGTTCCTCAGTTATTCAGTTTTTCGCAATTGGTTTTAATTAACGCGTGTTTTTGATAAGCTGTGGTTATGGTGATTCTGCACGTTTTCTCGTAACACCTCATTATCTGTGTGATTATGGGATGTGTTGCCACAAGTTTTGGTATCAGAGCTTTAGGTTCGCTGAGTCTACAGGGATCTAGGACTAGGTTGTGTTTGTTCTTATGTGTTTTTTCAGATTTTCTCATAGAAATCTTCTGCCCTCAGCGGAAGAAAAGCCAAGATGTCTGGAAACCATGAAGAACTCACTGCTGAGCACAGCGATGTTGCATCTGTTGATGGAGCAGTAGGCCAGGCACATGAAGATTGGGTGCCTGAGGTCCCCCAACCTGACCCAACCATTCTTGAACATTCTGCCTACTAACAGCTTATGGGGAAGATGATGGCTACGATGAATCTCATGGTTGAGCGATTACCAGTGCCTCCTCCGCGAGCACAGGTTCCCCATGGAGAAGCATTGGGTATTGGGAAGACCTTTGAGCGGCTTCGCCAAGTCGGAGCTTCGGAGTATGCTAGAACGACTGATCCAATAGATGCAGATCTGTGGTTGACAAGTCTTGAGAAGGCTTTCCGGATCCTCGACATCCCCGAAGCAGACAAAGTAAAGCATGCTGTCTACCTTCTGAAAGGTAGTGATGGTCACTGGACCATCGAAGAAGAAAAGCGGCCTGGTGAGGCGATCTGTTGGGAAGTGTTTCGACGCGAGTTCGTCGCCAGATACTTTCCCAAGACGTATCTGGATGAGAAAATCCATCAGTTCAAGAGTTTGCGACAGGGAACAATGAACATCACCGAGTATGAAGCTAAGTTTATGGATCTGTTGAGGTTTTGTCCTCACATGGCGACAACAGACGAGGAACGGATCAGACGTTTCGAGAAGGGTCTGAGTGCTGAGTTGACGACACCAGTTTCTGCTTGGAGAACCGAGAAAGGTTTGCGACGTTTGTGGAATCTGTTCGAAGGATCGAACGATCAGTAAGGGAGAAGAGAGAGTCTATGGCTAAGAAAAGACCTTCTCAGTTCCAGGGTCAGAGGTTTGGTGGCTTCAAGAAGCCCAGGTTTTCGGCACCGACAGCGATGAGAGGTTCTGGTAGGCCATCTCAGTGGTCTATGAGTAGAGGAAGAGGTTATGTTTCTTCACCATCTAAGGCACAAAGTTCAGCTTCTGTGGCGGTGACAGGGCCATCCAGGCCTCGAGATGATGTTAGGACATGCTATGCCTGTGGTCAGATAGGGCATGTCAAGTCAAGTTGTCCCTATAGAGATGATGAAGTGACGCAGCAGCCGAGACAGAACCTTCAGGGGTCTGAGAGACCACAGCCCAGTGGTAGCAGAGGACGAGGACACGGTCAAGCGTCTTAGGCTGGACCGTCTGCTCAGGGAAGCAGAGGTCGTGGACAGCAAGCAACGGCTCGATTCTATGCTATGAATCAGCCGGAGGCGGTAGTCAACCCGCGAGTAGTGACAGGTCAGATGGAGTTATTTCATTCTGATATGTCTTCTTCTTGCTTTATATCTGTTCTGGTTGACCCGGGTGCTACACACTCTTTTATCGCCTATAGTATGCTTGAGAACTGTCGCTTACCTGTTAGCTGTAAGAAGGATAGTTTGTTGTTAGAAACCCCTCTTGATGGTTCCTCTTTGCTTCGAGAAGAGTGTCCATCTTGTGTCTTGTCTTTCTCGGGACATCACATTCAAGTGGACTTCATACCACTTGATATGTATGGTTTCGATGTTATCCTTGGGATGGATACCTTAGAGAAGTATAAGGTTGTTTTGGACTGTGGTTCCAAGCAGGCAGTGTTTGATGATGCTGGAGAGAAGTGGATCTTCCAAGGAGATAGGAAGATTCTTCTGACATGTCTGGTATCAGCTATGGTGGCAGATAAGTTGTTAAGACAAGGATGTGAGGCGTTCTTAGCTCACGTGGTAGATACCATTGTGGCTACCAAGGCAAAAGGTCCTAGCCTTGAGGAGGTGTCAGTTGTTCGTGAGTTTGCTGATGTGTTTCCTGAGGAGTTTCCTGGTGTTCCTCCACCCCGAGAGATTGATTTTGAGATCAATCTAATTCCAGGAACACAGCCAGTTGCCCAGTCACCGTATAGGATGGCTCCAGCAGAGATGGCAGAGTTGAAGAAACAGTTACAAGAGTTGCTGGATAAAGGTTTTATCCGACCGAGTACGTCTCCTTGGGGTGCTCCCGTGTTGTTTGTCAAGAAGAAGGATGGTTCGATGTGGTTGTGTATAGACTACCGGCAGTTGAACAAGGTCACGATCAAGAACAAGTACCCGTTGTCGAGGATAGACGATCTGTTTGATCAGTTACGTGGTGCTACAGTGTTTTCAAAGATCGATCTACGGTCCGGATATCATCAGTTGAGGATAAAGGCGGATGACATACCAAAGTCAGCTTTCAGGACAACGTATGGTCACTATGAGTTTGTGGTTATGCCGTTTGGGTTAACCAATGCACCTGCTGCTTTCATGGATCTAATGAACAAAGTTTTTCGTCCGTTCTTAGATCAGTTTGTCGTAGTCTTTATAGATGACATCTTGATCTATAGTCGGGACAGGCTAGAGCATGAGCAACATCTTCGTCAAGCGTTGACTCTTCTTCGCCAACATCAGTTGTATGCCAAGTTCAGTAAGTGTGAGTTCTGGCTGGATGAAGTGACTTTCTTGGGTCACGTGATATCTGCAGAAGGAGTCAAAGTAGATTCGAAGAAGGTGGAATCTGTTGCAGATTGGGAACAGCCGAAGACGCCGATAGAAGTTCGTAGTTTCCTTGGTTTAGCAGGATATTACCGGAGGTTTATCAAGGACTTTAGTGTGATCGTGTTACCGATGACGAAGTTGACCAGGAAGGATGTACCTTTTGTTTGGGATGATCGATGTCAGCAAGCTTTCCATAGGTTGAAGGAGAAGCTGACTAGTGCTCCAGTGTTGATCTTGCCAGAGCCTGGGAAAAGCTATGTTGTTTTCTGTGATGCTTCCAAGAAGGGCTTAGGTTGCGTGTTGATGCAGGAAGATCATGTGGTTTCTTTTGCCTCACGGCAGCTCAAGAAACATGAGGAGAACTACCCGATTCATGATTTGGAGCTGGCAGCAGTGGTTCATGCATTAAAGATTTGGAGACACTATCTGTATGGGGAAGTGTGTCAGATCTTTACGGATCATAAGAATCTGAAGTATATCTTCACGCAGCATGAGTTGAACATGAGACAACGGCGATGGATGGAGTTGATCAACGACTATGACTGCACTATCGAGTATCATCCTGGTAAGGTGAACGTGGTAGTTGATGCGCTTAGCAGAAAGTCTTCTTCTTTTTCTTCCACGAAGGCACAATTGAGTTCCCTGGTTTGCCATAGGCGAGATATGTTTGTCTCTTTGCGGAAGATGAATGTACAGATGGAAGTTTCTTTGTTGTCTGGTCTTTTCGCACAGATTCAAGTCAAACCTACGTTGCGACAGCAAATCAAGGATGCACAGCAGACAGACGGTGCAGTTCAGTTGATCATATCAGAGTTTGGCAGCAACAAGCGTGATGGGTTCCATGAGTCCGAGGATGGACTAGTTTGCTATCGTGATAGAATGGTGGTTACAGATACTGACGATCTGAGGAAGTTGGTGCTTGAGGAAGCACACACGTCGATGTACGCTATGCATCCAGGTGTCACCAAGATGTATCATAGTCTGAAGGACTTGTATTGGTGGCTCGGTTTGAAGAGAGATGTAGCTGAGTTCATGGTGAGATGTGTGGTTTGTCAGCAAGTGAAGGATGAGCATCAGAAGCCGGCAGGTACGTTGCAACCTTTGTCGATACCACAGTGGAAATGGGATCATATAACCATGGATTTCGTAGTTGGTCTACCCAAGACAACTAGGAATCATGATTCCATTTGGGTGATAGTGGATAGATTGATGAAGTCTGCCCATTTCCTGCCTATGAAAACGACGTATACAGATGAGAAGCTCGCTCGAGTGTATGTGGATGAGATAGTTCGTTTACATGGTGTACCAGCGACAATCGTTTCTGACAGGGGTCCTCAGTTTACGAGTCGTTTTTGGGAACAGTTGCACAGAGCGTTGGGAACGCAGTTGAGGTTCAGTACAACCTTTCACCCACAGACAGATGGACAGTCTGAAACGACTATTCAGATTGTGGAGGATTTTCTTCGAGCCTGTGTTTTACAGTTCCTAGGCAGCTGGGATGTACATCTGAGTTTGGTAGAGTTTTCCTACAACAACAGTTGAAAGTAGCACAGGATAGGCAGAAGTCTTATGCAGACAATCGCCAACGACCGTTGGAGTTCCAGGTAGGAGACAAAGTGTATCTTAAGGTCTCGCCTTGGAAGGGTGTGCTAAGGTTTGGACGGAAGGGTAAGTTGGCACCCAGGTATATGGGGCCTTACCCAGTCACAACACGTGTTGGAAAAGTAGCTTATGAGATAGAGTTGCCTCTAGAGTTGCATAGGTTGCATCCGGTGTTTCATGTCAGTTTGCTGAAGAAAAGTCATCCGGATTCAGGTACAGTGATACAGCCAGTTGAGGTTGAGCTTGATGCAGATGTGACCTACGAGGAAGGTCATGTGACGATTCTTGACAGAAGAGTTAAGAAGATGAAGAGGAAGGACCTGGTTCTTATGAAAGTTCTTTGGCAGTGTCGTGGCGTCGAGGAAGCCATGTGGGAGCCTGAAGAAGAGATGAGGAGGAAGTATCCCTCACTTTTCTCTTCGGATTTCGGGGACGAAATCCCTTAAAGGGGGTTAGATTGTAAGGACCCTGACCTGCGTTTAGGGCTTACCCTATTTTTTTTGCTTAACCTGGGTGGTTTGATGCTTGCTAATCACCTTTAGTGGTGATTAGGGTTTGGTTGTGCTTTGTTGAGAGTTGGAGGTGCTACTTGCAAATAACCCAAGTCTAGGGTTTTGTGAGAAAGTTTGCCACCTTGAGAGGTGTTCTTCTCTCTCTTTGCTTCCTCTAGAGTTGAGAGGAAGGTTTGGGCTTGTTGTTTGAGTTCTTTGGGCCTTTGTTGAGCTTGTTTGGGCCTTGAGGTGCCTTGTTTGGGCTTGGTTGGGCCTTGTGTCGGCCAAGTGTTGCTTGTGTCGGCCAAGTGAGGTGTGTGTCGATCTAGGGTGTGTGTGTGTCGGCCAACAAGGAAGTGTGTCGCCCTAGTGCAAGCTTGGTGTGTCGCCCATGATGCTTGGTCTTGTTTGGTGGACACTTGGTGCATGCCTTGGACAAGTGTCTTAGACCTTGCTAAGAGTGGTGGTTTGAGTTTGTGGACAAGTGTCCCTTGGGTGGACGACACCTAGCATGGACCAACCTTGTTTTCTCCTCCCTTCCCTTCTATATAGGTGGTCCCTTCCTTAGCTTGAGGTCCCTTTAGTTCCTCTCCCTCTTGTGCACGACACACTCCCTCTTTCCCTTGCTTGGTGGCCGACACACCCTTGAAGGAGTAGCTTTGGAGGTCGACACCCCCCTTGGAGGATCTTTGGTGGTCGACATCCCTTGAAGCTTGGAGTGCTTCTTCTTCCTTGGAGCTTAAGGCGGGTTGCATAGCTTCTAACCCTAACTACTCTACTCACTTTTCATATATATTTCTTTAATCTTGCCTATGCACGTTAGTAGTTTGGTTCTTGTTTAGCTTGCATGTTGGCCGATCCTTGTGTTTTAGGGTTTAGGGAGCAACACTCCTTTCTCCCCTTGGTCTAGATGAGCAAGCTTGGGTCCTAATGCCATGAGCAACACCCCTCTTTCCTAATCGATTGAGGTGAGCTTATGACTTAATGGCTTGAGCAAGACTCTCTTATCACCTTGGGCAAGAAGGTGAGCTCGTTTAGATGACCTTGATTAGAGGTACCTTGAGTGTTTGGTGTTTGTGGAGGTGCTGCCTGACAACCCTCATAGCTTAGTTGCCTTGCAAGGCTTGAGTGAGCAATGTTTTCCTCTTGTTCCTTGGGCAGGTGAGCAAACTGACCTTACACGTCTTGGGCTGGTTCTGGCAAGCAGGCTGCTCGCCCGGTGGGCTACTCGCCCGACACCATGCTACTCGCCCGACAAGCTTTGCTCACCCGGTACCCCCCTCTGCTCGCCCAGCATTTGTTGCTCGCCCTGTATCCGCGTCTCCCAATACCTTACTCACCCGATATCCTGCTCGCTTGACGCTTTGATCGCCTGACTTTCCCCTACTCGCCCGGCACCAGCCGTGTCGCCCGACACCTGCTCGCCCGATACATGTATCTTGCACGCCAAGAAGTGCTTTGCTCGCCTGACAACACCTTGCACGCTTGGTACACCTGCACGCCTGAGCTGCACGCCCGATATGCCTTGCACGCTCAGCAGTGAGCTACACGTCTGACTTGGCTGCACGCCATGGTTTGAGTAAGGATCAGCCCTACCCGAGAAGGTCTTTTGTAAGGGTTTTGGTACCTTTTGTGAGGGAACTTGGTGTCATGGAAGTGGCTTGGCTAGCAATTACCCTTAATATCATTAGTAACACCTTGCTCACCTAATAATTACGATAATGACTATGATAATGCTTGTGTTATATGTCTCTTTTTAACATGATGTCAAAGCATGGTAAGGTACATAAATAGTTGCATAATAGTGTATCTTGAGCACACGATTATCAGGTGATGTATAGTGACATTTATAGCAAATTTGGATGATATCTCATAATGGTAGGCATAGTCCTTATGTCAATGATATGCTTAACCCTAATTGATCTTGGTAACAAACCCTAGATGTAATCCTGTGAATAGTAAGTCCCTTGGTTATTCTCATCGATTATTGAATGATACTAACCATGCAGGAAATGCATATCCAGATGAAAGGCTATGAGAAATGGTTAATGTGAATACTGTAATGACAGGTGTATTATGAATGATGTTCCATAATGATGTTGAAAGCCTTGAGAGGCTATGGAACTATGTGATGAGGGATTGAGATCCCATGATATGTGATGATCCTTGAGATGGATCTAGATGGTTGGCAAGAGGCCAAGTGATAACATGTGATGTGAGATCCTTGTGATGGATCAGTGTGATGTAAATTGTAGAAATGACATAATGTTGATTTTATGTTGTTTACCTTTGTGTTATACCTTGCATGTTATACAACTTGGTTGAATCTTGCAATCCATCTAAAAGATACTAAATAATCACAGTGAAATCTATCATGTAGTTTGCCCTGGCCATAGATCCATCATCAGTCAGGATAGGGTGATGGTGAAACGGGTTCTCCTGAGGGTCAACCCGGAGCGCATATTTTTGAATATGTGAGGTTTATCCTAGCCTCAAATAGAGAGGTGAAATGAGTGCCGCTGCGGTTGCAGACTCGGATTTGTGATGAGCATGGTGAACATGGCCCATGGCTCCAGATATGTGATATGATGAGCATGAATGTGTTCATGGCTCAGAGCACGGTGTTTAGACACGTCGCTCAGTTTTACTAGCACCGTGACCTGTACCGAGGCAGGCTAGGTAGAGGGTAGCCTGTGGAGCTGACCCTGTGGCTTAAGACCACTTGAGCATGAGACTGCGGTCCTGCTTTGTGTTCTCGTGTACTGACCACGAGGGGTGAGGTCTTGGATTCCGGCTCTTCCATTGACCTTGTATGGCACCGGCTATGGGCTTTGCAGCTGAAGGTTGGATTTGAACGGTACAGTTTATTTCCTCAGGGCATAATAAACGTAATCCATCCGGTTAGTATATATACTGCTTAAGACAAACATGAAACATTGGTTGAGGCCTTGTTTGTGTAGTTAACCTTAATTATCTTGCAGTTGCTTGCACATTTCTCATATGTAGTGAGTTTCATATATTTATCTTGTCAATCATGTTCCAAGGAGAGATATATTGGTTATATGCCTTTTTGGTACAGGAAGTAAGTTTGGCGGTAAGGATGGATTTGCTTTTCGTAAACTGCTTGTGTTATATTCCTTATCAGTAATCTGATGTTATAAGCTCTATCTTATCTGAGGTTTTGTAGTTTTGGCGGGGAGTTATGCCTCCCGCTGGGACAATGTTCAATTGTCTCACTCGGTTGTTTTACACCCTTTTTAGGTGGTCGAGCTTGTCGTGGTGGTGGTCGCGGAGTTGCGGCCGAGCAGCCAGAAGATCAGTAGAAGGCAAGCTTTGGAGATGCTGCTGTTTTGGATGTTTTGTTGTAGAGTCTAGAGTCATCCCTGTACTCTCAGGTCCTTGGCAGTATTTTGACGTTGTTTTACGATGTACGACCGATGACGTTTGTATGTCCTGCTGCTGGCCAGATGCGGGCCCTTATGTATATAACAGGTGAGGAACTCATGTTAGGATAGGACAGATGTTGCTCTAAGCTGTGGACATGTATCCAGGCTGGTATGGATATGTATATAACATGTTTTCTTGCAGGATGTGGACTGGAATGTAATATGTTCCTCAGTTATTCAGTTTTTCGCAATCGGTTTTAATTAACCCGTGTTTTTGATAAGCTGTGGTTATGGTGATTCCGCACGTTTTCGCATAACACCTCGTTATCTGTGTGCTAATGGGATGTGTTGCCACAATTATAATCAATAGTAGCAGTATAGATATCAACATAAGCAAGACTACTGTATGTACACATTTACAGTCTTATGCATATCCACAACATAAGTATAATTACTATCTCTTAATTGCACTAAGCATCATCTTTATGTAAAGAGAACAAACAAGGGTTATCATCCAATGTGAAGCGTCATGTATAACCCTAAATAGATATGCTATACTGTTGTATTACATCTTTTATTATGCCCTGCGGTATTTGAATCGTACCATTCAAAGTCCAACCGACCCCTGCAAAGGGCTATTCGGTTCCGTACAAGATCTAGGAGTACCGGCATCCTAAGATCTCTTCCCCCCCGGTCAGTACGAGTAAAAAGGCATTGACATATCAGTCAAAGTTGCCACCACAACAACATATAGTCAAGCTGAAAACCACTAGTCCGACCTTGGTACAGGTCACGACACTAGAAACCAGGGTATTCAAACCCAAACACTGAGGTACAACCGCAGTTGTCCTCTAATCACATCATGTTATAACCACAGAGACACGACCGCAGCCGTTCTCAATCACATCAGATGTATGAGGCATGACCATAGACAACCTCCACAATATGTATTGTGGATGACAAGGATATATCCTCAACCTACCACCCCCGCATATTCAACAATATGTGCTCTGAGTTTCCCTTAGGAATACTCGTTTCACCGTTCAGCAAGTTCTGACACTGAAGATGGTTCTACGGCACAGGGCACTACATGATTAGAGTTGTACTTGATTAGTTATACCAATTGGGTGAATTAAGGCTGCATCAAATAAGTGGACATACAAACCCTAATTCACTTCTAGCAAGCATATAAATATCAAAACTTGAAAAGATATAAAATGTGTGAAACATAAATTCTCATCTCATCATCACATGGT
Source organism: Alisma plantago-aquatica (assembly GCA_963693085.1). Lineage (NCBI taxonomy): Eukaryota > Viridiplantae > Streptophyta > Magnoliopsida > Alismatales > Alismataceae > Alisma > Alisma plantago-aquatica. The sequence continues at coordinate 990,094,401 of OY856411.1, forward strand.
ACTATTCATTTGCCACTCATGAGACTACACCAGTCATCATGCTATCGCAAGATAATAATCTTTTTCACAATATCACAGGGTATCAACCCTTATCAACATAAGAGGATTTCACCTCATTCAGGGCTCAACCATGCCCAAAGGTCATTAAGACCAACATATTATTCGTTGCAAGATCATCATTATCTTTGCATGCCTTATAACAAGGCTCAACAACATCAATTATATATAATACACCAGATCAGTACAATATTGCATTTATGAACTAGGTGGTATTCATAAACAATCATAGCAAGATTATATTAACATTAAGAACATTCCTTTATTACATCAACATGCAAGGAATCTAGATATGATTAACACTCATCATATTCATTATACACATGTTTAGCATAAGAAAGTATCAACCATGTGACTATAATAACCACCAATTAACATATCAAGGTTATGATCATAGTAAGGAGGTTATTCTACCATCATTCCATTATATAAGAATGTTAAACATGAATACTCATCTTTATCTAATTGCATTAGAGTTAGGTTCAACATGATAAATTATATCAATGTTACTAACCGGCACTCATACCCAAACCCTAACTCACGGCATCCCCATTGGATCATGGATGCATAAGGTGAAGCATCACCTTCACATTCCACACTATTCTCAAGTATGAACCCACACATAAATCAAGGTGTGACCATCAGGTTATAGCATACTAGGGTTTCAACAATAATAACAAAGTCTCCATGATTGTATTAGTCATTCAAGGAATATTAATACCCAATTACCATCATTTAGTTATATTAAAGTTAGGTATAACAAGCTATACCTAATTAGGGTTACATATCAACACAATATGGTTATCATCCCTTCTATTCATATGAATGAATAGGTAAGACTAACTTATTAAGGTAACCCTCCATTTGTTCCGTCATCATTCAACCCATATCACTATACCACAGTGCCATCCAGAACCATTGGATGATTAAAAGGCAAGACTATTGGTTGTTTACATAAGTAAACATCTGGATAAACCACCTACTAAGTCCTTGATTTGTGCTCTAGAAAGAGTCACCATCTAACCCTAAACATCCCTTGATTAACAACACAAAAGGTTCTATTAAAAGTAGGGTAAAACCCACAATCAATTGTTCATTTCGAACAAGCCATCCATTGCCAACAAGTAAAATCCTTAAGTTGATCATACAAAGAAAATCATCTAAATCCCATTATTAGGATTAACATATTACATTATCCATAATTCCACTTTATTGGAGGAATAAACATTATATCTTGACCATTGGGTCAAGTTCATATATTAACACCATCAATTATAGTATAAGTTCGACCATTGCATCAAGACCTAAGAAACCGTTGGTCTAAGGATTAATTGATGCTAAAACTATATGATTAACTCACCATAAATTGTAGAGACCTGATCCACCATCATTAGTGATCATTAAATCACTATAGGTTGTTAGATCAACACTATATTCCTTAATCATCATTAAATAACAAGCTAATGTCAACATTGATTGATAACATCAGTAGGGTATTTAATGGTTGATCATTAAACTTCTAATTGGTCCAAAACCTGACCTAAGGGGGTGAACATAGGTTTTCAAAACAATCTGATGCAAGTCACATTATACCTTATTGCTAACACACACATGATCACATGTTCATGTATAATTGAAATCAGAACAGGGAACATTATAAAAATCGAAATCTAAGTCAAGCATAGCTTTTGAGTGCATGAATCATCATTTTCAAGCAAGAAGATGATCTAGAAAGTTTATGGTAAGCAATAAACGTGGAGCAAGTTATAAAACTTGCCTCTAATGCGAAGATGAAACCCCGCATAGAAGAAAATCTCGAGCAGGTATGGTAGAAAATCCAAGAGTAAGCTAGGAATTCGTCCATCTAGCACCTTTCTTCATCAAATGAGCAATTTAGGTTCCGATGAACCATGTAAATTTACTAGTCCAATCTACACTTATCAAATGATAAACTAGATCATATAAAAGCGTAAAGAAGTGATTTATGAAATAAAAAGTTGGGCGACGCCAAATACTGCCCAACGCCTGATAATTGTTGTTATCAGCGAAAATCGCACAATTAACCAAAACTTTTCAAACGCCAAAGTTAATTCATGATAAGTGAGAGAAACTTTACTCACAGCGATTTGGGATGTCCAAAATTCGTCCGAAAATGTGTCCAGGGCCTATTTTTGGGAGGAATTTGGTTGTCATCAACCTTTGGTATTTCCTATTCATGATCCCGTTGCAAGCTGCTTCACGCACACACACCCAGCAGGTTGGCAAAGAGGCTCAGCTAGGATCTCAAACATGAACTTGGATAGAAGCTACAACTTCTCACTTGGACCTCCAAAACAGAGCTCAAGCTAACTCTTCCCCTACTATTGGGCGCCCAAGTTGTTTCATGGACGGGCCTGCTGCTGCAAGAAGCAGCTCCTTCGTGTACAGCTGAAAAGGGAGTCTCGTTTGAGTGCTTGATTGAAGCTAGGGCTTCGGATTTCTACTCCATCCTCTTGTCCGAGCTTCAAGCAAACCTTTCCCAGAGGTTTCGTGCGCCCAAAGAGGGATTTTGGTCGGCGCCGCTACAGCAGCAACTTGGTCGGGGCCCTGCAGAACGGCCGCCCTTGTGGCAGGTGTAGCTGAGATTGGAGGAGGAAGAAGAAGGGGAAAGGAGGACGAAGGTGGAGGGAACTTGGTTTCTCGTTTAATCGCCCTAAAATCGCCCTGTGTGGTTCCCTTCTGCTTCTCGGTCGAGTGCTGCTGTTGGGCGCAGCTTTTGGCGGTTTGCATTCTATCGGGATGTTGATCAAGAAGAAGAGATAAAGAAGAAACAGAAAAGAAAGAAAGAATTATAAAGTCGGAACTGGGAAAATTGCATATCAAACCTTGAAAATTGAAAAGGTCATAACTATTGATTCGAAGGTCTGAATAACACAATTTTTTTTGCACATTTTCAAGTGTGAGATACTCTACAACCTCAAGGCAAGAAATCATGCTAATTAGACTTAATTCAAAACACTAATTGCATCAGTGAGTACTTAATTCAACTTAATGATGCACTAAGCATTAAATTATGGTAATTAAGCTCATTCAACTCATTAGACAAGTTTATGGGTCTTACAAAGTACATCCAAGCTCTGGAGATGTATCAATTCTAACATCAAGCTCTTATTAGAGTAGTTGTGACATGACCGTTTCTATGGTCAAACAAAAGTGGGGGCCTTGAGATTTTTGAAGACAATTTTTTTCCACCTTGTATAGTTTTTTTTCCTTTTGTTTATTCTTCATAATACTCTTGAGGGTTTGTCCTCATGATTGTAATTTAAGTACTTGTACATTAAAAAAATATCAATAGACGAGCTCAAATTACCAAAAATAATATGGATCCTTGGTAATATATGGATAACATACACTTTCCTTCATGGTCCACCTAAATGGGGATAATGGGAGGATTGGGTCGCTACAATACTTGTGCGAAAAGGTTGGTGATATATGTTTTAAACTTATATGGGCTAAAAATGGGGAAGAACTTCTTTTATAAAGAACATACATAGAGTGTAATAACCCTTTTCAAAATCCAAGACAACATTAAATGCCACACAATTGTTGACTACTTTGTAAAGTCCTTATGCAAAACCTAAGATAGCTTTGAAGTGTTGTCAAACTTTTTACCCCTTGGTAAAATGTCTTTTGAAAACCCTACATGTATATATCCTTTGTATGGTACTAATCTTTGTAAACCCTTACTCAAAACCCAAGATAGAGATGAAAAGTTGTTGAACTTTTGTCTCATTGTAAAACCCATTTGCAAAAATCTAGATAGTGTCAAAATACTACCAAACTTTTGAGACATTGGTAATTTTTTAAGAAATACACTAGCTACATCAGGATTTCATAAGGAATTCATTTTTGTAAACCCATGTTAAAATCCAAGATGGCATCGAGATATTGCTGAATTTTTAATTCCTTTTAAACTTTCTTTTAGAAAACCTAAGATAGGGATTAAATATGGTCAAATTTCCACTCTTAGTAACAACTCACATATTAAAAACCCAAAGAAGTTGGAGATTCTAATTTTTGCATTTTGATTTTTTTTTTGAAAATCTGATCCACATAAATCTTCATAAGCTATTGATACCAGTCATCCATATTTCCAAAACATAATTATGTTGGATATTCCCATTTCCACCTTTTTGATATAACCTTTTCCAAACCTGGGGCTGCTTCATTTCTACATGTAGGCATGTTCTCAGTGAACAAATTAACAAAATTATAAATTGATGGTAGTAACCATATAATTTAAAATTATGTGTTTGGTGCTATAATCCCCTTGTAAGATATGAAACCATGAAATGCTTTAATCCCACAAAATTGACTCATATTCCCCCACAATGAATAGTGGGGAGCACAAACCTACCTAGAAACCTAAAAACACGCTGACATGACTGATCTTACAAACACAAACCACATGTGAGTACAAAGACAAAATACGTGTAAGCCTTAAATTTATATTAAGAATAAGAGATGAAACATCTCTTTACGTGTTCTTATTAGAAATATATATGAAGACATCACATAATACGTGATAAGGTAGATTCCATAATACTGACCATAACCTTCTATCCTCTTGTAATGACCACCACCTAACCGATAGCCAAATCATTACTAATTAATGCGGAATAATCATAAACATCAGATTAACAAAAATCACTAAAATTTAAAACCATTTGCAAGGAGATCCTCTTCCAGAAAAATCTTACTGAAAGATCCAAAACATATACATATCATGATTCACATTGTACAATATTGCTTCTTCTCATCTTGAGGACAACATATAACAGTTGCTCTATCAATACATATACTGAAGAAACATAAAACCTAGAGGCATACTAGCCAAAATTCTCAAATCATTCATCAAAGCATTATGAACTGATTCCAAGGCTCTGAGAGTACAGAGATGACATAGAGGACTTCTATCTACAAGACATGACAGATATTACACTCAACCTGAGTTGTTACTACTGCCCTAGTTGTTGTTCCTCCTCTGTAAAAAGGTCTCCACCGCCTCGTACATGTCCACCTAAAAATTGTGGATCCCACAGGGTGAGACAAATGTCCCAACGATAGATATAACTCTCCGCTGACCATATTATTATCACAAATAAAAATTATAAAACTTATCAGGGGTTATTTTATATTGACAAGTAGGAATAATCATTGTATGAATAGAACAAAGTAATCTCTTTACATAAGAAAAGTGATGCGTCTACCCATGGTAGAGTAATAAACCAACTATCTACTTAACAAAAGAATGTAAAGAAACATAAATAAAATCTATCAACTAAGATGTATAACTGAATTGCGCATCAAATAGTGTTTTCTGTATTTGATCCTTAAGAAAATATGCTACAGGACTGATCAAATTTTACAATCACACTTATGCTCTGAGGAGATGAACTATACCGTTCATGCTCCAACTGACCACAAACTTCTCACAAGTCAATACCATACAAGATCATTGGAAGAGCCGGCTGCCAAGACGTCAACTGTCTCGGCTAGTACGAGACCACTGGTAGTGACATCTCGTATCAATCTACAAACAGAGCATGCCAGGGTATAGCAGCATCTTCTCTCAGAGCTATAGCCACAACATGCACTCTCTTAGGGGAACATCTACAAACAAACATCCCCAGTTATGAAATTACTGAGTCATGACATATAGCCATTGTGGGCTTCGATCTCGAAAACCACGATATAAACTCAGCGAAGCGTTTGATTAGTTGCAGAATATGAAAAATTACTAAAAATTTAAAACTTTTTGAGACAAGATCTGGACACCATAACACTTCTTTTATAAGAAACAAGATGAACAGTTTACATCTCAGTTAACCACTTCTTGAGTAGTTATATACAACATGATTCAAAATCTCAAGAGTCAAAACCAAAATCTCAAATCACTAACTCCTAGGACTTGAGAGTACAGAGACGGCATAGGACTAACTAACTACATGACTCAGCAGACAGTATCTCTACCTGAGATTCACTGCTGCCCCTGGTGCTGTTGTTGTTGTTGCTGCTCATCCTTAAATGGATTCCTTCGTCTTCGACGACCACCTAAAAAGTTGAAATCTACGGAGTGAGACAATGTACAAATTGTCCCAGCGAGAGTTATAACTCTCAACTAGAAGCTTTATTATAACATTAAGGAATATCATAGACAAGGTAACTTAAATCATGCAACAACAAGTTTAATAACAAGTGAAGCAACTTCTACTTAAGCAGTCATGTCTTTAAAGCATATAAAGAACATGTAGACTAAACATTTGAACAGATCAATAATGTAAACAATGTAACATCAATCGTTGTTTCTCATAGTTCAACCTAAGCAGATATGCTATACGGTTGATTATGTTTTACAAACATTATTATGCCTTGCGGAGATGAGGTATACCGCTCATACTCCAACCGATCACTAGTAAGTCGCATCGGTATCATACATAGGTCATCAAAAGAGCCAGATTCTTATGACCTCATCTTCCTCAGTTAGTAAGAGGATTGTTTGCAGGACATCTTATGTCTCTGCTGTTATAGCTTACCAGGGTAATTTGGTCCTTCGCTATTTTAGAGTTACAGTGGCGTTCTGTACTCTCTTCGTCATCAGAAGATTTCTTGTTTATCTCTCACCGATGCAGTGTTTGTGTTTTCTTTGGGAGATTCGTGGTACATCTCTTGGTTTGGATTTGTAGTGAAGGGTTGATAAATTATGATACATCTACATCAATTCCTACACTAGGATGTAAGGATTTACGCATCCATTTCCCCCACATACTCAAAAGTATGTGCTCCAGGAGTTCCCTTAGGAAAACCTGTTTCACCATCATTTGGTCTCTGACAATGATGGATCTATGATCAGGGCTCTACATGGTATGATTATACTTGATTAGTTAGGTACATTTCAGTATTCTTTTAACATCATACATGTTCTCAAATATTAAACATTAGCATAGCAGCTATGAAAGTAGAATACTTAAATGTAACAAGTCTAACTCACATCAATTATCATTTCTCAATCATCTCATCACAAGCCATTTGTTAAGCATGACCTTGATGATACTCATGGCTCTCACAGCCTAACAATCTCATAAGATACCACTTGCTAGGTAACAGGGTATTTCACTATTCATAAAGTTAATAACATGCTTTCAATGAATATGAAATCATCATCCTTACCTGGATATGATCATACTCATATAAGAACCTGCTTGATTAATTTAACTGATAACAGTAAACAATTTATTTCTAAGAAGTTGTACCTTCCTACTCTTACAAGAGTTAGGTTCCCTGAATCTCATCAATTAGGGTTATTCATTTCATTTGCTTATGATTAGGAATCTTGATTCCTCATCTCACACTTCAATCATGAAGATTCATGCTTAAAAGCATAACTTGGAAATATGGTTTTACCCTATTCAATTAAGGTTATTGAAATCTCTTTATCTCATAAGGTATCATATTTGTAATATGTTCATAGAGTTTCATACCTAAAAGCATAACACAGGACTAAGGTTAACATACCCCATCCTTCATTATTTAATATTTCCTGTTCATATTATGAGTCCAACTCTAGTATGCAACTCTACCATCCTTGGAAGCATACTAGGATATGATGAGTATCTATCTTTAATTTCAACATTTATCGAAAATCATAAAGATTATCAATTCTAAGTATCAATCTATTTCTCCTTCATATCATACTCTATACTTATTAAGTATATGAATTCGTTGTGCCCCTATCATATCTAATTCCGTCTTACATCTTTTTAAAAGGTACAAAGGTTTAAGCATCGTTGATGTAGGATAACTCATCTTGTAAGATTGATTTAACTATACCTCACTTAAAAGATTACCTTGTAGACATCTCCAGGATTTCACAATTACCAGGTCATAAACTAGGCTCACTATTCATTCCACTAGGATTTCCATATTTTCATTTCAAATTTAGGGGTTCTTATTCATATCACATCTACTCTGGATTATATTTATTGAACCTCTTAGCTCACAAGGCATAAAGATTCCTCATCTTACAACTTGTAATTAGGGTTTCATACTCAAAAGCATAACCCTGAATTACTACATTTATCAGATCACCCTAAATTAGGGTTTACTATTCACAATATATGTTATTACCCTAGAATTAGGGTTTACTATACACTCCTTGGTGAATTGAACTCATAACATCATCATGTATGAGAAACATCATCATTAAAGCCCTCACATAAGATTAAGATTCATCAATTATCATAATTAGGGTTTCCATGATCTCACATAGGTGGATCATACCCTAATCATGCACATTCATATGTATTAAGGGTACTTTACTTGAATTTCAACCATAAAAGGTACTTTATCTCTCCTCTCACTAGTAGATGGTGATTACACCACTCTAGATTAGGTTGGGTTAAGTCCTCATTGACTAACATAAGCCATGTCACCACTAACATGTCATTAGGCTTTGATTAAAACAAGGTATACTTTGATTTAACCCTTCAAGGGCATTTTGGTAAAGTACACCATTGATCACCATCATGGGTCAATTCATTAGTCACTTAGTCCCTTAATGTCCTAAGGTACCATTAGGGTTTAGGTTAAACCACCATTGAACCAATTACACCTTCAAATGATTAAGTATAAACAACCTTAAAAATCTCAAATCGGTTACACATATTCAACCTCCAAACGGTTTGAAATCGTTTGGATGTGTTGACCGGTTGCTAGGTTTGACTCCAAGACCGCCTGACACCCAAGGTCGTTTGCCCTCAAACGGTCTTAAGACTTTTTGGGAGCGTTGACCACTTGGGGAGAGTTGACCTCCAAACCGTTTGAGCTTATGCGGTTTGAAACTGTTTGATCAAAAACCACTTGAGATCGATTGGTCCGAACGACCTTGAGATCGTTTGAGCCCAAACGGTCTTGAGACCATTTGGCCCCAAATGGTCTAGAGACCATTTGGCCTCAAACAGTCTTGAGACCGTTTGGATCCAAACGGTCTTGAGACCGTTTGGTCCAAATGGGCTCAAACCGTTTGGACCTCCAAAGTGGTTCAAAAGTTGCAATTGGTCATTGATATGTATGTTGAAGCCCTCAATTGGTCAAATCCATGACAACCACTTATAAATTGAGTCAACTAGGATTAGCCTTAATCAATTTGGACATCAAATTAACCCTCAATTGAAAGCCAATTTGGGTTAATTCTAACTCAATTAGGGTTTCCAATCGGATGGTCATCAATGTTCAACAATGTGAGTCAATTCGAGGTTGAACCCATCAATTGACCTTCAATTGGGCCCAAAATTGGCCCAAACGGTCTTGAGATCGTTTGTACACCCTCCAAACGGTCTTGAGACCGTTTTCCCAAAGTTTGATCAAAAACTAAGTCGGTTGGATAAGGGTTGAACTCTAATTAGGTCTAAAATCAGCAATTTTATCAATTCTTCAACTTATTGCAATTGGACCCTCAATTCATAAAATTAACTCAACCTTAGACCTCCAAACGGTCTTGGGTTGTCACCAAACGGTATTGAGACCGTTTGGATGAATCCCCAAACGGTCTTGAGACCGTTTGGGTCCTTCAACCCAAAACTCAACAAGATCTATACTTGAAATCAGCAATTTCAACCCGATTAGGGTTAGGATGTTGAAGTGCCTTGAACTCTCAATTGGTTAAGAATTAGATTATGATTATTTGTTGGAATGAAATTCAATATATTACCAACAGACCCTCAAACGTTCGTCCCTTGGTCAACCCTATCAAATGGTCTTGAGACCGTTTTGATCCAAACGGTCTTGCAAGATCATTTGAGATCAAACGGTTTGAGACCGTTTGACCTTAAACGGTTTGCAACCGTTTGGACCAAAAGGTTCCAAGGTCGGTTGATAAAGTTGCCTAGGAGTTCACTCCCATCATCTTCAACCTCTATTCAGGTCGGTTACTCCACCGTTTTACTTGCAAAAGTGCAAGGAAGAAGAGAGGTAGAAGAAGAACTAAACTTAAAATTGCAAGAACATGTATATGCATAATAAAGCAAGGAGTTTAGAGTTATAAAACCCGCCTAAAATGTTGTTCCTAGAGCTCCAAGCTTCCAAGCTTCAAGCCTATAATGGTGTCTTGATCTCCACAACTCGGCCAGAGGTGATTCTCCAAGAAAAAGATGGGGATGGTCGGCTAGAACAAAGAATCTAAGTGAGTTAACCATAGAACCAACCTTATATGATGAATTCATCCAAGAATCCGAGCTAGAAGATGGTTCTTTCTCACCTTAGAGCTACTTGGTCGTCTCCCTGAGCTCCAGAGCTTTGCCTTAGCCGTTTTTTAGAAAGATGAGAAGTGAAGAGGTAAAAGGATACGTTTAGTTGGTTTACAAGGGAACTAGGCTTATATAGTTTAGGTAATTTTCCACCTTAAGAACCTCTTAGTTCATGGAATTCTCATCTAAGTCCCTCCTTGTTTCTAAGGCACGTCCAAGATATCAAAGCTTATGCAAAGCCCATCTTTCAAATAGGATACATATATGAAAGGTCTTCATACAAGGTGAAACTACTACAAAGGTCATTCTTTTCATCTGTTTATTCATTGATGTGCTTCTTTCATCATTTCTACTCTAAATGATGTCAAGAGTCATACTAGATGTTCTAGAAGGTGTATTTTACAAGTTGCACCCCATAATTTGGGTAATTTGCATTTTACTCCAAATTAGGGTTTTTAGGCATAAGAGTCATTCTACAAGCTGCATCTTGATGCCCAAGCTTAGGAAATCCATTATACTTCATCATATTCATTCTTATGTTGTCTCAACATTAAAGGAACATATAAACATGTGTAATTTGCAAGTTAACCCCTCTGATTGGGTAAATTGCACATAGGTCCCTGTATGCAAAACAATACTACTACATTGTTCATAGGGGACAGAAATGGAAACATATGTTCCATAGGAGCTTTAATTACATACTAAAGGATAATTACAAACATATAATTTCATATTTAGGCAAAACACCTAGGGTTATCTCATAACCCAGGTCAGGGGTGTTATAAATCATAAACCCCTAACAAGGATTTCGTCCCCGAAATCTCACGAAGAAAAGGGGAAAGAAGATATTGTTTCAGCATTACATTATTACATCCTTAGGTAACATTCCATTTTTTTAGGTAGATGTTTATAGAATTTCGATCAACATTTCTTAAGATCAATGCAAGTTCTGATATTTATTTGAGATCATATAAGTGCCTTTGCACCCTGAGTATGTCATTACATCCGATAATCAGCATACTAACTTCCTTTATCATATGCATTAACTATCTCATCAGTTATACATTCTTATCATAAAGAGAAGTTTTCTTGTCAAACAAGGATTTATTTAACAAACATTCTGGAGAAGGATATGTTTATTTTAAGAACATAAACCCCTAACAAGGGATGTTCTTAACATTCTATGTTTAATTAAGAACATAAACCCTTACCAAGGGATGTTCTTAACATTCTTACTTTGGTATTAATTACTTGTGTTATCAACACTTTATATCTCTTTTTTCCTTTTATCATGGGACATTGCTCATTACATATATTCTTTCAACCTTTACTAATCAGGGTTGACCTTCTTTATTCTCATATTTCTTATCTTATGATACTCTTTAGGTTGTTTCAGAATGACAACTTGATCAGAGTAATCAAAAGATAACAATCTAAGAGTTTCCACATTTACTTTATCATTAGTAATTGTATACCTGGCCAGGGTATATGATTACTGAGGTAAGAAAATATGCACTTGTATACTACCATGTTCCTTCTCTTTTCTCATTCTTACAAGTATAAATATTAACTTTACTGAATTTCATATCCAGATCAATTCTTGAATACCTTTTCTTCTTATGGAAGTAAGCATGTAACATGAAACATCTATCTGATGCAACATTGAAAGCCTTTATGAGACCAATCAAGGAAAGTTCAATCAATTACTCTTTAAATTTTATCCAAAAGATCATAAAGAGATTTATAAGAAATACCATTTATCTTGTCTAACCTATCATGGCTCGAGGATTATATCAAATCCTTTCATATCAAGTGGTATAAGGTTTGCTTGAATGTGACGATTAGAAAATAAGAGGATGCAGGGAGAGCATACTTCCTGCAAAATGGCAGACCCACTCAACGGAGTCTCTAACAACAAACTATCTGCCCTATGACTGACTGTCATGTTGCAGTTACGGATCACTCTTCGAGTGATAAAAGAGTGTGTAGCACCCGGGTCAATCAGAACATATACTACACAGAATTTAGACATATCAGAATATAAAAGTTTCATCTGACCTGCCACAACCCATGGATCGACCACTGCATCAGGTGGGTTCATAGCATAGAACCTCGTTGTCGCCTGTGGTTGATTTAGTGCAGATGATCCAGCTTGGGACACTTGTCCACATCCTCAAGCTGTTCCTTGAGATTGCCTTCTCTGTGATCCTTGTTGACCTTGTCTCGGAGGTTGTGTCACATTGATAGGCTTAGATCGACAGTCCTTTATCAAATGCCCCACCTTACCACAGTTGTCGCAGCTTCTCTCCAGTTGTTGTGGTCTAAAGGGTTCCTTATCCTTTCTGGATAACCATTGCCTTGGTGTACTAGGTCCTGGTTGTGTTGGTGACACCAGAAACTTCTTCCTTCTGGAACTACCAGGCTTCTGCTTCTGGGTTTGGATAGGCCTTTTCTCGATTCTTCCTCTATACTTCCTTTCTGGACAATTAGGTCTGATATGTCCAGGCCTCCTACAATTATGACAGGTCCTGGTCTCTGACTGTATTCTAATCCCTACATTACTGTGGATTGATTCATCAGGCTGAGATTGAGCATAAGATTGTTCTAAGTTCAAGGCTTCATCATTTACTTCTGCTCAACCTGCTGCTGAGGGTTAAATATTCTATGGATATCCAAAACATCATCATTAGGAGCTGGTATTTTGGGTTGTATTGCTAGTGTTTGATCCACTAGATACATCATGGTTGCCCTAAATTCTCCAACAATGATTCCTAAAGAAGGATTCCTTATCATGGTTGGATTAACTAGGGAACCTCATGTAAATGTCCCTCTATTGCTTGCTCCTCAGCACTTCTTCTAGGTATAGCATTGTTGCTTTCTGCAACAAACTCCTCGTCCTTATATATCTTCTTCTCCTGAGGAGCAGAAGATTCTATTAGATGAGGAAGAAACACTAAAAAAATTGACTCGACATCCTAAGCCCTATGTCTCTATAGACTCGGCGAACCTAGAGCTCTGATACCACTAATTGTGGGCTTCGATCTTGAAAACCACGATATAAACTCAGCGAAGCGTTTGATTAGTTGCGGAATACGAAAAATTACTGAAAATTTAAAACTTTTTGAGACAAGATCTGGAAACCATAACACTTCTTTTATAAGAAACAAGATGAACAGTTTACATCTCAGTTAACCACTTCTTGAGTAGTTATATACAACATGATTCAAAATCTCAAGAGTCAAAAACAAAATCTCAAATCACTAACTCCTAGGACCTAAGAGTACAGAGACGACATAGGACTAACTAACTACATGACTCAGCAGACAGTATCTCCACCTGAGATTCACTGCTGCCCCTGGTGCTGTTGTTGCTGTTGCTGCTCATCCTTAAATGGATTCCTTCGTCTTCGACGACCACCTAAAAATTTGAAATCTACGGAGTGAGTCAATGTACAAATTGTCCCAGCGAGAGTTATAACTCTCAACTAGAAGCTTTATTATAACATTAAGGAATATCATAGACAAGGTAACTTAAATCATGCAACAGTAGGTTTAATAACAAGTGAAGCAACTTCTACTTAAGCAGTCATGTCTTTAAAGCATATAAAGAACATGTAGACTAAACATTTGAACAGATCAATAATGTAAACAATGTAACATCAATCGTTGTTTCTCGTAGTTCAACCTAAGCAGATATGCTACACGGTTGATTATGTTTTACAAACATTATTATGCCCTGCGGAGATGAGGTATACCGCTCATACTCCAACCGATCACTAGTAAGTCGCATCGGTATCATACATAGGTCATCAAAAGAGCCGGATTCTTATGACCTCATCTTCCTCAGTCAGTAAGAGGATTGTTTGCAGGACATCTTGTGTCTCTGCTGTTATAGCTTACCGGGGTAATCTGGTCCTTCGCTATTTTAGAGTTACAGTGGCGTTCTGTACTCTCTTCGTCATCGGAAGATTTCTTGTTTATCTCTCACCGATGCGGTGTTTTTGTTTTCTTTGGGAGATTCGTGGTACATCTCTTGGTTTGGATTTGTAGTGAAGGGTTGATGGATTATGATACATCTACTTCAATTCCTACACTAGGATGTAAGGATTTACGCATCTATTTCCCCCACATACTCAAAAGTATGTGCTCCAGGAGTTCCCTTAGGAAAACCTGTTTCACCATCATTTGGTCTCTGACAATGATGGATCTATGATCAGGGCTCTACATGGTATGGTTATACTTGATTAGTTAGGTACATTTTAGTATTCTTTTAACATCATACATGTTCTCAAACATTAAACATTAGCATAGAAGCTATGAAAGTAGAATACTTAAATGTAACAAGTCTAACTCACATCAATTATCATTTCTCAATCATCTCATCACAAGTCATATGTTAAGCATGACGTTGATGATACTCATGGATCTCACAGCCTAACAATCTCATAAGATACCACTTGCTAGGTAACAGGGTATTTCACTATTCATAAAGTTAATAACATGCTTTCAATGAATATGAAATCATCATCCTTACTTGGATATGATCATCCTCATATAAGAACCTGCTTGATTAATTTAACTGATAACAGTAAACAATTTATTTCTAAGAAGTTGTACCTTCCTACTCTTACAAGAGTTAGGTTCCCTGAATCTCATTAATTAGGGTTATTCATTTTCTTTGCTTATGATAAGGAATCTTGATTCCTCATCTCATACTTCAATCATGAAGATTCATGCTTAAAAGCATAACTTGGATATAGGGTTTTACCCTATTCAATTAAGGTTATTGAAATCTCTTTATCTCATAAGGTATCATATTTGTAATATGTTCACCGAGTTTCATACCTAAAAGCATAACACAGGACTAAGGTTAACATACCCCATCCTTCATTATTTAATATTTCCTGTTCATATTATGAGTCCAACTCTAGTATGCAACTTTACCATCCTTGGAAGCATACTAGGATATGATGAGTATCTATCTTTAATTTCAACATTTATCGAACATCATAAAGATTATCAATTCTAAGTATCAATCTATTTCTCCTTCATATCATACTCTATACTTATTAAGTATATGAATTCGTTGTGCCCCTATCATATCTAATTCCCTCTTACATCTTTTTAAAAGGTACAGTTGTTTAAGCATCGTTGATGTAGGATAACTCATCTTGTAAGATTGATTTAACTATACCTCACTTAAAAGCATTACCTTGTAGACATCTCCAGGATTTCATAATTACCAGGTCATAAACTAGGGTCACTATTCATTCCACTAGGATTTCCATATTTTCATTTCCAATTTAGGGGTTCTTATTCATATCACATCTCCTCTGGATTAGATTTATTGAACCTCTTAGCTCACAAGGCATAAAGATTCCTCATCTTACAACTTGTAATTAGGGTTTCATACTCAAAAGCATAACCCTGAATTACTACATTTATCAGATCACCCTAAATTAGGGTTTACTATTCACAATATATGTTATTACCCTAGAATTAGGGTTTACTATACACTCCTTAGTGAATTGAACTCATAACATCATCATGTATGAGAAACATCATCACTAAAGCCCTCAGATAAGATTAAGATTCATCAATTATCATAATTAGGGTTTCCATGATCTCACATAGGTGGATCATACCCTAATCATGCACATTCATATGTATTAAGGGAACTTTACTTGAATTTCAACCATAAAAGGTACTTTCTCTCTCCTATCACTAGTAGATGGTGATTACACCACTCTAGATTAGGTTGGGTTAAGTCCTCATTGACTAACATAAGCCATGTCACCACTAACATGTCATTAGGCTTTGATTAAAACAAGGTATAATTTGATTTAACCCTTCAAGGGCATTTTGGTAAAGTACACCATTGATCACCATCATGGGTCAATTCATTAGTCACTTAGTCCCTTAATGTCCTAAGGTACCATTAGGGTTTAGGTTAAACCACCATTGAACCAATTACACCTTCAAATGATTAAGTATAAACAACCTTAAAAATCTCAAATCGGTTACACATATTCAACCTCCAAACGGTTTGAAACTGTTTGGATGTGTTGACCGGTTGCTAGGTTTGACTCCAAGACCGCATGACACCCAAGGTCGTTTGCCCTCAAACAGTCTTAAGACCGTTTGGGAGCGTTGACCATTTGGGGAGAGTTGACCTCCAAACCGTTTGAGCTTATGCGGTTTGAAACCGTTTGATCAAAAACGACTTGAGATCGATTGGTCCAAACGACCTTCAGATCGTTTGAGCCCAAACGGTCTTGAGACAATTTGGCCCCAAATGGTCTTGAGACCGTTTGGCCTCAAACGGTCTTGAGACCATTTGGATCCAAACGGTCTTGAGACCGTTTGGTCCAAATGGGCTCAAACCGTTTGGACCTCCAAAGTGGTTCAAAAGTTGCAATTGGTCATGGATATGTATGTTGAAGCCCTCAATTGGTCAAATCCATGACAACCACTTATAAATTGAGTCAACTAGGATTAGCCTTAATCAATTTGGACATCAAATTGACCCTCAATTGAAAGCAAATTAGGGTTAATTCTAACTCAATTAGGGTTTCCAATCGGATGGTCATCAATGTTCAACAATGTGAGTCAATTCGAGGTTGAACCCATCAATTGACCTCCAATTGGGCCCAAACTTGGCCCAAACGGTCTTGAGATAGTTTGGACACCCTCCAAACGGTCTTGAGACCGTTTTCCCAAAGTTTGATCAAAAACTAAGTCGGTTGGATAAGGGTTGAACTCTAATTAGGTCTAAAAACAACAATTTTATCAATTCTTCAACTTATTGCAATTGGACCCTCAATTCATCAAATTAACTCAACCTTAGACCTCCAAACGGTCTTGGGTTGTCACCAAACGGTATTTCCGTTTGGATGAATCCCCAAATGGTCTTGAGACCATTTGGGTCCTTCAACCCAAAACTCAACAAGATCTATACTTGAAATCAGCAATTTCAACCCGATTAGGGTTAGGATGTTGAAGTGCCTTCAACTCTCAATTGGTTAAGAATTAGATTATGATTATTTGTAGGAATGAAATTCAATATATTACCAACAGACCCTCAAACGTTCATCCCTTAGTCAACCCTATCAAACGGTCTTGAGACAGTTTTGATCCAAACGGTCTTGCAAGACCGTTTGAGATCAAACGGTTTGAGACCGTTTGACCTTAAACGGTTTGCAACCGTTTGGACCAAAAGGGTCCAAGGTCGGTTGATAAAGTTTCCTAGGAATTCACGCCCATCATCTTCAACCTCTATTCAGGTCGGTTACTCCACCGTTTTACTTGCAAAAGTGCAAGGAAGAAGAGAGGTAGAAGAAGAACTAAACTTAAATTGCAAGAACATGTATATGCATAATAAAGCAAGGAGTTTAGAGTTATAAAACCCGCCTCAAACGTTGTTCCTAGAGCTCCAAGCTTCCAATCTTCAAGCCTCTAATGGTGTCTTGAGCTCCACAACTCGGCCAGAGGTGATTCTCCAAGAAAAAGATGGGGATGGTCGGCTAGAACAAAGAATCTAAGTGAGCTAACCATAGAACCAACCTTATATGATGAATTCATCCAATAATCCGAGCTAGAAGATGGTTCTTTCTCACCATAGAGCTACTTGGTCGTCTCCCTGAGCTCTAGAGCTTTGCCTTAGCCGTTTTTTAGAAGGATGAGAAGTGAAGAGGTAAAAGGATACGTTTAGTTGGTTTACAAGGGAACTAGGCTTATATAGTTTAGGTAATTTTCCACCTTAAGAACCTCTTGGTTCATGGAATTCTCATCTAAGTCACTCCTTGTTTCTAAGGCACGTCCAAGATATCAAAGCTTATGCAAAGCCCATCTTTCAACTAGGATACATATATGAAAGGTCTTCATACAAGGTGAAACTACTACAAAGGTCATTCTTTTCATCTGTTTATTCATTGATGTGCTTCTTTCATCATTTCTACTCTAAATGATGTCAAGAGTCATACTAGATGTTCTAGAAGGTGTATTTTACAAGTTGCACCCCATAATTTTGGTAATTTGCATTTTACTCCAAATTAGGGTTTTTAGGCATAAGGGTCATTCCACAAGCTGCATCTTGATGCCCAAGCTTGGGAAATCCATTATACTTCATCATATTCATTCTTATGTTGTCTCAACATTAAAGGAACATATAAACATGTGTAATTTGCAAGTTAACCCCTCTAATTGGGTAAATTGCACATAGGTCCCTGTATGCAAAACAATACCACAACATTGTTCATAGGGGACAGAAATGGAAACATATGTTCCATAGGAGTTTTAATTACATACTAAAGGATAATTACAAACATATAATTTCATATTTAGGCAAAACACCTAGGGTTAGCTCATAACCCAGGTCAGGGGCGTTACAACCATATTATGAGCCATGGGCCAGTTCACCGTGCTCAACTAAGTCTATGACCATAGTCGCACTCAAGCTAGGATATGACATATAGCCAAATCCCCATTTATTTTGAGTTCATAAGGGGATCGGCTCACACATGGCCGTCCATACTTACACCCCCACATATTCAAAAATATGCACTCCAGTTATACCGCGGGAAACCCATTTCACCATTCAGCAAATCCTAACGTTGATGGATCTATGGTTAGGGAAACATTTTATGGTTTCTAATGATATATGAAGTGCATTACAATATTATTTTAACATAAAACAAGTTATAAGCATCAATAATAAACAAATTCTATAAAGAAAGTTGTAATACATCTATCAAGTACTTTTCAAATCTTTAGATCACATTTAAATGCACAACACTTGGGATCTCAGTCCCTTATCACATTACTGGGAATTCTCATCCCTTCATATCATCATCATCATGATTACTAGATCTAGGTATTCAAACCCTTAGATCACCACATAGCATTGTCACCTCTGTAGCAGGTAACTATTACCTCTAGGTCCTTAGACCAAGGTATTCATTTCACTTGTTGTACAAGTATTTCACATATCTCACAATGCCCATTTAAACATCTTGTCACCTCTCACTAGGCAATAACTATTCTCATGGCTCACAAGGCTGATTTAAACATCTTGTCACCTCTCGCTAGGAAACAATTATTCACATGGCTCACAAGGCCCATTAAGCATCTTGTCACCTCTCACTAGGCAACAAGTATATTTTAGGTCATCAGACCACATAAAAATTATACTTGTTACACAAGTATTTAACATGCATTAAGGCTTATTCAATAAGATAAATACAACCTTCCCAAATGATTATCAACACAAAGTATGAGTTTCTCTCTCATCCTCACTAGGATATTGATTACATCATACTTTTGGTTCAATCCTTCTCTTAAGGAATATTAGTTCATCATTAACAATTCACATCATCTTTTATATTGTAATTAACACAACATGCAACATATGTCATTCAATCAATAACATATGATTGAAGTGTCCTTATCATATCGAGTATCAAGATGTGTGTATGTTGACACATTATACTTTAAGATACTTTCTTTATTTCATGTCATGTATCCATATCGGGCATGTGGTATAACCACATCACCATGTCATGTTTTAGGGTGTATCCCCTAATCATGATATTATGCATCCATATCAAATTGACTATCACTTAGTTCTCATCATCTCAAGAAAACTTCATATCAGGTAAGAGCTAGGTGCTTGACCCCATGTCGGGTATAAGCTATGTGCTTGATGCCATATCATGCATAAGGTGTGCACCATATCGGGCATAGAGTGTATGCCTCATAATGTATCATTTAAGTGGTATGTATACAAGATACCATATTAGTTTCCCATCCAAGATTATTATATTAGGTTTCCATGTAGGGTAACATATTGGGTTACCATGTTAGGTAAACCCTTAGGCTCATAACCCCTTCATACCTTCAAGGATTATCTCTATCATTTTGTTATATGATAAGCTAGGTGTCTAATTGAGTTCTCTTATCACAATTGATTACACAAAGGATAGGGTATATCAGATTTCAATCCCTCAACCGGGGTTTGCCACCATATTGGGTAGAATGAGCCATGTCGTGTATGAAGTATGAATTGGACCTCATATCATTTACAAGCTAGGAGTAGGTGTCATTCCTATCCTCCAAGGGATATTAATCATATCACCCATGTGGTATCACTCACCACTTGTATCAGTTTACCCATCACCTTGGTTTTCCAACTCTATGTTGTTTACAGTGTTCACAATCTCTATATTGTGTAAGTGGTGTAGCCTTAAACGTGTATCGTGTATAAGGGATAAGTGGGTTTCTCCCATATCATGTAAAAATCTTGGCTCATATCGTGTATGGGCTATCATCTATCCCCATTTCGGGTTAACCCCCATCTTGGGTTTCATATCGTATTAAGATATTTCAACCATGTCGGATTATACCATGTATTTGAATCTATGCCATATATCGTGCCTAAGTGTATAATCAATCAATAAAATCATGCACCAGATCTGTGATTC
Source organism: Alisma plantago-aquatica (assembly GCA_963693085.1). Taxonomy (NCBI): domain Eukaryota; kingdom Viridiplantae; phylum Streptophyta; class Magnoliopsida; order Alismatales; family Alismataceae; genus Alisma; species Alisma plantago-aquatica. The sequence continues at coordinate 990,115,218 of OY856411.1, forward strand.
AAGATATCGTGTACCAATTGTGTACTACATGATCATATCGTGCAAGAGGTACATGCTTAACTTTCTCATATCGGGTTACCCAAACTAGGGTTTTAGCATATCGACTTACAAGTATACACTTGACCCTATATCCTGCATAAAGTTTTTGATTGACTTCCTATCATGAAAAAGGTGTATGTTTAACACCATATCATGCTCAAGGTGTGAACTTCATCCCTATATCATGCAAGGAGATATTATATTCTAATCATATCGTGCAAGTGATGTTTACACATACCCATATCGGGTTAGAGGTACTTGTGTGTGTACTTGAACCCGATATCACTTTATAAAGTGATACCATCTTCTTCAATCTCTAGACCATCATTATAACTGTTATAGTTCATGGGAAACAGGTCTAAGAAACTACTAGAACTCATAATTTCATCAACTATTCAAGAATATTTTGGAATTAAAAGTATATCATTAAGTATAGCAAGTTAGGTGATGAATAATAACATGATTGAGTTCAAGTTATATAACCCACTTTATGAACAACTTCAAAACTCCAAGCTCCAAATATTTACATTCCTAAGGTTGAGTATGAATTTCTCTAAGGTCCAAGGCTCGTTCACAACTCCTCCTTACATAATAAATCACCATAGTTAAGAACTTGGTGAAGAAGGAAATAGAGGAATATCCATAATCCAATATCCTACTTCAACCAAGGCTGAAGATGACTAAAGCCTTACCTAAATCTTAGTGCTTGAGCTCCCCTTTCTCCTTGAGATGCTTTTCAAGATATCTAAGATTCTTTTCACAATATCTCCAAGGTAGAGGGTTGTGGGGTTCGTAAACTTCCATAAGTAGGTGGAAGGTGAAGTATATATAGTTGGATTCATGAGATAGAGTGTATTAGAGGTGTCTTCACATTATGCTACTAGATGACAGGTGGCCATGCATGGTTCACTCATTTCCATGCATGCCAACATATATATCTTTCCATGAAAGAGTCTTGAGGATAATCTAGAGGTGATATTTTGGTCATCCATTATCCTGTTGGATAAGTTATCTCATCTCTATCTCACCAAATAAGAAAATTGATACTCTTTTTGCAAGGAATTTGCAACTCGTCATGGACCACCTCCTTGAGGTGCTTTTCCCATAATGGCCTTTTACAAGGCTCAAAAAACCTATAGTAGGGTTCTACTATGGATCCTTGGCTGATAGGGCTCCTATATCAAGTCTACAACTCGATACAACACCTATAAGGCTTCACCTTCAACTCTTTCTTGGTCTTTCCATCACCAAGAGTATGATCACTCAAAGGTGATCCAAACATAGTGTCTCCTTCTTTATCTTTCCTATAAAAGATACATAGAGGGAGTAGGGACACTCCAGAGGTGGTAATTTTGTATTTCAACCCCATATATTGGGTAAATTACAAATTGTACCAAAATTGGTGCACACAGTACTAGCATTGTTCAAACAAGTTATAGCTTGGGATTTAGGCTTTCCACAAGCCATGACTTAGCATCATTCTTTCTCTTATGATACTAAAACACTTAGAACACATTCCACATGTAAAATTTTGCAATTTAACCCCTCATCTTGGGTAAATTGTATTTTTCACTTAGACTTTCATATAATCCACAAATAGTTTGCAATTAAGCTCAAACTTGAAACAAACTTCACAAGAAGCCTTAATTACCTTTCAAAAGTTTAGAACAAGGTTGTAAGTAACTTATTTAAGAAAAACTTCTAGGTTTAAGCCATAACCCAGGTCAGGGGTATTACGCCTCTCATCTATGGCCCCTAGAGAAATGATGAAAGATTTGTACTTCTACATACCGTTTACAAGATGGATGGAAGTAGAGTGGATCTGATTCTTCAAATGGGAACCTCATTCTATGACTAAGTCATTTTCATATCATGACTCACTAAATTAAAATATAACACTTTACGATTATGAGAATACAACTACACCACATTGAATATGGATTAGGATAAGTGGGTGTATTTTAAAATCCCAGTGGGGTAACATATAAGGAAATTGTCTGATTCAGTTTTTAGGATGCATACCCAAAAATTTTGAAAGTCAATTCAAGAATATTCAATAAAATATTTTCATGTCACATGGGGAAAATTCCAATTTTACTTTTTTTGTTGCTCCTCTACCCGAACAAAAATTGTGAGATTGACTTAAGAAATCTAATCTCCACCCATTACCATTCACGGGTAGAAATTGGTTTCTGCATTTTGTTGAATTAGGAAGTTCAATGTCATTTCCCCCCTTGACACATAAGGGGTAATCTTGGGCATAGTAAAATCATGCAATATATTTGAAATATCCCTTTTGCAAAGCCTTTTTATACTTGCATCATATTTCTTAGGCTTATAAACTTTAAAAATAATGCACAAAGTGTTGCATGTAGTACTTTTACCTCAGGGCCAACAACTGGTAGTCTCAGTTAATGTTTGTATCTGCTTCCTTCATGTTCACGACTAGTATCATATAATAACACAATGTTTGGAGCTGACTCTCATGTCATGCATCATGGTGTTGATGATCCAATCATCAAGTATGAATTCCAAGGATGCCAAATCTAGGAGGACTAAGGTCAATGCCTTTTTAATGTCCGTCTTTCATGAACAACTTATTCTTGAAAAATAACATGTATCAACCTACATAGTCCCTAGAACCATGCATGAACTATCTAGACATATTCCTAAAAATGAAAGGGATAGATTGTATTACTAATCAAAAGAATCTAACAATTGAAATATTGAAGAAGATATTGATGTCAATGTCATGGACCCTCCTCAAAAACCGACTCTACCAAGACAATCAAGGTCTTCAAAGTCTCCCAAAGTGATATCCGCATAGAATGATAGGAAAACCTAAAATATTTGGAAGTGTAGGGTCCTCCTATCTCACCCATACAAGAACCACAACCCTGACATCTTGTGTTGCTTCCACAAGCTCAAAGTCTATATCACAAACAATTGCAAGGCCTTATAGAGGAAGCTCCTCTGGTACATGGAAGACAAACCATACTCCTTCAATAGGTAGAATGACTTCAAAACATATCATTATTATAGTAGAAAACAAACTACATAAAAAAGATTCCACCAATGTTTTCATTAAGATTATGGCTATAAAATCTCAACTATTCATACCTTGAAATATTTTGGTATGACATTCATCCCAACCATGTACCAAACTGAGGATTCTCATTCAAAGCATGAAAACCACATGACATTCCTCAACTACCATAGTACTGAGTGTATTTTCATACAAAGTTAAGATTCTCCCAGAAGGTCTTCCATAGACAAGACCAAGCCCATCATCTGGTGATCTAAACTGTGTTGAATTGATTGGCGATAAAGGAAATAATAAGGTCACCACATTTGTTGAAATGAATTCAACTTAAAAATATGACACAACCAAAAAGAAATCCATGATAGTCATTTCTAATATGCCTATAAATATATAAGGGCAATGCAAATTTGATTAGGTATCAACACTGCCTAAATTCTTCTACTCCCACATCAACAAGAATGGTTGCATCATCATACCAATTGTAATCACATCAAAGTTTGGCATAGTCAATCCATCATGTTATATAGTAGGATACATGAAGAAGACCCCCATGAACATCTATATGTGGGGCTTGGTTTAAATCTCTCCAAAAAGACTAATTGGCTATCTTGAAGATCCCACACAACATGTTTTGTGGAAAATATTCAATCTAAGAAACTAGGCAATGCCATTGCTTTGATCATCAAGACAAACATAATTCCTTTCTCCTATTACAAGATCCTAGAAGGTATTGATTCCAATCCATCGTCGTATATCATCATCAAACATGGTGACATGAAGGTCCCTGTTATATTTTTTGAATGGTTTTGACCTCAATATTTTCCCATTGTAGATATCCATAACTGTGTGGGCATCAAATCAAGAAAAATCTAGTATAGTTGCACCATGGATACAAATTTTGATGGATCTCATAAAGAAGTCACACGTGAGGTCCAAGTACATATTCAATTGGGTGTGGAGCCATACATGGCGATGTACATCATAAAATAGACCAACACCTTTTTCAATTTATTATTGAGACATATGTGGATACACAAGAATAGGGTTGCACCTTATTCTTGATGAATCCCAATTTTATTGCAAGTTTTAGTCTAGTTTTATTATATTTTCTTTGTTTATTTCCCATTTTTAGCTTGAATTAGTCTAGATTGCATTTATTTTATAATTAGGATCTTTATCCAAATACTACCCTTTTGAAAGGAAAAATAACTAATTCTGTCCATGAGAGTCATCATGACCCATTTCCTGCCTCAATTCCCAAGTTTAGAAGAGATTGGAGGCTCAACAACACACTCAACCTTAACCATGAAGGCGGGTCAATTGAATGGTATCACCAATTGATCTATAGGCCAAGCCACAAAAAGAGTTCCTCAAGTGCCAAATGGATTGATTGACTCACATGGAAGACCAATCAACCAGTTCAATACAAAGTGTATCATAGTTTATTGATCATCTATCTATGACCCATAGTCAACCAACTATCCTCCATGGTTGCTTGACCCAACTTCAGTACATCTTCACTAATGATAAAGGCAGTTGATTGACTGGCCCTATAGCTCGATCAACGGATAAATATCCATAGAGACTCATCAAAGCCAACTAACTAGTTGGCCACACTAGTCAGTCTACCAACAAATCATCATGATCAAGTATTAAGACCTCAATTGATGTCTCACCCAACGGGTCAATAAACTAAGAACTCTATAGTGCATCCAAATATGTGCCAATTGACTAACCCAACATTAAAAATCAATCCAAAATAAGTAGAATTGTAAACGTGTTCCCATCCCATTAGAAGTCAGAATTGATGGACCAACGATGCCCCTATACAAACAGGATCATACCCTAGCACGAGGATAATCCATTACTCTATTCCAACCTATCTTTTTGGGCATTGAGTGAAGGGAGACCAATATACTACATTCCTCATGGAGATCATCAAACTTCCTGCTACAAAACATATATTTATTGCTAAAGGTCACTGGCATTTCTTCTTTCTATCCTCTATGACTGATTGTTTCTTCTTCTCTTGGTAATTTTCTTATGCCCATGAACATGAGAAAGTAGTTTCCTCACTAGGGCACATGGAGTGCCCCATCACAAGTATTTCATTTGATTGCTATCAAGTTTGTACCTTTTAGAATATTTAGATTGTTATTCAATTGTTTATTACATGTTCCTTGAAGTGATTACTCAATATACATGTTTTATACAATTCTAGACTAAGAGATCAATAATCTAGGATTAGTTTATCTATGGATGCACTGAACCTCAGTTTCAGTCATGAAATGAGTTCTCTAGGATGAACAGTTCTTAATCTATGGGTAACTATACCTCAAATCCATGGGGAAACTGATCCTTATGTAATCTATATCTCAAAATAGTATAGATCCACATGGTCCTAATCTAAGAAATTGTAATTGAGCAAGCAATAACATTTAAATGATTGCATATAGTTTGGTAGTGGAACCCATATCCCTAGTGTCTTTAATTCCTAATTCATTCATCTTTTTATTATTCTTTTATCCAAACATCAATCAACCAACTATTTCCTAATTTTTTTTGACCTATTGGATTCAATATTGATTTCTTAACAAAGTTTTCTCTTGGGTTCGACAAGATAAACTATATTGAAACAAAAATAGCATTCTTGCGAGTGAGTGGTATTTCATGTATAAATAGGATAAATTTGAAACTAATTGCATTTAGATAACTTCCCATGTTGTATAACTGCACATCAACTTTCAGTGTCTTTTCTGAGGGAAATAGAATAATGTTTGCATTCATAGTTGAGACTGATAAAGTTATCCTTTTCAGTTCATATTCACTCATTTCTACTTGAATTTTTTTGCTCTATTTTGTTCTTTGTCTTTCTCTTTTTAAGGAACTAATAGTGTCTGAAATTCTACACAAACATCAGTTTTACACCTCTTGATCTCGACCCTGAGATTGATAGGATCTTCCATCGTCTATACTATGGAAATAGGAATAGAATGTGCGAGCAAGATATCACCCATTGGGTGAACATGGCTCCTGTAGACCATAGAGAGGACCTCACTAAAAAAGAAAAGTTGCAATTGTATATGATAACATGGCCATAGAGGCCACTAGTTTTGTAGTTGAATGTCACAAATAGAATAAGGGTTGACCTATTCCAAAAGCTACATGTGAGCATCAACATGTGGTTCGTTTGACTGTTACAACCCCACAATTTGAGATCATGTCATAGCGGGTCATGATGATGTAATGTTATGTTTTTTCCATTATCAAAGGTTATGATTTCCAAGACCACTTCTAGAGATTTTTAGAACTTTGTGATTTGAAAAAGTAAGGAAAACTATATGAAGATGATTATACTCTATTTTTCAAGTATTCTTTGATGTAAAAGGTGAGGAGTTGGTAAAATTCCAATGAGAGAGATGCAATCATGACTTGGGAAGTCTTCAATCCAATTTAATGGAGACATACTACACTCAATCTCTCACTTATCATATTTGGGGCCAGATCACATATTTCTTGAAAAATTATTTCCCTATTATGTTGTGAACATTGTAAACGATAACATGTTGTCTGTTGTAATCAGCCAATGATTAAAGCACTATTTTGGAGGTGAGGTAGAGTCCCAAATTAAGGAGGTGCAACTTTGCACCATTCCATAGATTCTTGCTCTATAGATCATCTAGTCTAGGACGTTAAACAATGACGCTTGTTGGGAGGCAACCCAACCTTTATTTTCTTTAAATTTTTACGTTCAATTTTCATTTTAAGTTGTCACTTTAATCCATTTTTTGTAAAAATGGTATGTTGACTCATTTTTGGAGTGTGTAGGGATTTAAAGTCGGTACCACCAAGTTTCGCAATCGGTGGCACCAAAATGGGGTCAGTGTGTTATCTACAACAGTAGCACAAACTCAGTACCACTGACTCCAATGGCCAGTACTACTGAGTCTCTAATGATCTTTTGAGGGTTCACTGATAAGGAATTGGTGCCACTAACTATTCTAGTCAGTGCTACTGACTTTTGGGAGCACCTAGGTTCAGTATACCGAGTCCACATGTTCAAAAGCATTGATAGATTGTAACACTCGATACTATAGACACAAAAACTTGGTACTATCGACTCGCCACTTCAACAATCCAGGTGGTCACGATCGAACAACCATGAAGAACTTCATCGAAAGGTCGATGGTACCGATCCATGACACAAGTCGGTACCATCGACGGGTCGTCGATACAATCAATAGGTAGTTGGTACCACCGACTTAGTCCGGTCTGCGCCATCTATGTCAGGCAATCATCGGTCATTGATGCAATTGACCATGGATTGTGCTAGCCAACTAGGTACCATCAACTTAGAAAGTCTATAGTACCGAGTTTTCCACGTTCAACTATATAAGAAGGGGCGATGGAGCCATTTTATTCACATTCTCAACATCCACTCCTAAATTCCATAACAAGGCTACACTAGGGATTGATGGTCTTCCTCATGCTTACATTCTCTTACTCTCCTTCTTACATCAATGACATGGCTCCTAGGAGAGGAGTTGTTCTCCTGCAGGGTGAGTTGGTCCCCCGGCCAATCTGCATTCAACACCAATCCTTGGAGATAAGGAAGCTCTATGGGGAGTTGCAGACGAGGCATGTCATCCTGATGAGATATGGCGATCTCACATCGATCAAGATGGCAGGCTTTACTGACAACATGTGATAGGTATGTTATATGCAAGAAATGGAGGGAGATAATCCTTTCTTCAGTGACTGGAAGACCTACCCATATCTTGTCTAGGAGTTCTTAGTATCGCTTAACGTTCTCATCGCCCCTGAGAAGAAGATAGGAGATGAATGGCGGGAAGGCAAGTTCAACTTATACCTCTTCAACAACAACTATTGTCTCATGTTGAGGGCTTTCAATCATATCTTCAACTGGGCTCATGTCCCAGAACACTCAGATCCATCAGACTTCGACTAGGACTTGGCCTGGGAGAATTTAACTGAGGTGCCAGTAGGATTCCGTATAAACTAGCACATCAGTTCTATGACTAATATTGAGCATCCTTTTGCTCGTATGCTTCATCGTCTCTGTGTCAACACTATCTTCACTCGATCCGATCAAGCTTAAGGGAAGGTCTAGAAGGCATACCTTTACTTTCTCTACCGGCTACTAGAGGGGGAGATTGTTAATTTTGGAGCTTTTCTACTGCTCCATATGATTTTTGTGAGGCACATGTGACAAGGAAGGAACCGAACTTATTTGGGGTTCTCATCACTCCTATTGATCTCCACTTGTGCCTTGATTTATCCACCCTCGAGCCATTGGATGATACAACATGGTTGGACCTCCTTCACTTTTGCAAGTCTCATTTCCTCCAATACCACCATAATGTGCTCTATCTGCATTGTACTCGCCGAGGCATATTTTGGGAGAGGAGCCTTCCCAGCCCTATCTTCAACCTGTGTGGGGTTGAACATCTTAGGTGGACACTGAACAAGGTGAAAGTTGAAGATCCACCCAGGGAAGCAGCTCAGAGCGATGACGAGGAGCTCAGTGGTGATAGTGATGATGATGTTGAGGAGGTGGAGCCTACCATCCTCATGACTAGAAGAGCGGTCCCACACAAAATGGCCCGCACATACACTGCCTCGACTTCCTTGGCCCTACCACCTTCCCACGAGGAGAAAGACCCGTATAACATGGTGGGTATGTATACCATGTTGTATGAGATCTAGACAGGACAACAACAACATTAGGCAACACTGGCTAGCTTGTAGGATATTCAAGGAAGGTTGTACAAGAACCAGTAGGAGATCTATGAGAATGAACACCTTCTCTTGGACAACCAAGAGAATGTTCACATGCAGCTACACTAGATGGAGTAGTACCAACAACCTTTATTTGACAACTACGGGAAATGTGGATACTTCAGGGAGTAACCACAACTGCAACCTAAGTCTCTTAAAGACCTCTCATTCTAGGGGATGCTCCCTCCACATAACCCCAACATGCCACCTCTGTCATTCTGAGCCCTGGTACCACTATTCCACCTCATGGGTGTGAGTGTTGACTATGTGGACATAGTCATATTCAAGCTTAGAAAGGATGCTAGAACAACGTTCTAGCTTTGTTTTTCTTATTTTTATTTTTAGTTGTTTGATTTATTTTTAGTTGTGCAAGTATAGATCCACGTCTATCAAGTGGAATTGTGGAGTAGTAAATGCATGGTTTTATTTATGAATAGATTGTACTCTCTGTGTTGCATGAATATGGTCATATCCTTAAAAGCTTAAATTTTAAAATATTTTTATAACACCACTTTAGGAAGTGTTCAGACTAGTCAGCATTAGGACTTAGGACATACATGAAAGGCTAAATCAACTTGGGAATGTGAATGATGAAGATGTTGATCCTAAATTGACCAAACCATAATGATATCTTAAATGAAAATTCAAGAAATAAACCTTTAGATCACCCGAAACACATGCCAAATAAGGGGGACACGTCATAATATAATGAAAGGCATTGTCTCTTAGTTTTGTGATTCTATTTATTTTCCATTCATTTTTGACTCACCACCTCAAAAATTTATGAGTACTCCAAGTTATTTTCCTTGATTGCATTGCAAGACACAATAGGAACATATTAGTTTGTTTTCTTGCATTTGAACATGGAAGAAAAATATTACATTTGTATGCATACCATCTTAGCTTGCATAACACTGTTCATGTAGTTGCATACATTTCAACATCACAAGCATACTTTCCTAAACATGTGGATTTTAATTTTCAATTATAAAGATAAAAGTGGAGGGATACACCTCCAAGAAAATAATATAAAAAAGAAGAAATGAGAAAAATTATAAATTCAAGAAGCATGAAACTTAGCCATTTGAAAAATATATATAATTTATTGTTAAAAAAACAAAGGGGAGAGTGTATCCCGCATGTTTGTTTTAATGATAATTTAATCCACATGTGCATTCTTCTGAGTTGTCAAACAATGTCAATTCGTTCATACACACATCATCTTAGGAAAAAAAGTTTTTTTTAGGCATTAGGATTCATTCATGGCATTCATTTCATCCATCTAGGTTCATTTTTCTCTATGCATAAATAGGTTGGATGTACTTATGAATTTTCAAATTCCACTGATCTTGAACCATTAATTTCTCTTATTGGTAGGCCACTCTAAAGATTTATCCCCTCATTTTTGCTTATACAGAGATCTGCTTCCAAATAGTTGATAGTTAGGAAAGAGAAATTTCGTGTAGGGAATCACACAATGCACCAAGCGAATGTTTGAGTAACAATGATGTTAACTACTTTCTTGATAGTGTCATTGACTGAAGGTGGACATCTTTTATGGAAGTTTTTGGTCACTTTAGAGCAGTTATCAGTTCAGTGGTCAGTGAAGGCCAATTTAGGGTTGGATAGGTGGATTTGAGTAAGAAAGGAATGTATGCGTTATGTCCTTTTGCTGACTCTTGTCAAACAGATATGACAGAGTGTTTCTCGAGGTTGAGCAACATTTAAGCTTAGGGGAGTTTGATGCATGTGTTTTTAGTCACCATTTCAGACACATTTTTCCTTAATTTCATGTGTAGATTAGTCATTTATTTGATTTATTATGCATGAAATGACTTAGATGGCATGTTTCTTTGAAATGCATCAAATTATATGCTTTTTACTATTTTATGTAATATTTTATGCATCCAAATTTCTTATGATGATTTTTGTGTGTTTTCAGGAATAAGGAAGAGCCACAGACTCAGTGCTACTGACCTGACAATAGTTGGTGGTACTGACTTGACATCAGAGGCCTATTGGAAACTTGCCAAAGTCAGTTCTACCGACAATAGAAGTTAGTGCTACCGATTCAGCATCAGCAAGCCCCAACATGAATTGAGAAAAATCGATGCTACCAAGTTTCCAACTCAGTGCTACCGAGTTGACGTCAGAGAGGCAGCTCGAAAACCACAAAACTCACTGCTATCGAGTCCAGTTGATAGTACTGACGGGGTCGGGATCACGTAACCAAACCTAACTGACTCAATACTACTGACTCACCTAGTTGGTACTACTGAGTTTGTCCGATCAGGCCAGCCAAAGACTTATCTTTAATCCAATAGTGGATGTTAATTTGTACCCCAAGTGCCTCCTATGACTTAGGGGGACGATGGTTAAAGAGAGTAAAGTAGTCATTTTCATTGCACCACGACAAGAAAGAGAGAAAATAAGAACTGAGGATCGAAGACTTTGACTGAGGAGATCTGGGAACCTCTAGGGGACAATTCTACAGTTGGAAGACTGCAGAACGCTCGCACGATAGAGGGGATCCTCCAGACTGGTAGAGATTCAGGGGTTACTTTAGTTTCTTCATGGTTCCCACATTTTTCTTCTTTCCTCCCACATATTCATTAATGAAAACCACGCAAGGCTAAAAACATGTATTCCTTAGGATCTAGGAGTATCCCGTATTTACATTGTGATTGATTTCTATGCATTACTATCATTTTTATCTCTTTTTACTGGAAATAAATCTATGAAAGCTTTATGTTCTACTTGTGCTTGATCACCTTGAGTGGATTGATAGACGATTACTCATCTAGGGAGAGAGGTTAAGGGTCAGAGAGTGTAGATTTACCCATCTACTGTGCCCTTTAGGAAAAGTGGAGTGTAAACAGGAGGAGAAACCCATAGAATAACTGTAAAGTATCTAAATAATCAACCAATAACTACGGAAGTGGTATTGGCATTAGATTAGGTAGTGAATTACACTACAGGAGTAGGTAATTCTAGATATATGCTCCTTATCAAGGAATTGAGATAATAGATGTTAGTGTATGTGAGATCGATCATTAGTGTTGTCCATGGTGAAACCACTGTACTAAGGAATTCACCCCATATCTGATTAATTCAACCTTTAATTCATTTTATTTCTTCTTTTGTTCCTTCTTTCAACCCAATTTAACCATTTACAATCGGCTTAGCTTATTTGATCACAGTTAGTAGTAGTCCACTGGATAAATGCTTCCCTGTGTTCGACTCGAGCTTCACAAGGCTTTATTATTTTGATGCATTCACTTGTGTAATATGCATGGTAAAATTGTGTCACCTTTGAAGTTGATGTTTTCAATAAAGAATCTCACTCAAGTATATGTGGATGAGATAGCGTGTTTACATGGTATCCCAACTACTATCACGTCAGATAGAGGTCCTCAGTTTACAAGCCACTTTTGGAAGCATTTGCACATAGATTTAGGTATGCAGTTGAGGTTCATCACTATTTTCCACCCACTGACGAATGGTCAATCTGAGAGGACCATACAGACCTTGCAGGACCTATTGAGGGCTTGTGTCTTGTAGTTTTTGGGGAGTTGGGACATCCACCTCAGTCTAATAGTGTTTGACTATAATAACAGTTATCAGAGGAGCATCGACATGGCACCGTATGAGGCGTTGTATGGGAGACATTACATGTCTTCATTGTGTTGGTATGAGATAGATGAATATCAGCTTCTTGGTCCTGAACTAGTATAGAAGACAATATAGATGATTAAAGTGATACGACAATAGTTGAAAGTAGTAGGATGATAAATAAAAGTTGTATGCTGATAATCATCGGAGAACCTTGGAGTTCCATGCAGGGAACAAAGTGTACCTCAAAGTCTCTCCATGGAAGTGTGTTTTGAGGTTTAGGAAGAAGGGTAATATGGCTCCTAGGTATATGAAACCTTATCGTATGGTGGCACACATTGGGAAGGTGGCCTAAAGGTAGGAGTTTCTGCTTGAGTTGCAGTGATTGAATCCAATGCTCCATCTATCTATGTTGAGGAAGTGCCACCCTAATAAAGTGGGGGTTGATCTTGATGAGGATATGTCCATCATTGAAGGGCCTATGTTGATCCTTGAAAGGAGAGTGAAGAAGTTGAAGAAGAAGGACATAGTGCTTGTGAAAGTTTTGTGGCATCATTGTGGCATTGAGGAAGCCACGTGGGATCTTGAGGAAGAGATTTAGAAGGAGTACATGTCTCTTTTCACATAGGATTTTGAGGGCAAAATCCTTGTTAGGGCTTTATGTCTTGTAATATCCCTAACCTATCTTTTGGGAGAACAATGTTTTCATTGGCATGATGATGTTATTAGTACATTGGTCTAATCCTTTTAGATGATCTTAGGGCTTGTGGAGAGTTTAAGTCTCCAATTTGAGTTTGTTTGGATGTTATTTGTGCTTTGCATGCTTATTTTAGGCCAATTTGCAATTTACCCATTTGTGGGGGTATTCTTATAAATTACCACCTCTAGAGTGTCCCTTCGGGGCCTTCTTTCTAAAAGGGAGTGACGGACATTGGTGGGCTATTGATGAGGAGAAATGACCATGTGTTGATATCTATTGGGAGGAGTTCAGATGAGAGTTTGTCAGTAGGTACTTTTCGTGTACCTATATGGATGAGAAGATCAGTCAGTTTGAGCGGATCCAGTAGGAATCCATGTCAATCAATGAGTACGAAGCAAAGTTTATGGATCTTTTGAAGTTCTATCTTCACATGGCATCGATGGTTGAGGAGATGATTCGACATTTTAAGAAGGGTCTAACCATTGAGTTGACGACAACAGAGACATATTTTGAGAACCATGAGAAGGTTACGATGTTTGTGGAGTCTATAAGGAGGATTTGATGGTCTACAGTCGAGATGTACGAGAGGATTGTCAAGAATAGGCTGACATAGTCTCAAGGGAAGTCATTATCAAGCTTTAAGAAGCTTAGGTTTTCTGCACTGCCAACACAATAGAGGTCCAGTGTACATAGCAGTGATCGCCCAAAAAGGGCAGAGGGTGCAGTTTTCCACCAGCAGGAGCTCAAAGTGTAGCATCATCTTTGGTAATTGGGCCATCAAGGCCATGGTATGAGAGAAAGACCTGCTACAACTATGGACAGATTGGGCATGCGATGTTGTTCTACCCTATGAAGAATGAAAAAGTCACCAAACAATTGAGGCAAAGCTAACAAGGCTCGCAAAGACATCAGTTCAATGGTAGTGGAAGGTGATATAGACAAGCATCTCAAGCTGGTTCTTCAGAATAGGTCAATTGAGGAAAAGGACGGCAATAGGCGATGACTAGATTCTACACTATGAGTCAACGTGAAGGAGTGGTCAACCCATGAATAGTGAAATATTAGATGGAGTTATTTCATTCTGATTTGTTTTCTTCTTGTGTTATATATATTTTGGTTGATCTGGGTGAGACACACTCTTTTGTACTCGAGATGTGATTGATGCTTATTCTTTTCCTATTAGCCATAGATGGGATAATCTTCATTTATAAACCCAATTAGTTGGTCTTGTAGAGTTGTGGGTGATGTGTCCTTCATGTGTCCTTTCTTTCTCAAGACATTGCATTCAAGTGGACCTCTTCCCACTTAACATGCATGGATCTGATGTGATCCTTAAAATGGATACTTTGGAGAAGTATCAGGTGGTCTTGGAATGTAGTTACAAGGTTGTGATGTTTATACATGGTTCCGAGACATGGACCTTACAACATTATAGGAAGATTCTTCCTACTTGTTTGGTGTCAGCGATGGTGGTTGAGGATATGTTCTTAGCGCATGTTGTGGATTCCAAGGCAAGGAGTCTGAGTATCTAGGAGGTGTGAGTTGTCATAGAGTTTAAACATGTGTTCCCAGACTAGTTCCCTAGTGTTCACCCTATTAGGGAGATTGATTTCGAGATCAATCTAGTCTTAGACAGGTAATTGATAGCACAAACACTATATAGGATGGCACCACCAGAAATGGTAGAGTGAAAGAAACAGTTGCAAGAGATGCTTGAGAAGGGCTTCATCAGACTGAGTATTTCATCATGGGGTGCACCCGTGTTGTTCATGAAAAAGAAAGACGTATCAATGAGACTGTGTATAGACTACAGACAATTCAACAAGGTAACGATAAATAACAAGTATCCCTTGCCATGGATAGATGACTTGTTTGATTAGTTATGAGGTGCTACAATTTTCTCCAAGATAGACCTAAGGTCGGGGTACCAATAGTTGCGGATCAAGCAGATGATATACCTATGTCAACTTTTTGGACTAGGTATGGTCATTATGAGTTTGTGGTTATGCCATTTGTGCTAACTAATGCACCCATAACGTTAATGCAATTGATGAACAGAGTGTTCTGACCATTCCTTGATCAGTTTAGTGGTGTCATAGATGACATCTTGATTTACATTCATGACAATCAATAACATGAACAACATCTTTGTCAGACGTTGATAGTGTTGAGGGAACATTAATTGTATGCCAAGTTCAAAAATTGCCAATTTGGCTAATGGAGGTGTCTTTCCAAGGAATCATGATATCTACCTAAGGTGTTTGTGTGGACCCCAAGAAGGTTGAATCTTTACTAGAGCGGGATCAACCAAAAACACCAGCAGAAGTGTACAATTTTTTTGGGTTTGGCATGTTAATATAGGAGGCTCATTAAGAACTTCAACTATGTGGTGTTTCCCCTAAAAGCTCACTAGGAAGTATATACATTTTGTCTGGGATGACATATGCCAACGTGCCTTTCAGTTGTGGAAAGAGAAGTTAACAAGTGCACCATTGCTAGTGCTTCCTGAGTAAGGGAAAGGTTACATAGTTTTCTATGATGCATCACATACTAGTTTGGAATGTGAGCTGATGCATGACAAGAATGTGATATCTTTTGTGTCATGACAGGTGAAGAAGAATGAGGAGAACTATCCTACCCATGATCTGGAGTTGGCAGCTATGGTTCATGCCTTGAAGACCTAGAGGCACTACCTTTATGGTGAGAGGTGCCATATCTTCACAAACCAAAAGAACATGAAGTATATCTTCTCATAGTAGGGGTTGAACGTGAGGAAGATGCACTAGATGGAGTTAATAAAGGACTATGATTGTACTATTTATTATCATCTAGGCAAGGAAAATGTCATGGAAGATGCACTGAGAAGAAAGTCTTCTTCAACATCATCAGTGGGCAGTGCACAATTGAACTCTTTGGTGTGTCATAAGAGAGACATGTTGGTATACTTGCATCAAATGAACATGAACCTAGAGGTGTCCATGCTAGTAGGGTTGTTGGAACATTTGTAGGAGAAGCTCACATTGAGACAATAGATCAAAGAGGCACAACAAGCTGATATCGTGATATAGCAGATATGATTAGAGTTTAACATCGACAGGCGTGATGGCTTCCATGAGATAGATGATGAGATTGTATGTTACCATGTTAGAGTTGTTGTTCTTGATGCTAGTAATATGAGGCAAATGGTTCTGGAAGAGGCTCACTCTTCTATGTACACTATGTAACCAGGTAGCACCAAGATGTATCATAACATTAAAGATTTGTATTGGTGGTCTGGCTTGAAGTGGGATGTAACTACATTTGTTGCCAAGTGCGCATTGTGTCACCAAGTCAAGATAGTGCATTAGAAGCCTATATGGACATTACAATCATTAGCCATACCACTATGAAAGTGGGATCATGTCACAATGGACTTTGTGGTTGGTCTGCCTAGGACAACCAAACGACATGATTCCATTTGGGTGATAGTTGATCGGTTGACAAATTAAGCACACTTCTTGCATGTGAAGACCATGTTTATAGGAGGGAAGATCACTCAGGTATATGTGGATGAGATAGTGTGTTTTCACAATGTCCTAACTACTATCGTGTCAGATAGATGTCCTCGGTTTACAAGCTTCATTTGGGTGTGCTTACACACAACTTTGGGTACACAGTTGAAGTTCAACATTTCTTTCCACCCATATATGGATGGTCAGTCTGAGAGGACCATACAAACCATGGAGGACCTTTTGAGGGCTTGTGTCTTGTAATTTTTAGAGAGTTGGGACATCCACATCAGTCTCATAGATATTTCCTATAATGATAGTTATCGTAGGAGAATCGACATAGCATTGTATTAGGCATTGTATGGGAGATGTTGTGAGTCTCCATTGTATTGATATGAGATAGGTGAATATCAAATTCTTGGTCATGAACTGTTGTAGAAGACAACAAAGATGATTAAAGTGATACGGCAATAGTTGAAAGCAACACGAGACAGACAAAATTTGTATGTTGATAATCGTTGGAGAACCTTGGAGTTTCAAGTGGGGGAAAAAGTGTACCTCAAAGTCTCTCCTTACAAGGCTATTTTGAGGTTTGGGAAGAAAGGTAAGCTGACTCCTAGGTAATATGTTACCTTATCCTATGGTGGCACGTGTTGGGTAGGTGGCCTATGATGGAGCCTCCACTCACGTGGAGTTGCGTGCACCACTAAAAATCCTAGAGGTAGTAAGTCTCTAAGTTTAGCCTTGTGTGTGCTATAATAAGATCTCCACCCACGTATGCTAAGATACATGGAAGTCTTATTGTAGTACAGTTGAGGGTTGAATCCATGAGACAACGGTCTTGTTAAGGGTTAACAAGATGGAAAATGTTATAATTCTACTTATCTACTTAAGAGTTGATATTTAGATCGAAGAGTTGATTTGATGGTTAAACTGAGTGCAAAGTAAACTAAATAGCAAGAAAGTAAACTTAAGGTTGTAAACCATATTTAGAAACCACTAGGATGTGATCGAGTTTCACCACCACTATATGGATCAAAACATTCATTTTAATAACATGGCTTGCAATAAGAGTCTAAATAGTTGGTATCTTTGTAGACTTAGCTTCCTTTCAGATAACTAACTATGAGAAGTGTGGGAGTATTGCAATGCCAGCCATCCCCGAACGAATGGTCACTTACTTTGCATCACTCCCTTTGCAAAGTGTGTTCCTCGACCTATCAAAGTTGTACTTTCATACGTCAACTGATTCCATTTCATAGTATGAAAGTACAACGATGGAAGTGAGTTTACTCTACTCCTTGAAAAATACTCCTAGATATCGAAATAGATATATGGTGACTACATACATCAAGAACCAACATGCAATCGATATTCGAATCTAAAAGCACAAACGTAGACAATTCATACTAGTAGAAAATAGGTAACACAAGTTGGTGATCAAGAAACTAGCATTCATTAAACGATTGATGTTGAACTAAAAAGATAGTATTTCTCTATTGCAAAAAGATAGTGTATGGAACTACTCTCTCATGGCAAGAACAAAGAAGGAGGCATGAAGAGAGAGGGAGAACATCATCTCCACGTAGGAGGGAGGAAGGTTGACCCCTTAGAGGAGAGAACAAATATCTTCACACTGCGTGGTTGCCTTGGTGACGAATCCTTCACTTCCCACCTTCTTTGTCGATGAGAGAGAAAGCAGCTTGAGGATGGAGTATGGATCTCAGACCGGTAGCCTTGGGGCAATGGATGAAGGTTGAAACAACTCTGGAGCAATTGAGGTAGCCTTTAGGCATCTAAGACTTGATGATTAGTGAGGACCCCTTGGGTCCTATTTATAGGCTTCGAGGAGATTTTCAACGGTTTTGGGTTATTTGGATCCTCACGGTTTGGAGATCGTTTGGACTCTCTTGGTTTGGAGACCGTTGGAGCCCTCACTGTTTGGAAACCATTTAGATCTTCCTGGTCTTGCGACCGTTTGGCTTCATACGATCTTGGGACCGTTTGGCTTCATACGGTCTTGCGATCAGTTGGCCTTCATATGGTCTGGGGACCGTTTGGCTTCATACTATCTTGGGACCGTTTGGCTTTCATTCGGTCTTGGGATCGGTTGGCCTTCATTCGGTCTTGGAACCATTTGGCTTTCATTTGGTCTTGGGACCGGTTAGCTTCATGCAGTCTTGGGACCATTTGGCCTTCATTCGGTCTTGGGACTGTTTGGCTTTCATTCGGTCTTGGGACTAGTTGGCCTTCATGCGGTATAGGGGCCGTTTGGCCTTCATTAGGTCTTGGGACCGTTTGGCCTTCATTCGGTCTTGGGATCGTTTGGGGTTTTTGCAATTTTGTTTTTGTTTTTCTGTAAGTAGAAAAAGAGAAATGTCAGTCTATTGGTACATTCACAATAAAGTGGAAAGTTAAGGATTTTATCTAATTTATCTAAGAAAGAGTGTGGAAAACTAAGAAAAACTAGTAAGATAACATCACAAAATGGGAGGTTATCACCCCCCTAACTTAGAGTCTAGCTTGTCCTCAAGCTGGATAGAGCTAAGGCACGTAGTGGCAAGGTGATTTTATTTAGTGAATATTTCAATAGTCTTGCTTTAGTTCTAAACCAGAGATCTCCCAGAGTCTTATCGTGGATTCTACACGCACCAACTCTTTCAGGAATCAGGAGTTCCATGGAGCTCAGGTTTCTTCCATATCGCGTAACTCGCATTGGGACCACATTTTCCTTGATTGTATTCTATGCATGCTTTCGACTCTGAGCAGTTTTATACTACTTTGAAAATCCTACCGGAAGCTAAGATAGGTACGAGGGTTGGTTGAAGGCTGCTGTGTAACTCCCCCTTTGAAGGGGGAGGGTTTATCTAAACTTTTAGGGTCTCACTACCGGGCGTGATACATCTGCCTTTGTGAGGGCAACTGAATGTATCGGTCGGGAAAGACCTTTATTAGCTTTTTCATATATGTAGAGACCTTAGGATCTCACTTCTGGGTGTGACACATCTGCCTTTGTGAGGGCGGCTGAATGTACCGGCCGGGAAATACCTTTATTGGCTCTTCATATAGGTCCTTATGCATGGCACAACTCTCATGTTTTTATTCAACACTCTGGCTTTTATTCATATGCTCACTGGCTTAGGAATTGGGTATTTAGGGATTTGATTTGGGCTGCCAAGCCTCTTTTTGAAAAGAAGAAAACTATTCTCTAGTGTTTCTAGACATGCACTGTTTCGATTTTGTACTTGGTGGTCCACCTGCGAGGTTCCTTAATTTGGATTTCACTTGTTTCCCTCCCGTCCTTGAAAGCGTTTGGCTTGTTTCGGCCACGATGTTAACCTGTGGAGAGTCTGATGTAGAATTGAAGCAAAAGCATGAAAATCGAGTATGAAAGTGATTTATTAATTCACCATTACATGCCTAAATGCTACTTATGTAATTTCTTCTTAGGACTACTATGTCTCTAACTTAGCTAGGGGTGACCCTTTTCCAAAAGGAATGTTGTTCTTATGTACAAAAGTTATTCTATCAAAGAAATTATCAAAAGAATCTAAATGTCAAATAATTTGTGCAATAAAGACAAAATAAATGGAAGAGTAGAGAGAAAAAGGTTTGAATATAATACCTCACCCTTGCCCAATGTACTCCCCCCCAACTTATCACTCACTCTGTCCTCAGAGTGTCAAAGTGATAGGTTGAGAAGTACATGGGCAAGGGTATCATTGTTCTATTAATCCCTTGTTTGCTCCATAAGAACGTAGTAGATTAGCTGCAAATTTTCCACATAAAGCGTGATAATATACGTCCTTCATGTCCTCCACACATTTTCTAAGAACAGTGAGGGTATACATCCAATAAAGGATGTGGAAACCACAGTCATTTGATTCTCTGATCTGCTGGGAACATCTGTGGCAGAAGGCTGGGTGGTGGAAATGTTCCTTATTGTACGCCATTATGTGTTTGCCGAGAAGATCATGTAGTCATTCAGCACAATCCTTCACCACTTCCTCTGTGGGCGTCTTTGTTGTAGAGGCATACTCTTTTTGGTTTGGATCAAACTGGCTATCAGAACTATATTAGATGATTGTAGTTCCCTCATGTAATTTTGTTCCCAGCAGAATCCCATGCTAAGAGTGAAGAAAAGGAAACATAATGAACTTCAGAGTCGTATGTTGAAGATATGAGATAAGGGATTTTGTGGTTCCCAAGTTCTTTGACCTGAGTAAATCATCGTTCATGTATGATGACACCATATAAACTGTATGTCAATTTTTGATGGAGCCGTTACTCGTGTGGAGTTGCGTGCACCACTAAAAATCCTAGAGATAGTAAGTCTCTAAGTTTAGCCTTGCGTGTGCTATAATAAGATCTCCACCCACGTATGCTAAAATACATGGAAGTCTTATCGTAGTACAGTTGAGGGTCGAATCCACGAGACAATGGTCTTGTTAACGGTTAACAAGATGGAAAACATTATAATTCTACTTATCTACTTAAGAGTTGATATTTAGATCGAAGATTTGATTTGATGGTTAAACTAAGTGCAAAGTAAACTAAATAGCAAGAAAGTAAAATTAAGGTTGTAAACAATATTTAGAAACCACTAGGATGTGATCGAGTTTCACCACCACTACACATGGATCAAAACATTCATTATTTGTAGACTTAGCTTCCTTTCAGATAACTAACTAAAAAAAGAGTGGGAGTATTGCAATGCCAGCCATCCCCGAATGAATGGTCACTTACTTTGCATCACTCCCTTCGCAATGTGTGTTCCTCGACCTATCAAAGTTGTACTTTCATACGTCAACTGATTCCATTTCATAGTATGAAAGTACAATGATGGAAGTGAGTTTACTCCACTCCTTGAAAATCGTTCCTAGATACCGAAACAGATATATGGTGACTACATACATCAAGAACCAACATGCAATCAATATTCGAATCTAAAAGCTCAAACGTAGAGAATTCATACTAGTAGATAATAGGTAACACAATTTGGTGATCAACCAACTAGAATTCATTAAATGATTGATTTTGAACTGAAAAGATAGTATTTCTCTATTGCAAACTCATGAATTACAATGCATGGAATGAAAACATGGGTAACGGGGATACTCCCCGCACCCTAGTGTATGGAACAACTCGCTCATGGCAAGAACAAAGAAGGAGGTAGCAAGAGAGAGGGAGAACATCATATCCATGTAGGAGGGAGGAAGGTTGACCCCTTGGAGTAGAGAGCAACTATCTTCACACTGCATGGTGGCCTTGGTGATGAATCCTTCACTTCCCACCTTCTTTGTTGATGAGAGAGAAAGCAACTTGAGGATGGAGTATGGATCTCAGACCGACAGCCTTGGGGCGATGGATGAAGTTTGGAACAGCTCTGGAGCAATTGCGGCAGCCTTTGGGCATCTAAAACTTGTTGATTAGTGAGGACCCCTTGGGTCCTATTTTTAGGCTTTGAAGAGATTTTGAACGGTTTTGGGTTATTTGGATCCTCACAGTTTGGAGACCATTTGGAATCTCTTGGTTTGGAGATCATTTGAGCCCTCATGGTTTGGAGACCGTTTGGATCTTCCTGGTCTTGAGACCGTTTGGGTTCATACAGTCTTGGGACCGTTTGGCTTCATACGGTCTTGGGACCGTTTGGCTTTCATTCGGTCTTGGGACTGGTTGGCCTTCATACAGTCTTGGGATCGTTTGGCACCAGTTGGCCTTCATGCAGTCTTGGTACCATTTGGCCTTCATTCGGTCTTGGCACCATTTGTCTTTCATTCGGACTTGGGACCGGTTGGCCTTCATGCGGTCTTGGGACTGTTTGGCCTTCATTCAGTCTTGGGACCATTTGGCTTTCATTCGGTCTTGGGACCGGTTGGCCTTCATGCGGTCTTGGGACCATTTGGCCTTCATTTGGTCTTGGGACCATTTAGGGTTTTTGCAATTTTTTTGGGTTTTTCTGTAAGAAGAAAAAGAGAAATGTCATTCTTTTTGGGTTTTACGGGAGGTAGAGAAGGCAGAGGAAACAAAAACATTTCTTCTCCCAAACCTAGTATGAAGGAATTGCGTCAACATCTATACAATAGGAAGGATGGTTTGTAGAGGTGTACCTTGTCCCGAGGCTTGCTCAATGACATTACCTCACGGCTAGCGCGTCCTTCACCTCCGGTCTTGGATGATGTCTATGCAGCTCCTGGTCACACCCGGACTGACGTCTCCTAGTCGCACTTAGACTGACAGATTGACAGATGTCCTCCAAGCGACAGAAAATCTCCCACTTATGTAGTAGTCCACACGGACCACCTGGAACTCCGATCTCCTTGTCCCACAAGGAATTGGAAGGAGTTGTACCCTTTTGTCGATGTACTAGTCGACGACACACTCTCCTGCAACCAGTTGTTGTTCTGCAGTGTTCTCATTTGTTCTCTGAGAAGCCCCCTATACCCCTCTATATATAGGAGGGGTCAGGGTCAGGGTTCTCTGCCCCCGACAATGTGGGACTAAAGCTGGAGTAGAAGTGTTCGAATTTTCCACAAATTTGTACACTATTGTAGCTGAACTGGGTGTTTCAAACATGAACCGTTTGGTTGGGGACCTGAGCCGATCGGTTCACACCTGAACCGGTCAGTTGGGGCACCTGAACTGGGCGGTTCACTTTGGAACCAATTGGTTCACTACCCTGGTCAGTTTCCGATTGACTTTTCCTCATTTGTTTCAAATTGATCCAAATACCAATCCTTGTCCCAATCTAATTGGACAAGTGAAATGAAGAGAAATTTCGCACCAACCTAACTTACCCAAACTGGCTCGTTTGGACCATTCGAGTCGATCGGTTCAAGACCTTGAACCGGTCGTCTCACTATCTTGATCTGATCGGTTCACCACTTGAACCGGTCAGTTGGCAGTCTAGGTTGTGCAGAAATTAGTCAATGCAGTTCTCAATCAATCTGGCACCCAAATCAGTTAGTCCAACACTTGAACTTGGTGATTCTGAGTCAAGTCAATTGATTGAATGTTTAATTGAACTAATAAACACATTTAGTAAACAATCTAAACATCATTCATGGATAAACTCCTCTTCCAGGTTAAATCCTATGTGTGTGACCCTGCAAGCCCATTTCACGTTGGAAATGAAAGTGCATAACACTTATGACTTCACAAGAAAAGAGCGGTGCCAAGTCGCACATCAGTGCTACCCAAGTGAAAAGGAAAGTTGGAGAACAACTTTCAATCCTACAATCTGTGAATGGTGTTACAGTGAATGTATAATTCCTTTGTCATTGATATCCCTAATGAACTCGAGGCATGGAATAGTCATCATGTCAACGTTCATTCACTTTCTTGATCTCAAAGTAGACTGGAGGAGATATGTATGACATCAATATCACATACTGATTCACACATGCGTGCGCACGCCTATCTCAATCCTACTCATCACATGGCCATGGATATTAAACTCCATCAGGAGGGACAAATCCAATATCTATCACTCACCCCTTAAAAGCCCCATGTGTCATAGCCACCCAATCATCACCTTTATAACAACCCATGTTTTAGGAGTGCATTTGATGATGTCAAAGTGTACCCAACGACATGTGTTGAGTGTAGTGATTTCAGGTCTAAGAATCACACTCACCACCATCACTGTGAGAACTGACTGTGACCACCATATCATGGTTCCATGTGTCAAACTCACGGTGGGTCTGTTCGGTGCACTTGTTCTCTAACAAGTACCTATGTGCTTGGTTTGATATCACTATATCATGACTAATGATATTCTGTCATCAACCAACACCACAATCTAGTCTTGTGTTTCATTGCTGTCTATCTACCTTCCATAATGACATCTGACTAGGGACATAACAAGAATGTACAAACTCTTAGCATCTGTATGATCTCATTGTTCAAGTCACGTACTTGAAGGCGTATGTCATTGAGTATTTTCATTCTCTAGACATTCAATCTATTCTATCATTATCTCATATGACTGAACCAGAATGAATTGGAAGCTTGCCTTTGATGTTTATCAAATCAATCTTAATGTATCCCACCAATCATCACATGATTGGCTCTAAGGGCATACATACCAACAGACTCCCACTTGCACTGTGAGCCAATCACCCTTGAATCATATTCTTAGTGATCTCCAAACATGTCCCACATGTTACTATGCTCCAGCATTAACACAGTGAGTAATGTCATCACCTTGCCAAAGTCAGTATTAATTGCATGTCTCTCATATCTTCGTTGTACGTCACACATATGAGATGGAGTTGCCGTAATATGTGATCTAATATTCCTTTTCTAACCTTTAGCCACATTGCATGACCAAACACTCCTTACTTTTCATCAATGACCAGAATATTTATAAGTTCATCTTTATGAACTCCTAGATCCATATAATATCCACTATTGTTCTCTAACACATGGATACTCGACATTTCCTTTTAAAATGACTTTATTGGAACGTTTCCACTTTTCAACACATTCACTTTTATATATCTCATATATATTTTGTGATAAATTTTCTATCCTTTTTGGAAGTTTGTATCAGTGTAACTCTTTATAATGAACTCTTCCTTATTTCCATTGAACTAGTACTTCTCAAGTACTTATCATGTTCTCATGGAATTCCAATAACCCTTACTAGAACTAGACAGACATCCACTCATCATTTCCCACATACGAGTTATCAGGATGAGCATATCATATTGTCATGTCCTACATACAAGATGATGAATGCATTTTATTCTTGCCATGTCCATACATTCAAGATAACAGGATGATTACATACATGATAGATCCATATCTATTCTTAGTGTTCATGTTCTTCATAAGAATTGAAACACTTGGCTTTGGGATACTAACTCCATGTAACATGGACAAGTTTTCTCCCACTGAATCTGTGTATACTGAACCCTTCAGTACAGATTGCCAATGTATGCTTTCTATTTTCAGGACAAGAGGTTTTCGAGAACTATCTCTATAGGTCTCTATTCCTATCACATAGGAAACATCTCTATCTTCCTTAAATATAATTTCCACACATGATTCCATTCTAGAACATCTCATTCCTCATCAACATGTGGAATGTGAATATGCTCCCACTAAATCACAGATCTCTCTTTATCTTTGTCATATCAGTCAAACCCTTTGACTATATTATCAAATTAAAGATCCTAGTTATGAGTTTCTTGTACTCAATCAATCAAATTGATTAGTCCATTGTAACTTACAAACTTCATTTGCATTAATGGATTCATAAACCTTATAGGTTGTGTCACGTAACATCCTTGTTTTATTCCTCATAAGAATGCGGTTTTAGTATCTGTATGCCAAATCTCTTAGTCATTAAGTTGCAATCAACAAGCATCATCCTTCTCAAAATGTCATCCATGTGTCTTAACGCTTAAGACTCATTCACACTTATGGATTTCATCCAATGGGTTCTACCATTAAGGTCATACCGTATGGTTCACATGGAAGTCATTTAGGATGTAATGGTGATAAATCATAACTCAAAATCTGGTTCCTCAACATCATCTAGATTGTTGAGTCATCATATGACCAACTCATCATATAGATATTTGAGGTGTATCTGTTAAGGAATTTGAGAACTCACGACACTTTGTGATTCTTAATATCGTTTTTTAGTGTAAGGTATTCTCAATTTAAGAAGAATTTAGTTATTTGATAATCATCCTCTAACTCCTTAGAGTATGACTCCTTCTTGATTTAGACATCACCATGCCTTAATCATGAGTTCACTATGATACACTATCATAATCACTCATAAGGTTCTCAAACATTTGGTTTAAGTATCTCATTCATTGATCTCATCAAGAATTAACACTTTACCAAATTTGTACTTCATCTATGATATTCTTGAACACTTCAAGATATTCATGTTGGTATTTCTCTAAACACCATTTGAAGTATTAACATTTTCTCCAATAGGTATATAAATGCATTACATGTATTATACCTAATAGGATACTCATTCTTCCACTACCTTAGTGGAGATTGATTAATCATGTCCAAGAGATTCATATCTCTTACTGGTTCTCTAACCAAAAGAGTCTAGATGTATCCATCACATGGAAACTAGAGATCAATTTATCATGATTTATGCTAATTTGATTGTTTGAGTTATCAATAACTTTTAGGTATCCTTTTATCTTATGCATACCAAGTACCACAAGATAAACAAGGCATTGCCACAAAGATCACATCTTTGAAATTGAAACATCAACTATATTGATAGCCATCCTTGTCACAACAAGATGCAACAAAAAAGTGTTTCTATTGGCAAATTTGAAATAGCAGTTCTCAACTCTATTTCGTGCCCTTCAGGCTAAAACAAACTGAAAGGTACTCCCATCTATGGCATCAACACTTGCTCTAATGATGAGTACTCTTTCTTGGTCCTTTCGCAAAAGCCATCACTTCTTTATTAGATCATACATATCATATATGTCAGATCTATATCTTGGTATCATATACCTTAGATAAAGAAGTGGTTCATTTCATGATACCTTAGGTGGAGATCTCCATCCCCTCCTTCATGTTCCTATGTTCTTCCAGATATAGAGAGCAATTTCTCCTCTCTCATTCACCCTTCCCATGTGCCTTGAGGCTGAAGATGACTTGGGCTGCAGGCTAGCATCAGAACCCTTCTTAGCTTTTCCCTTGCCCTTTCCTTTCTTTCTATTGATCAACATCACAGACTTAGGCTTGTCCTTCTTCATCTGTGCCTTGAAGCTGAAGATGGCTTGGATTACTAGCTAGCATTGGAACGTTTCTTTGTTTTGCCCTTATCCTTACCTTTAAGACTTACCCTTTATTGATTACATCAAAGATTAGGGTTTGTCTTTCTTCATCTTTGCCTATACTGTCCTCAACATGTCCAACAACTCTGTCAACGCTTGTCAAAGTTGTTCATGTTGTAGTTCATCATGAACTGTATGATTCTCGCAACATTTGCAGTATCATACCAGTAGCCAACTCTTAGCTCAGAGGGAATCCTTGTCTACTCAGGTTTTCCACATACCCAATCACATTGAGTGTATGAGAACCAACTGGATCTCCTTCTATCATGACATACTAGGACAGTGTCTTTGAGACATCATATGTCTCATGTTGTCTCTGCAACTCATAGTTCAGAGAATACAACATTCAAGCACTACACATCAATGGCATCCTCAGAATGCTTCCATAAGCATGCTTTCATCCATTGGTGTGGTGGGATCGAGTTCATCTGGTTTTGGAATAACTAGGACTTTAGAGCTTTCACTCTTCAATTGAGAACACTTCTCAACATCCTAACCAGTCATAGAAATTATTCCCATTAGTTTGTTGGTCTCAAAGACTGATCGCAAATAAAGTGATTATTGTTGATTAGACATTTATTGTACAAAAGGAAATATATGCAATTTAGTCCAAAAACTCATTTTTGATTTATTTGATTGATTTGAGAAAGTTGATGATATAATTAGGACTTTAATTACTTATCGCTCCCAATATTTTTGTTCAAATTGATAGCCCTCACCATCAATTTGGAAGATTGCATCGTACAACCTTCTAGTGGGTCAAGATCCTGAAATCCTCTGAGTCATGGACCAGCTAGGGCTGTCACCCACAACTTAGATCTTGCATGTAGGCAATTCTTGCCAATTACATCATATGCAACTGTTGAAAGATGTCATGTGCAACTCCTTGACATTATCACCTGCATGCCTGAAGGTCCTAGATCCTATCTAGGTCACCTTGTTAAGTCCGACCCAAAGCCAACATGATGAATATGCACCCTTCTAGGGAAGACCCACATATACATCCTTCACGCTTCCACGAGATACACGATGCACCATTCTAGGGTGTGCCCACACTTGGCTGATCAAGCTTTTCATGTGTGTCACATTTGGAAGGCATCTAAAACTTTAATATTTATTGAGGGATTTGGTTTTATAGGTACATATACTTATCCAATCACAACAATACATAGTATGTATCATATACATGCTATATCCCACAGAAAACATGTGAAATGATAAAAGCAATGATTATGGCCATCCTAATGTGATTCCTTGAGCCAAGAGGAATCACAACCATCTAGGTCTACATCACATGCAACCTGTTCATGATGAAGTGTTGTAGCCGTCCGAGTTGACAAACTCATTATATGATTGACCTTCTCAGTCCCGGCCGGTCGTCTGGGTGCCACCAGCCGATTAGTTTGCTCCTCCATCGATCAGTTTACCTGGTCGTCGTGCATCTGCTCATGGTCGCCACCCACTCATCTCGCTCCACAAACTGGCCATCAACTAATCAGTTCACTCCTTGAACGGATCGTCTCAGCTGCCGCTAGGATGTCCTTGGTTATTTTACATAACAAGAAATAAAAATCTATCTTATTTACATTGTAAAAAGGGAAACCCCGAGTTAAATTCAGGGGGAGCAACAATAGGAAAGAAATCTCAAGTTATCCCCAGTTACATCAAGAAAAGGAGGTAGGGAATCAGCACACAGACCGAGATGCAAGCAACCACATACAACCAAGCACATAGAGATAGGGTTTATTGGCCATAAACACGCTATACATCCACCACAAAACTTGTTTAAGGGCGACGTGTATCGATTGCATTCATATTACATATCATATATGTATATTGGGATTTGTGGATTTAGGATTGGACATGCATAAAGCCATTTAATTATTCACATCGTATGCAATAAATAAAGATGACAAACCAAAATTAATCACATCAATAATCCTAAAGTATAGAGTGGTTGACCTGGCTTTGATACCACTGTTGGGTTTTATAGGAGGCAGAAAAGGCAGCGGAAACAAAAAAAATTTCTTCTCCCAAACCCAGTATGAAGGAATCGCGTCAACATCTATACAATAGGAAGGATGGTTTGTAGAGGTGTACCTTGTCCCGAGGCTTTCTCGACGACATTACCTCGTGGCTAGCGCGGTCATCACCTCCGATCTTGGACGGTGTCTGTGCAGCTCCTGGTCGAACTCGAACTGACGTCTCATGGTCACACCCAGACTGAAAGATTGACAACTGTCCTCTGAGCGGCAGAAATCTCCCGCCTCTATAGTAGTCCACATGGACCACCTAGAACTCCAATCTCCTTTTCCCATAAGGAATCAGATTGAGTCATACCCTCCTGTCAATGTACTAGTCACCGACACTATCTCCTGCAACCAGTTGTTGTTCTGTAGTTGTCTTTCCCTTGTTGTTCCTCCCTGGATGGGTAGAACTTGCTCGGGCTCTCTCAACTACCACAACCAGAGAGAACGACAACTTTACAAAGCAACATGTGTTCTGAGTTGTTCTCTGAAAAGCCCCCTATACCCCTCTATATATAGGAGGGGTCAAGGTCAGGGTTCTCTACCCCCGACAATGTGGGACTAAAGCAGGAGTAGAAGGGTTCAACTTTTCCATGAAATGTTACATTGCTGCAGTTGAACCGGGCATTTCAAACATGAAACGATCGGTTGGGGACCTAAGCCGATCGTTTCACACCTGAACCGGTCGGTTGGAGCACCTGAACTGGGCGGTTCACTTCTGAACATGTCAGTTCACTACCCTGGTCAATTCCCAATTGACTTTTCCTCCTTTGTTTCAAATTTATCCAAATACCAATCCTTGTCCCAATCAAATTGGACAACTAAAACGAAAGAGAGATTTCTCACCAACCTGACTTACCCAAACTGGCTCGTTTGGAGCAGTTGTGAACCAGTCAGTTGGCAGTCTAGGTTGTGCAGAAATCAGTCAATGCAATTTTCAATCAATCTGACACCCAAATCAGTTAGTCCAACACTTGAACTTGGTGATTCTAATTCAAGTCAATTGATTGAATGTTTAATTGAACTACTAAACACATTTAGTAACCAATCTAAACATCATTCGTGGATAAAATCCTCTTCCAGGTTAAATCCTATGTGTGTGACCCTACGGGCCCATTTCACGTTGGAAGTGAAAGTCCATAACACTTATGACTTCACAAGCAAAGAGCGGTGCCTAGTCACAGATCAGTGCTACCCACGTGAAAAGGAAAGTTGGAGAATAGCTTTCAATCCTACAATCCATGAATGGTGTTACAATGAATGTATAATTCCTTTGTCATTGATACTCCGAATGAACTCGAGGCATGGAACAATCATCTTGTCAATGTTCATTCACTTTCTTGATCTCAGAGTAGACTGGAGGAGATATGTATGACATCAATATCACATACTAATTCACACATGCGTGTGTACGCCTATCTCAATCCTACTCATCAAGTGGCCATGGATATCAAACTCCATCAGGAGGGACAAATCCCATATCTATCACTCACCCCTCAAAAGCCCCATGTGTCAAAGCCACCCAATCATCACCTTTATAACAACCCATGTTTTAGGACTATGTTTGATGATGTCAAAGTATACCCAACAACATGTGTTGAGTGTAGTGATTTTAGGTCTAAGAATCACACTCACCACCATCACTGTGAGAACTGACTGTGACTACCATATCATGGTTCCATGTGTCAAACTCACGGTGGGTCTATCCGGTACAATTGTTCTCTAACAAGTACCTATGTGCTTGGTTTGATATCAGTATATCATGACTAATGAGATTCTATCATCAACCAACACCACAATCTAGTCTTGTGGGTCATTACTGTCTATCTACCTTCCACAATGACATCCGACTAGGGACATAACAAGAATGTGCAACCTCTTAGCATATGTATGATCTCATCATTCAAGTCACGTACTTGAAGGCAGACGTCATTTAGTATTGTCATTCTCTAGACATTCAATCTGTTCTATCATTATCTCATATGACTGAACCAGAATGAATTTGACAGTTGCCTTTGATGTTTATCAAAATAAATCTTAATGTATCCCACCAATCATCACATGATTGGCTCTCAGGGCATACATACCAACAATTATGTTGGTATATTCACAATAAATTGGAAAGTTAAGGATTCTATCTAATTTATCTAAGAAAGAGTGTGGAAAACTAAGAAAAACTAGTAAGATAACATCACAAAATGGAAGGTTATCACCCCCAAAAACTTAGAGTCTAGTTTGTCCTCAAGCTGGATAGAGCTAAGGCACGTAGTGGTGAGGTGATTTTATTTTGTGAAGATTTCCATACTCTTGCTTCAGTTCTAAACTAGAGATCTCCCAGAGTCTTATCGAGGCTTCTGCACGCACCAATTCTTTCAGGAATTGGGAGTTGCATGTAGCTCTGGTTTCTTCCGTATCGTGTAACTTGCATTGGGACCACCTTTTCCTTGATCGTATCCTGTGCATGCTTTCGACTCTGAGTAGTTTTATACTTCTTTGAAAATCCTACTGGAAGCTAAGATAGGTACGAGGGTTGGCTGAAGGCTGTTGTGTAACTCCTCCTTCGAAGGGGGAGGGTTTATCTAAACTTTTAGGGTCTCACTACCGGGCGTGATACATCTGCCTTTGTGAGGGCCGTTGAATGTACTGGTAGGGCAAGACCTTTGTTAGCTTTTTCATATATGTGGAGACCTTACATTCTCACTTCCGGGTGCGACCCATCTGCCTTTGTGAGGGCAGCTGAATGTACCAGCCAGGCATGACCTTTAATTTCTCTTCATATAGGTCTTTATGCATGGAACAACTCTCATGTTTTTATTCAACACTCTGGATTTTATTCATATGCTCACTGGCTTAGGAATTGGGTATTTAGGGATTTTATTTGGGCTGCCAAGCGTCTTTTTGAAAAGAAGAAAACTATTCTCTAGAGTTTCTAGACATGCACTTGTTTCGGTTTTGTACTTGGTGGTCCACTTGCAAGGTTCCTTGATTTGGATTTTGCCTATTTCCCTCCCGTCCTTGAGAGCATTTGGCTTGTTTCGGCCACGATGTTAACCTGTGGACAGTCTGATGTAGAATTGAAGCAAAAGCATGAAAATCGAGTATGGAAGTGATTTATTAATTCACCATTACATGTCTAACTGCTACTTTTGTAATTGCTTCTAAGGACTACTGTGTCTCTAGCTTAGCTAGGGGTGACCCTTTTCCAAAAGGAATGTTGTTCTTATGTACAAAAGTTATTCTATCAAAGAAATTATCAAAAGAATCTACATGTCAAATAATTTGTGCGATAGAGAAAAAATAAATGGAGGAGTAGAGAGTAGAAGGTTTGAATATAATACCTCACCCTTGCCTAATTTACTTCACCCCCAACTTATCACTCACTCTGTCCTCAGAGTGTCAAAGTGATAGGTTGAGAAGTACATGGGCAAGGGTATCATGGTTCTGTTAATCCCTTGTTTGCTCCATAGGAACGTAGTAGATTAGCTGCAAATTTTCCACGTAAAGCGTGATAATCCACGTCCTTCATGTCCTCCACACGTTTTCTAAGAACAGTGAGGGTATACATCCAGCAAAGGATGTCGAAACCACAGTCACTTGATTCTCTGATCTACTGGGGACATTTGTGGCAAAAGGTTGGGCGGTGGAAATGTTCGTTGTTGTACACCTTTGTGTGTTTGTCGAGAAGATCATGTAGTCGTTTGACACAATCCTTCACCACTTCCTCCATGGGTGTCTTTGCTATAATGGCATACTCTTTTTGGTTTGGATCAAACTGGCTATCAAAACTATTATAGATGGTTGTAGTTCCCTCATGTAAGTTTGTTGCCAGAAGCATCCAATGCTCAGAGTGAAGAAAAGTAAACATAATGAACATCAGAGTCTTATGTTGAAGATATGAGATAAGGGCTTCCTTGGTTCCAAAGTTCTTTGACCCGAGTAAATCATCCTTCATGTATGCTGACACGATATAAATCGTAGGCAAGTCCCGTGCTAGAAGAAATTGTTAGGCAGCCATTACGCTCACGTATAATGAACCTTTTACTTGTATGGTTTCACGCAGTGCATCTACAATTATGAGAACATTCCCTTCAAGAAAAAGAAGCTCATCATTCTCTACATATAGCTGAGACATGATGAGTCTGAATTCATTATCTGAAAGATTCTTGCATGTAGCAAGGTTAAAATTCGGCAACATTGGTTGAATAGTAGATAGAGGCACCATGTCTTTGGATGATCTGTTGATGGTGGCTCCTGTTAACAGATCGATGTCCACCTTGTCTTCCGCCATATTGAAAGTATAAGGGTCCCATTGGAATTTTTCTGGGACCTTGGAGGTCTGTTGTTGTTGCTCCAACTCCTTTAGAATTGTTCTGAATGGTTTCTTTTGCGAACGTTGGATAGCAGAGAATAAGTAGCGAGATACATTGTTTTGCACCATTGTCGGGTCCTTGAAGAACCATCTACCACAGATAAGTTCCATGGCATAACGTCCCCGTAAGGAATGCATATCTTCAGTAGCTAGCTTGGTAAAGGGGATATGTCTGTTGAGCGCTTCTATGAATCGTATTGTATAGAAAGCGCAGTCCCCTGAACCTTCTAGCATTCGGACCGCTGAGTTGATGATTTGGAACCAAGGTTGGTTCCATCCATGTTGAAGAAATGGGCAGGCAACCCATATTATTTTGAGAAGCCAGAAAGGAATGCATCACACTTCTCTGGCTTCTGAACTAGTAAAGTTTATCAGTCCCACCTTGAGCTCACTGGGGCAGAATGTGTACACCTTGGCATCGCGGGCCTCGGTGTCTCCGATCATTAGTAGCCAATGGCTAGAAATTTTAAAAGGAACTGTGATGTAGTGTGCCTTTTTCACGATACCCATTTACAGCCGCTCGATGGACTTTGCCTGTATGTCCTTATTTAATAAGTATAAAGCTAGAGCTGGTGAAGCGTTGAAAACTGGATGCAATTTCTTCGGGCTCTGAAATTCCTCTATGGTGTTAGCAAGGAGGACACAGAAGATAGCCATCTTCACCATCGATTGTTGTCATAGGAGAATACAAAAATCTTCACATGTCAACTTGCGCTTCATCTTTGTATTATTATAGATGATGTCTCCCCCATCCTTGGCATTATCTACAATAGTGTTCATGATGAAGATGTCCTAAACATCTAATGTAGAGATGGCCGCCATATCCAAGTCATACATTTTCTGAGTTAGAGGTGTCGGTGGGGGAAGGTCTGCTAGAGGAGGGAGTGAAGTCTGTTTGATGTCGTCAGAATATTGTGGCAGATCTTCATCCTTGTCAGAGTCAGAGTCGAGTCTATCATTGGTGTCAAGACTCGCTCTGTCAGAATCCTCCTGCTGTGGGGGGAGGAATGTAGCTTGTTCCAGGACAGAATGTTGAAGAGTGATGGCTGTTGTGAGTGGGCTAGTGCTGGTTTCCATAATGCATTGCTGAAAATCAGCAAAAGTGACATCTTTGGCAGCGTCCCCCAGAGATCCCATGGCTGAGAAATTGAAGAATTGATCTCCATATGACATTGTTATCAGGAGCACGATGGTCATCAGAATCTTTGTTACCACCATCCTTGTGGTCTCCACCATCGCCCCTCTTTGTATTATCTACTCCTCCACTGGTTCCCTCTCCAACATTGTATGAGTCATCTGGATGATCGTCTGAGTGAGAATTGTCGGTGTTTGAGTCCGCTGAGGAGTCAGAATCATCAACACCATCTCTGTCGTCTTAATCATCCACGTCATCTGCTACCTTGTCTTTGTTCTTTTTGATTGACGCTTTCTTACATCGTTGATGGGTAGCTTGTAGTTCTTCAAGTGTCACATGCATGTGCTCGTGAGTTTCGAGCAGTGTGTTGTGGCTTTCCTTGAGATTTGCGTATCTAGCATCGACGGAGAGGAGTCGTGCTGTTAGATAAGTCACTTGGGCTTGTAGCTGGTCTAAGGCATTATTTTCATGCTCCTCCTAGTGGTAGATGAGTTGTGTGAGGGTGATATCAATGCCATCCAAGCACATGCTCGGTGCAATCTACTGTTGCTGAAGCTCACGAAGGGTCTCAGGCAAAGGTTGAGTTTGTTTAGAGACCATGTCGACTTGCTGGGCCAACGCTTCTTGTTGGCTTTTCAATCCAAGTATCAAGTCTGGCATGTTTTGTAAGAGGTTGTCGACGTAGTTGACTTGTTGGGCTGCTGTTTTTTTGCCATTGTTGAATGCTTGTGAGGAGGCTCGATAAGGTGTGAGTCTGCTCATTGATCTTGAATACCTGTGTAGCAAGTCCCCACACATAAGAAAAAATTGATTGTAAGATGTTAGAAGGGTCGGTGAGGAGGTTTCAAATAGCGTCAAATTGTCGTCTAAATTACTCTCCGACTTGTGAAAGAGGGACCCTAGTGGTAGATGGGTGGGATGGATGGGGTCTAGGTGGAATGGTGGTGGTTCCTTGTGAAAGAGACACTGTTGATGGTCCCACGAATTGTGTGGCAATTGTAGAGGGAGTCATTAGCGGTATCACGGTGGTGGCGGATGAGAAGGGTGAAAAAGGTGGAATCGAGAATGTCGTGTGGAAAGTGGTGGATGTGAAGGTTAGATCGGGCGTCAAGGTGAAGAATGGGATGCCCAAGGAGAAAATGAGTGAGGCAGATTATGCGGGTGAAGTTGTGGTTGTGGAGAAAGGGATTGTGGTGGGCATTACTATGCAAAATGGTGGAAGATTGGTAGATGGAGGAATGGTGGAAGATGGGACTGTGGCGGGGGTGGTTGTAGAGGTGAACCCAACATCCAAATCCAAAATTAAGGGTTCTGGTGTTGGATTCACGATGTTTTCTGCATTGTGGGTATGTTCTGCCTCTGGGTTAATCTTCGATGTGGGTGTCCCTGACTGTTTTTGCTTCTGTGCTTGTAGCTTGGATGGCTGTGTTACTGATATTTTCTTTGGCCTTGTCACTAGGGCAGTGACACTATGATCTGTCTACCCTACTTTTTCTTGTTTCTCCTTTTCTTTGACTGAGGTGAGAAGGTTAGCAAGATCCTCTTCAGTGAAGAGAAGCTTGTCTTTATTGTAGTCAGCTAGCTCCAGGAGTGGCAGCAGAGTCCTGGATGCTTTGACAGTCGGGCAGAAGATATAATGTAGTTTGGCATCCTTCTCCTTTATGATATAGGTGTTCTTTAGGATCTTCTTGTTTGTTAGGATATCACCTTTTACCAAAGTACACTTTGGAAGCGGTTTGTCCATCTTAAGAAACTTCAAAATTGATGTTACGTGATCACCCACGTAGATTTCCTTTCTGAGGGCATAAGATGTGTGCTTATGTATCAAATGCCTTCCGATGTTGACCGACTGCCCTTTTAGGATGGACCATAGAATAAAGAGGTCTAAAATGATAACATTCCCTCTTTCTATCCTAGGGAATATTGCACCTGTTATTATTTTGTGCAGAGTTCACACCAGGCCAGAATGAATGTTGGAGGCTTTGCAGGTCTTTGGTTCATAGCTAGGAATTCCTGTCAGGGACCTCCAGAAGGTATGTTTGTTGAATTGGGAGTGGTCTAGGCCTGCCGCCTTAGCTTTATTTAGCTGATCATGGTTGTCGCTGAAGATTTCATTCAGTAGGTTCTCGGTCAAAATGACCTTCTTCCCAAAAAGTGAGGTTACTAACTTACAGTCACCTCTATCCTTTTGTTTGTCTTTTGTGTCCACAGGTTCTTTGGTGGGGTAGGTGAAGAACTCTAGTGTAGGCTCAACATAGGAATTCACTATGACGAAGTAGAGTTTGGAAAGATTCACCTCGTAGAGCAGGGCAAGTACTCTGTCATAGACTCCCATCCATTATAGTATGTTGGAGTAGACGTACTTTGTTGGACGTAGAACTTTATAACCAGCCTGTACGTGTTGGATATACATATCAGTTGGTGTTGGTTCTGTGGTGGTGGTAGTAGGAGGTGAAACGTATCCTGCTAGGATTTGTTCTCTTATTGTTGTGGGTTGGACTTGTTTCCTTTCCCGTTTCTTAGTTGGTTGTCCCTTAGTAGCCTCGTTGGTCTTCCTTTTGCCCTTGGACTTGGTGGCTGGGGATTCCTCCTCAGAATTTGGTGCATAGTCCGAGCCTTCATCGGTGGAGGAGATCTCTTCGATGTCTTTGACAAGATCTTCTGCTAAACATTTGTTGACTTGCTCAAGTTCGTGGATGACCTTGGGCAAGACAACTGGAGTCTTTCTTATTTTTTCACACATTTTGAGGATGTGTTAAATCTTAGAGTGATGCTCTAGAAGGTCTTCCTTGGTCGAGTGTACTGCTTCACTGACGTTCTTTGTAGGGGAAGCCATCCTGTAATTGAATCAAGAAATCATTAGAAAAGATTGAAGTGTAGTGCTAATGGAATTTATTGGATGAATATTTAAAAGATTTGTAAATTTAAGATTGTGAAGAAAAATACGGTTTCTAAGACAATTTGGGTCCAAATGATTTCATGACCGTTTGGGTCCAAACGCTTTCAAGACCGTCTGTGTAACATCCATGACCTGGGTTATGCTTTAACCCTAGGTGTTTTGATTAAGAAAGATGATTACATGCTTAATATTATCTTATGAAAAGTAATTAGGGCTCATTAGGAACTTATGTTTCAATTTTGGTCATGTTTGAACAATGTTGAAGCAATGTTTGCTTATTTTGGACTAAAGTGCAAATTACCCATGTTGAGGGGTTAAATTGCAAATTTTGCATGATAAGATGTTCCTCATGTGTTGAATCAACATGAGAATGAAGATGATGCAGAGGTATGGCTTGTGGTAGCCTGAGTACCAAGGAAGAGCTGATAAAGCAAGGTTTGTGCATTAAAACCTAGTTTTGGTGTAAAGTGTAATTTACCCAAAACCTAGAGTTCAATATACAAATTACCACTTCAATAAGGTCCTTAATATTTCTTGGAATCATGTAGAGCAAAGAAAATGAGAGGGGAGCCTCATTTAAATTAAGTTGGAGGAGAGAGACTCTTGATATTGAAATAATCAAGATTTAATCCTAATTGAAACCCTAATTCTATTTAGGGCAAAAATGAATGTATTAATTAAGGGCCTTCAACCAAAATTAAAATGGTTGGATTCATATGTGCGTGGACATCCTTGATCCTTGCAAGGACCACGAGAATATCCAAGGCAATGGATAACTCACTCACAATTTTATAAGAAAAAGAAATATCCACTCACATATGGATATTAGTATAATATGATTTAAGGTGCTTAATTTGCTTTTCTTTAAATCATGGATAATTGAGAGGAATAATAGGAAAAAAAGATATCCTCGTCCCTAAGGAAGTTGAGGGGGAAGAGGCGGCCATATTTTTGTGATTAAATGGATTTTTACAAAGCATATTCTCTCTCATTGGATTTTGATAAAAAGACCTTTTACAAGCCAAATGAAAGGCTTTTTTGACCCCACTTCTTCTCCTTGCTTGGGAAACTACCAAGGGAGCTTGGGAGGGTCAGGAGGAAGACCCCCAACCTGTTGGTAAGTCCTTGACCTTCGTTCTCCTTGATTCCATGGTGGAAATCGAAAATAAATCATTGATTTCTTCTTATTTTGATCTCCTCATCAACCCTAGCCAATCTTTTCAACCAAAAGCTTGAGGACGAGCTTAGGAGGAGTTTCAAAAGCTTCATTCACCATTTTTTCCGTGAGCTTGGAGCTTTGGATCTCAATTGGAGGTGGGTTTTATAACTTGAAACCCTAACTTTGTTATTGCATTCAATTCCCCATCAAATAATGATCATTTCTCTATTTACAATTAATGATTTGGTTGATTGATGCAATCTCCATGAAAATCACAGAAGGTTTCGTGGGTCTAGAGCTTGATGCTGATGACATCATCATAATCACACACCTCCCCAAATATTTAGACCAAACGGTTTCAATCAAATGTCCAAACGGTTTGTGTTTTGGGAGCAAACGGTTTCAAACTG
Organism: Alisma plantago-aquatica; assembly: GCA_963693085.1. Taxonomy (NCBI): domain Eukaryota; kingdom Viridiplantae; phylum Streptophyta; class Magnoliopsida; order Alismatales; family Alismataceae; genus Alisma; species Alisma plantago-aquatica. The sequence goes on from OY856411.1 coordinate 990,154,727, forward strand.
TTTGGAATGAAACGGTTTCACTAAACCTCATAGAAGGAAACGGTTCAAGACCGTTTGGTAATGTTGACCAGGGTTTACCATTTGGGGACTTGTTAATAATGATCTAGGTTAATGACCCACCAATTATTATTGATTAACTTCAATCGGTTCATGAGTTGAAGGTCCATCAATCACCTAAACCCTAATCGGGTTGAGTGCTGATTTCATAAGTGATTGAGTTTGAAACTTGGGTTGATTGACCCAAACGGTTTCAAAACCATTTGGGAATCACCCAAACGGTCTCAAGACCGTTTGTAGGTCAACCAAGACCGTTTGGAGGTCTAGGGTTGAGTATGGTTAGGTATTTTAAGATTCAAACATATGGTATAAACCCTAATCGGCTAAGTGCTGATTTTGCAATTGAATGAGATGATGCTTTGGGTTGATTGACCCAAACAATTTCAAAACTGTTTGGGGATCACCCAAACGGTCTCAAGACCGTTTGGAGGTCACCCAAGACCGTTTGTAGATCTAGGGTTAAGTATGGTCAAGTGTTTGAAGGTCCAAAGATACCAAATTGAAATACAATAAAATGATGATATGGTGACCAATCCTAGGATCCAAACCCTAATTGAATGACATGGTTAATGATGATATTATGGGAAAACGGTCTCAAGACCATTTGGAGGTCATCCAAACGATCCCAAGACCGTTTGGGGGTCACCCAAGACCGTTTGGAGGTCTAGGGTTGACTATGGTTAGGTGTTTGAAGATCTAAAGGTACTAAGTTGAAGTGCAATCAAATGATGATTTGGTGATCAATCTAATTATCCAAACTTTGATTGATTGACTTGGATTTTGATTTTGACATGGGTAAACGGTCTCAAGACCGTTTGGAGTTCATCCAAACGACCTCAAGACCGTTTGGGGTCAGGTCATGTCCAATTTGGATGATGGTCCAATAGTTTTAAAGTAACTAGTTTCACATTGGTTAATGTTGAAGAATCATCGATTCCAAACGCTAATCCAATTGATTCAAACCCTAATTAATGATCAATTGAGGGTCAAATAAGTTGAAGGTTGACCTAATTAACTCAATTGAAGTTTGATGATGGGTCCAATTGAAGATTGGTTACATGAATTCAATGATTGAAGGAATCAACATTGAGAACCCTAAACCAATTGGGGTAGTTGAGACCATCTTTGGTCCATGCGGTTTTGAGGAGGTTTGGGCCAAATGGTCTCAAGACCGTTTGAGTCAAAATGGTCTCAAGACCATTTGGGACCAAACCGTCTCAAAACCGTTTGGGACCAAATGATCCCAAACCGTTTGAGGTCCAATCGATCTTAAGAGTGCTTTAGCAAACAGTTTCAAGTACTTGCTTTAGCAAACGGTTTCAAGTGACCACCTTTACCAAACGGTTTCAAACCGTTTGAACTTTGAAAGACCAAGACCGTTTGGGGCTCATGTAGTCAAAATTAATTGAGGACTCAATTGGTTAATCCACTTGGACACCTATTGTAATTGAAGATTCAATTGGTCAAATCAATTGGATACCTTATGTAATGGAGGTGCAATGTGATTGAATCTCTTGAGAATTAAGATGATGAATTATCCATTGATCCAATGATGAATAGTAATGATAATCAATGAAGGTACAAAGGTTTAAACCCTAAAAGTACCTAAGTGATTAGTGCCAATTAATGGATGAACCCTAATTGCTTATAAGAACAATGTCTTAGTACACTATGTTAACCATAGTTGGATATACTTGATTGAAGGGTTGATGTAACCTAATCAAGTTTAGAGGATGATGGAAAGGAATTCATACATGAGTATTGATCATGTGATGAATAGGGTATGATCCTTAATAAATTGATCATGAAACCCTAATCAAGAAGGTTGTTGAGCCCTAACCTAAATTTAGAACAATATCAGATGTAACCCAAACCCAGGGTAATGTTGTGACTCTAAACCAAGATAATAAAATGTGAAACCCTAATTGAGGTTGATTCCATGTGAATCCCTAATTGAGGTTGACTCAATGTGAATCCTTAATTGAGGTTGATTCCATGATAAACCCTAACTGAGGGTAATGCCATGAGAAATCCCTAGTTGGAATGAATAGTAAACATTAAGTATAGGCAATGAGATGTGAAAGCCTAATGAAGGGTGATGCTATATGCAATCCTAACTCTAATGAAGTATGATAGCATGTGAAATCCCAAAGCCCTAATAAAGGGTAAAGGTATGTGAAACTCTAATTGGAGTTATAGTACATGAAGCCTTAATCTTGGACAACATGATGACAACCCAGAACCCTAATAATAAAATAGTGGGTAAAACCTTATAAGGGTGAAATATCATAAATGGTTGATTATAGGCAAGCTTATTGTAAACAATGCCTTAACCTGAGATGAGTCCATATCATTAAAGATAATTGGACCATTCTTATGTGTTACCTATGCACTTCATGGTAAGAGTGATAGGTTAGTGGATGAAAGGATTAAGATGGGAAATACCTTAATCCAAGATAAGCTGATAACTTAAGAAAGTTGGAAGTAATGAGGTAAGTGATACATCAAGATATGAAAGACTTCACAGTTGGCATCTCAAAGATGATATACTTTGACAACTATGAAATCCTAATGTGAGATGGGAAACCCTAACCCTAAATTGGGTAATTGGACATGAGAAATCATAATATGATATGAATAGTAAGCCCTAACCCTATTGAGGGAATAGAGGTGTTACTATTGTATTACATGAAGTAATATGTTATCATTGCCTAGTGAGAGGTAACAAGATGTTTAATGGCCTTGTGAGCCATATCGTTAGATGTTGCCTAGTGAGAGGTGACAAGATGCTTAATGGGCCTTATGATCCATGAGGGCAATTATGGCATAGTGAGAGGACCAAAATGATTATAAAAGATTATTATAAGAAAGGATAATGTTTTAATAAACTTAATAAGAGAAACAACTGTATTCAATAAAGAATGTGCAAAGCTATGCAGGCTAACCTTAGGGTTCAAAGCCTTAAGTAGTATGTGATGATCAATGATGAGTTAAAGGAATTAAATTCCATGAACTATGTAATCAGGATTGGAAGAGTCCAATACCTGGCAGAGGTGTAATTCTTGTAATCAGGATTGGTTAAAGTCAAATGCCTGGCTGTGAAATCAAGATTGGTTAGAGTCCAATGCCTGGCTGTGAAATCAGGATTGGTTTGAGTCCAATGCCTGGCTGTGAAATCAGGATTGGTTAGAGTCCAATGCCTGGTTGTGAAATCAAGATTGGTTAGAGTCCAATGCCTGGCTGTGTAATTAGGTTTGGTTAGAGTCAAATACCTGGTAGAGGTGTAATGCCTGTAATCAGGGTTGGCTAAAGTCCAATGCCTGGCTGTGAAATCAGGATTGGTAGTGTCCAATGCCTGGCGGTGTAATCAGGTTAAGAAGAGTCCAATACCGGGCATAGGCTAAATGCATGTAGTGATAACACAAGATTGGTAATAACCAATGCCTGTAATGATGATTTAGGATTGGTATTAATCCAATTCCTGTATTTATGATAAATGAGTACATGGTAGATATATCTCTTTATCTATTTAACAGGTTAGCTAAGGCCAACATAATGAAACAAGAATGTTTCATGGGTAACATAACAAGATGATGAGTGTCACAAGAAAAGTTTGATATGATGGTATAATGTAACGACCCCGCCTCCCGGTAACCCCAAATAAGGGAGACTCGAAGGTTAGAGCCATTTTTCAATTAACATGATCAAAGGTTTGACAAATAATAAATAATAATTATGAAACTCTACTAACTAACTGGAATTGGGTAAAAAAATTAAAACTTTACTTACCTTTGAAAACTTTAGAAATCTATCTATCCAGACCTTGAATCATTCTATCTAATCATCCTTGCACTTTATTTCTTATTTCCACAATGTCTCACTTTACTGTTTGTTCTTTCAATTGTTGTTCCTAAAATGCCGACAAACAAAACGTCGGTCAGTATATCGAAATATACTGGTATGTGGGAACAACCAAAAGTTTGCACATATGGATAACAATCTAATTATCACAATCAAGTTAATGAACAAGACAATTTACACTTTTCAGTATGACATTCTGCACTGCTTTTTCCCTAACCCTGGCATACCCACCTTAGGGTTTCCTTTGCCAATGACTTAAGGCCACCTTCTCAATCCCGATCTTGATGCCTGGAGGTCACCACTCATGGTGCCCACTAGTCATGCAATATCATAGGCCACCTTCTCATTTCTGAGCATGGTGCTTGGGGTCACCACTCAAGGTGTCCATTGGTCTACCCATCTGGGCCTGACCTTTGGCATCATCCATCAGGGTGGCATGTAAGTGCGAGAATCCATACTTCTGTTATTAATGTGATAATCATAGTGACTTTATAGTTGTAGCATGAACATCCAAACTATTTAGTTTGCATTCAATGTGAGAAAGCATTCGGAAAACCCTCGGGAAACTAATGTGATTAATCATAATTAACCACATACCTGTCAAGTTGATGTGAGACAGAAATAATCCAATCAACCAATAGGCAAGCAAGCATTCACTAAGATCCTAAATTAATTATACAATTCCTTTTATTACTCATGTAATTAAGATCTATTAAATCTAGCTCGCTTCCTAGGGTTTCTAGTTTACTTTTAGGGTTTCCATTACAATTAAGGTTTCCTTTCATCTTTCACTATTTTAAACCCTAATTATTCCTCTATTCTTCACAAAAGATATTAAGGTTATCCCTTAACAACATTTAACCTTATTTTCGAATTAGAGGCAACATTATCCATCAATGAAACCCATTAAACTTATTTTACATTAAAATGTCATTTTTATCCTTTTAATCCATGACAAGATCATTATGCTTATTTATCATCAATTTGTAATTCATTATGCTCTAATACTCATATGAACGTTATTTATCATTAATTCTACCTTGATTCATGAGAAAACCCTAATTACTACCTTTAGGGTATTTATCCACAAATTAGGAACTTTAATGCTCGAAATAGCTTATAACCATGAAAATTTAGTTCTATTCATGAAATCGAATAATTAAAGCCATTAGTAGTCCTAATTACCAACATTAGGGTTTCAAGGCCCATTAAAGCATACTTATGCACATGGACTCTCAATTAAACTAAATACGTGCAAAATTCATCTTTTTTGTTCCTAATGTTCCTTTTATCATTAACAGATTAATACCAACTCTAATCATCCATTAAACCCTTATAAATATATTATTCATATCAAAATAGGGTTCTTTAAACATTAATACATTAAAGTTGACATCTTCCATTACTTTTCGAATTTCAAGATGAATCAAGCTTCAATTATATTTTTAATGGATTTTTCACATTTTTTGATCAACTTTCATGTATAACATGTCCTTATTCGACCTACCAATTATTTACTATGAATTTCTCAAAACTCACTTACTTTGGGCCAATGGGAGGTTGCCACGTCGCTTCCTCATGCAACATGGGGCAGCTTGCTTTGGGAAACATAATTGAATGACCGAACTGCCCCTCGTGTAAGTGAGTTGCGCTTTATCCTGCAGAGGGCAGAATCGTCAAACGAGCCTAATCTTCTTCAACCTCGCGAGGCTCCGCTTGAGCGTCGACCTGCTGCACTTCGAGGTCCGTCCCCCTCCCTCTCTAAGGCCCGAAACTCACCGCCGCCCTCCGCCCTTGCTCCGACGGCCTACGCAACATCTGGGCACCACCCAGCTCACAATCTAGGTGATCAGTTTGGGCAGGGCAGGTGTGCGACCTGCAGCCATGGCTCCGGCCTTCTGCAGGCTCGGCACGATGTTTATGGTCATCGAGACGATAGCAGAGCCCTCCTTGGCATCGTATCACTTCACTCATCCACCTAGATGAATCTACAACTCTCTGTTGCTCCAGGGAAAGCACTACTCGAGGATTAGGGTTTTGCCCAAGAAGATGAAGAAGAAAAAGAAGGAAGAAATGATACGTGCAACTCTTCAGAACTCACCCCTGAACTCTACCCCTTTTATAGGGGAGGGTTTTCACACCCTAAGATGTGCATCCACCAAGATGCAAGCTCTTGTCCCAATAGGAATCCAATTCCTTCTTTATAAAGCAAGCTTTCTCTCTCTTCTTTATCCTTTGGATATTCCTTAATATATTGATATTAGGAATTCGAAATTCCTCTTTCATTTCCTTTATACTTGCCCTTTTTAATTCATTGGCCACGAATTTCTATTTTTCCTTTAGTAGGAAATACTTTCTTTTTAGCAATGCCACCAAAATTCATTAATAATGTATTACATTATTCTCTTATTTTCTTTTATAGGTATTTTCTCTTTCCTCTTTCTTTATTGGGACTCCTTGGATCCCAAGAAACTCTAATAATTCGAAATTTCTTTTTAAGGAATACTCCTTATCTTTAAATGCATCAATATGCATTATTTCACATTATCTTGTTTATTTCTCATTAAAATATCTCTTTTTGAGGATTTCTCTTTATTTCTGTTTTATTTTCCTCATTGGTATTCCTTTTAACATTAGGAATCCTTGGGATACGAAATTCCACCAAGGATACCTCTTTTTACTTATTTTCCACATTTCATCAGTATTTTCAATTTCCTTCTTAATAAAGAAATACTTAATCGTTATCATTTTAAGATGACGGCGCAAGGGGAATCCGGGGGGAGAGGCGATCAGATCGGCGATGCAGGGGGAAGTGAGATTCCGGGAAGAGGGCCGGAGTTTCATGGTGAGAAGGTGCCAGACTGGACCGAAGACAAAAGGAAAGAGAGACATGATCCGATAGGAGGCGTTGACAATGGAAACGGCGGCGGTGTTAGGGTTTCAGTCCTGAGATTGGTTTCCAATTCCAGTACAAGGGTATGCGCGGAGGGCCAGATCCGACAACCATGGACATCGAAGACCCTAGGGGATCCAAGAAGGATGTGATAGCGGGAAGCAAGAGACCGAGAGTCATAGAGGATATTCCACCGCTGGTGTATACTGCAGAAAGAAACCCTAACTGGCAATAGGGTGGGAGAGGAGACGGAACCTCGTCTGCACGACAATCCTTTAGCAAAGTTGTGGCTGGAAATGATTATGTTGAAGTTATCTCTGAGAATATGATGATGGATTTGCTTTTCGAGGAGAACTTGAATGAAAATGACGTTGCATTAGATAATACAGCGGGTACCCCTATTATATCTATTGCAGAAGAAGCGGAAGAGACCCTGGCAAGACCGTGGAGATATGCCGTGGTCGTTAGACTAATTGGAAGCAATATTGGCTATATGACATTGAGGGAACGAGTCAAGCTGATGTGGAACATTACCGGCAGGTTCAACATGTTCGAGCTCGACCTGGGTCATTATGTGATTCAACTGTCTTGTAAGAAGGATTACGACATGGCGATGGCAGGAGGTCCATGGAAAATCTTTGGATGCTGCTTAGTCATCTGGGATTGGAACCCACGTTTCCAGCCAAGTAAGGAGATGCCTACCCACATAATTACATGGGCGAGAGTCATGAATCTACCTCTGCATTTATATGTAGACACTATGTTTGAATACATAGGCTGGGCGCTGGGAGGACTCTTCAAGGTGGACGAACACACTCAACGCAGAACACGCAGCCGGTTTGCTAGACTGGCTGTGGAGGTAGACACCAGAAAGGAACCGATCACGTCCATCATTATCAACGATCAGGAATATGCAATTGTTTATGAAGCTTTTCCAGAAACATGTAGTGGATGTGGACAACTCGGCCACCCACTGAAGAACTGCCCTGCAAGAAATAGACAAGAAGGTAAAGGAAGCGAATATGACACATTCCACAACATTGAAGAAAGAGACGATTGGAAAACACAGAAGAAAAGGAATCAATCGAGGAGAAAGCAGAACAGCAGCACACGTAAAGATCAAGCTACCAGAAACAACAACAGATTTGAGAGTTTAAGTGACCATGCGGAGGATGATGCTGAGGTCCAGGAAAAACCAGCAGAACAGGAGGATCAAAGTGGAACCCAGAACCAGAACCATAAACAACATGAAAAAGCGTGGAGGAATAAGAAGAGCACGGCTATGAGCAGCGAAACAACTGAAGGAAAAAGGGATGTTCTGAAGGACATTTCGTACAATAAAGAAAACATGACAGCAACGCAGGAATCAGAGAAAAGGAAAGGCCAGGAGGAAGAAGTACATGAAGTGCACACGGTGGTTGATCCTGAAGCGGACGAGGTTATCCAAGTTACAGAACAGATGGAAGAGATGGTAGCAGACAAGGAAGTTGCTATTAACGGGGACATGGGAGGAATACCTGATGAGAACACTACAAAATATTCTGCATCCTCCACAGGTCGCAAGATTAAGGGAAGTAGTTCCAAAATGAAACAACCTACAGTGCCGCCACCCTACAACCTGAGAAGGCGGAGCCCTAGACTGAATCAAGATGAGAATGAGGGAGCCGTGGAGCAAGAAGATACCCCGCAGCAGACCTAGTGAGGCCTCTTCTGGTGCTAGTTTCCAAAACCTCTTTTTGTGTTTAATGATAAGTACGCTCTTCTGGAATATTAGGGGTATCGGAAATGATGATACGTGCAGGGTGTTAAAAGATATCATGTACACTCATAAACCAAAGCTTGTTGCCATTGCTGAACCATGTATTAGCGGAGCTTTTGCACTCAGAACCATCTGTGCGTTGGGTTTCACAAACTCTCACCGGGTTGAATCCAGAGGATTTGCCGGGGGAATTTGGTTATGCTGGAAAGATATTGATTGCAAAATTGAAATTTTACAAAGTCATAGGCAGTTTATCACTTGTAGGGTGAATGGAAGCACTTATATCACTGTCGTCTATGCCAATCCTCACATTGCTGTGCGGAAAAATCTCTGGAAACATATTCTGGATATGAGCAACACTATAAAGGAACCGTGGATAGTCGTGGGTGATTTCAACACTACTCTTAACCCGGATGAAAAAAAGGGGGGAAGCATTATAACTACGATGAAGCCTATCTATTCAACGACACTCTTTTAGAAGCAAGTTTGACGGATCTAGGATTCTCCGGCCTACGATTCACTTATAAACATGGTATTCTTCTTGAGCGGCTCGATAGAGCAGTAGCCAACACTCTTTTCATCCAGAAGTGTGCAGATTGTTCTGTTGTTCATTTGCCCAGGATTCTTTCCGACCATTTTCCTATCCTTATCAAGACCAGAAAAAATTAGAAGAATATCATTCGTTTCACGGCTAAAAATTATTGGGGAGACAATGATGAATTCAAACAGATGTTGAACGGTAGCTGGCAATGTAACCTTGATTTTTACAGTGCCCTTAAAAAGGCCAGAAGACACATGGAGGAATGGGACAACAAGTACAGGAAAAAAGAACGAGGAAATAAAGACAGGCTTATTAGAAATCTGAACAAGCTTCAAGCAATTTTGGAGGTTAACTATGATACTACCACTGATGAATTAATTCTTTCTATGCAAAATAAACTGGCCAGTATTCTTAGACAAGAGGAGGAAGAGTGGAAAAGGAAAAGTCATGTGAATTGGCTGAAGGAGGGGGACAATAACACAAGGTTTTACCATGCCTATGTGAACCAAAGAAGGAGGAGAACTAACTTCAATGCCCTAAAGGACGGTAATGGAACTTGGATCACGGATGAGGTAGAGCTACAAAATCTTGTTTTGGCCCATTTTGAGGCCATCTTCACGGCACCTACACGGCCTTTTGATGCTTCCCAAAGCTCCATTCCTGCTTTTTTCAAACGTTTGTCGGAGAAGGAAAAAAACATGATGACAGCTCAACCTTCTGAAGACGAAGTTCTCCGAGTGCTCAAGTGTGTCGACCCCAATAAGGCTGCTGGGCCAGATGGTTTCACAGGTAATTTCATAAAGAAGAACTGGAATACTGTTGCAGGTTCTGTCATGCTGACCATTACCAGAGCCATAAAAGGAGATATTCTAGAGATGGAGATGTATAATTCTACTATTGTTCTTATCCCTAAGGTACAGTGCCCCGAGAAGTGTGATCAACTAAGGCCTATCTCTCTGAATAATTTATGTCTGAAACTCTGCTCTAAAATAGTAGTGGAAAGGTTGAAGAATTGTATTCCATATTGGATTTCTAGTGAACAATCCAGTTTCGTACCAGGGCACAGAATTACAGATAACATTGCAGTTGTGCAAGAAGTTATCCATATTATGAGAAGAAAAAATTCTGCTCGTATGATGGCTATAAAGATTGACTTATCTAAAGCGTACGACATGATGTTGTGGGACTTCATTGAAGATACGTTAAATCATACTGATATCCCAGGTAATTTGAAAAGGTATATCATGAACTCTATTACTTCTGGAAGCACTTCGATCCTGTGGAAAGGAAAAGCTATGCCTAGTTTTAAGGCTACGCGTGGGCTGAGACAAGGTGACCCTATGTCTCCCTACCTCTTTGTTCTTTGTATTGAAAGGCTCAGTCAGATGATTCAGAACCGGGTTCGCAATGGAACATGGAAAAGGATCAAATTGTCGGTGACTGGTCCGAATCTAGCACATATGTGTTTTGCAGATGATATTATTCTTTTTGGGAAGGCAACGGTGACCAATATTAAGTCTATGACAGATTGTTTCAATGAGTTTTGTAATGCTTCAGGGCAGAAGATCTCAGTAGATAAAACACGCATTTTTTTCTCTAGAAGTGTACCAAGAAGATTGCGACGGGATGTATGTAAACGCAGCAATTTTGTGGAAACCCAGGACTTGGGCAAATATTTAGGAGTACCTCTGCTACACAAAAGGGTGGATAATCACACATACGGAGAAGTGTTGAATAAAATTTTTGATAGGATATCATCTTGGTCAGCGAAGTGTTTGTCCTTTGCAGGTAGAGTTTGTTTGGCTAAGACAACGCTTACGGCTATGCCAACGTACATAATGCAAACATCAGTTTTACCGTTGGGGCTTTGCGATCGCATTGATAGTACCATTAGGAAGTTCATTTGGGGTGGAAACAATGACAAAAGGCCTATGTCCCTCCTTGCGTGGAGTAAGGTGGTTAGCAACAGGGCAAATGGCGGGCTGGGAATCAAAACGATGAGAGACTGGAATAAGGCTCTTCTTGCATAAAATTCATGGGATGTTGCCACCAGGAGGCCAACCATCTGGTGTAAGATGATGAACCGAAGATACAGTGAGTATAAGGATAAGGGAGGATCGTACCTGTCCAGACTGGGGAAAGCTACTGTTGAAGGGAAAAGTTTCATTGCAGACAATTCATATATCAAACTGGGGTCGGGTAAGGATACCATGTTTTAGGATGAGGAATGGGTGAAAGGAAGAGGCCACCTGAGAAATGAAGTTACAAAAATGATCTCAGAAGATATCGGAGACCTCAAGGTCAGTAGTGTCGTTCTGGACAATGGCAATTGGGATGAGGAGTTTCTTTCGGATTGGCTTCCGGCACCTGCTGTTGCACAGATCCTGAAGATGCAACCTCCAGCGAGGATTAAAGGAGGGGACATTAGAGTGTGGAAGCATACCAATACTGGGCAGTTTTCAACTAATACAACCTATAAAGCCAGTAGACGTGGGAGGGACTGCAACAGACAAGGGGAATGGAGGATTATTTGGGAGGCACCTGTTTCTTCTCGGGTTAAAGTCTTCATGTGGACTCTTTCTCATAATGCCATTCTGACTAACAAGAGGAGAGTAGAAAGGCAGATAACTACGAGCAGTATATGTGGTAGATGCAATGTTACTGAAGAGGACAGTCTTCATGCATTAAGGGACTGTCACTACGCAAAGGAAGTTTGGAAGTTGCTCTTGACTAGTACTACTCCGCAACATTTCTTCACCGAGCTGAACCTGGAAGCATGGCTACGTACTAACCTGAGGAGCAAGGAGAACAAGATGAAATTCATGTATGGCTGCTGGCACATATGGAAAAGTCGAAATTATCATGTCATGGAGGGTAGGATGACGAACCCCGTCCAGACTGCTTTGAGAAGTCGAAAGGACGTAGAGTTCAGCACAGAAGTTTGGGGAAGCAAAAGCAAGATGGAGCAGGAACATCGAGTGAAACCTTGGAAAAAACCAAATGAAGGCTACATCAAAATGAATGTTGACGCAGCCTTCAAGAGGAAAAGGGGAGCTTGCGCTTATGTTGCTCGCAATTGGCAAGGAGAGTGGTTGTTTGGAAAAAGCACTACTATTCCTACAGATGACGCTCTAGAGGCGGAGGTGAAAGCTATTCTTCTAGCTTTGGTGGATGCCAATAACATTGGCCTAGAGAAGGCTATCATTGAATCCGATTGTAAAGCTGATGTTCATATGTTCCACCAGGACCCGGGGAATGCACCGAGATTCACTACCGAGATTAGGAAGGCCATGATGCTTATGAAGGATGACTGGACGATAGAGCATGTGAAGAGAGAAAGAAACACCTTGGTCGACGCTTTGGCCAAGCACCACCAGAATCAAAACCTCCACAAGGCACATTATATCCGCCCACCGGATAGCCTTGTCCAAGTTGTGAATAAAGATTGTAATGGCAGTAGTACTACCACTTTTATTTCTAGTCCAACTATAGATTGTAATGGCAGTAGTACTGCCACATTTATTTCCAGCACAAGAATAGATTGTAGTAATCCTTTTGAAATGCTTGTAAGAGGAGGGCGAGATGAATAAGATGGCCTCCTGACTTTCCCCCAAAAAAAAGAAATACTTAATTAATCTTTTCTTTTCTTATTGCTTTTCTTTGCAACCTTGGACTCCTTGGAACCCAAGGAACCCATGTGGCACGAAATCCACCTTTGGATTAAGTTCTTTTGCCTTCTAGAGGTTTCCACACCTTTCTTTTCTCAAAAACTCAATTATTCATTTATTAATTGGATTTCCTTGTTATTGGGCCCAATAGCCAATTAAGCCCACAACACAATCATCAAGGCTATTGTAAATGAAATCCCTTTATTCAAAACAAATTATATATTTATTTGTTCAAATATCTTTTATGTGAGAAATTACATTTCTCACCCAAATGAACCCAAAATTGGGGTTGTAACATCCTTCTCCTCTTTTAAGAATTTTGCCCTCAAAATTCTATTAAGCAAGCAAACAAACAGGATAAGCCTTTCATGTGTCCATCATGGCTCCCATGTGGCTTCACCCTTTCCATGGTGCTTCCCGAGAACCTTCATCATCTCATATTCTTCCATATGAGTTCTTTCTTACCTTGGTATATCGTACCCTCATAGGTGACTCAGGACATTTCAGCCTCTCAAAAGCCGAATAGGTTCAGGGCTCAACACATGGCTTGGGTACCTCACATAGTGCTCTAGATCAGACTTATGTAACACATTATATATCATGTTATCCTGAGGAGTAAGGCTAAACACAACCATCTCCACCGATCCATCTCAAATGGACCCCTATATCGGGGACTCAACTTTCTCAGCTATAGCTTAGAGGGGTCGTATTTTGACATCACATATTCTCCCACAGTGAACTGCATGTCAGTCTGCTTTGCATCTGCTCGTGACTCATTTCACCACTGGGCTCTCTCTCAACCATTGCACAATCAAAGCGACTTCATCTGCACACACTGAGGTTCTTTTCTGGCCTTCGTGAGGCCTCCTTCACCAACATCATCTTAATGAAGTGGTGACCGACACAACCTCTCTATAAGACTTCTTGCATCCCGATAAAGGCTATGGTGGTTAACATCAAATATTAAGAACTTTCTCTATGTATCACCCTGAATGAGCACACGTGCTCTCATCAGACCCTCTAGTCTAGATCATACTGTCCATTAGTATGGGGTGATAAACTGTACTATCATTGAGTTCTTCGTGTATCCACTTCCACCTCATAGAAGTGAACCTTGGTCATACCCAAGAACTTTTGAACTCGCATCATGGTGTAGTTGAACCATCTTTCTCTCTTAAGTAGTTCAACCAAATATGTCCCGTGATAGTACTCTTCCTTTGTCATATCATCTAGGTAAGGCGATCTACCATAACCCATATTGGATCTCTACCTTCCTTGGTCCAGGGGAGACTCACAACATCCACAGTGAAGAACTCCCATTCCCTCTCAGGAACTCTTTATACTTTATATCCATGCACTGGGTTACTGGTGTTCGTCCTTCGCCTCCTAGCTTCCATGGCCACATGCTACATGCAACTTCTTTTTAAGCATCCAAAGTGCCACTATCACTTACCATCTTTGTAGTTTCACGGTTTTTGGTGATCTCAAAACCATGATCTCATGTATGTCATGATTCCTCAAGGTCAATTTCTCGAAAACACTAAACCACTCTCAATAGGGTTTTATCACTTTCCTTTCCAAAGAAGTACATCTGAGGTTCGAAAACCATCCTTTCATTATATCACGAACTAGGCTGGCTATCCAGACAACCACTAATCTTGTTCAACATAAGGTTAGCCTAACAACCTCAACTTCTTCTAGCTTCCAGCTAAACTAGGCACTATATCTCAACCAGAGCATTCATTACCACTTCTTATCCTTAGGTGTTAGGTAACATACACCTCCATGTATCATTCTTATCATCTCATCTCAAACTCTAAGTTTATCTTCATCAAGAAACTCTGAGCTCATCCACCTGGTGATCAAACTCAACCTTGTATAACTTGCAAATTCCACAAAGCTTCTACTAGGACCATCCTTACAAGGTGATTATCTTAATACTTTTATCATTTGTACCTATCCATGTATCATTCTTTCCACCAAGGTATGTTATCATCTCTATCCTCATACCTTGTAGCAATGTTCCAACTTTCATCATCTTTTATCGTTGGTGTATGGCATGCATACTGTCCCATCTCTCCCTCTCATAACAAGAGGAAATAAGCATTTGGCGTCCGTCCAAACACAAAGTTCTTCCTGTTCCAAGAGTAGAGATGATACATCCACATCTCCAGTACACCTTCAATTCTAAGTTGAAACGTGCAAATTATGTCTCTACATCACAATCATCATGATATCAAAGTTACTTCCATGGAAAACTAGTTTCGAACCTACCTGGGTCACCACACAATCCTTGGTCATATCCTCTAGGTCTATAGGGTGCCGAAACTTTTGGGGTCATCCCTTTTCCCTTATGCATCCAGAGAGTGCACTACTGATCTACCCTTTGGCTCCCATGAGTTCATGAAGGTGATCAATCTCCTAACCCATGGCCCTCGGACAATGATAGTTGTTACCTCCTGACCCTATGGTCATGTGCAACTAGGGAATTAGGCAACTCCTTCTTCCATCGGTCTTATCCCTAACTGACCCTTGGATAGACTTAGGATTCTAACATAGTTCTTGTTCAACTTAGAACCTTACCCAATCCTTCATCATCTCTCTCTGCATTCATGACTGACTTTCATCCCTTCATAGGGGTCATGGCAACCTGCCTACCTTGGTCAGGCCCCATACCGGTTACCTCCATGGTAACACATCCACATGCACTTAGAGATGGTTATCTATGGGTCTATAGGTTCATTCTCATACCATGTACTTTTCACATAGATTTCTCAAGATCCCATGAAACCTCTTTATGTTACCTCAACACCAACAAAACTAGCATATACCCAACCAAAGGGTCCCTCTCCCAGGATGGGAGGGAACTACAACTCTTGACAATAAGGTCACAACCGTCCTTAGGGTTTACATTCACATGAGCATGCTTAATCCAACAACTACTAAGGCACAAGCGTTCCTACTAAACCATGCTAGGTCACACTTGTTCTCATCCTCAACATTATATCAACTTAGTTGTGAAGGGTTCCTTAAACATACCTTCAACTTAAGGGGTTTCCTCTTCCTCTATACATGAAGAGTACCATGCTCAAAACTATAGAGACTCAATTCTCATCATGAGCATTAGGTACACCACTTCCCCTCTTCGGCCAGGAACCCTAGGTTCACTTTTGGGTATCCAATTAAATGCTCAACCTCTTAAATACGAATCAAGCATGTCCAAGGGATGTCATGTACTCCTATGATCCTTTTATATGAGCAACACCTCAGCGTTGAGTCCTCCTCAAGGACAACCAACTAGGTATACAACCTCACAACTGGTTACTTGAACCTCCTCAGGGTCTAAGGCACTCTCTGTCTCATCTTAGTAGGTAAACTCCTATACCATAGGAACCAGGTTCCAGAAGCATCACCCTCTCTTTAGGGTTTGGTTCCCCTAAGGCCACCAAGATATTATCATCCTCCATGGATCAAGCATGAGGCAACCAATGTCATCCACTTAGGTTGCATCATCCTCAACCTTCCATTATTCCTCATGTCTCGGAATCTATGCTTCCAACCCTCTTGCTTGAGTCCTGCTTTCTCTCTCCAGCCATACTACTAGAGGTTCTCTCTCCATGAAGGATCAAGCTCAGATGCATACCTCTACGTGGGTGAAGCCTATGCTCAACCTTATGTTTGGTCATGATTATCTATAGCCCCTTATGCTTATCTCATATGCCATCCATCCTGTCCTTCTGGCCTCAGTTTAACTTACTACTCGTACTACTGATGTACTCTGGGTGCAAGCTATATCCCACTTGCAACAGCCCATAAGGTTTCTACAGGTTCTTCTCCAACCTCATCCATGAATGAGCTATCCTTCACTCAAACATACACGACCCTTCCCAGGGTTGGGTTGCCAAAGATACACGATCACCCAACCTCTCATGGCTCATATGGAAAACCGGAAGCATATCTATCCAAACACCCAGTCAACCATGTCATCTAACTCATCATGTCATCTCTCTCTCTAACCTCCACTTAGGGTTAGGGTTAACATCATCCTTAAAGGATGTGCTAGGTCTCTACTTTAATGGAGATCTCTACCTCGAAGACTCACCTTCTCTACTCATCCTCCTGACAAGAAGGTCTAGCCTCAGGTCTCTCCTGAGGGCAATGACAACTTATGTCATGCTACCTAAGCATGTATCTATTCTTTTATGCTTACTCTATTAAGATTATGTCCATGACATCTTATTTACATGCTTTTTATTAATTTTGTGGAGGATTCCTTAATCCTTATCAACCTTACCCATACCTCAAGAGGGTGAGGAGAAGAAAGAAAACCCTAATCCTCAAGGTCCTTATCAGAATTTGAGTTGTGAAGGGATGAACAAGATGAGAGAGTCCTAAAGGCATCTTATTTCGATTCATACCCTAAGACTTTGGCCAGGAAGTCACACAGATCCGGGAGTCCTCGTATTCTGACTAGCGGTGCGAAGGAAAATATAGACAGCCCCCAGTTGTGATCCTTTTCTAGACACCTCTGTCTTTCGGATAATCCTCTAATAACTCCCTTCGGTTCTACGAAATTTGTAAAATTTAATAATCATTAAAGATTAAGTGAGGAATCTTTGCTCTGATTACCAATTGTAATGACCCCGCCTCCCGGTAACCCCCAATTAAGGGAGACCCGAAGGTCAGAGCCGTTATTCAATTAACAGGATCAAAGGTTCGACAAATAACCAATAATAATTATGAAATTCTACTAACTAACTGGAATTGGGTAAAAAAATTAAAACTTTACTTACCTTTGAAAATTTTGGAAATCTATCTATCCAGAGCTTGAATCATTCTATCTAATCCTCCTTTCACTTTATTTCTTATTTCCACAATGTGTCACTTTACTATTTGTTCTTTCAATTGTTGTTCCTAAAACGCCGACAAACAAAACGTCAGTCAGTATATCGAAATATACTGGTATGTGGGAACAACCAAAAGTTTGCACATAAGGATAACAATCTAATTATCACAATCAAGTTAATTAACAAGCCAATTTACACTTTTTAGTATGACATTCTCCACCGCTTTTTCCCCTAACCCTGGCATACCCACCATAGGGTTTCCTTTGCCAATGACTTAAGGCCACCTTCTCAATCCCGAGCTTGGTGCCTGGGGGTCACCACTCATGGTTCGCACTAGTCATGCAATATCATAGGCCACCTTCTCATTCCCGAGCTTGGTGCCTGGGGTCACCACTCAAGGTGTCCATTTGTCTACCCATCTGGGCCTGACCTTTGGCATCATCCATCAGGGTGGCATGTAAGTGCGAGAATCCATACTTATATTATTAATGTGATAATCAAAGTGACTTTATAGTTGCAGTATGAACATCCAAACTGTTTAGATTGCATTCAATGCGAGAAAGCATTCGGAAAACCCTCGGGAAACTAATACGATTAATCATAATTAACCACATACATGTCAAGTTGATGTGAGACAGAAATAATCCAATCAACCAATAGGCAAGCAAGCATTCACTAAGATCCTAAAATAATTATACAATTTCCTTTTATTACTCATGTCATTAAGATCTATTAAATTTAGCTCGCTTCCTATGGTTTCTAGTTCACTTTTAGGGTTTCCATTACAATTAAGGTTTCCTTTCATCTTTCACTATTTTAAACCCTAATGATTCCTCTATTCTTCACAAAAGATATTAAGGTTATCCCTTAACAACATTTAACCTTATTTTCGAATTAAAGGCATCATTATCCATCAATTAAACCCATTAAACTTATTTTACATTAAAACTGTCATTTTTATCCTTTTAATCCATGACAAGATCATTATGCTTATTTATCATCAATTTGTAATTCATTATGCTCTAATACTCATATGAACGTTATTTATCATTAATTCTACCTTGATTCATGAGAAAACCCTAATTACTACCTTAAGGGTATTTATCCACAAATTAGGAACTTTAATGCTCGAAATAGCTTATAACAATGAAAACTTAGTTCTATTCATGAAATCGAATAATTAAAGCCATTAGTAGTCCTAATTACCAACATTAGGGTTTCAAGGCCCATTAAAGCATACTTATGCACATGAACTCTCAATTAAACTAATTACGTGAAAAATTCATTTTTCTGTTCCTAATGTTCCTTTTATCATTAATAGATTAATACCAACTCTAATCATCCATTAAACCCTTATAAATATATTATTCATATCAAAATAGGGTTAAACATTAATACATTAAAGTTGACATCTTCCATTACTTTTCGAATTGCAAGAAGAATCAAGCTTCAACTATATTTTTAATAGATTCTTCACATTTTTCTGATCAACTTTCATGTATAACATGTCCTTATTCGACCTACCAATTATTTACTATGAATTTATCAAAACTCACTTACTTTGGGCCAATGGGAGGTTGCCACGTCGCTTCCTCATGCAACGTGGGGCAGCTTGCTTTGGGAAACATAATTGAATGACCGAACTGCCCCTCATGTAAGTGAGTTGTGCTTTATCCCGCAGAGGGAAGAATCATCAAACGAGCCTGATCTTCTTCAACCTCACGAGGCTCCGCTTGAGCGTCGACCTGCTGCACTTCGAGGTCCGCCCCCTCCCTCTCTAAGGCCCGAAACATGCCACCACCCTCCGCCCTTGCTCTGACGGCCTCTGCAACATCTACGCGCCATCCAACTCACAATCTAGGTGATCGGTTTGGGCAGGGAAGGTGTGCGACCTGTAGCCATGGCTCCGGCCTTCTGTAGGCTCGGCATGGCGTTTATGGTCATGGAGACGATGGCAGAGCCCTCCTTGGCATCGTATCACTTCACTCATCCACCTAGATGACTGTACGACTCTCTGTTGCTCCATTGAAAGCACTACTCGAGGATTAGGGTTTTTCCCAAGAAGATGAAGAAGAAGAAGGAAGAAATGATACGTGCAACTCTTCAGAACTCACCCCTGAGCTCTACCCCTTTTATAGGGGAGGGTTTTCGCACCCTAAGATGTGCATCCGCCAAGATGCAAGCTCTCGTCCCAATAGGAATACAATTCCTTCTTTAGAAAGCAAGCTTTCTCTCTCTTCTTTATCTTTTGGATATGCCTTAATATATGGATATTAGGAATTCGAAATTCCTCTTTCATTTCCTTTATACTTGCCCTTTTTAATTCATTGGCCACAGATTTCTATTTTTCCTTTAGTAGGAATACTTTCTTTTTAGCAATGCCACCAAAATTCATTAATAATGTATTAGATTATTCTCTTATTTTCTTTTATAGGTATTTTCTCTTTCCTCTTTCTTTATTGGGACTCCTTGGATCCCAAGAAACTCTAATAATTCAAAATTTCTTTTTAAGGAATACTCCTTATCCTTAAATGCATCAATATGCCTTATTTCACATTATCTTGTTTATTTCTCATTAAAATATCTCTTTTTGAGGATTTCTCTTTATTTCTCTTTTATTTTCCTCATTGGTATTCCTTTTAACACTAGGAATCCTTGGGATACAAAATTCCACGAAGGATACATCTTTTTACTTATTTTCCACATTTCATCAATATTTTCAATTTCTTTCTTAATAAAGAAATAATTAATTAATCTTTTCTTTTCTTATTGCTTTTCCTTGCAACTTTGGACTCCTTGGAACCGAAGGAACCCATGTGGCATGAAATCCACCTTTGGATTAAGTTCTTTTGCCTTCTAGAGGTTTCCACACCTTTCTTTTCTCAAAAACTCAATTATTCATTTATTAATTGGATTTCCTTGTTATTGGACCCAATAGCCAATAAAGCCCACAACACAATCATCAAGGCTATTGTAAACGAAATCCCTTTATTCAAAACAAATTATATCTTTATTTGTTCAAATATCTTTTATGTGAGAAAATACATTTCTCACCCAAATGAACCCAAAATTGGGGTTGTAACATATAATATGTTGGATAAATGATATACATGTCGTTCCTATTCCTTATTAAAAGAATAGATGATATATTGTTATATCATTAATAGTTGCAATGCTTACAAAGTTGAGAATGCTTTAAACTGCTTAACCTCTGCTCAGTTTCATATCTTTAAATTGTAATACAATGTTTTGGCGTAGAGTTATATCTCCCGCTAGGGCAGTTTACAATTGTCTCAACCCCGTGGGATCCAATGTTTTTAGGTGGATGCGGACAAAGAGGCCGGAAACTTTTAGCAGAGAAGGAACAACAGCAACATCGAGGACAGCAGTAATATCTCAGGTGGAGATACTGCCTATCTAGTTGTATAGATAGTAGTCCTATGTGTCGTCTCTGTACTCTCAGGTCCTCGGGATTTATAGATAGTGCTTTCATCAACGACTCGAGATTTTGGGTCGATGCCTCGAGGTTTTATGTTGTCTGTACATAATGTTGAATAGGATAGTTTATGTTGTAATCCTCGAGAAGAGATAGTGTCGGTTGTGTACTTATAGAACAGAATGTAAATATTATATTTTGGTTCTTGATGGAAAAGATTTCCTATGTGTGGATCTCTTTGCAAAAAGTTTTAATTTTTAGTGATTTTCAATAATTTGCTGCAAATGATTCTCTTCCGCTTAGTTAATCTTGAGTTTTATAAGTTGGATGCCACAGTCTGGGTCGAAATGATCATTTGGGTCCAAATGGTTTGTAGGACCGCGAGGGTCCATGCAGTTTGCAAGACCGTTTGGGTCCAAACGATTTCACGGTCGTTTAGGTCCAAACGGTTCAAGACTATGTGAGTCGAAACTGTTAGGAAGGCAAAGCGGAAGGGGCGATGAGCAGCTAAATGGTAGCAAAAACGGCGCCAGCGATGATGGCGTCGGCAGTGGCGATGGCGGCAGTAACGATGATGTCGACGATGATGAAAAGAATGAAGGATGCACTGGTGACGGTGATGGTTGCAAGCATCCTCTACCTTGCTGTGATGAGGGGAGTGATGGCTTTGGAGAAGGCAGTGGATAGGAAGAGAGGACGGAGTGAAGGCGCGTGAAGTAGAAATGGCAAAAGAGAGGACAGAGTGACAATAGTAGCGTGAGAAGCGTTGGCGTGGACAGAGGCGGAGGTCGCGTGGGAGTAGAGAAGTTGAAAGGAATGGAATAGGGTTTTGTGAGAGAAGATTTGGGAATCTAATAAATGAAAATGGGAGGGGTCGAGGAGCATTTATAGAAAAAGGAGGAGCGACCGTAAAAATTCTCGATAAGCAAACAGTTTCGAGACCGTTAGGACAAAACAGTTTTGAGACCGTTTGAGTCCAAACGGTTTCAAGACCGTGAGGACCAAAGGGTTTCGAAACTGTTAGGATAAGACTATTTTGGTTATTGATTTTTATATTTTTATATTTGTTTTGGTTGCTTATGTAAATTTTTATATTTTTTGAACAAAGATGATAGGTCTAAGAAATAGTAAGATGAGAAACTAGAAATTTATCAAAACTAAGAAAAATAAAATATAAAGGTGATACTCATTTCTTGGGTTGCCTCCCAAGTAGTGCTTTGGTTTTACGTCGCTGGCTTGATGAAATTCTTGGCCTGGTCAGATTAATGCGGTAGGGTCATGAATTTCAATGGTTTTTCTTGGAGTTCTATCACCTGGAGTATAGTATTTCTTCAGTCTATGGCCATTAATAGTCCTTTCCCCTCCATTTTCATCAAGGATGGTGATAGCTCCAGTTGGGTAGATGTACTTCTTGATGGTGAATGGCCTGGACCACTTTGTGCGATGTTTTCTGGGGAACATTTTGAGTCTGGATTTGAAAAGAAGGACTTTGTCTCCGACAATGATATCTTTCCTTTTAAGGTTGCCATCATGCCACATCTTAGTTTGTTCTTTGTAGATCCTAGTGTTCTGGTAAGAAGTCATTTGTAGTTCCTCCAGTTCTTGTAATTGAAATTGTCTGTATTCACCGACACTCTTGAAATCAAAATTCAACTATTTGATAGCTCACCAGGCTTTGTATTCTAATTCAACTGGAAGATGGCATGACTTTCCATACACCAAACGAAATGGAGTTGTTCCTATTGGTGTTTTGTAAGCGATACGATATGCCCAAAGAGCATCAAGGAGCTCGGTGGATCATTCTGTGCAGTGCCTATTGACAGTCTTCTCTAAAATAGCTTTTAGTTGTCTGTTTAAAACTTCAACTTGGTCGCTTGTCTGTGGGTGATAAGGTGTGGTGACTTTGTGTTTTACTCTGTATTTTCTCAAGAGGGCCTCGAAACTTCGTTCCAAGAAATGTGATCCTCCATCGGATATGACTGTTCTAGGAACTCTGAATCTAGGAAAGATAATGTCTTTGAACAGCTTAATAACTGGCTTAGAGTCACAAGATACAATGGGTATATCTTGTACCCATTTGGATACATAATCGACAACAACTAGTATATAGGAGAATCCATAAGATGGGGGGAATGGGCCCATGTAGTCCACTCCCCATACATGATAAAGTAAATATCCCGCCACAGAGTAAGAGGCATTTCATTCTGTTTGGATATACCACCGGAGGGCTAACATTTAGTGAAAGATCGTACAAATTCATGGACATCCTTTGCTATTGTCGACCAGAAGAAACCTGATTATAAAACTTTAAGGGCAGTCTTCTTTGAACTCATATGCCCCCCAGTAGGGCCAGAATGACAATGTTCGAAGACTGGGATAATTTCTTCTTTAGGAAGGCAACGACAAAATAATCCGTCAACGCATAGGCAAAAAAGTTATGGTTCATCCCAGAAGTATTGTTTGACGTCATGGAAAAATTTCTTCCTATCATGATAGGAAGCAAAAGGATGGAGGATTCTTGTAGCCAGATAGTTTACTATGTCGGCGTATCAAGGAAATCCAATAGTGACTTTCTTGAGTTGGTCGTCAGGTAAGGAGTCACGGATAGGTATATTATCATCATCCTAAGGCTCAATGCGACTTAAGTGATTAGCAACAACATTTGTACCCCACTTTTGTCTTTTATTTCCAAGTCAAATTCTTGAAGCATCAACACCTAGCGATAAGCCTAGGTTTTGTGTCTTGTTTTTGAATAAGATATTTTATTGCGGAGTGGTCTGTGTACACTATGACTTTTGATCCTATCATATAGGAATGAAATTTCTCAAAAGCATAGATGACTGCCAAGAACTCTTTTTCTGTGGTTGTATAGTTCTGTTGGGCCTCATCAGGCATTTTTTATGCATAGTATATCACATAGGGTTTCTTATCAATTCTCTGAACTAGTATTGCTCCTATAGCATAGTCGCTGGTGTCACACATTATCTCAAAGGGTTGTGACCAATCAGGGGCTCTTAGTATAGGTGCAGAGACTAAAGCGTTCTTTAGAGTCATAAAGCTGTGTAAGCATTCTTGATCAAAATTGAAATCTGCATCTTTAGTCAACAAGTGAGTCATGGGCATTGCTATTTTTGAAAAATCTTTTATGAATCTTCGGTAGAATCTGACATGGCCTAGGAATTCTCGTACTCCTATGATGTCTTTTGGTGGTGAAAATTTTGAAATGGCATCTATCTTTGCTTTGTCCACTTCAATCCCTCTTTCACTCACCTGATGCCTGAGGAAAACACCATCTGTCTCCATAAAATGACATTTTTTCCCAATTAAGGATCAGATTTGTTTCCTCACATCTTCATAGTACTCTACCGAGGTTAAGCAGACAATTATCAAAAGAATCTCCATAGACGGAAAAATCTTCCATGAATACTTCCATGATGGACTTAGTTAACCCTGTGAATATGGCGGATATACACCACTGGAATGTGGCAGGTGCATTACATAACCCAAAGGGCATCCTCCTGAAGGCGTAGGTTCCGAAAGGGCAGGTAAAAGTTGTCTTTTCTTAATCTTCTGGGTGTATCAGAATTTGATAAAACCCTGAATAACTGCCAAGATAGCAAAAGAATTTCTGGTGGGCTAGATGTTCAAGGACTTCATCAAGAAAGGTAGAGGAAAGTGGTCCTTCCTTGTTGCTTTATTTAATTTCCTATAGTCAATGCACATCCTCCACCCGGTAACAGTTCGGGTGGGTACTAGTTCATTTTTATTATTCAAAACAAGTGTGGTTTCCCCTTTTTTAGGGACCACTTGAACTGGACTTACCCATTGATAGTCGGGAATCAGATAGATAATACCAGCTTTTAGGAGTTTTAGAACCTTAAGGTGAACTACCACTTTGAGATTTGGGTTTAGTTTCCTCTGGTGTTCCCGTGATGGTTTAAACTCTTCTACCATAGGTAATTTGTGCATGCACAAAGCTGGATATATCCCGGTTAGCTCGGTCATCTTATATCCAATGGCTTTTTTGTGCTTACTTAATTAAACGAGGAGTTTTTTTTCCTGGTCATCTATCAAAGTGGAACTGATAATGATCGGACATAGCTTTTCTTAGTCTAGAAAGACATGTTTGAGTCTAGCTGGTAGAGTTTTTAATTTAGGTGCCTTGGGTACTTTAGTAGTATCCAGAATGGTGAAAGATTTAAATTCCTCTAAGGTAGCTTCTGGGACTTCTTCGGCTTGATCTAGATACTTTAGCCATTGTTGAACTAGTTCGTCGGTTGAAAATTCAGCTTATGGATTCATTAAGGCGATCACCTGGAGCATCAGATGGTTCGGGAGTTTCTTGCTTCAGGTGGGACATTTTATCAATTGCCTCGAGGAGAAAGACTTCTTCATGGATGGTAGGGCTTTTTAAGCTGTCAAAGACTATGAATTGAATAGTTTCCCTCCCCAGTCTTAGGGTAATTGTTCATGCTTCGACGTCAATTAGTGCTCTGGTTGTAGCAAGGAAAGGTCTGCAAAATATTAATGGATATCTCAGATCTTCTTTTATGTCCATAATGACAAAATCACAAGGGACATAAGAGTCCATTCCTACCCTTACTGGGATATCTTCAATGATTCCCAAAGTTGCAGTAATGGTAGAATCAGCTAACTGGATTGTCATTGTTGTGGGTAGAAAATCAGTAAAACCCAATCTTTTCCACATAGAAAAGGGCATAATAGATACGCTAGCCCCCAAATCTACTAATCCTTTCTTGAAAGAGGTATTTCTGATAGAACATTGGATGCCAAAGGAGCCATGGTCCTTCTATTTTTTAGGCATTTTGTTGAGAATAATATCAGAAGTAGTCTGGGCTCATTTGACAGTCTCGTGTTCTTCGGTCATGTATTTCTTTGATAGAAAAGTCTTCAAGTATTTGGCCCAAGCTAGTATTTTGAAGAGGGCGTCGAGAAACGGGTTATCAACATATAGCTTCTTCATTGCTTCCTTAAACTTTTGGAATCTAGTATCCAGTTTTGTCCCTCTCAACCTGTTTGGATATGGTATTCTGGGCTTATATGGCATGATTTATGGTTCTTTGGAATCTAGTTCCTTTTCCTTTTCCTTTTCCTTCTAGGCCTCTACAAATTTTTCAATTTCTTGATTTGTATTTGCAGTTGGGATGTTTTCAGTGACATCCTCGTCTTCCTGAATGACATTGGTTACTATAGTAAGAACATGGCCAGGCCTTGTGGTGACTGCATTCAATTGTTCAGGTCTATGTTAGTCATGTCTCGGGTTTGTTTCTGGTTGACCAACAAAAGTACCTACTGGAGGTTTCAACTTAGCTGCAATTTGTGCCAATTGTGTTTCTATAACTTTTTGTTGAGCTTGCTGGTTGGCCAGCATGGTTTGTTGAGATTGAAAAATTTGCCTTATTAGAGATATCTCATCTTTGGTTAAGGTGGAGCATTCTTCTATTGATACTGTGTAATTTGTTGTTATCCTTGAGATTGTTGCTGTTAAGGTGCTGGCAACTGAGGTTGTTGAATTTGTGGTTGTTGTAGCTGAGATTGTTGCAATTGTGGGTGCAACGGAGGATGAGTGTATTGGTAGTATGGAAAAGGATTTCTTGGGTAAGCGAATCTTTGGAACCTACATCTATAATTCCCTTGATTTTGGTTATAATTGCTCTGGAATCCAGGTGGTGCTATGTTGGAAGACCCACCTAGTGTTTGGTGCTGTGGGTTGGTAGTTCCCGCAGGATTCCCATTCTCAAACCCAGGATGGTTTCTCGATTTATCTAGATTGTAGTATGCCTGACCGGGTATGGAATGGATGGAATTAACTTATTTTGGCATCTGATCCTCGAGTTGTTCAATAATTGGTTCATATTGTGGTTTCGGTGGTTGTAAATCCATCATCACATTGAATTGGAGGCCACATGATAATGTGGGGTGATCAGATGCATTACAGGCTTCACAAGTCCCGGTAGCTACTTTGACTTGTTGGACTTGAGGTTTCTTCTTTATGTCATATTCTCCAAATGATGTTTCAAGGATTTGCTGCTTATGAGTCATGGTTTTTAAAACTTCAACAATGACTTTCATTTCTATAGTTTCTTCATCTTTATAGACTTTTAGGACTCCTCCGATACATGTCCTTCCCCAATTAGATTGGTTCTCAACCCTGAGTGTAACAATCCTCCAGGCGTCCTCATAATTCTTTCGCATGAAATTTCCTCCAGATGAGGAATCCAAGAACTTCTTAATATCATCACTTACCCCTTTATAGAATGTTTCTATGAGTTGGTTTTATGAGATTCCATGATGTGGGCATTTCCTTAGAAGTTCCTTGAATCTTTCCCATGATTATGCGAGTGATTCTCTAGGAAGTTGGGAGTAATGGTTAATTGGTCCCCTAATCTCGTAAGTCAGTGAAGGAGGAAATAACTTCTCTAGGAATGTTTCTTCCAAGGGAGCCCAGGTGGTGATTGGGTCTCCATCCAATGAGTTATACCAGTTTAACATCCTTCCAGACAGAGTGAAGTGGAAAAGTTAAGAGCATGATCGCGTCGAATGTATCTCAGGATTGTGGTACCAATCGGCAAAGTTCTTTGAATCACTTTAGGTGGTCCATGCAATCATCTCCAGCATTTTCGTAAAATGAGATGCCTTGCATGATTTGGATCCATTGCATTCGAATCTCAAAGTTAGGAGCGTTAATGAGAAGTGGCCGAACTAGATGGTTATCTTTAAAGTTCTTAGGAATGGTGTAATCCTGAAGCTTCTTGTTCCTTAACACTAACTGAGCAGCTGCTATGGCTGCTTCATTTTCAGCTTGGATGTGGGCCTGCTCTTTAGCTCAAACTTCTGCTTGGACTTGAGCATGAGTATCAGCGATGAGTTGTGCTCTTTGAGCTGCTATAGCTGCATTGACCCTTTCCATTACCAAGGTAGCTTGGCGTTGTTCTTCAGCCATTTTTCTAGCTCGTTGGCAGTTGAGTCTGATACGTCAGTGGAAGCTTCGTTCTACCTCAGAGTCGTACTCTGGTTCAGGGGAGAATTTGATGTTATGCGAAGGTTGCATATAGGTTTTCTACCTGAGTAGAAGAAAGATCACACTTTTATACATTTGTGAAATACGATGAAATCAAGAAGATATGAATTAATTATCAAGGTAAAATGCAAAATCTAATCAACTAGCAAATTGATAAATGGAATTAAAACGTTTCGTTGTCCCCGGCAGCGGTGCCAATTTTTGATGCAGCCTCCTCTCGCATTGAGTTGTGTGCACCACTAAAAATCCTAGAGATAATAAGTCTCTAAGTTTAGCCTTGCGTGTACTATAATAATATCTCCACCCACGTATGCCAAGATACATGGAAGTCTTATCGTAGTACTGTTGAGGGTCGAATCCACGAGACAACAGTCTTGTTAAGGGTTAACAAGATGGAAAATGTTATAATTCTACTTATCTACTTAAGAGTTGATATTTAGATCGAAGAGTCGATTTGTTGGTTAAACTAAGTGCAATGTAAACTAAATAGCAAGAAAGTAAACTTAAGGTTGTAAGCAATATCTATAAACTACTAGGATATGATCGATTTTCACCACCACTACGCATGGATCAAAACATTCATTATAATAACATGGCTTGCAATAAGAGTCTAAATAGTTAGTATCTTTGTAGACTTATCTTCCTTTCGGATAACTAACTACGAGAAGCGTGGGAGTATTGCAATGCCAGCCATCCCCGAATGAATGGTCACTTACTTTGCATCATTCTCTTCGCAAAGTGTGTTCCTCGACCTATCAAAGTTTTACTTTCATATGTTAACTGATTCCATTTCATAGTATGAAAGTACAACGATGCAAGTGAGTTTACTCCACTCCTTGAAAAATGCTCCTAGATATCAAAATAGATATATGGTGACTACATATAATAGGTAACACAAGTTGTTGATCAAGCAACTAGCATTCATTAAATGATTGATGTTGAACTAAAAAGATAGTATTTCTCTATTGCAAACTCATGAATTACAATGCATGGAATGAAAACAAGGGTAGTGGGGCTACTCCCTGCACCCTAGTGTATGGAACTACTCACTCATAGCAAGAATAAAGAAGGATGCAGGAAGAGAGAGGGAGAACATCATGTCCACGTAGGAGGGAGGAAGGATGACCCCTTGGAGTAGAGAACAACTATCTTCACACTGCGTGGTTGCCTTGGTGATGAATCCTTCACTTCCCACCTTCTTTGTTGATGAGAGAGAAAGAAGCTTGAGGATGAAGTATGGATCTCAGACCGGAAGCCTTGGGGTGATGGATGTAGGTTGGAATAGCTCTAGAGCAATTGAGGCATCCTTTGGGCGTCTAAGACTTGATGATTAGTGAGGACCCCTTGGGTCCTATTTATAGGCTTTGAGGAGATTTTGAATGATTTTAGGTTATTTGGATCCTCATGGTTTGGAGACCGTTTGGACTCTCTTGGTTTGGAGACCATTTGAGCCCTCACGGTTTGGAGACCGTTTGGATCTTCCTGGTCTTGAGACCGTTTGGGTTCATATGGTCTTGTGACCATTTGGATTCATACGGTCTTGGGACCAGTTGGCCTTCATACGGTCTTAGGACTATTTGGCTTCATATGGTCTTTGGACTATTTGGCTTTCATTCTGTCTTAGGACCAGTTGGCCTTCATACGGTCTTGGGACCGTTTGGATTTCATTCGGTCTTGGGACCGGTTGGCCTTCATGCACTCTTAGGACTGTTTGGCCTTCATTTGGTCATGGGACCATTTGGATTTTATTCGGTCTTGGGACCGGTTGGCCTTCATGTGGTCTTGGGATTGTTTGGCCTTCATTCGGTCTTGGGACCGTTTGGCCTTCATTTGGTCTTGGGACCGTTTGGGGTTTTTGCAATTTTTTTTAGGTTTTTCTGTAAGAAGAAAAAGAGAAATGTCAGTTTATTGGTATATTCACAATAAAGTGGAAAGTTAAGGATTCTATCTAATTTATTTAAGAAAGAGTGTGGAAAACTAAGAAAAACTAGTAAGATAACATCACAAAATGGGAGATTATCACCCCCAACTAAGAGTCTAGCTTGTCCTCAAGCTGGATAGAGATAAGGCACGTAGTGACGAGGTGATTTTATTTAGTGAAGATTTCCATACTCTTGCTTCAGTTCGAAACTAGAGATCTCCCAGAGTCTTATCGGGGCTTCTGCATGCACCAACTCTTTCAGTAATTGGGAGTTGCGTGGAGCTCAGGTTTCTTCTGTATCACGTAAATTGCATTGGGTCCACCTTTTCCTTGATCGTATTTTGTGCATGCTTTTGACTATGAGTAGTTTTATACTTCTTTGAAAATCCTACCAAAAGCTAAGATAGGCATGAGGGTTGGCTGAAGGTTGTTGTGTAACTCCCCCTTTGAAGGGGGGAGGGTTTTGCAAACT
Organism: Alisma plantago-aquatica; assembly: GCA_963693085.1. Taxonomy (NCBI): domain Eukaryota; kingdom Viridiplantae; phylum Streptophyta; class Magnoliopsida; order Alismatales; family Alismataceae; genus Alisma; species Alisma plantago-aquatica. The sequence continues at coordinate 990,185,224 of OY856411.1, forward strand.
TTTAGGGTCTCACTACCAAGCGCGATACATCTGCCTTTGTGAGGGTAGTTGAATGTACCGACCGGGCAACCTTTGTTAGCTTTTTCATATATTTGGAGACCTTAGGATATCACTTCCGAGCGTGACCCATCTGCCTTTGTGAGGGCAGCTGAATGTACCGACCAGGAAAGACCTTTATTGTCTCTTCATATAGGTCCTTATGCATGGAACAACTCTCATCTTTTTATTCAACACTCTGGCTTTTATTCATATGCTCACTGGCTTAGGAATTGGTTATTTAGGGATTTTATTTGGGCTGCCAAGCCTCTTTTTGAAAAGAAGAAAACCATTCTCTAGAGTTTCTAGACATGCACTTGTTTCAATTTTGTACTTGGTGGTCCACTTGCGAGGTTCCTTGATTTGGATTTCGCTTGGTCCCCTCCCGTCCTTGAGAGCGTTTGGCTTGTTTTGACCACGATGTTAACCTGTGGAGAGTCTGATGTAGAATTGAAGCAAAAGCATGAAAATCAAGTATGGAAGTGATTTATTAACTCACCATTACATGCCTAAATTCTACTCATGTAATTTCTTCTAAGAACTACTGTGTCTCTAACATAGCTAGGGTAACCCTTTTCTAAAAGGAATATTGTTCTTATGTACAAAATTTATTCCATCAAAGAAATTATTAAAATAATCTAAATGCCAAATAATTTGTGTGACAGAGACAAAATAAATGGAAGAGTAGAGAGAAGAAGGTTTGAATATAATACCTCGCCCTTGCCTAAAGTACATATGGGAGTGTGGTGGGGGTGGTTGTAGAGGTGAACCCAACATCCAGATCCAAAATTAAGGGTTCTGGTGTTGGATGCATGATGTTTTCTGCACTGTGGGGGTGTTTTGCCTCTAGGTTAATCTTCAATGTTGGCGTCCCTGATTGTTGTTTCATCTGTGCTCATAGCTTGGACGGCCGTGTTACTGATATTTTCTTTGGCCTTGTCGATGGGGCAGTGACACTATGCTCTATCTTCCCTGCTTTTGCTTGTTTCTCGTATTCTTTCACTGAGGTGAGAAGGTTAGCAAGATCCTCTTCATTGAAGTGAAGCTTGTCTTTATCGTAATCAGCTAGCACTGGGAGTGGCAGTAGTGTCCTATATGCTTTGACAGTCAGGCAGAAGATATAATGTAGTTTGGCATCCTTCTCCTTTATGACATAGGTGTTCTTTAGGATGTGCTCATTTGTTAGGATATCACCTTTTACCAAAGTACAGTTTGGAAGTGGTCTGTCCATCTTAAGAAACTTCAGAATTGATGTTACATGACCACCCATGTAGATTTCCTTTCTGAGGGCATAAGATGTGTGTTTATGTATAAAATGTCATCCGATGTTGATCGGCTGCCCTTTTAGGATGGACCATAGAATAAAGAGGTCCAAAATGATAACATTCCCACTTTCTGTCTTAGCGAATAGAGTGCCTATTATTATTTTATGCAGAGTTCACACCATGCTGGAATGAATGTTGGAGGCTTTGCAGGTCTTTGGTTCATAGCTGGGAATTCCTGTCAGGGACCTCTAGAAGGTATGTTTGTTGAATTGGGAGTGGTCCAGGCCTGCCACCTTAGCTTTCTTTAGATGATCGTGGTGGTTGATGAAGATTTCATTCAGTAGGTTCTCGGTCAAAATGACCTTCTTCCCAAAAAGTGAGGTTACTAACTTGCGGTCACCTCCGTCCTTTTGTTTGTCTTTTGCGTCCACAGGTTCTTTGGTGAGGTAGGTGAAGAACTCTAGTGTGGGCTCAACATAGGAATTCTTTGCGACGAAGAAGAGTTTGGAAAGATTCACCTCGTCGAGCAGGGCAAGTACTCTGTCGTAGACTCCCATCCTTTGTAGTATGTTGGAGCAGACGTACTTTGTTGGATACATAACTTTATCACCAGCCTGTAGGTGTTGGATATCCAAATCAGTTGGTGCTAGTTCTGTGGTGGTGGTAGCAGGAGGTGAAACATATCCTGCTAGGATTTGTTCTCTTAATGTTGTGGGCTGGACTTGTTTCCTTGCCCGTTTCTTAGTTGGTTGTCCCTTAGCAGCCTCGTGGGTCTTCCTTTTTCCGTTGGACTTGGTGACTGGGTATTCCTCCTCAGAATTTGGTGCATAGTCTGAGCCTTCATTGGTGGATGAGATCTCTTCGATGTCTTTGACATGATCTTCTGCTAAACATTTGTTGACTTGCTCAAGGGGCAAGTCAACTGGAGTCTTTCCAATTTTTTTGCATATGTCGAGGATGCACTAAAGCTTAGAGAGGCACTCTGGAAGGTCTTCCTTGGTCCAGTGTCCTGCTTTGCTGACGTTCTTTGCAGGGGAAGCCATCCTGTAAATTTAATCAAGAAATCATTAGAAAAGATTGAAGTGTAGTGCTAATGGAATTTATTGGATGAATATTTAAAAGATTTGTAAATTTAAGATCATGAAAAAAAATACGATTTCCAAGACTGTTTGGGTCCAAATTTTTTCATGACCATTTGGGTCCAAACGGTTTCAAGACTGTTTCCAAATGGTTTCACAACCGTTTGGGTCCAAACGACCATTTGGGTCCAAACGGTTTGCAGGACCGCGAGGGTCCATGTGGTTTGCAAGACCGTTTGGGTCCAAACGGTTTCACGGTCATTTGGGTCCAAATGGTTTCAAGACCGTGCAAGTCAAAACCGTTAGGAAGGCAAAGTGGCATGTGCAATGAGCGACTAAATGGCGGAAAAAACGGCATCGGCGATGATGGTGTCGACGGTGGTGATGGCGGCGATGATGAAAAGAATGATGGACACGCTGGCGACAGTGATGGTGGTGAGCATCATCTACCTTGTTGTGATAAGGGGAGTGATGGCTTCAGAGAAGGCAGCAGATAGGAAGAGAGGACGAAGTGAAGGCGCACGAGCAGAAATGGCGGAAGAGAGGACAGAGGATGGTAGCTGTGTCGGAAGCGTTGGTGTGGACGGAGGCAGTGGTCGCACGGGAGTAGAGAAGTCAGAAGGAATGGAACATGGTTTTGTGAGAGAAGATTCAGGAATCGAAGAATTGAAAAAGAGAGGGGTCGAGGAGTATTTATAGAAAAAGCAGGGGCGACCGTACAAATTCTTGTTAAGAAAACAGTTTCGAGACCCTTAGGAAAAAACGGTTTCGAGACCGTTTGAGTCCAAACGGTTTCAAGACCGTGAGGACCAAATGGTTTCGAAACTATTCAGATAAGACTATTTTAGTTATTGATTTTTATATTTTTTATATTTGTTGTGGTTTCTTATGTAAATTTTTATATTTTCTGAACAAAGATGATAGGTCTAAGAAATAGTAAGATGAGAAACTAGAAATTTATCAAACTAAGCAAAATAAAATAGAAAGGTGATACTCAGTTCTTGCGTTGCCTCCCATGTAGCACTTTGGTTTTACGTCACTGGCTCGACGAAAGTTCTTGGCTTGGTCAGATTGATGTGATAGGGTCATGAATTTCAATGGTTTTTCTTGGAGTTCTATTAGATGGAGTATAATATTTCTTCAGTCTATGGCCATTAACAGTCCTTTCTCCTCCATTGTCATAAAGGATGATGACAGCTCCAGTTGGGTAGATGTGTTTGATGGTGAATGGCCCGGACCACTTTGTACGAAGTTTTTCGGGGAACATTTTGAGTCTGGAGTTGAAAAGAAGGACTTTGTCTCCAACAATGATATCTTTCCTTTTAAGGTGGCCATCATGCCACATCTTAGTTTGTTATTTATAGATCCTGGTTCTTTGGTAAACTATCATTTGTAGTTCATCCAGTTCTTGTAATTGAAGTTGTCTATATTCATCGACACTCTTGAAATCAAAATTCAACTGTTTGATAGCCCACCAGGCTTTGTGTTCAAATTCAACTGGAAGATGGAACGACATTCCATACACCAAACAAAATGGAGTTGTTCCTATTGGTGTTTTGTAAGCAGTACGATATGCCCAAAGAGCATCAGAGAGCTTGGTGGACCAGTCTGTGCGGTGCCTATTGACAGTCTTCTCTAAAATAGCTTTCTGTTATCTGTTTGAAACTTCAACTTGGCCACTTGTCTACGGGTGATAAGGTGTGGCGACTTTGTATTTTACTCCATATTTTCTCAAGAGGGAATCAAAACTTCGTTCCAAGAAATGTGATCCTCTGTCAGATATGATTGTTCTAGGAACTCCGAATCTAGGAAAGATAATGTCTTTGAACAACTTAATAACTGGGTTAGAGTCACAAGATACAGTGGGTATAAATTCTACCCATTTGGATACGTAATCGACAACAACTAGTATATAGGAGAATCCATAAGATGGGGGAAATGGGCCCATGTAGTCCACTCCCCATACATCAAAAAGTTAAATTTCCTGCCACAGAGTAAGAAGCATTTCATTCCATTTGGATATACCACTGGATAGCTGACATTTAGTGCAAGATCGTACAAATTCATGGGCATCCTTTTCTTTTGTCAGCCAGAAGAAACCTGATTGTAAAACTTTAAGGGCGATCTTCTTTGAACTCATATGACCCCCAGTAGGGACAAAATGACAATGTTCCATGACTGGGATAATTTATTCTTCATGAAAGAAACAACGGAATAACCCATCTACACATAGGCGAAAAGGGTATGGTTCATCCCAGAAGTATTGCTTGATGCATGGAAAAATTTCCTCCTATCATGATAGGAAGCAGAAGGATGGAGGATTCATGTAGCCAGATAGTTTACTATGTCGGTGTACCAAGGAAATCTAGTAGTGACTTTCATGAGTTGGTCGTCAGGTAAGGAGTCACAGATAGGTATATTATCATCATCCTGAGGCTCAATGCGACTTAAGTGATCAGCAACAACATTTTCTACACCAAATTTGTCTTTTATTTCCATGTCAAATTCTTAAAGCATCAACACCCAACGATAAGTCCAGGTTTTGCGTCTTGTTTTTGAATCAGATATTTTATTGCGGAGTGGTCTGTGTACACTATGACTTTTGATCCTATCAGATAGGAATGAAATTTCTCAAAAGCTTAGATGACTGCCAAGAACAGGTTTTCTGTGGTTGTATAGTTCTTTTGGGCCTCATCAAGCATTTTTTATTCATAGTATATCACATAGGGTTTCTTATCAATTCTCTACCATAGTACTGCTCCTATAGCATAGCCACTGGCGTCACACATTATCTCAAAGGGTTGTGAACAATCACGGGCTCTTAGTATAGGTGCAGAGACTAAAGTGTTCTTTAGAGTCATAAAGTTGTGTAAGCATTCTTGATCAAAATTGAAAGCCGCATCTTTAGTCAACAAGTGAGTAATGGGCGATCTTTTATGAATCTTCGATAGAATCTGGCATGACCCAGGAATCTCGTACTCCTCTGATGTCTTTTGGTGGTGACAATTTTGAAATAACATCTATCTTTGCTTTGTCCACTTCACACTATAGCAAAATCGCCCAATAGTGGCATTTATTCTAGTGTCTTTTATAAAAAAAGCCACTATCTTTCTAATATACATGCATTTTTTATTAAAATGCCTCTAAACCACCTATTATAGAGTTTCTAAAAAGGACATAACATTAAAGGCATTTTTATTTTTAATTAGTGGCAATCTGAAATTGCCATACCAATTTAGAAAACTAATTGGTAACACAATATTTACTTCCCGCTCCAAAAAATCGTTATAGTCCGATCTAGCACTCTTCTCTTTCCCGATTGATACAACTCTCCACTCCTCAGACTAGGGGATGGTGGAGACTGGTGGCGGCTTGCTTTGTGCCATTTGCGAGTGGAGGAGTGCAACTTGTCAGCTGTGCGCAGTCTCTGTCGTCAATCGAGAACCTTCATCTGCCGCCTATTTGGACCGAGCCAACTTGAAGCACTGCCACAGAATGACTCTGCCCCTCCGGCGCCAGCGAGCTCGAGTGAGGGACTCCAATCATCCAATTCCTCTAAGCTTTGCAACTTTCTGAAGAGGTATGTTGTCATCACAATATTTCCACTCACGTCTCTGATGATTGCTCTTAGGACAACTCCCACCATCATTGTAATGGAAGCGTCCTTGTTGACATGAATCTTACCTTTAGGAATCACATTACATCTCTGGGTAGAAATGTTATTGACCAACATTTCTTCCTGCTATTGAGAAGTTGTGAGAAACCTACAGTAATTGATCCATCATGTGCGGGCTGATTTACAGATCAGTTGCGGGCTGAGTCATTCAACCCTGATGTAACCTACAGACTGCCACTTCCCTAGTCCCATTGAATTGATTGATCATGTGTTGTATTATTTCCATGCTTCATCCATTGATGGGGATATGTCTCCAATTATGTAGTGTCTATCTTTTAACCTCCCTCTTGTAACCAAGATTTCGGTAGCCACTCACCAGAGAAAATATGACATTTTTATAGCCACCTCAAAGTACAAATCAGTGTGGATAATCTATTCAGGTTGCTCCTCCTTTGTTCTTGATATTTCTCATGACAATGACACCAAACCAATATGCTGAGTGAGCATTAAAGGATCTCAAGCGGTTTAGCCACTACATCTACATATTGTTTGTAACCGTGAGTTGGAAAGGAACCATGCTAATTGATTCAGCGTATTCCTTAGGTAGCAGTTGCAAGAATGCATCCAGGTCCCATCCTATGTTGTTCTCAAGGATTATCTCACACACATTATTCATATGAGTGGTGATTGAGATAATCTAATACTTGGCTTTGAAGTCCTCTAAGATTTACTAATTGGGCACAAAATATTTTCCTAAGCCAAATTATACAGGATTTCAATAGAGATTTTAACTTAAGATTTACTGATTTTTTCCCACGCTTAGCTTTAGTTGTGTTTTTCTTATATGGATTGGATTGATATGATTTTTTGATGGATATGAACCACCACTTCATTTCATGCCACATTTTCCTCAATTTGGGTCATATTATTGTTGTTGTAGTTTCATCTCATAATCCTGATACATTTAGGCCAGACCACATTTTGTATGCTTAGTTCATTTTTAGCTAAGTTGTTTGCCAAATTGTAGCCATCAGTAGGATTTAGACCTACCTTTAATAGGGATTGGTTTCCATTTGAGCCAATGTAGTTGAACATGGCTCTTTTTCATGTGTAAAACAAGTTGCATGACATACTTTGCAGTCATTGATACGTGTTAGGAGTCTGCAACTAGTCTGTAAATCATGATGAGGCTTTAATATGGTTGTTAATGTGTGTTGACCTTGGCTTAACCTATTTTCTAAACAAGTAGATGTCAATGGTAATTTAGTTAACCAATCCTTATGATTGATCCTAATTCAGTTCAGTATTGTTTTGCATTCATACATGATCGTGCTAAAATTTGTAGTGTGCATTTCCGGTTTTAGGTTTGACTTTTTTGATGTTACAACTTTATTGTTTGGGGCATGACATTTTCTATACATCCAATGCAATTAGTTCAGGGAAGACCACAATTTGCATGGCTACTTTAGTTTTAGCCAAACAATTTGCCAAATAGTGCTTGTGAGTTAGATTTAGACCTAACCCTAATAGGGTTTGCTTTCCACTTGGGCCAATACAACTGAACATGTCTCTCTTTCATGTGCCAAGCAAGCTGCATGATAGACTTTGCAGTCATTGATACGTGCAGTCATTGATACTTTCTGGATGTATATGTTCTAAAGGTTTGTAGAAGGTGAGCTTGTAGAAGATGAGGTTGTAGGTTTGGAAACCATGTTGGTGGTTTTGAGGTTTACGAATTCTCCTTTGATACTAGCAGATAGGACCAAGGCTCCTGTTCATTTTCTGATTCACTTCAAAATGGTTAGAATGTGCCTCGGTCCTTATTATAAGTATGTTCTTTTATCCTTTTAAAAAGTATTTCAAACATAGTGTCATGTACTCATAAAACTAAAGAGGCAGGAATCTATCCCATTTACATATAGGTCAGAGAATAATAACCTCACATAACTCATTTAGAAAATTTACAATTTTTAGATGAATCCTTCTTGTCATAAAATTTGTGGTACTATCAAAATAATAAGATGATAAGATATCTTGTAGTAGTGTTTTGATAAACACAGAAGTACAAGACTACAGTAAAAATGTGGAAAGACACCACTAACCTCTTTAAACAGGTCTCACACCTTCTATAGTAGTGCATGGATACTCCAAATTAAATAGGTCTCACACCTATACAAAATAAGTTAGACACCATTAACCTCTTTGATAATCTAAAATATGAGTGTTGATTCAACAAATATATAATAAGTGTCACATCATTTTATGAAATACCAAGATACATCAAATTATAGAAAATACTAGTTACTTCCTTGAAATTCTCAAAGAAGGATTAGTGAACATTGGACCAATTGCAAAGATATAGGGCATGATCTCCTCTATTAGATTTCTTTTCAAGGTATCATGTCCACCACAATAAAGTTGGTTATGACAAGCAATAAAAGGTTAATTGATGTTATACAACTATTTCTGAAAATATATAACATCGTTATATGTACTTACAATTTGTTAATACTAATATTTTTTAGTCTCTATCCACCCACAACAGTCACTATGAACTGGTCCTCTATGCCAATGTTATTGTTCCCTGAAGAAGAACAATTGAACATCATCCTAGATGATCGTTCCTTAAACCAACTAACCATACCCAAACATTGGCATTTTCTAAACGGAAGACACTACCGGCCTAGTGAAGTGACCCTAAATTTTGGAAATTATTCACATATTATCGAGGTTGAGTATGATTTGGTGGGAAATCTCATATCAAAATCCGATTGGCATGATTGGATCAGAAAGATGCTAGTGGGCCGTAGTGACAAGCTTTTCTCCGTCCAGTTGGCCATAATACCATCAAAGTTTGGATAACCAACATCAACAACGAGACCCATGATCATCTACGATGGTATGAGCGCATGATGGACGATATTAGCTCGGATGAATCTGATGATGAGGCGCATGTTTAGGGGTACACCAACCCCTTTGTTTAGTTACTGTTTAGGGGTACACCCCTATGTGTGGATGTAAAAAGAGATTAATGAATGGAACTGAAAGTTGCTACATGAATGCTTATAACTGAAGTGTGTGTTCCCATGAATGTTCCAAATTCACAAATCCATCCTATCTAACGACACATTCAAAACCAAACAAGAAAAAGAAATATGCATATCCTATTATGTTACAAATTACTGATAAATTTCATCATAAATGTTCTTTTATCCTTATTATAACTATGTTCTTTTATCCTTATTATAAGTATTTCAAAAAATGCTTGGGCGCCCGCCTAGTCGGATAGGTTGACGTGAACTTCATTTACATGATTACACTAGTATTTTCTCATATTGTATAGTCTTTTTAATATGACATACTTACTCATATGTTATATGTTTTACTGTTTTTGTAGAATGGATAATTCTTGGATAGCAGAGGATGACCGAACAAGCAGTAAATACTTATGTGTAGTATCAAAATTTTTGGATTTCTCTTTTGAACATTCATCGATTGGAGACAAGATTGTATGCCCATGTAGAAAGTGTGCTAATGTATACCAGGTCACCGGAAAGACTGCATTGAGCCATCTACTGTGGCATGGCTTCTTACCAAGCTATATTTCTTGGGCTTTTCATGGTGAAGATGCCGATGTTCAAATGGATGCTCCTACTGATCAGGGAGATTTCCTTAATGCTGAAAATTTACAAGATATGTTGCATGATACTTTTCTGAGTTTCAATGAAGATGGAAATACAGAAGGAGTGGAGCCATCTAGTGATCAACATTTCAATACTAAAAATTTTTATATCTTGTTAAAGGATTCTGAGATAGAATTATATCTAGGGTGTAAGAAATATAGCAAACTTGCTTGCATCCTAGAATTCTATCACCTGGTTTGTCTTAATGGCTTGAGTAAGAAAGCATCATCTATGTTTCTTACGTTCTTTAAGAAGATGCTACCAGAAGGAGAACAGTTACCTAATTCATTTTATGAGCTAAAAAAGACAATTATGGGGTTGGGCTTAGATTATGTGAAGATTCATGTTTGTCCAAATGGTTTCATGTTTTTTTGGAAGGATTCTGCTGATAAAGACGTCTGCGATACATGTGGAGCATCAAGATGGAAACTGATTACAATCCCAGATGATGATGAAGAGCTAGAAAAAAAACCCAAGAGAATACCTATCAAAGTGCTCAGACACTTTCCACTTATACCCCGCCTTATGTGGTTATTGATGTCATCAAAAACCTCATCCTTAATGAGGTGGCATGCAGAAGAATATGAAAAAGATGACAAGTTAAGACACCCAATTGATTCACCTGCATGGAAAACATTTGATGTGATGCATCCACAATTTGATGCAGACGCTAGAAACATTCGATTGGGACTTGCAACTGACGAATTTAATCCTTTTGGGACAATGAGTACTTCTTAGATTACATGGCCTGTTGTGATTATTCCAAATAATTTACCTCCTTTGTTATGCATGAAGCAACCATATTTTATGTTGTCCCTACTCATTCCTGGACCAGCTTCACCCGAAAATATAGATGTGTACTTGCATCCATTGATTGATGAGTTGAAAGAACTATGGAATACTAGTGTACATACATATGACGCTGGAACCAAGGAATTCTTTCTGATGCGTGCTTCTTTATTATGGATTATTAGTGATTTTCCAGGATATGCATATCTATCTGGTTGGAGTATACAAAGCATGTCCCTATTGTAATAAAGATACTGTCTCAAATTGGTTGCCACATAGCCGTAAAGTTTGCTACAGAGGACGCTATAGGTTTTTGCCAACTAGCCACAGATTCCGAAAAGAAGCAAAGGCATTTGACGGTGAGCAAGAATTTAGGTGTCCACCTAAGCCTCCTTCTGGAGCTCAAATCTTGTCACAATTGGAGGACAGAAGAACTGTAATTGGTAAGAAAAGGCCAAGAGGTAAGGATTCAACACACAATTGGGAAAGGAAAAGCATATCTTTTGAGCTACCATATTGAAAAACTAACATTGTAAGCCACAATCTCGATGTCATGCACATTCAGAAGAATATATGTGAGAGTATTGTTGGAACATTGCTAGGTTTGAATGATAAAAGTAAGGACAACTTGAATGCAATGAAGGATATGGAGGATATGGGAATCAGATTTCCACTTCATCCAAAAACTGTTGGTAAATATACCATCCTACCTCCAGCTTGCTATACAATGAAAAAAGATGAAAAAATATTATTTTGCAACCTCCTAAAATCTGTCAAAGTTCCAGACGGGTATGCGTCTAATATATCTAGATGTGCACGGCCGAAGGACCAGAAGATGCTACCAATGAAAAGTCATGATTATCACATGTTGATGCAACAACTTTTTCCATTAGCTGTCACTGTGTCCTTGCCCAGTAAGAATGCTAAGTCATGTATTATTAATCTTTGTTGCTATTTTCAAAGGTTGTGCACTAAAGTCATAGATCCAAATGATTTTTTTGCATTGGAAAATGCAATAGCTGTTACACTTTTTGAGATGGAGAAGATATTCCCTCCATGTTTTTTTGACATAATGGTGCATCTATCAGTCCATCTCTCTTATGAAGCTAAGATAGCTGACCCTGTTCAGTATCGTTGGATGTATCCAATTGAAAGGTAACATTTCATACGTCATGATGACTTTACCTATTGGAATGTAATTTGTCATAATATTTTCCTCAAATTTGTTATTAGGTATCTGATGACCCTAAAAGGATATGTTCGTAATAAAAGATATCCAGAAGGATCAATAGCAGAAGGATATATAGCTGAAGAGTGTCTAACTTTTTGTTCAAGATACTTGGATGGAGTTGAAACAAAATTAAATCAGCCAAATAGAAAGATACTGACAAAGCAAATTTGGAAAACGAGCCAACACTTGACAGTAATTATTGGTCTATCTCGAGCTGTGTTCATTATTCTTATCTATCAATGATTGGTCCCATTATTTTTGTTGGGCTCAAATCTATATGTTGTTGTGTTCATTTTTCTTATCCGGGGTGTTCTATGTTGCTCTGCTTGTGTCTTAGGTGTGGTTGTACAAGGTGTGGAGAATGTTTGTACAAATGAAAACTATAGTTAACCAGTTATTGGACTGTGGTTGTACAAGGTGTGGTTGTACAAATGCATAGGATTGAAATATGGATATGGATCAAATGAAGCACAAACATCCAGTTCTCATTTTATTGTATATTCACTTCTAGAGCTTTCCCAAGTTCCTGGATCATTGCTCAAGCTGAACTTCAAGCTATGCTCAGTGCCATCTAAAATGTAGTGTCCTTCAGATTCCAAAATGCGATATTTAGATTGGATGCATTGAATTCTTGAAATTGGATTAAATTTGTTTTGAGGACTTTGTGCCTCTCATTTTTAAAGTATTATACCATGCTTGCAAAGGTGAAAGGCTTGGAACATGCACATCATTCAAAAGAATTCAATCAGGTATGTTCTTCCATTCTTTCTCAACACCTTAAAGTCCTACATAACACGATTTACTAGTTACTTACATCTTGGAAGACATATCAAACAACATATGCACATGCCCCATATTTATTGCCTAATTCACTGATGACAGTACATATTTTACAAACTATTTGTTGTATATTGCAGGAACTACAATAATATACTTAGATATTTCAGTTAAGGTGTCTATTTCACATATGTTTTTCTTTAAACTTCCAGGAGGCTACATCTATTTATCCTACCCTCTAGTTTAAGGTTTTTAAACCTATTTTCTTATTGTGAGTAGAGTCTATTCAGAGTTGTGATTGTGTTTCTAAACGTGGTAGTTCCTCACCTCATATCTGCCATGACCCAATTGCAAAACTGATGGGCAATTCGACAATCGGACTCCTGAGAACCACTAGGATTGGGAAAAATATTATAGAAAAATGATGTGATTTGCTGTCAAATTCCTTACACCTTCATATATAGGTTGTTGTTTTAATTCCTATTCTAATCTAGTTGTTTGATTGCTAATGCAGTGTATATAAATCTGAATGGTGTGCTTATTATTGACCTTGTTATATTGTTCACTTATACATTGGATAATGAACCAATGACAAAAGAATTATGTGCTACAAGCTAGGAACATGCCAACCAACCATCCACTCTACACATCTGAGTTGTATAGATAGGCAAATCTCTGTTCTGCTATGTCTAGCTTTGATGGTTCTTATACTAGAGCTGGAATGTAACATGAACATTGCTTTGATAGGGATGGAATGTAAATTTCTTTTTTGATGAACCCATGTACTGTCATGCTAACTGTAATCATGTACTAGTGAGATTTTTTGATGAACATTGCACTTCTATTGCTGCAACTTGCAAGAGGAATTAACAATTCCTGAAAGTTTGTTTTGGTAATGGTTTTTTCTAATTTTAGAGCTAAAACATGAGAAGAGCATGAAATTGCATTAGGCCCTTGGAGGAAGCTATCAAAGGAAAATGAAATTGCAAAGCAAGAAAGAAAGGTTTGTGTAACATCCCTGACATGGGTTATGCTTTAACCCAAGGTGATTTAATAAAGGAAGATGATTATGTGCTAAATATTATCTTGTGAAAAGTAATTAGGGCTCATGAGAAACTTATGTTTCTATTTTGGTCCTGTTTGAACAATGTTGAAGCAATGTTTGTTTATTTTGGACTAATGTGCAAATTACCCAAGTTAAGGGGTTAACTTGCAAATGTTACATAATAATATGTTCCTCTGATGTTGAGACATCATAAGAATGAATATGATGTAGTGGTATGGTTTCCACAAGCTTGGACACCAAGATAGAGCTTGTTGGACAATGTTTGCGCATTAATACCTAGTTTTGGTGTAAAGTGCAATTTACCCAAAACCTAAGGTTCAATATGCAAATTACCACTTCAATAAGGTCCCTAATGTTTTTTTACATCATTTAGAGCAAATAAAATGAGAGGGCGCCTCATTTGAATTAAGTTGAAGGAGGGAGAATCTTGATATTAAAATAATTAAGATTTAAGCCTAATTGGAACCCTAATTCAATTTAATGCAAAAATAAATAAAATAATTGAAGGGGCCTTCAACCAAAATTAAAATGGTTGGATTCAGATGTGTGTGGATGAGCTTAAGTCTTTCAAAGGCACGAGCGTATCCTAAGGAGGTGAAATTCCACTCACCATTATTATAAGCAAAAGAAATCCCACTCAAAAATGGATATTAATATTATAAGGGTTAAGGTGCTTAATTTCTTTTCCCTTTATTCATGGATAATGAAGAGGTTTTGCAAGAACATGAAAATGGCTTCGTGGAAAATAAATGGATGGGGATTTGGTGGAAATTATTTTGGGAATTAAAGGAAATAATCCCATTTTCTCTCTCCTTGGGATTTCCTTATACATATCCCTTTCTCCACTCACTTAAGGACTTCTTTTCGGATTTCCTTTCTTTATTTGCCTTAGCAGACCCCAAGAGAAGCTCAGGAACAGGAGGAGGACGACCCCAACCTGTTGGTAAGGTTCTTGACCTCTTTTCCCCTTGATTCCATGGTGGAAATCGAAAGTAAATCATTGATTTCTTCTTAATTCGATCTCCTCTTCAACCCTAGCCAAACATTTCAACCAAAAGCTTGAGGACGAGCCTAGGGGAAGTTGCAAAATCTTCATCCACCATTGATGACGTGAGATTGGAGCTTTGGATCTCAATTGGAGGCGGGTTTTATAACTTGAAACCCTAATTTTGTTATTGCATTCAATTCCCCATCAAATAATGATCATTTCTCTATTTACAAATATTGATTTGGTTGATTGATGCAATCTCCATGGAAATCACAGCAGGTTTCGTGGGTTTAGAGCTTGATGATGATGACATCATCATAAGAACACACCTCTCCAAATATCTAGATCAAACGGTTTCAATCAAATGTCCAAACAGTTTCACAAACCGTTTGGGAGCTAACGGTTTCAAACCCTTTGGAATGAAACGGTTTCACTAAACCGCATAGAAGCAAATGGTTTAAGACCATTTGGTGATGTTGACCAGGGTTGACCGTTTGGGGATTTGTTCATAATGATCTAGGTTAAAGACCCATCAATTCATATTGATTAACTCCAATTGGTTCATGAGTTGAAGGTCCATCAATCATCTAAACCCTAATCGGGTTGAGTGCTGATTTCATAAGTGATTGAGTTTGAAACTTGGGTTGATTGACCCAAACGGTTTCAAAACCATTTGGGAATCACCCAAACGGTCTCCAGACCGTTTGGAGGTCTAGGGTTGAGTATGGTTAGGTATTTTAAGATTCAAACATATGGTATAAACCCTAATCGGCTAAGTGCTGATTTTGCAATTGAATGAGATGATGCTTTGGGTTGATTGACCCAAACAATTTCAAAACTGTTTGGGGATCACCCAAACGGTCTCAAGACCGTTTGGAGGTCACCCAAGACCGTTTGTAGATCTAGGGTTAAGTATGGTCAAGTGTTTGAAGGTCCAAAGATACCAAATTGAAATACAATAAAATGATGATATGGTGACCAATCCTAGGATCCAAACCCTAATTGAATGACATGGTTAATGATGATATTATGGGAAAACGGTCTCAAGACCATTTGGAGGTCATCCAAATGATCCCAAGACCGTTTGGGGGTCACCCAAGACCGTTTGGAGGTCTAGGGTTGACTATGGTTAGGTGTTTGAAGATCTAAAGGTACTAAGTTGAAGTGCAATCAAATGATGATTTGGTGATCAATCTAATTATCCAAACTTTGATTGATTGACTTGGATTTTGATGTTGACATGGTAAAATCGTCTCAATACCGTTTGGAAGTCATCCAAACGACCTCATGACCGTTTGGGGTCAGGTCATGCCCAATTTGGATGAAGGCTCAATGGTTTCAAAGTAACCAATCTCACATTGATTAATGTTGAAGGATCAACGATTCCAAACCCTAATCCAATTGATTCAAACCCTAATTGATGATCAATTGAGGGTCAATTGAGGGTCAAATAAGTTGAAGGCTGACCTATTTAACTCAATTGAAGTGTGGTGATAGATCCAATTGATGATTGGTTACATGAATTCAATGGTTGAAGGAACCAACATTGGAAACCCTAATTTAATTTGAATGGTTGATACCCTTTTTGGTCCTTGCGGTTTTGAGGAGGTTTGGACCAAATGGTCTCAAGACCGTTTGAGTCCAAACGGTCTCAAGATCATTTGGGACCAAACGGTCTCAAGACCGTTTGGGACCAAATGATCCCAAACCGTTTAGGTGCATGCGGTTTCAAAAAGTCAACTTTGGCAAACGGTCTTCACCACCTACTTTTCTAAACGGTTTTGAGTATTCAACCAAGACCATTTGCGGTCTAATTGGTCAAGACCATTTGAGGTCTAAGTGACCAAGATCATTTGGAAGGTAGTTAATCTAATTGTACGAACACTTAAAGTCAATAAAGGTCAATGGTTTAAGTGGTCAATTACATGATGTAAATCAATGGTGTTATAATAATGGTACCTTTAATGAGATAGGGTGATTATAACCTTCAAGTAGCTAAGCCCTAATGATATGGTGACAATAACATAAACCATGATGTCAATTCTTCTTCAAGATTGAGTTGACTTAGCTTAATCAAGGCTGAAGCAAACATCATCTTGTAGAAGATGAAAGAGAAGATTTTGTACATGATTTTTTTTATTTAAGCCAGGGGACCATCTATTCACCCCACTCCCCTCGTGTGGGCACAACAAAAAAAGAGCTTACAGCTCCTGCTAAAAAGTAGGTCATACCCCCACAGACCCTCAACATGGACACAAAACGATCAAGGTGATCGAAGATCAACACAACCGTTGTCGAAGACCACGATCGAGGCAAGGACACAATAGAAACGATTCAAAGATCTTCCCAGCTGAAGAAAAGGTATGGAGTCTTGGATCTTTCAAGAATATTCATACCACGAATCTGTAAAGGAATCGAAAATTGATCAGTAGTAATGAAGCTCTCATTAGAGGTGCATCCCCATCTACCTAACTCTCTGGGAATCGAGTTGATGATCTTCGGGCATAAAGAACCCATGATGGCTTCATTGTCCATGATTTCTCTAATCTCTCTGGTAATGTGAGAAATGTGCCAAGGCCCAGCATCATTTTGCCAAATGATCTTGTACACATGAGGATCATCCACCTCAACGTTGGAGATAGTGAGATTATGATCATCAACAATTTTCAGTGCAACCAAAATACCACTGATATACGCAACAATGTAATCATTCGCATTGAGCCACGTTCTGAAAGCTAAACAGAATCTACATTGCCTATCTCTGACCACCCCAACAACCCATCTCCTCGTGTATCCATCGATCCACTTGTGCTTCCCAGTAGTAACATTCATCTTTAAAGAATTGATATCAGGAAAGTTCCAACAAACAAGGTTCATCTTTCTGATCTTGAACTTAGGTTGGATGATGTCCTCCACTAACAACTGGTGGAAGAGGTCGTGATCTCCAGCATGTTTGAAGGACTGGAGTTGACTATAGAATTTGATAATGTCCGTGACGTTCTTCCATATAACTCTCATATCATGAGGTTTGTTGTCGAATCTCGACGCACATCTGAACTTCCAAATCTGCCAATAGATTAAAGTCATCAGCTCAATGGTTAACCATCCTCTGAGCGTATTCCGACGTTTCCTGCTACCTCTCAGGAGGAGGTCTTGTGTATTGATCGGAGGAAAGTTAGAATCCATCATTAACAAAGAGGCTCTGTGCCAAAGACTATTGGCAAGCTCATTGTGGAAGAAAAGATGATCATCGTCTTCACTGCTGTAATGAGCACAACACTCGCATCTAGAGACAATCATAATGTGACAACTGGCAATTCTGTCATCAGTGGGGAGCGCTCTCATGCCCAATTTTGTACATGATTGATAATCAAGTAGTAGACTTCCTATATGAATGAATGTCTAATTATGGTATGATCCTTCATAGTGAGATCATGAAACCCTAATTATGAGGGTTAATGAATCATAACCCTAACTGAGGATGTTAATGGAAGTAATCTTACTACATGATGATGGTATGATCTTAATTCATAGTGATGGTATGATAAACCCTAATTCAGGGTACTTTGATGATCAGTCCTACTTGGGGTGAATAGTAAACCATAATCTAGGGTGATGTGTTATGGATAGTAAACCCTAACCTAGGCTGATGTGATATGAATAGTAAACCCTAATCTAGGGTGATGTGATATGAATAGTAAACCCTAATCTAGGGTGATGTGATGTGAATAGAAAACCCTAATTGTGGGTTATGGAATAAGAAACCCTAATGGAGGGTGATGACATGAGAAACCCTAATTGGGGGTGATGTCATGAGAAACCCCAATTGGGATGAACAGTAAGCCTAATTATGGTTTATTGTATGAAACCCTAGTTTTAAGTGATGTTATGTGGAACCCTGATATTATGATATGGTGTAAAACTCAACTCAGGGTGATGTCATGTGATGATATATGAAACTCTAGAGATGGTTTAATAGCCAGTACACCGAAGAGGGGTGTGGCTAAAATAATTAAATAAGATGAATAAGTTATAAACATGAAGGATAGGGTTGATGAAACATGTGAATGATAATGTGGTGATTTTAATGAATAAGGATCTAAGGGACAAGATGATGCCTAGATCCTTGTACAAGCATATCTATACATGAGTAATAGCCTATACACCTTACAATGATGAGGACATGAAACTTTTAGGAATGATGTATGCTATACTAAATAATGATGTGGATAACATCCTAAGAGTTGAAATACCTAAAATAGTTGATAATGGTTTATCCTATATCAACAATGTCTATCAGTTGGATAAGTCCATATCATTAAAGATAATTGGACAATTCTAATGTGTGACCCATGCACCATATGATGAAAGTAACTAGTTAATGGATAAAGTATTAAGAGAGAAATACCTTAATACAAAGTTAGTTGATTAACTTAAGAAGATGGAAATGAAAAGAAAGTGATACATTATAGATATCACATTCTGCATTTCATTGTAGACTTACCTTGATGAACCTCTAATTCAATACTCTTGGTTAAGAAACACATGAAATGTGTGTTATGCAATTGTTACAATAAAGATGTAATGAACTCAATGTACTTTGATAAATGTTGACCAATATACCTTGAGAATGGGGTGTGCTAATCAATGAGTATGATGTAATCATACCATGACAAGGATGAGAAATGAACTCATGCCTTGAATTGATGATAATTAATGATATATGATGAGAATAGTGATCATAAGAAAATACTTATGATATCTTTAAATACTCCCAGAGGTGTGGAGCAATACATTAGGGTTGAACTAATAATGTGAGCATGAAACCCTAATTAAAGCATGATGGGAAACCATAACCCTAATTTTGTGTAAAGGGAATGAAAAACCCTAATTGATAGATAACCCTAATCCTGATAAAGGATGGTGGTGTTACTAATGTTTCATATGATGTGACAAATGACTTACATGACTATTATCATGTCTATTATTCATGTAGACATCATGAGATGATGAACATAGCTAGATATGAGCTATGAATTTCATATAATAAACATGTTGTATGGCCTTATGTGCCTAATGTTGTTGTTGCTTAGTAAAAGTAACAAAATGTGCATGAACCTTATGAGTTCCATGAGTAAGTTGTTGCCTAGTGAAAGGTGGCAAAACATTTAATAGGCTTTGAGAGCCATGTGAGATACTTGTGTAACAAGTATTATGCATACCTCGGTCTGAGGACCTGGAGGTAATGGTTACCTAACAAGTGGTAACAGTGATAGTGAACAATTGTGGGTATGAATACCCAAAGCTAATAAGTATGATAATGATGTAGTTGATGTATGCGAACTTCTAAAAGAAATGAAATGAGGGACTAAGATCCCAATGTCCTTTAAGGACTGAGAAAGTGATTGGTGAAAATAGTACATGTTTCCTTATAGCATTCGTCTGAATAAGTTTTGTTTGAGAACTTGACTGATGCTAAAAGAATATGCTAATGTACTTAATTAACTAAGTGAAATCCTATCATGTAGAGCCCTGACCATAGATCCATCATTGTCAGCAATAGGTGATGGTGAAACGGGTGCTCCGCGGCAAAACCCGAAACACATATTTTGAATATGTGGGGGCAATGGGCGACTGTATCCTGACGTCCTAATGAGGGAATTGATGAAAGGTAAACAACAAACCTCTCAATCCTTCATTACTTGTACCGGATGGATGTATCACAAATCCCCTGATATTTGGGACAGATGCAGTACACATCTCCCAATAATATTAATGCCGGATCGATGGAGATAAACATGAGATCTCACGATCGCGAAGAGAGTACAGCACGCCACTATAACTCTAATAGTGAAGTTGCCAGTATACCCTGGAAAGCTATATGTATAGAAGAGACACAAGATGTCCTGCGTGGAATCTCGCACTGACTGAGATATGGGAGGTCTTGGTAGCCGGCTCTACCTTTGACCTTGTATGGTACCGATTTCGACTTCGCAATGGTCGGTTGGAGTATGAGCGGTATACCTCATCTCCTCAGGGCATAAGTGTGATTGTAAAATGTAATCAGTTGTCTAGCATGTTTGCTTAAGGATTGAATATAGAAATTCATTGGATGATGTAATACTTCTTTTATGAAATACTAGTTGAGAAATGTTATTCATATCTGGTTCACTAAAAAAAATGTTATTCATATCTCTTTACATTCAATGCAAGTAGATATGTGAAATATGAATCTACCATGAGTATATACAATGTTCTCCTTAGGAAAGGAAATTACTTTACTCTGTTCATTCAATGATTAATATTGTTATTATTATAAAAGAACTCCTGTTCAATTTTAATTATAATAAACTGCTATAACAATGTTTTGGCGGAGGGTCATATCTCCCGCTGGGACAATTTACAATTGTCTCACCCCCGTGGGATCCAATGATTTTAGGTAATCTCAGAAGAAGAAGTAGGAATCCAATAGCAAGAGAAAAGCAGCAGCAATATCAGGGACAACAGTGATGACTCAGGTGGAGGCACTGGCTTCCAAGTTTTGTCTAGATAGTAGTCCTATGTGTTGTCTCTGTACTCTCAGGTCCTCAGAGTTTATAGTTAGTGTCTTAATGAATCGATCTGAGATTTTGGCTTGATGCCTCGAAGTTATATGTTGTCTATATACTATGTCTTAAGACAAATGATGTTGTAAATCTCGAGAAGAGATAGTGCAAGACATGTACTTTGAATCAGAATGTAAATGTTACACGTTGGTTCTTGAAGAAAAAGATTTCCTACGTGTGGATCTCTTTGTAAAAAGTTTTAATTTTTAGTGATTTTCAGTAATCTGCGGCAAATGATTCGCTTCTGCTTAGTTAATCTTGTGTTTTGTAAGTTGGATGCCACAATTTAGTGGTATTAGAGCTCTAGGTTCGCTGAGTCTATAGAGACATAGGACTAAGGTAGTAGAGTCTATTCTAGTGTCTTCTAGTGTATCTGATAGTGTCTTCTTCTCATATAGGAGGAGAAGAACTTGAAGATGACTGGGTCACATGAGGAGTATGCTGCAAAAAGTAGCAATGTTGCATCAAGGAGGGATGCAGGGGATCAGAGCAGAGAAGAACATACACCTACACATCCCCAGTTTGACCTAGCCATGATAGAGAGTCCAGCTTTCCTTGCTATGTTTGAGCAATTTAGTACAACTATGATACACATAGTAGATCATGCATTAGCAATGCAACCTAGACTACCAATCCCCAATGATGAAGTGTTGAACTCCAATAGGTTACCTACTCAGCCTCAACCTGTTGGAGCAATGAATAATGATGAAAGAAATAGGATACAATCTGAAAGTAGGATCTGCCATATGTGTAGGAAGCCTGGACATATCAGATCTAATTGTCCAGAGAAGGAATATAAAGGAAGAATTGAGAAAAGGCCTATCCAAATCCAGGAACAGGGGTCTGGTAGTTCCAAAAAGAAGAAGTTTTTGGTACCGTCAGTACAACCAGGGCCTAGTGCACCAAGTCAATGGCTATCTAGAAAGGGTAAAGAAGCCTCTAAACCACATCTAGCACCCAGGATTTGCTACCAATGTAGACAGGTAGGACATCTGGCAAGAAATTGTTCAGCCAGAAATGTTATGGTGAGTCAACCTCTGAGGCAGAGTCAGCCGGAGGCAATGAATAATCCACGTATCATGACAGTTTAGACAAAATAAATGTCATTCTTATATGTCTTTTTATGATTTCCTGGATTAAACTGAGAAAGTAATTGATTCAACTTTCCTTGATTAGTCCTATGAGGACTTATATTTTGCATAATAAACATTGTAGATGTTTCATGTTGCTCTTACCTCTATGCAAAAAAGATGAGGTATTGAAGAGATGATTGGATAAAATCCAGTAATGTCAAGTCTTATACCTGTGATAATATGAAAAGGAAGGAATATGATAGCATAAAAGTGCATACTACTTAATCTCTCTATTTATATACCATGGCCAGGTATACAACTATTGATGATAAAGTGAGTATGGAAACTCTTAGATTGTAATCTTTTTTATTGCTCTGATCAAGTGGTCATTTTGATACAATCTAATGAGTATCATGAAATAAGGAATATGGAATAAATAAATGTGTCCTGCCCTAAGTATAAGAAAGAGAAATCTGAGATAACCTCAGATTAGCATGTTTGTATGAGGAAATAAAAGAATAATGCTCATAAGATAAGAATGAGAATAAGGGAGATGAATCTCATCTAATAAAGTTGTAAGTATTATAAAAATCCTTACCATAATGTAGAAATGGAAAATATGATGAGATTTTCAGATGATTATAAACATGCTAAAGGGATAATGATATGTAATCATCCTTATAAGATTCCTATGCTAGGGCAAGGAACTTAGGATGAGATAAAGAGTAAATGTTTCATGAATAGTTGAAAATACATGAAATAATAAGAGGAATATGAATCCTTGTTATCTTTCCTTTCAGGGACATGGAAATCAAGTGGGTCTTAGGACACTTGATGTGCATAAGATAAAAATTTTCATGTGATGGATACTTAGAAAAGTATCAGTTTACCTTGGACCTTGGTTTCAAGGAAAAGATATATGTAACAAGTGATATCCCAAGAGGAAAGGAAGATAAAGATGTGATGTGTTTTTAACACATGTAACAGGTACCAAGGTAAGGGATCCTGGTATCTAAAGAAATATTAGATGATCTATGTTGATTACCGGGAATGGTCAACTATGAAATCAGATTGATCATGCAAAATATTATGAACCTCACATGTTAGGGGTTTATGCTTTGCACAAACATAACAATTAATGATATCTTTGAGATAAGTTCTCAATTGATAAGTAACCTTTCCTTATGATAAAAGAATGTAAAACTAATGAGATAGTTAGTGCTAGTGTAAGGAAAGTTAGTATGGTGTTATCAGGTGAGATGACACAATCAGAGTATGAAAAGACTTATAGTCTCAAGTAGATGACCGAATATAATTGTGATCTTGAAAGAGAAATAGTGAACTAATTAAGGAACATGGGAGTATATGCTCCATGTGAATCATTCCATGATAAACTTGTGTGGGATAGCTTTGTATTGATTAAAACTCTATGGTGTCTCCATAATAATGAGGTGTTATGTGAGTACATGATGATATGATGCATGAATAATATCTGTTTTCCTTTATTTGGGATTTCGGGGACGAAATCCTTATAAGGGGTAGATAATTTGTAACATCCCTGACCTAGGTTATGCTTTAACCCTAGGTATTTTAATAAAGGAAGATGATTATATGCTTAATCTTATCTTGTGAAAGGTGATTAGGGCTCATGAGGAACTTATGTTTCAATTTTGGTCCTATTTGAACAATGTTGAAGCAATGTTTGTTTATTTTGGACTAATGTGAAAATTACCCAAGTTAAGGGGTTAACTTGCAAATGTTACATATAAATATGTTCCTCTGATGTTGAGACATCACAATAATGAATATGATGTAGTGGTATGGTTTCCACAAGCATGGACACAAAGATAGAGCTTGTTGGACAATGTTTGTGCATTAAAACATAATTTTGGTGTAAAGTGCAATTTACCCAAAACCTAAGGTTCAATATGCAAATTATCACTTAAATAAGGTCCCTAATGTTTCTTGACATCATTTAGAGAAAATAAAATGATAGGGGCACCTCATTTGAATTAAGTTGAAGGAGAGAGAATCTTGATATTAAAATAATCAAGATTTAAGCCTAATTGGAACCCTCATTCAATTTAATGCATAAATAAATAAAATAATTGAAGGGGCCTTCAACTAAAATTAAAATGGTTTGATTCATATGTGTGTGGACGATATTAAGCCTTGCAAAGGCACGGGCATATCCTAAGGAGGTGAAATTCCACTCACCATTATTATAAGAAAAAGAAATCCCACTCAAAAATGGATATTAATATTATAAGGGTTAAGGTGCTTAATTTCTTTTCCCTTTATTCTTGGATAATGAAGAGGTTTTTCTAGAACATGAATATGGCTTCGTGGCCAAGAAATGGAGGGGTATTTTCTGGAAATTATTTTGGTAATTAAAGGAAATAATCCCATTTTCTCTCTCCTTGGGATTTCCTTATACATATCCCTTTCTCCACTCACTTAAGGACTTCTTTTCGGATTTCCTTTCTTTCTTTGCCTTGGCCGACCCCAAGAGAAGCTCAGGAACAGGAGGAGGACGACCCCAACCTGTTGGTAAGGTTCTTGACCTTTTTTCTCCCTTGATTCCATGGTGGAAATTGAAAGTAAATCATTGATTTCTTCTTAATTCGATCTCCTCTTCAACCCTAGCCAAACTTTTCAACCAAAAGCTTGAGGACGAGCCTAGGGGAAGTTGCAAAAGCTTCATCTACCATTGTTGGCGTGAGCTTGGAGCTTTGGAGCTCAATTGGAGGCGGGTTTTATAACTTGAAACCCTAATTTTGTTATTGCATTCAATTAACCATCAAATAATGATCATTCTCTATTTACAAATATTGATTTGGTTGATTGATGCAATCTCCATGGAAATCACAGCAGGTTTCGTGGGTTTAGAGCATGATGATGATGACAGCATCATAAGCACACACCTCCCCAAATATCTAGATCAAACGGTTTCAATCAAATGTCCAAACAGTTTCACAAAACCGTTTGGGAGCAAACGGTTTCAAACCGTTTGGAATGAAATAGTTTCACTAAACCGCATAGAAGCAAACCGTTTAAGACTGTTTGGTGATGTTGACCAGGGTTTACCGTTTGGGGATTTGTTCATAATGATCTAGGTTAATGACCCATCAATTATTATTGATTAACTCCAATTGGTTCATGAGTTGAAGGTCCATCAATCACCTAAACCCTAATCGGGTTGAGTGCTGATTTCATAAGTGATTGAGTTTGAATCTTGGCTTGATTGACAAAAACGGTTTCAAAACCATTTGGGAATCACCCAAACGGCCTCAAGACCATTTGGATGTCAACCAAGACTGTTTGGAGTTCTAGGGTTGAGTATGGTTAGGTATTTTAAGATTCGAACATATGGTATAAACCCTAATCGGCTAAGTGTTGATTTTACAATTGAATGAGTTGATGCTTTGGGTTGATTGACCCAAACGGTTTCAAAACCGTTTGGGGATCACCCAAACGGTCTCAAGAACGTTTGGGGGTCACCCAAGACCGTTTGGAGGTCTAGGGTTAAGTATGGTCAAGTGTTTGAAGGTCCAAAGATACCAAATTGAAATACAATTAAGTGTTGATTTGGTGACCAATCCTAGGATCCAAACCCTAATTAAATGACATGGTTAATGATGATATGATGGGCAAACGGTCTCCCAGACCGTTTGGAGGTCATACAAATGATCCCAAGACCGTTTGGGGGTCACCCAAGACCGTTTGGAGGTCTAGGGTTGACTATGGTTAGGTGTTTGAAGATCTAAAGGAACTAAGTTGAAGTACAATCAAATGCTGATTTGGTGATCAATCTAATGATCCAAACTTTGATTGATTGACTTGGATTTTGATGTTGACATGGGCAAACAGTCTCAAGACCGTTTGGAGGTCATCCAAATGACCTCAAGACCGTTTGGGGTCAGGTCATGCCCAATTTG
The DNA here is from genome assembly GCA_963693085.1 of Alisma plantago-aquatica. Classification (NCBI taxonomy): domain Eukaryota; kingdom Viridiplantae; phylum Streptophyta; class Magnoliopsida; order Alismatales; family Alismataceae; genus Alisma; species Alisma plantago-aquatica. Next base: position 990,211,370 of record OY856411.1, read on the forward strand.
GATGAAGGCTCAATGGTTTCAAAGTAACCAATCTCACATTGATTAATGTTGAAGGATCAACAATTCCAAACCCAAATCTAATTGATTCAAACCCTAATTGATGATCAATGGAGGGTCAATTGAGGGTCAAATCAGTTGAAGGTTGACCTATTTAACTCAATTGAAGTATGTTTATAGATCCAATTGATGATTGGTTACAAGAATTCAATGATTGAAGGAACCAACATTGGAAACCCTAATTTAATTTGAATGGTTGAGACCCCTTTTTGGTCCTTGCGTTTTTGAGGAGGTTTGGACCAAATGGTCTCAAGACCGTTTCAGTCCAAACGGTCTCAAGACCGTTTGGGACCAAATGATCCCAAACCATTTAGGCGCAAGCGGTTTCAAAAAGTCAACTTTGGAAAAAGGTCTTCACTACCTACTTTTCTAAACAGTTTTGAGTATTCAACCAAGACCGTTTGAGGTCTAATTGGTCAAGACCATTTGAGATCTAAGTGACCAAGTTCATTTGGAAGGTAATTAATCAAATTGTATGAACACTTAAAGTGAATAAAGGTCAATGGTTTAAGTGGTCATTTACATGATGTAAATCAATGGTGTTTATAATAATGGTACCTTTAATGAGATAGGGCGATTAGTACCCTTGAAGTAGCTAATCCCTAATGATAATGGTGATAATAACATAACCCATGATGTCAATTCTTCTTCAATATTGAGTTGACTTAGCTTAATCAAGGCTGAAGCAAACATCATCTTGTAGAAGATGAAAGAGAAGATTTCCTACATGATTGATAATCAAGTAGTAGACTTCCTATATGAATGAATGTCTAATTAGGTTATGATCCTTCATAGTGAGATCATGAAACCCTAATTATGAGGGTTAATGAATCATAACCCTAACTGAGGATGTTAATGGAAGTAATCTTACTACATGATGATGGTATGATCTTAATTCATAGTGATGGAATGATAAACCCTAATTCAGGGTACTTTGATGATCACTCCTACTTGGGGTGAATAGTAAACCCTAATCTAGGGTGATGTGTTATGGATAGTAAACCCTAATCTAGGGTGATGTGATATGAATAGTAAACCCTAATCTAGGGTGATGTGATATGAATAGTAAACCCTAATCTAGGGTGATGTGATGTGAATAGAAAACCCTAATTGTGGGTTATGGAATAAGAAACCCTAATGGAGGGTGATGACATGAGAAACCCTAATTGGGGGTGATGTCATGAGAAACCCCAATTGGGATGAACAGTAAGCCTAATTATGGATTATTGAATATGAAACCCTAGTTTTAAGTGATGTTATGTGGAACCCTGATATTATGATATGGTGTAAGACTCAACTCAGGGTGATGTCATGTGATGATATATGAAACTCTAGAGATGGTTTAATAGCTAGTACACCAAAGAGGGGTGTGGCTAAAATAATTAAATAAGATGAATAAGTTATAAACATGAAGGATAGGGTTGATGAACCATGTGAATGATAATGTGGTGATTTTAATGAATAAGGATCTAAGAGATAAGATGATGCCTAGATCCTTGCACAACCATCTCTATACATGAGTAATAGCCTATACACCTTACAATGATGAGGGCATGAAACTTTTAGGAATGATGTATGCTATACTAAATAATGATGTGGATAACATCCTAAGAGTTGAAATACCTAAAATAGTTGATAATGGTTTATCCTATATCAACAATGTCTATCAGTTGGATAAGTCCATATCATTAAAGACAATTGGACAATTCTAATGTGTGACCCATGTACCATATGATGAAAGTATCTAGTTAGTGGATAAAGTATTAAGAGAGAAATACCTTAATACAAAGTTATTTGATTAACTTAAGAAGATGGAAATGAAAAGAAAGTGATTCATTCAGATATGATAGATATCACATTCTGCATTACATTGTAGATTTACCTTGATGAACCTCTAATTCAATACTCTTGGTTAAGAAACACATGAAATGTGTGTTATGCAATTGTTACAATAAAGATGTAATGAACTCAATGTACTTTGATAAATGTTGACCAATATACCTTAAGAATGGGGTGAGAAAATCAATGAGTATGATGTAATCATACCATGACAAGGATGAGAAATGAACTCATGCCTTGAATTGATGATCATTAATGATATATGATGAGAATAGTGATCATAAGCAAATACTTATGATATCTTTAAATACTCCTAGAGGTGTGGAGCAATACATTAGGGTTGAACTAATAATGTGAGCATGAAACCCTAACTAAAGCATGATGGGAAACCCTAACCCTAATTTTGGGTAAAGGGAATGAAAAACCCTAATTGATAGATAACCCTAATCCTGATAAAGGATGGTGGTGTTACTAATGTTTCATATGATGTGACAAATGACTTACATGACTGTTATCATGTCTATTAATCATGTAGACATCATGACATGATAAACATAGCTAGATATGAGCTATGACTTTCATATAATAAACATGTTGTATGGCCTTATGCGCCTAATGTTGTTGTTGCTTAGTAAAAGTAACAAAATGTGCATGAAGCTTATGAGTTCCATGAGTAAGTTGTTGCCTAGTGAAAGGTGGACAAACATTTAATAGGCTTTGAGATCCATGTGAGATACTTGTGTAACAAGTATTATGCATACCTTGGTCTGAGGACCTGGAGGTAATGGTTACCTAACAAGTGGTAGTAGTGATAGTGAAGAATTGAGGGTATGAATACCCAAAGCTAATAAGTATGATAATGATGTAGTTGATGGATGTGAACTTCTAAAAGAAATGAAATGAGGGACTAATATCCCAATGTCCTTTGAGGACTGAGAAAGTGATTTGTGAAAATAGTACATGTTTCCTTATAGCATTCGTTTGAATAAGTTTTGTTTGAGAACTTGACTGATGCTAAAAGAATATGCTAATGTACTTAATTAATTAAGTGAAATCCTATCATGTAGAGCCATGACCATAGAACCATCATCATCAGCAATAGGTGATGGTGAAACTGGTGCTCCGTGGCAAAACCCAGAATGCATATTTTGTATATATTGGGGCAATGGGCGACTGTATCCTGACGTCCTAATGAGGGAATTGATGAAAGGTAAACCACGAACCTCTCAATCCTTCATTACATGTACCGGGATGGATGTATCACGAATCCCCCGATAATTGGGACAAATGCAGTACACATCTCCCAATAATGTTAATGTTGGATCGATGGAGATAAACATGAGATCTCACGATCGCAAAGAGAGTACAACACACCACTGTAACTCTAATAGAAAAGTTGCCAGTATACCCTGGAAAGCTATATATATAGCAGAGACACAAGATGTCCTGCATGGAATCTCGCAGTGACCGAGATATGGAGGTCTTGGTAGCCGGCTCTACCTTTGACCTTGTATGGTACCGATTTGGACTTCGCAATGATCGGTTGGAGTATGAGCGGTATACCTCATCTCCTCAGGGCATAAGTGTGATTGTAAAATGTAATCAGCCGTCTAGCATGTTTGCTTAAGGATTGAATACAAAAATTCATTGGATGATGTTATACTTCTTTTATGCAACACTAGTTGATAAATGTTATTCATATCTCTTTACATTCAATGCAAGTAGATATGTGAAATATGAATCTACCATGAGTAGATACAATGTTCTCCTTAGGAAAGGAAATTACTTTACTCTGTTCATTCAATGATTAATATTGTTGTTATTATAAAAGAACTCATGTTCAATTTTAATTATAATAAACTGCTATAACAATTTTTTGGCGGAGGGTTATATCTCCCGTTGGGACAATTTACAATTGTCTCATCCCCGTGGGATGCAATGTTTTTAGGTAATCGCAGAAGAAGAAGCAGGAACCCAATAGCAAGAGAAAAGCAACAAAAATATCAGGGACAACAGTGATGACTCAGGTGGAGGCACTGCCTACTAAGTTTTTTCTAGATAGTAGTCCTATGTGTCGTCTCTGTACTCTCAGGTCCTCGGAGTTTATAGTTAGTGTCTAAATGAATCGATCCGAGATTTTGGCTTGATGCCTCAAAGTTATATGTTGTCTATATACTATGTCTTGAGACAGCTGATGTTGTAAATCTCGAGAAGAGATAGTGCAAGACATGTACTTTGAATTAGAATGTAAATGTTACACTTTGGTTCTTGAAGAAAAAGATTTCCTATGTGTGGATCTCTTTGCAAAAAGTTTTAATTTTTAGTGATTTTCAGTAATCCGCTGCAAATGATTCGCTTCCGCTTAGTTAATCTTGTGTTTTGTAAGTTGGATGCCACAGTTTGCTTGGCCATTTGTCAGTTAGTCTGTTGGTGGATTCGACATGGATGTTGCAACTTCTCTGTATTAGGCCACTTGTTGCTCCAAAGGTTTAGAATCTATAGCTCTTCGAGTTCTGGAGATTAGTGTATCTATCATCTCTGCCTAGTAGATGAAATTAGAAATCCCACATGTGGTATTTTTGGGACTGCTGTTGCAACCATGGGGATGTTGAGTACTGCTGCATATGTATTGACTATGGATATGTTTGGACCTATTGTTGATAATGCAGGTGGCATTGTTGAGATGAGTCAATAGGTAAATTATTTGTCGTTATTATTTGCTGCTTTACACTAAACAAGCCCTTATTATTTGCTGCATTACACTAAACAAGCACCTTCAGCATGGTTTTTTTTGTTTAACCATCTAGAACAAGGATACATGTATTTTTTGTTTAACTTTTTTCTTTGGACTTAGGTTGAGGCTTTGGACTTAGCTATCACCTTGCTGCTATGATTCCTGAATACAGCAGCCAACTGCACCCTTTTATCAACTATAAAGGCTGCATCCACATTGATTTTTATGTAGCCCACCTGAGGAACACACCACCTGCATTCTTTTCTGTCCACATTAGTGCTTTTAAAAGATTTGTTTTGTAGTCTCATCTCTACAAAGCTATGAGCCCAATGGAGAATGCTGTGAGCTGTCAAGTAAGGCTGAACAGTCATGCTACTGAAATCTGTTAGGTGTGAAAACCATTGGAACTATCAAAGTTTGTCAGTATATATTTTATATGATTCTAAAATTGTTCTCTCCGTATTAAAGAGTTGTTTCTTTGGTTATAAATCATGATGCTTGTGGGGAACCAAGTGATCACCCTTCCTTATAACTTGATTGTGTCAAGACTGTTGTGCATTGTAATGCACCACATAGTAGACATAGAATGATGGATGCAAAGATTTGGAACCTACAATGATGTAAATCAAGAGCTATGGAGATCTGGAGCTCAACCACACTGCTATGATAGTGATTTGAATAGGGAGCCAGTGACTGGAAGGTACAATGATTTCTTACTTGTTTTCTTTGTTCTCTATTTTACCATGATCATATTTCCCTCTTATTCTTAATCAATAAGGGACAATCATTGATACTTTGGATTTTGTTTTTCCTTAATTGTTCAACTTGATAATATTTTTTTATAATGGAAAAAGGATCAGCTTATTATCCACAAAGATCTCCAACGTCTATCCATTTGACGCTATAATTCACACACTTTTCACGGCTGAGATGCTACCTTATGCATTGCTAGATACATGAAACTGGTAACTACACGCACATAACCAATCAAAACCCTTGCAGTAGGTGGAAGTAAATGATCGAAAAGAAAGTTTAATTCAACTTGTGTTTCACTGGCATGATACAAATAAAAGATGAGTCACTTTTTAACTGTTTCCAGATTTGATGCCAATGACGTGCAAGAATTATTTTCTAAGGCTACTTTCAAGCCTTTCAATTGCCGCACCCACCCTGCTTCCTGCATCACTTTCACCAGAATCAGACGCCAACAGAACTACACTCCGCTCAGCTGCCTTGTCTACAAGTTTCAGATGGGCCCAACCGAGTGGAAAGCAAAAGGCAGCTCCAAGTGCAGAACCAAGGAGCATATTCCGCACTCGCCATCTCAAGGAACCAGGAAATATGAGACCAGATACAATAGCAGTTGCTGAGCTAGCTCCATCAATGTTGAAGACATCATGTATGCCACGTTGTTCAGCAAGAAGATTTTGCAAACCATAAAATGCAGCAGTAAACATTGGTGTTGTATTCAATATAAGGGGCAAGGTAAAATGTCCTCCCCATGTAATTCCATACAAGGGGCAAGGTAAAATGTTGTATGAAAGTATATCATTGGTGTTTTATTCAATATAAGGGGCAAGGTAAAATGTCCTCCCCATGTAATTCTCAATTGATTATAAATAAAAAATATTCATACTTTCAGAAAAGTGAGTTCGTCTACAATTGACATTCATTTAGAAATAATGATAATGAATTGAAAACTAAATGACTAAAAGCCATCAAAATGTAGTAATACAGAACTAGTAGTCATTAGTGGCTTTTTTTTATACGCCATTAAACTCAATAAGAACATTTTCATACACCAACATAATACAAAATAGTGGCATTTGTATAAAAGTCAATTGATGGATAGTGGCTTTTTTATAAATGCCAAATGATGTTTTAGTGGCCTTTATTTGGCATTTATTGGAAGCCACTAAATACAAACATTTAGTGTCATTTACAACTTACGCCACTATCTTTCTAGTGGCATTGGTACTAGAGGCATTTTTTAAGTGTCAACAAATGGCACTAAACATGTTTAGTGGCATTTATTTTTTTAGTGGCATTTCTAAAAGGCCACTAATGTGAGTGTTTTATGTAGTGTCAATCCCTCTTTCGCTCACCTGATGCCCGAGGACAACACCTTCTGTCACCATAAAATGACATTTTTCCCAATTAAGGATCAAATTTGTTTCCTCACATCTTCATAGTACTCTACCGAGGTTAAGAAGACAGTTATCAAAAGAATCTCCATAGACTAAAAAATCATCCATGAAAGCTTCCATGATGGACTCAGTTAACCCTGTGAATATGTCAGACATACACCTCTGGAATGTGGTAGGTGCATTACATAACCCAAAGGGCATCCTCCTAGAGGTGTAGGTTCCGAAAGGGCAAGTAAAAAAAGTTGTCTTTTCTTGATCTTTTAGGTCTATCAGAATTTGATAAAACCCTGAATTACTGTCAAGATAGCAAAAGAATTTCTGGTGGGCTAGACATTCAAGGAATTCATCAAGAAAAGGTAGAGGAAAGTGGTCCTTCCTTGTTGCTTTATTTAATTTCCTATAGTCAATGCACAACCTCCACTTGATAACAGTTCGGGTGGGTACCCGTTCATTTTTATCATTCAAAACAACTATGGTTCCCCCTTTTTTAGGGACCACTTGAACCAGACTTACCCATTGAGAGTCGGAAATCGGATAGATAATACCATCTTTTAGGAGTTTTAGATCCTCAAGGGGAACTACCTCTTTGATATTCGGGTTTAGTTTCCTCTGGTGTTCCCGTGATGGTTTAAACTCTTCTACCATAGGTAATCTGTGCATGCAAAAAGCTGGATTTATCCCAGTTAGGTCGGTCATCTTATATCCAATGGCTTTCTTGTGCTTACTTAATTCAACGAGGATTCTTTCTTCCTAGTCATTTATCAAAGTGGAATTGATAATGATCGGGCATAGCTTTTCTTTGTCTAGAAAGACATGTTTGAGTCCAGCTGGCAGAGTTTTCAATTCAGGTGCCTTGGGTACTTCAGTAGTATCCAGAGTGGTGAAATATTTTAATTCCTCTAAGGTAGCTTCTGGGACTTCTTCGGCTTGATCTAGATACTTTAGGCATTGTTGAACTAGTTCGTCGGTTGAAAATCTGGCTTCTGCATTCATTAAGGCGATCTCCTGAGCATCATATGGTTCAGGAGTTTCTTGCTTCAGCTGGACATTTTATCAATTGCCTCGAGGAGAAAGACTTCTTCATTGATGCTAGGAATTTTTAGACTATCAAAGACTCTGAATTGAACAGTTTCTCTCCCTAGCCTTAGGGTAATTGAGCCTGCTTCGATGTCTATTAGTTCTCTGGCTGTAGCAAGGAAAGGTCTACCCAATATTATTGGATATCTCAGATCTTCTTTCATGTCCATAATGACAAAATCACAAGGGACATAAGAGTTCCTTCCTATCCTTACTGGGATACCATCAATGATTCCCAAAGGTGTAGTAATGGTAGAATCAGCTAACTGGATTGTCATTGTTGTGGGTAGCAAATTAGTAAAACCCAATCTTTTACACATAGAAAAGGGCATAATAGATATGCTAGCCCCCAAATCTGCTAATCCTTTCTTGCAAGAGGTGTTTCCGATAGAACATTGGATGCCAAAGGATCGGGTCCTTCTATTTTTTAGGCATTTTTTTTAGAATGATATCAGAAGTAGTCTTGGCTAGTTTGACGGTCTTGTGTTCTTCGATCATGTATTTCTTTGATAGCAAAGTCTTCCAGTATTTGGCCCAAGCTGGTATTTCGGAGAGGGCGTCGAGAAGCGGGATATCAACATATAGCTTCTTCATTGCTTCCTTAAACTTTTGGAATCCAGTGTCCAGTTTTGTCCCTCTCAACCTATCTGGATATGGTATTATGGGCATATATGGAGGGATTTCTGGTTCTTTGGAATCTAGTTCCTTTTCCTTCTTGACCTCTGCAGATTTTTCAGTTTCTTGATTTGTACTTGCAGTTGGAATGTTTTCAGTGACATCCTCGTCTTCTTGAATGACATTGGTGACTTCAGTAAGAACACTACCAGACCTTGTGGTGACTGCATTCAATTGTTTAGGTTTGTGTTGATCATGTCTCGGGTTTGTTTCTGGCTAACCAGCAAGCGTACCTACTAGAGGTTTCAATTGAGCTGCAATTTGTGCCAATTGTGTTCCTACAGCCTTTTGTTGAGCTTGTTGGTTGGCCATCATGGTTTGTTGAGATTGCAACAGTTTCCTTATCAAATATATCTCATCTGTTGGCTGAGGTGGAGCATTCTTCTATTGATATTGTATAATTTGTTGTTGTCCTTGAGGTTGTTGCTGTTGAGGTGCTGGCAGCTGAGGTTGTTGAATTTGTGGTTGTTGTAGCTGAGATTGTTGCAATTGCGGGTGCAACGGAGGATAAGTGTATTGGTAGTATGCAGAAGGATTTCTTGGGTAAGCAAATCTTTAGAACCCACCTCTATAGTTCCCTTGATTTTGGTTATAATTGCTCTGGAATCCAGGTGGTGGTCTGTTGGAAGACCCACCTAGTGTTTGGTGCTACGGGTTGGCCGCTCCCACAGGATTCTCATACTGAAACCCAGAATGGTTTATCGATTTTATCCGGATTGTAGTATGCTTGACCGAGTATGGAATGGATGGAATTAACTTATTCTGGCATTTGATCCTTGGGATGTTCAATAATTGGTTCATATTGTGGTTGTGGTGGTTGAAATCCATCATCACAGGAGGCCACATGATAATGTGGGGTGATCAGATGCATGACAGGCTTCGCAAGTCCCGATAGCTGCTTTGACTTGTTGGACTCGAGGGTTCTTCTTTATGTCATATTCTCCAAATGATGTTTCAAGGATTTGCTACTTATGAGCTATGGTTTTTAAAGCTTCAGCAATGGCTTTCATTTCTATAGACTCTTCAGCTTTATAGAATTTTAGGACTCCTCTGATAGATGGCCTTCCTCAATTAGATTGGTTCTCAGCCCTGAGTGTAACAATCTTCCAGGCGTACTCATAATTCTTTCGCATGAAATTTCCTCCAGACAAGGAATCCAAGAACTTCTTAATATCATCACTTTCCCCTCTATAGAATGTTTCTATGAGTTGGTTTTGTGAGATTCCATGATGTGGGAATTTTCTCAGAAGTTCCTTGAATCTTTCCCATGATTCTACGAGTGATTCTCCAAGAAGTTGGGAGAAATGGTTAATTTGTCCCCTAATCTCGTAAGTCAGCGAAGGAGGAAAGAACTTCTCTAGGAATTTTTCTTCCAAGGGAGCCCAGGTGGTGACTGGCTCTCCATCCAACGAGTTATACCAGCTTAACGCCCATCCAGACTGAGTGAAGTGGAAAAGTCAGAGCATGATCGCATCGAATGTAGCTCCGGCTTGTGGTACCAATCTGCAAAGTGCTTTGAATCGCTTCAGGTGGTCCATGCAATCATCTCTAGCGTTTTTGGAAAATGAGATGCCTTGCATGATTTGGATCCATTGCGTTTCAAATCTCAAAGTTAGGAGCATTAATGAGCGGTGGCCGAACTGGATGGTTATCTTCAAAGTTCTTAGGAACGACATAATCCCGAAGCTACTTGTTCCTTAACACTAACTGAGCAGCTATTGTGGCTGCTTCATTTTTAGCTTGGATGTGGGCCTTCTCTTCAGCTCGAACTTCTGCTTGGACTTGAGCATGAGTACCAGCGATGAGTTGTGCTCTCTAAGATGCTATAGCTCTGTTGACCCTTTCCATTACCAAGGCGGCTTGGCATTGTTCTTCAACCATTTGTCTGGCTCATTGGCGTTTGAGTTTGATACCTCAGTGGAAGCTTCGTTCTACCTCAGAGTCGTACTCTGGTTCAGGGGAGAATCCGATGTTATGCGAGGTTGCATACACGTTTTCTACCTAAGTAGAAGAAAGATCACACTTTTAGATGTTTGTGAAAAAATGATGAAATCAAGAAGATATGAAGTAATTATCAAGGTAAAATGCAAAATCCTATTCAACTAGAAAATTGATAAATGGAATTAAAATGCTCTGTTGTCCCCGACACAGTGCCAATTTTTGATGGAGCCTCTACTCACGTGGAGTTTCGTGCACCACTAAAAATCCTAGAGATAGTAAGTCTCTAAGTTTAGCCTTGTGTGTGCTATAATAAGATCTCCACCCACGTATGCTAAGATACATGGAAGTCTTATCGTAGTACAGTTGAGGGTCGAATCCAAGAGACAACGGTCTTGTTAAGGGTTAACAAGATGGAAAACATTATAGTTCTACATATCTACTTAAGAGTTGATATTTAGATCAAAGATTTTATTTGATGGTTAAACTAAGTGCAAAGTAAACTAAATAGTAAGAAATTAAACTTGAGGTTGTAAACAATATTTAGAAACTACTAGGATGTGATCGAGTTTCACCACCACTACGCATGGATCAAAACATTCATGATAATAACATGGCTTGCAATAAGAGTTTAAACAGTTAGTATCTTTGTTGACTTAGCTTCCTTTCAGATAACTAACTACACAAGCGTGGGAGTATTGCAATGCCAGCTATCCCTGAATGAATGGTCACTTACTTTGCATCACTCCCTTCACAAAGTGTGTTCCTCGACCTATCAAAGTTGTAATTTCATACGTCAACTGATTCTATTTCATAGTATGAAAGTACAACGATGGAAGTGGGTTTACTCCACTCCTTGAAAAACTCTCCTAGATACTGAAATAGGTATATGGTGACTACATACATCAAGAACCAACATGCAATCGATATTTGAATCTAAAAGCACAAACGTAGACAATTCATACTAGTAGATAATAGGTAACACAAGTTGGTGATCAAGAAACCAACATTCATCAAATGATTGATGTTGAACTGAAACAATAGTATTTCTCCATTGCAAACTCATGAATTACAATGTATGGAATGAAAACATGTGTAGCGGGGCTACTCCCCGCACCCTAGTGTATGGAACTACTCGCTCATGGCAAGAACAAAAAAGGAGGCAGGAAGAGAGAGGGAGAACATCATCTCCACATAGGAGGGAGGAAGGTTGACCCCTTGGAGTAGAGAACAACTATCTTCACACTGTGGGGTTGCCTTGGTGATGAATCCTTCACTTCCCACCTTCTTTATCAATGAGAGAGAAAGCATCTTGAGGATGGAGTATGAATCTCAGACCGGCAGCCTTGGGGCGATGGATGAAGGTTGGAACAGCTCTGGAGAAATTGAGGCAGCCTTTGGGCGTCTAAGATTTGATGATTAGTGAGGACCCCTAGGGTCCTAGTTATAGGCTTCGAGGAGATTTTGAACAGTTTTGGGTTATTTGGATCCTCACGGTTTGGAGACTGTTTGGACTCTCTTGGTTTGGGGACCGTTGGGGCCCTCACGGTTTGGAGACTATTTAGATCTTTCTGGTCTTTATACCGTTTGGGTTCATACGGTCTTTGGACCATTTTGCTTCATACGGTCTTGGGACCGGTTGGCCTTTATACGGTCTTGGGACTGTTTGGCATCATATGGTCTTGGGACCATTTGGCTTTCATTCGGTCTTAGGACCGGTTGGCCTTCATACGGTCTTGGGACCATTTGGATTTCATTCGGTCTTGGGACCGGTTGGCCTTCATGCGGTCTTGGGACCGTTTGGTCTTCATTCAGTCTTGGGACCATTTGGCTTTCATTCGGTCTTGGGACCAGTTGGCCTTCATGCAGTCTTGGGACCGTTTAGCCTTCATTCGGACTTGGGACCATTTGGGGTTTTTGCAATTTTTTTTGGGTTTTTCTATAAGAAGAAAAAGAGAAATGTCAGTCTGTTGGTATATTCACAATAAAGTGGAAAGTTAAGGATTCTATCTAATTTATCTAAGAAAGAGTGTGGAAAACTAAGAAAAACTAATAAGATAACATCACAAAATGGGAGGTTATCAGCCTATAGGTTGAAGTTGTCACATGAGTTGCATCGGTTGCATCTAGAGTTCCATGTGTCTATGCTGAGGAAGTGGCACCCTAATACCAACTCGGTTTGGCAACCACTGGAGGTTGAGCTTGATGAGGACATGTCCTACATTGAAGTGCCCATTTGATCCTTGAAAGAAGATAGAAGAAGGTGAAGAATATGGATATTGTGCTTGTGAAGGTTCTGTGGCATCACCGTGGAAATGAGAAAGCCATGCGGGAGTTTGAGGAAGAGATGCAGAAGAAGTACCTATCTCATTTTGCTTAGGATTTCAGGGAAAAAATCCTTGTTAGGGGTTTATGGCTTGTAAGACCCCTAACTTATGTTTTGGGTTAACCATGTTTCCTTTGGCTTGATTATGTGCTTAGAACCTTGTTCTAGTCATTTGAGATGATGTTAGGGCTAGTGGAATGCTTAAGTCTTTAGTTTGAGCCTGTTTGGATGTTTTTTGTGCTCTGTGTGTGTAACATACTCAATTTTAGCTATTACATTTATGTTGAGCTATTTTCCCCTAAGTTGAATTTATTTACAATATTGCCCTTCAATCCAAATTTCACTTAACTTAAATTATCAGGACCTTTGATACAAATTTGTCCTCAATTATATTTCCTTATGTCTAAATGTACCAATTATCCTCACTTGAAAACTATTTGTGACCGAGTCCCTCATTTGAGTATCATTTTTGTGGTTGAATTGCATTAGTCCTAATTAATGTTTTTGTGTCTAACTACCTGGATTAGGCCTCAAGCTCAACTGGTGATCTCAATTTGACTAATGGTTTGGGACCAACGAAAAATACTAATCATATCAATAGGAATTGAACATGAGAGAAATTAGATTAGTGATCTCAAAAGTTATAATGATGGGTGCTACTATTTCTTCATAATCAGTCTTAATGGCAAAAGAACCCATGGTCAAATATACCTTCGGTGTGTTGTTAATAGGATATAAATTCTTTTCATTATTAAATATGGATAATGACCATGTTTATTAGCATTAGTTACCTAGAGCTAGGAGGATGACCCTGCGTCTTCTCCTTGTATCGTCGGTGGCATCGATTGTTACAAAAGTGCAAGGTGCTCTCAACTCTTTGCCTCATCACCAATAGAACTGAAGCTAAACCCATTACTCTCTTACCCCCTCTCTTGCAAACCCTGGTCCTCCACCCTCTGGGTAATGCCACCTGGTATGGTCGTTAGAAAACTCTCGACGATTCTTCCTCCCCCACCCTATCCAACAAGGCTTCAAGGGACCTCCCCAAAGCCCTAACATCATCTCCCTCCTAAATATCTACAACCATATGTAGATCGGCAACCTCATCACATGTTCACAAACCCAACACCACCTCAATCTCGCCAGTGCCCACAACTACATGAAGTCAGACCGCAACTCGGCCAGTACAAGCCCTGTCGGGGTCTTGAGATTCTAGACCTTCATCTATCTATGGCCACACCCAGCAGTCGTAGACCTGTAAGCTCCTTCCACCCTCTTCCTCACCAGTAAAAGGATCTGTGGGTGGCCAATGGTTTTCTATGACAGTGGTCGAATCTCAAACCTACACCTCAACATCTTCCCTAGCACCCTAATAACCTGATGCCTCCTTGCACCATCTGAGGCAAGGAGATGCAATAGTCGGATCCATCATATAGAACCACGACGGCCGACTCCAACCTTGACGTCCACCACACAGACTCCCTGATGAACCATAAATGAGGCTGCCAACCTTATAACATGACACACACCTACAACCACTGGGGACCTGCTCTACAACTCCGAAATCGATGACACTACTCTACCTCTCACCACCAAACCCATGCCAACCCTCTATATCTGCATTCATGGACACCTCCCCAACCACCATAACCATAAGGCAATGCCGCCGCCCATCTGTCATCACGACCTCCTTGCCATCTGCCTTGACCCCGAGCAACCCGCAACCACCATGATGCCTCACTAGTAGGACATCAAGCATGGTCGCCGACCTGTCATAGAAGATAGGTGGATGTCTTCGACTAATGGAACCTACCCCAGAGAAATTGGTGATGGCCTATACACTCTGTAACCCCAGCGGCCATGCTTATCCTACCTTATTGGCACCTCACCACTGTAGAAATAGACCTGCAACTACAGACTCACCGCTGACCTTCAACAACCTGTTAGACGACCCATCAGCCTTCAGAACAAGAAGCTCCATAAGTGTCGCTAAAGATCTCACCTCTACCTGGACTCCTCGGTGCTGCTCATGCTTTCCCTCAATTTTGAAGCATCATCCATGACCGTTGACCTACAAACTCTTGTTGTTGAGCTTATTCTCTGATTTCAAGACCCCATGTGCATCGCTCCTACCTCCCTGAGGCAACTGCAGACACGCCACCCATGTCTCAGATCTCTTGGATGATGCCAAGATTAATCCTAGACTGGGGATGCAACACCCCATGAAAACCTACTCGACTCCAGCCTGGTCAGATCTGAATCACCAAAGATGACACCTGCCATCAAGGAGCCCTGTCATTTTAGTTTAGTTCTTCATAATTGAAAAGCATGGACCTAAAACAAAATTCCTAGCCCCTTACTATGCCCTCACCAAGAATGTGAGAGGTTTGAGGATTAGGGAGCATGAAAATCTCCTCATGTCATCATTACGAAAGAATGACTCTCAAACACAACGAGTTGTGAGTAATATTCCCTTATTTTCTTATATTTTAGAACTATAGAAACTTAGTAACTAAAACAAATTTTAATGTCGATACTATAGTAGGGGATTAGTGAGTGTTAACTTGGAACTTATCTAGAGTCCATGTTCATGTTGCCAAATCATAGTAATATATACATGGATTTGTATATTAGTGTTCTCGTAATTGAAAAACAAGAAATCTAAAATTGTATGTAATATGATACTTCTATAGTAAGTATTCATGTAATGATAAGTTGAGATTTTACGATACATACATCAGTTGCAATAATGGTTTAGATCACTTGATATAACAATCATAATTATACATGCCATGTTAGTCCTTTTGTATATAGGTTATTTTTTTTAGAAGATATGTAAATGAAAATTTGAAATTCACTATTATGAACTACATTATCCTTATCTTGAATTCAAGCCCTAGCTGCACATATGTTAAAAACATATTTGAATTAACATAGGAAATGATGAAAAAAAATGGATATGTAATTATCTATTTGAATGGAGTTGGTGAAAGAAATGTCTAAGGAAGATACCCTATATATAAATTGAATGAATGGTCATGATGGATGTTATGATTGGAAGATAGAATAGAAAGTCTAACATTAGATCAAAGTATAAAAATATGAATTTGGAATAATTAAATATGTAATTTTGACGATGATATACACACTTAATCTCTCTAACTAGATATTGATATGCATATGCAATCACATCCCTACCTTTAAAGGACATAAATGTACTTATGGCTATATGTCCACTTAATAACATAACAAACCTTGATAAAGAATGGAATGGTGTTATCAATAATACAATGTGGTGGTTATCTATTGTATAAGGAAAATGAACTAATAAATTGATGATACACTCAACTTAACTAGAGACCCTAGAGAGAGGGGGAGGCAATGGAAGGATCATCAAATAGAAATAGCCCAAAAAGGGAAATAAAAACCCTAAATATAAAAAGATTGAAGGACATTGACCCCAACCCAACTGATAATCAAGTTGTACCATACTTGGTAGATTTCTTGCTCTTGGAGACATTCTTTGTGATTGTTCAATATATGGAGTTTGGATAAAATTGAGGTACTAGATTCTCTATTTTTTATATTGAGTTATTAAATCCCCTCTTGAATTTCATGTACATTGTTTAGTGGTGAACCCTATACTTTTATAAGCCTTTCCTTTTTCTTTGATAGTTGACCACCTTAGATGGATTATTGTTTGATCACATTGAATATTATAATAGCACTTGACTTGATCTATTTGGAGTTTTAACTCCCTGGGATTCGGTCTCCTTGGGCTTTGGCCCCTTAGATCTTTGGCTCACTTCCTGTGCACATGTTGTAATGGATTAGTTGTCCCCCAGTCGACTGGTTAAAATAGCAATTAGGCTTCTGTGTCATTCTTTCATAGATGACTGAACACAAGGCACTTTAGCCCTTGAAGGAAATGATATGATAGTGCTCAACCTTAATATTCAAAAGTTGATCATTACAAATATTTTGATAATTTGATATCTTGAACTATTTTGAATAGCCTTGTGAAATTTGATCTTGAAATACAAACATTGAAATATTGTTATTCTTGATTTGGAAACTTTAGTCCACAAAATGTTCCTTACCTAGATTTGATATTACCTTGATTTATACTTAGAACCTATATTTTGCAAATAGCTCGATATAAGAATTTTGTACCATCTTTGCTGATCTTTTATTTCCCTTCAATGGGGTCCATGTGTGGTTTCGTTCCTTCTGGGAACTCATGGGTAGGTGGTGGATGGAAGATCTTGAAGAGACATGCACTGGGTAGTCCTCCATTGAAGACTAGATAGGAATGAATTTTTATTCTTAAACTTGTAATCATATTTGTAAGCTTCCACAACTCTGATGTACAAGCATGATTGTAATAAAGACCACTTATATTTTGATATTATCTGTAAATATTTGGTTGTAATGATTGAGTCATTACAACATGGTATCACAGTCATTAATGGTCGGCACTCATACATATCTCATGGAAAATTAGGGTTAAGTAGGAGCACCAATCGGGTAGTTAAGACTTAGAAATATAGTTGACAATAAATCCTAGTATGATTGGCCTAATTTCTATAATATACTTAGACTATAAGTAGGGAACACTAAGAGCATAGGTTGTGATATACCTTACTCTAGATATTCATCTAGCTCGTCTCAATACATTTTAAACTCCCCTAGGCATAGATTTACTTGAGCTATCGTGGAGGAAAACTAGAATGAGCCTTTTTGAACATTCAAAATCACCATCCTAGGTATACAAATGGACAAAGTGCCATGATGTTATCTTTAGGTCTTGACACAAATCAGAATCACATATATGAATATAGAATAAATAATTATTCTAAACCCTAAAGGGTAAGATTCACTATCACATTCGATGAGTTTCATTTGGAACCTTTATAACATATTTGAGAGTTATTTGACATAAATAATTAAAAAAAACATCCTACTTGAAATTGTGACCCAATATAGGATTGAAAACAATGATCATTTTGTCATGTAGCAAGAAAGAGGAAAAACAAATTGTGAGAATAATAGTTGATGCCTATTAATTTGAATTGCATACATTCATATAAGAACATGATGTTAGAATCCTTATCTAGACTTATTATCACTATGTGCTCACCTTAGTAGAAGATATGCATTACAAGTGTAATCCGATCACGAATCAAATTAGTAACTATATTAAGGTAGTAGAATATTTGGTTGGGCACTCTAACTAAAGCATAGTCTAGTCGAAAGAGAATCAGTACCATGTGCATTAATTTAGGATGACATTTGTGCAATGAGGAGTATCATGATAGAAAATTTGACTGTGAACGGAATATGGTTTTCAAGAAGGATAGGTTTTTGGGGATGAAATCTCTTTGAAGGATGATAGTGTTGTAACATACTCAATTTTTGCTATTACATTTATGTTGAGCCATTTCCCCTAAGTTGAATTTATTTACAATATTACCCTTCAATACAAATTTCACTTACTTATTTTGACTTAAATTATCATGACCTTTGATACAAATTTGTCCTCAATTGTATTTCCTTGTGTCTAAATGTACCAATTATCCTCACTTGAGAAATATTTGCGATCGAGTCACTCATTTGAGTATCATTTTCATGTTGAATTGCATTAGTCCTTGTAACATCCCAGGATTTGAGGCCTCAAATAACATGATCTTAAAAGGAATGATTGGACTACCCATATCACCAAAGTGCACCTCCTTTTCTGGGAGCCCATCACTAAGAACTCCATAGTAAGCATGCTCAGCTTGGAGTAGTAATGGGATGGGTGACCTGTCGGGAAGTTGATCCTGGCATGCGCGTGAGTGAGGACAAAGCGGGTAGTTAAGGCTAGTGGTGGTTTGTGGGGCTATTCGTCATTCCTGAAACTCTACTAGAGCCTTGGGCAGTGGGACCGTGCATTGCAAATGGTATTAGAGCCATAACCCCTCCAGTAGGTGGGGCCCACATGAGCATGGCGTGCTAGTCTTGAGCCGTGCGGTCCAGGCATGTAGGAAAGGGTTGTCCATGGTTGATGTAGCCACCCTTGTGCTGGTATTCTATGATCGGGAGATGGGTGTACATGGGCGATTGTGGGTCTGCACTAAAATGGGGAAGAGATTATGAGGCCTTATAGTTGAGACTTGACGGGGACGTCAAGAGTCTAAGTGGGGGAGATTGTAACATCCCAGGATGTGAGGCCTCAGATAACATGATCATAAAAGGAATGATTGGACTACCCATATCACCAAGGTGCACCTCCTTTTTCGATAGCCCATCACTAAGAACTGCATAGTTAAGCATGCTCAGGTTGGAGTAGTACTGGGATGGGTGACCTGTCGGGAAGTTGATCGTGGCATGCGCGTCAGTGAGGACAAAGTGTGTAGTTAAGGCTAGTGGTGGTCTGTGGGGCCAGTCGTCATTCCTGAAACTCTACTAGAGCCTTGGGCAATGGGTCCAGGCATTACAGTCCTAATTTATTTTTTAGGTTCCAACTACCTAGATTAGACCTCAAGCTCATCTGGTGATCTCAATTTGACTAATGGTTTGGGACCATGAAAAATACTAATCATATCAATAGGAATTGAACATGAGAGCAAGTAGATTAGCCATCTCAAAAGTTATAATGATGGGTGCTACTATTTCTTCATAATTTGTCTTGATGGCAAAAGAACCCATGGTCAAATATACCTTCGGGTGTGTTGTTAATAGGATATAAATTCTTTTCATTATTAAATATTGATAATGACCATGTTTATTAGCATTAGTTACCTAGAGCTAGGAGGATGACCCTGCATCTTCTCCTTGTAATGTCGTCAGCGTCGGATGTTACAAAAGTGCAAGGCACTCTCAACGCTTTGCCTCATCACCAATTGAACCAAAGACAAACCCAATACTCTCTTACCCCATCGTTTGCAAACCCTGGTCGCCCGCCCTCTGGGTAACGCCACCTGGTATGGACGTTATAAAACTCTTGACGATTCTTCCTCCCCCACCCTAGCTGAAAATGCTTCAAGGGACCTCCCCAAAGCCCTCACATCATCTCCCTCCTATATATATGCAACCATATGCAGACAAGCATACTCATAACAGGTTCACGAACCCAACGCCACCTCAATCTCACCAGTGCCCACAAACACATGAAGTCAGACCACAACTCAACTAGTACAAGCCCCACTAGGGTCTTGAGATTCTTGACCTTCATCTATCTATAACCACACCCAGCAGCCGTACACCTGCTAGGTCCTTCCACCCTCGTCCTCCCTAGCAAAAAGATCTATTGGTGGCCACTGGTTTACTATGACGGTGGTCGACTCTCCAACCTAAAAACTCCATCACAGGGTTACAGATCTGGTGCCACCCCATCCACCTCACCATTTGCCCCAATGCCCTAATAACCCCACGCCTCCTTGCACCATCTGAGGGAAGGAGATGCAATGGTCAGATCCATCATAGAGTATTGCTATTGCCGATTTCTAACTCGACATCCACCACACAGACTCCCTGACGACCCACAAACGAGGCCGTCAACCTTATAACACGACACATACTTGCAACCACCGGGGACCTGCTCTACAACTCCGCAGTTGATGACACTACTCTGCCTCTCACCACCAACCCGACACCAACCATCTACATCCACATCAATGGACACCTTGGCAACCACCATAACCATAAGGAAACACCGCCGCCCATCTATCATCAAGACCTCCTCATCATCTGCCTCGACCCCGAGAAACCTACAACCACCATGATGTCTCACCAGTAGGACATCAAGCATGGTCGCCGACCTATCATAGAAGATAGATGGATATTTTTGACTGATGGAACCTACCCCATAGAAATTAGTGGTGGCCTCCCAGCGGCCATGCTCGGCCTACCTTCTTGGCACCTCACCACCACCGAAATAGACCTACAACTACATACTCAACAGTGACCTGCAACAACCTGGTAGATGATGTTGTAGCCTTCAGAATGGGATGCTCCATAAGAACCATTGAAGATCTCACCTCTACCTGGACTCCTCGGCACCACTCATGCATTCCATCAATTTAGAAGCATGATCCATGCTTGTTGACCTGCAAACTCTTATTGTTGAGCTTATTCTCTGATTTTAGGACCCCATGTGTGTCGCTCCTTCCTCCCTGAGGCAACTGCAGACACGCCACCCATGTCTCAGATCTCTTGGATAATGCCAAGATTAATGATGTACTGGGGATGCAACGCCCCATCAAAACCTACTCGACTCTAGCCTGGTCAGATATGAGATCACCAAGGATGACACCTGCCATCAAGGAGCCCTATCATTTGAGTTCAACTCTTCATAATTAAAAAGCATGGACCTGAAACCAACCTCCTTGCCCCTTACTCTGCCCTCACCAAGAATGTGAGAGGTTTGAGGATTAGGGAGCATGCAAATCTCCTCATATCATCATTATGTAAGAATCACTCCCAAACACAACGAGATGTGAGTAATATTCCCTTATTTTCTTATAATTCAGAAGTATAGAAACTTAGTGACTAAAACAAATCATAATGTTGATACTATAGTAGGGGATTAGTGAGTGTTAACTTGGAACTTATCTAGAACCCATGATCATGTAGTCAAACCATAGTAGCATATACATGGATCGGTATATTAGTGTCCTCATAATTGAAAAACAAGAAATCTAAAATTTTATGTAATATGATACTTCTATATTAAGTATTAATGTAATGATAAGTTCAGATTTTATGATACATAGATTCATTGCAATAATGGTTTAGATCACGCAATTATACACGCCATGTTAGTCCTTTTGTATATAGGTTATAGGTTTTGGAAGATATGTAAATGTAAATTTGAAATTCACTAATATGAACTACATTATCCTTATCTTGAATTTAAGCCCTAGATGCACATATGTTAGAAACATATTTGAATTAACATAGGAAATGATGAAAAATATGGATATGTAATTATCTATTTGAATAGAGTTGGTGGAAGAAATGTCTTAGGAAGATACCCTATATATAAATTGAATGAATGATCATGATGGATATTATGATTAAAAGATACAATAGAAAGACTAACATTAGATAAAAGTATAAAAATATGAATTTCTAATAATTAAATATGTAATTTTGAGGATGATATACACGCTTAATCTCTCTAACTAGATATTGATATGCATATGTGATCACGTCCCTACCTTTAGAGGACATAAATGTACTTATGACTATACGTCGACTTAATAACATGAAAAACGTTGAGAAAGAATGGAATGGTGTTATCAATAATGCAATGTGGTGGTTATCTATCGTATAAGGAAAATGAACTAATAAAGTGATGATACACTCAACTCAACTAGAAACCCTAGAGAGAGAGGGAATGGAAGGATCATCCAATAGCAATATCTAAAAAAGGAAAAAAAAACCGTAAATATAAAAATATTGAAGGACATTGACCCCAACCCAAATGATAATCAAGGTGTACCGTACTTTGTAGATTTCTTGCTCTTGGAGACATTCTTGGTGATTGTACAATTTATGGAGTTTGAATGAAATTGAGGTACTAGATTCTCTATTTTTTATATTGAGTTATTAAATTCCCTCTTAAATTTTATGTACATTGTTTAGTTGTGAACCCTATACTTTTATAATCCTTTCCTACTTCTTTGAAAGTACACCACCTTAGCTGCATTATTGTTTGATTACATTGAATATTATATTAGCACTTGACTTTATCTATTTGGAGTTTTGACTCCCTAGACTTTGGTCTCTTTGGGCTTTGGCCCCTTAGAGCATTGGCTCACTTGAGGTAGGGTACGTCCCGCCGCCCTGTGCACATGTTGTAATGGATTAGTTGTCCCCTAGTCGACTGTTTAAAATAGCAATTAGGCTTCTTTGACGTTCTTTCATAGATGAGTGAACACAAGGCACTTTATCCCTTGAAGGAAATGATATGATAGTTCTCAAACTTAATATTCAAAAGTTGATCATCGCAAATATTTTGATAATTTGATATATTCAACTATTTTGAATAGCCTTGTGAAATTTGATCTTGAAATACAAACATTGACATATTGTTATTCTTGATTTTGCAACATTAGTCCACAAAATGTTCCTAACCTAGATTTGATATTACCCTAATTTATACTTAGAACCTATATTTTGCAAATCGCTCGATATAAGAATTTAGTACTAGTTTATTTCCCTTCAATGAGGTCCATGTGTGGTTTCAATCCTTTTTGAACTCATTGGTAGGTGGTGGATGGATGATCTTGAAGAGACATGCATTGGGTAGTCCTCTATTTAAGACTAGATAGGAATGAATTTTTGTTCTTAAACTTGTAATCATATTTGTAAGCTTCCACGACTCTGATGTACAAGCATGACTATAATAAAGACAGTTTATATTCTAATATTGTTTGTAAATATTTGGTCATAATGATCAGGTCTTTACAGTGTGCTTTTTTGGGACAATTTCAAGTCACCCATTTGTGGGGGTATTATTGTAAATTGGTACTTCTAGAGTGTCCCTTTGGGGCTTTCTTTCATTGACACCTCATCTTTTTCCCCCTCTCCCTCCTCCTTTGTTATATGAACCCTCTTCTCTCCATGCAAGTGATATTTTTTGGACATCCTCTTTCCCCTTCGTTGCTTGGACGATCTTGGAGATTGGTGGAGAAAAAAGGATCGGTTCTTGGTGCTTTGAAGGTGGTTCAACCCTTTCATGTGGTGCTTGTGGTGATCCTTGGTCATCTTCAACCTTAGTGAGTGTTTATCCTTCCTATTGGATATTTCTTTTGGATCTTTTACCCATCTTCTTCCTTTTTCCTACCCCTAGACTATGTTTTGACATGGTGGTCATTCTTGAGAGTAAGCTCCTCATCACAAGGGTCATAGGCCATGTTTTGATAAGGTGACACCCAAGTGTAACAGAGTTTCTTCTCTCTTTTCCCCTTCTTTCTTTTGGTTCAACTTTGAGCTTCTTACCCTCTTTTCTTGAGCTATCCTTTAACCTTGGTATTTCCCTTTCTTGAGGTGATCTTGTGGCTAAATGTGGAGCTTTTTATGGGGCTTGATCTTCTTTGGTGATCGTGTGCTTGGAGCTTGCCTTCCTTGAAGTTGATCTTCTTTAGGGCGGGTTATATAACTCTAAACCTTCTCTATTATTACACTTTCCATGCTTTGTATGTTGCGGTTTTCTCTATCTATATGTTTCCTTAACATGATAGTAGATGATGATAGACCTTAGAGCTTGGAGGATGTTGAGATCATGCTTTGTTTGAATGCAATCTGAAACCCTAATCTCCTCTGTACCTTATTTTGGTGTTTGTGATGCATGGTAGTTTTCCTTCCTTCTTGACCTTGGTTTGAGTTTCATGCATGATGATCGAGTGTTATAGGGTTTAACCCTTGTTTCAATTTTTATGGTGACGATCTTGGTTTCTTTCCTTGTTGAGGTTCCTTTTCATGGTGGGGTCATGAAGCTTGTTTTAGGGTTTGGTGACCGTTTTGCATGAGGTTTTCCCTTTATGATGACGATGGGTTTCCCTTATTGTGTCACTTATTTTAGCCATGAGTTATCTCTATTTTAACCTTGGTTTGATATTTTTTTCTTATTCTTGGTGGTGGATTGACTCTTAGCAGACACTATGCCCTATTTTGTCTTGGTCGCGACATCCTTTTGGCATGATTGGTTTTGGGTCGTGATGGTTGACCTTGTGGAGGTCGCGACATCCTTCTCCTTGATGATTGTGACACCTACTTCCTTGAGGGTCAAAACACATCTTGGGTTGGTCGATATGTCTCCTTCTTTCTTGGTTGGCCTTGACATGGCTTGATCTTGAGTTTTGCGTTTGTTGCCGGATAAGATAGTCCTTGTTTTAGGTTGCGACATGCTCTCCCTTGGGTGGTTGAACCCAAACCTTAGATGTTGTGACCTAGTTTCTTGAGGGTAGAGGTATGGTGCACCCCTTTGGTGGGTCACGTCCGTGATATGAAGGTGGTTGGCCGCGGTCACAATACCATGAGTAATGATGGCCGCAACCCAAGATGGTGGTGGTCGCCACACATAGTTGAGGTATGGGGGAGACACACGCTTGAGTACTTAACCCATGAACATCTATGAGTAATGTTTGAGCCATGTATAGTTCTATTTTTATAATGACTTGCCTAACCTTAATCATGTTTCTTAACTCTAATTGTTCAAAGAATGTAGAAGATGTTTATCTAGGGTTTAGTACTTGTATATACCTCCCAATCCTAATCAACTAAATCTTGGAACCCTAACCCTAATGTAGAATTATGTGTTTGCTTTCTCTTTCATGAGATTTTCATCATGTAGAATGTTTCTCTCTCCCTTGTTTATAATCCCTGACCTTGTAGGTGATATGTATGCCATGTCTTATGTATTGTATTGTGAAGGTTATGTGATATAGGGTGGTGCTTATGCACACTAATGAGACTGTTGACCTAGAGGTTGTACATTGTCCATGATAATGACTTAACCATTCCATTCATATGTATCTAATAACAATTCCATTCATATGTATCTAATATGTGTATTCAAGATTGATTTCAGGGTTTAGGTACATGAAAAGGATCAAATTACACAAGCCCTAGATTGTCCAAGTTCAAGTCAAATGCAATGCAAGTGTGCTAATTAGGAAATCACTTCAAACGACCTTAGAAGAATTTTGTAATAACCTGTATTGATTATATGACTTGTAACTAAGATGAGAAAAATATGTGGGACACTTAAAAACAAGTTTTACTCACTTTATAGACAAATTAGAAAATTGGTCACAGGTTGCTGATCGGTCAAGTTCTAACCTCGACCTATCCCATGGACTGATTTTCTATAGATAGCAATCAGTTGAGTTGTTCACTCTCAAAATTCAACCGAATGACTTACTAACCAAATGAGATTTTGGCTAATCGGTCAAGTTACCGAGAACAAACTCGACCAATAGTTTGAAAATTGGATTTTTCTTTTAGTTAATTGGTCAAGTTACCTTTATTGAAACTCGACCAAATGCACAGTACGAAAAATACTAAAAAAGTGATTATAACCATTGGTGACTTGTTAGGATGAAAAAATATATGTTGCCTTGAGCAAAAAGGGCTATATTTTAGACCTCAGTGTTCCCCAACTCAAGGGAGCACCCCCAGCTATAAATAAGACCCCTTGGAGTTCATTCCAAGTTTGCTTGTTGACTACATTCAAGGTCCTTACTATAGTTGAGTGTGCTACTACTCCTTGAACCCCTTTCTCTCTGTAGTATACACTTCATTTCATGATTTGTGAGTGAGTTAGGATATTTGCAAGAGAGCTCCACCCTTGTGCATGTAAAGCTATCAATCTTCCACTACTTCCCATATCCCCTTCCTACATGAAGAAAAGGTGAAGCAAGCTCCATCGAGTGAAGAAGGAGTTGTAGCTGGTCCTCTTCAAGACTGTTGAAGAGGTGGTGATCTTCTCCAAGTGAAGGAGAAGGCAAAGGCTGAAGATCTAAGAGGAGAAGCAAAGTCCTTTAAGGGGGAAGACTTGAGCTTGAGTGGTTAAGTCCTTGGTGAAGTTTGAAGACTCAAGCTAAGTGGGTAAGCTCCTTAGTAAGGTAGATATCTCCTTGTAGTTGGATGGGCAAGTACTTTGGTGGTCTATTGTTGTAAATCTCTTTGGTGATAATATAGAGAAAAGAACTTGTAAAGTCCTAGTGGTTGACCTCTCTAGGTAGTGAACAGACTCACCTCTAGTTTGAAGTGTGGAACCACTCTACATCCTTTTGTCAAGTGGTTGTTGTCAATCTCTCTCATCCTTGTTATGCTTGTTAGATAGGACTTCAAATTGCCAAAGCTTACTCCTAATTGATATAATGTGAAGGTCTAATATGTTCTGTGAGAAATTTTATAGCTCTATTCACCCCCCTAGAGCCCTTAGAGCCAACAAGTGGTATCAGAGATAAGGATCTTCTCCGACAATCCCCATGAGATGAGAAGATGGGCGACAACCTACTTAGTTCACTCAACCTAGAGGGAGGCTTCTCCATGCATCCTTTGGTCTTTGATGGAACCAAATTCCTCTATTAGAAGGGGAGGATGTAGTTCTACATTCAAGGGATGAACTTTTATATGTGGAGGGTGATGGTCACACCTTACAAGGAGCCAAATGGAGCTGTTGCAACATGGAGTGAAGCTGCTCCCAAGGAGGCTCAACTCAATGCAAAGGCCATTAGCATCCTCTACGCAGCCCTCACCCCCATGGAGTTCAACCGGATCTCATCATGGGACACTGCCTATGAGATTTGGGACAAGCTGTGCATCACATATGAAGGCACAAAGCAAGTCAAGGAGGCAAAGATCTACATGTTGAATAGCCTCCTCGAGAAATTCAAGATGGGAAAGAAAGAAGGCATTACAGAGATGTATTCAAGGATAAATGTCATCATCAATGGGCTGGCCGCATTGGGCAACACTTTGGATAGAGGCATCATCAACTCAAAGATCTTGAGAACTCTTCCAAAGAGATGGGAGTCAAAGGTCACCTCCATTGAAGAAGTGAGGAACCTTGGTGACATCCCAACTAAAGAACTTATTGGCAATATTCAATCCCATGAGCCTAGACTTGACAAGCAAGAAGAATAAGCAAAGCAAGAAGAGAAGAAAGCCAAGAAGATCAAAGATAGTTCTTTCAAAACACAAGTGGAGGTTGTCATCCTTCAACAACAACTTTCTTTCCAGACTTCTCCCTACTCCTATAGTGAAGCTGAAGGCCCTAGTGAGCATGAAGCTAACTACATCAAGGGCAAGCACTTCATGGGAAAGCAATCCTCCTCCTCCTCTACTTTGAGATGTTACAAGTGTGGTCAAAAGGGGCACTACAAGAGTGAATGGCCAAAGTTAAGAAAGTCTCACCACAAGAGAATCTCAAGGAAAGAAGAGGATTACAAGAAGGAGAGCAAGCATAAGAGGAAGGACAAGAAGGAGAAGAGACACAAGAATGTAGCTCATATGGCTTGGGAAGCTTCATCTTCAAGCAGCTCTAGCTTGGAAGAAAATGGAGAGTTCCACCTTACTCTCATGGCCTCTATAAGTGAAGACATTAGTGAGGTAAGTGAGGTAAGCGATGTAAGATTGAATGAATTGCCTAAAGAAGCTATTATTGACATGCTTGTTACTACCCATTCTTCTTTTGGTAAATGTAAATCTAAAAGAAAATGGTTAGGAAAAATTGTTGATGATCTTTATGATAAGCTTGAGATTTTGGAATTGAATGA
Source organism: Alisma plantago-aquatica (assembly GCA_963693085.1). NCBI lineage: Eukaryota > Viridiplantae > Streptophyta > Magnoliopsida > Alismatales > Alismataceae > Alisma > Alisma plantago-aquatica. The sequence continues at coordinate 990,239,438 of OY856411.1, forward strand.
GAAAACCAACCTTGATAGTATTGATAAGTTTCAAGGGCAATACCTTTATCTTGAACTACAATGCAATGGGGTTGAAGTTGAGAATGGTATCTACCTTAAGAACATTGAGAATCTTCAGGAAGAAAACCAAAATTGCCTTATAGATCTTGGTTTGCTTAAAATTGAAAATTTTGAATTTAATTTGCTTAGTGATGCTCGTAGAGAAGAGAGATGACTATCTCAAAGATATTAAAATGCTAAAATATGAAAATTCTAGGTTGCTTAGTCAAGTAAATGATCTATCTTCTAGACCTTTGTTGCCTAGTGTTAATATTGCTTCTATCTCTCTTGAAAAGGATTCATATCTTACTAAAGCTTTATGTCTTGAGGCTGATATTGTGCATGCTTGGGATGACATGTCTATTTTATCTTCTACTAATGTTTCTTTGAATGATGATAACCAGAGACCGAGAGAATCCCTATAGAAATTCCTCATAGGGAAGAACTCCCTAAATAAAATCCTTGACCATTCTACCAAACAAAGTGGTACCAGTGGTTTGGGATTTGTAGGGGGAGCCTCCAAGAGCAAGAGTAAGGCAAAAGGTAAGAAAAAGGGAAAAGAGACCTCCTTATTTATAGGAGAGTCTTAGGGCACTAAGAATCCTATGGTTTATTCTCATTGTAAATGCGATGATCATTATTCCACTTATTGTCCTCACAAGCCCAAGGGGACCAACCCAAAGATGAAATGGGTCCCCAAGCTAACTCCAGAACTCAAAGTTTGAGTTGGGAACTGACATTCTACTTTCTTGTAGGAAAAAGATAGATGGATTGTTGATAGTGGATGCACAAAGCACATGACCGGTGACATAAGCCATTTCAACAAATTCACACAGAAGAAAGGAGGATCCATCACCTTTGGAGACAACAAGAAAGGTATAGTCAAAGGCGAGGGTGATGTAGGTGAATACTTGTGCATCAAGATTGTTCTTTTTGTGGATGGCCTACATCACAATTTAATAATTGTTAGTCAACTTTGTGATAATATTTACCTTGTGTTATTTACTTCTGTTGAATGCTTGATTCTAGATTCCCTCACCAACCAATTTATATATAAGGGAACTAGAAATGGTAATCTTTATGTTATTGTTCTTAACTCTATTAAGCCTGTGGTTGGTAGATTCCTAGTTGTCAACTCAAATTATATTTCTTTTTGGCACCGCTGGTTTGGTCATGTTAATATGCATCAATTAAAGAAGTTGAGGAAAAAGGAATTAGTCAAGGGACTTCCTAAATTGGATTTTCAAAAGGATGAGGAATGTCAACCTTGTACACAAGGAAAGCAAACCAAGTCCTCCTTATAATCCAAAGGAGTCCTTAGCACTAAGAGAGCTCTTGAGCTTCTTCATATTGATCTATTTGGACCAATGACAATGCAATCTCTTCGTGGTTCCATGTATTGCCTTATTATTGTCGATGATTTCTCTATATATACTTGGAACTTATTTCTCGTTTCAAAAAGTGATACACATGATGTTTTCTTGAGTTTTTGTAAATGAGTTGAGAATGAAGCTTCTTGTCGGATTGTTTCCATCTATAGTGACCATAGGGGAGAATTTGAAAATGAGCTTTTTGAGCATTTTTTCTAAGAATTGGGTTATGCACACAACTTCTCTTCACCAATAACACGTCAACAAAATGGGGTTGTAGAGAGAAATAATAGGTCATTACAGGAGATTTCTAGGACTACGCTTCTTGAGTATGACACTCCTAAAAAGTTTTGGGCTGAAGCTAGAAGTACCTATTGTTTTGTGTAAAACTGTGTTTTTACACATCCTTCTCTTAAGAAAACCCCCTATGAGCTATGGCATGGTAGAAAGCCTTCTACCAAGTATTTCTACATTTTCAAATGTCCTTGTTTTGTTTTGAATACAAAAGAATCTCTTGACAAGTTTGATCCGAAATCATGCAAGGCTTTTTTTCTTGGCTATAGCACTACTAGCAAGGCTTATAGAGTTTTTAATGTTGATCTTGCTAAAGTAGAAGAATCTATTAATGTAAAATTTATTGAGACTAACCCCTCTATTCCTAAAGATATTGTTGCAAATGATGATGTTGCAGGTGAAGTAATTCCTATCCTAAAAGAACTCAACATCAACCAAAAGGAAAAAGAGGTGGTTGCTCAAGAGGAAGACAAAGATGATGAAAAGAAGGATCCAACTTCCCTGTTTGCAAAGAATCATCCAAAGGAGCTCATTTTAGGTGATCCATTTTAAAGAGTGAAGATGAGGGCTGCATTCAGAAAAGAACAAGCCAACATCACCTTCATCTCACAACTAGAGCCTAAAGATGTCAAGGAAGCTCTTGGGAATGAAGAATGGATCCTAGATATGCAAGAGGAGCTAGAACAATTTGATAAAAACAAAATTTTGGACCCTTATGCCAAGACCAAGTGATAGAAAAATTGTTGGCACCAAATGGTTCTACTGCAACAAGCTAGATGAAAGCATCAAAGTGGTAAGGAACAAAGCTAGTTTAGTGGCTCAAGGCTACAATCAACAGGAAGGTATTAACTTTGATGAAACATATGCACTTGTAGCTAGACTTGAGTCCATTAATATGTTGCATGCCTTTTCTAATCACAAAAACTTTATTTTTTTTTAAATGGATGTTAAATTTGCATTTTTGAATGGTACAATTGTGGAGGAAGTGTATGTTGCACAACCTCTAGGCTTTGAGCATGATAGTCTACCTAACCATTTCTATTTGTTGCAAAAATCTCTCTATGGACTCAAACAAGAACAAATAACTTGGTATGAGAAATTAAAGAACTTTTTGTTAGATCATGGTTATATCATGGGCAAAGTGAAATCTTCCATGTTTCTAAAACACACTTCTAATAATTTTCTTATGATTCAAATATATTTTGATGATATAATTTTTGGTGGAAGTAACCTTGATCTTTGCAAAGAATTTAGTGATCTTATGCTGAGCGAATTCGAGATGAGTATGATGGGTGAACTCACATTCTTCCTCAGCTTTCAAATTAAACAAACAAAAGATGATAACTTCATCAACCAAGGAAAGTACACAAGTGAACTACTTAAGCGCTTTGGGATGAAGAACACCAAGTCGATGGACACACCCATGTCAAACACCACCAAACTTGATAATGATAGAGAAGGTGAGAAGGTAGATGAGAAGTTCTGTAGAGGTATGATTGGAAGTTTACTTTACCTAACTACATCTAGTCTTGACATAATGTTTAGTGTTGTCTTGTGTGCTAGATTTCAATCAAATCCTAAAAAATCTCATCTTATAGTTATTAAGAGGATTTTAAGGTACTTTGCCAAAACTCCAAATTTTTTTCTATGGTATCCCAACTCAAGGAGTTTACTCTTACTATCTGTAGTGATGTCGATTATGTGGGTTGCTTGATTTATAGAAAGTGCACAAGTGGCACATGTTTCCTCCTAGGACCATGCTTGGTGTCTTGGCTCTCCAAGAAACAGAGCATTGTAGCATTATCAACCATCGAGGCTAAGTACATTTTAGCCGGGAGTTGTTGTGCCCAGGTCCTATGGATGAAGCAAATGCTCCAAGACTTTAACATTCATTTTGATGCTTCTCCTATCTATTGTGATAATAATAGATCAATTAACTTGTCTTACAATCCTATATTGCATAGTAGAGATAAACATATAGAGGTTCTCCATCACTTTCTTCGTGATCACATTGCCAAGAAGGATATTTATATCATGCATGTGGACATAGAAAATCAGTTGGCGAACATTTTCACTAAACCTCTAGCTAGAGAGAAATTTAACGTTATTAGATCAAAATTGCTTATAACTACTTTGAATGAATCTGATATGCCTTCTATCTAGTAGTCATCTATCTTGATCATCTTTTCTTGTTAATATGCTTAAAATCAATTTTTCATTTTCATTTTGCCTTTTTTCCCTTGTTTTTGGGTATTTTTCGCAAACACATGTTTTATCGCTAGTTAGTACCCAATGATGAGTCATATGTTCCTAAGTATGTTTAATATACATAATGGACTTGAAAAATAAATTGAATTAGCACTCAAATGTCTAGAAACTAAGTTTGATGGTTTTAGGTCAGGTTGACCATCGGTCGAGTTTCCCCACGACAAACTCGACCGATCCATGGCCGAGAGCTCTTTTAAAAAGGGGCCAATCAGGTTGCCACTTCTCAGAACTCGACCGATCAGTGGGCTGAAGCTAACTTAAGTTGGGTCTGGACGACTATTCACCCTCTCAACTAGAGAAAAGTCGACCGATTGCACTCTCTCCATCCCTAGGCTCTCAACCCTCGACCTTCCCTTGCCTCACATATTCCTAACCCAACCTTGGGAGACGTTCCCAGACCTTCCCCCTAGATAAACCTAGGTGTGTGAACATTTTTGGCTGCGTGTTTGGTGTTTTTGGTCTCTTCTTCCTCTCCATTTCACCTCCATGGCTTCAAATATAAGGAAGAGAGCCACCCCTAGTAGTTCACCATCCTCCTCCTCATCCTCCCACTTGATTCCTTTTGATGAGACCTTCATTATCTCAAATGAGGTTGTTAATCAGTGTAAGGATATTCTTCCATGGAGTCCTTTTCCATTAGCCTAGCCCTAGATGCCAAGATATCATCGATCAAGTGGCAAGGTTACTCCAAGTTCTCACTTGTCCACCCTGGGTGATGAGTGTGAGTGCTTTCACAATTCCATAACAAGCACGAAAGTCGTTCACAAATTTTATGCAAATTTGCATTGGAATTATGACTCCCTTGTACCCCCTCCTAATACTCAAGTGATCCTTACTTCGATGATAGTCGAGAAGAAATTCCAAATCTCAGAGGATATCTTAAACATCCTTTTTTCAGGCTTCGATGAGAATGACTCCTGGCGTAAGGATCATGGTGAGTATTTTGACCTGCTTGACCCTGAAGGTTTCTAAAAGCAATACGAGATCACCCTTCCCGATATCCATCACTACTTGAAGAAACTTGAGGTTCTCTATAAGAAGAAGAGCACCCTACCCTCCTCCACCTTAGATCTCAAAGTGTATATTAGCCCTAGTGGTCAACTACAACATCCACCCAAAGAAAAACCAAACAGATATTGCAGACAACACTGCGGTGATAATGTACTGCATCTTAGAGAATGTTGGAGTCAAGTGGTCTAGATACATTCTCCACTATATGACTTTCTTTGACTCTAGCAAGAACACTTGTGGCACCTATCCTCCATAGCCTCCCTTGATATGTGGTCTTTTCCCGTTCACCATTGAGAAATCACTCTTCTCTAACTTCCATTACAGACCTTCCAGGAGGGGAGTGTGTATTAGTGAGACCACTATCTAAAAATCTATACCTATCTTTTCCTCCACCACACCCAATATCTCACCCTCTACCTCTACCTCTTCCTCAGCTGCACCTGCCTCTACTTAAACTCGAGCTCCTCCACCTCCTCAGCCTACCAGACCTAGATGTGCCTCCTTGTAGTTGATCTTCTATAAGGCAGGGTATATAACTCTTAATCTTCTCTATTATTGCATTTTCCATTCTTAAATGTTGTTGTTTTCTTTCTCTAGATATTTCCTTAAAATGTTAATAGTTTATGATAGACCTTAGAGCTTGGCAGATGTTGAGATCATGCTTTGTTTGAATGCAATCCGAACCCCTAATCTCCTGTGTACCCAATGTTGGTGTTTGTGGTGCATGGTGGTTTTACTTCCTTCTTGACCTTGATTTGAGTTTCTTGCATGATGATCGAGTGCTTTAGGGTTCTATGAAGCCTTCGTTTGGTTTTGATGGAGACAATCTTGGTTTCTCTCCATTGTTGAGGTTTATTTTCGTGGTGGTTACATGAAGCTTGTATTAGGGTTTGGTGATAGTTCTGCATGAGGTTTTACCTCTATGATGATGATGGGTTTCCCTTATTGTGTCACCTATTTTAGCCATGAGTTATCTCTGTTTTGACCCTAGTATGATATTGGTTCTTGGTCTTGGTGGTGGCTTGACCCTTGGTGTGAAGCATGCCTTGTTTTTGTCTTGGATCGCAACATCCTTTTGTCATGATTGGTTTTCGATCGTGATGGATGACCTTGTGGAGGTTGCAACATCCTTTTCCTTGTTGGTTTCAGCACCTACTTCCTTGAGGGTCGAAACACATCTTGGGTTGGTCAAGATTTCTCCTTCTTGCTTGGTTGGTCATGACATGGCTAGCTCTTGAGTTTTGCCTTTGTGGTTGGCTGCGATGGTCCTCATTTTGGGTCTTGACATGCTCTCCCTTGGGCGGTCGAACCGTAACCCTAGTTGTTGTGACCTGGTTGCTTAAGGGTCGAGGCATGGTTCACCCTTTGGTGGGTCGCGGTCACGACATGAAAGTGGTTGGTCACGGTCACGACACCATGAGTAATGGTGGCCACGACCCAAGAGGGTGGTGGTCGTGACACAGTTGAGGTATAGGGGTGACATATGCTAGAGTTCTTAACCCATGTACATCTAAGAGTAATGTTTGAGCCATGTGTAGTGCTATGTGCATAACATGTTGCTTAACCTTAATCATGCTTCTTAACTATAAGTGTTCCGGGAACGGGGAACACCTATATCTAGGTTTTAGTACTTCTATGTACCTCCTATCCCTAATCGACTAAAACCTGGGACCCTAAACCTAATGCAAAATTATGTGTTTGATTTCTCTATCATGAGATTTTCATCATGTAGAATGTTTTTCTCTATCTTGTTTATAAGACTTAACATTGTAGGTGATATTTATGTCATGACATATGTATGCTATGGTGATGGTTATGTGATACAGGGTGGTGCTTATGCACACTAATGAGACAATATGTGATGATGAACATGTAGGACTTAATGTGATAGGTCCTATAACATAGTGATGGCTTGATGCCTATTGGGAGGTGATGTCCTCAAGTGATGTAATTAAGGGATTAAGATCCCATGGTGATATGTGATATTGATGATTGCCTTGTGGAGGGAAAAACTTTGATTTCCATGAGGCGGTTGTATGGTAAGATCACACCATGTATGTTTTGTATCTTCTGAAGTTCCAACACATGCTTATTTTTGTAGAGTTTGTTTTAGCTTTACATGTTGTAACTTGATTGATGCTAAAAGTCACCCAATCAGCTAACTAATAAAGTGAAATGTAATCATGTAGTTTCTTAGTGCCATAGATCCATTCTAGTGGTATTTTTATCTATTGGATTGGTGAGATGAGTTTAACTTAGAGGCATTTAAATATGTAGGGTTGCAAGTTGAGTATCTCCTTGCATCCACAATTACACGATTTTTTGGGACGACCATGCATGAGCCAATATCCTTGTGATATGGATGACCATGAGTGAGCCACTCCTTCTTTTTAGAACTACCATGTGTGAGCCTATTCTTCTAGCGTCATTACCTGTACCAATGTGGGATAGGGATAGGTGTTTATACATATAGACAGCCATGCATGAGCTAATCCGTATGTTGAATATACATTAATCTTTTGCAGTTGTCTGATATGTCTCTGCGGTGTCCTCTTGAGCTGACCAAAAGTTGATTGAGAGGTTGTGGATACTGGGATTTTTCTGGACCTTATATGGAACTAATTTTGACTTATCTTGGTCAGTTGGATTTGGGTGGTAGAACTCAAATCTTTGGGGTATAATAAAAGACATAATACAACCGTGTAGTTTATGTACTTAGGGAGGCTTACTTCTCACATTGGTTGAGCCCTTGGCTTACCTTTGTACTGATTTCTTGAATTATAAGGTAGTATGAGAAGTAAACTATTATACATGTTCTTCGTATTCCTTTTTAAAAAAATAACTTGATCTACTACATTGTGGTGGCTGCTTAGTTTTGTTTAAACTGCTTGACCTATTTTGCATAAATCATTTATCTGAATCTATTTAACCTACTAGTACATTGTTTATATGCTTAGTTTCCCTATTCTTAAATAGTGTTGGTAGAGGGTTATATATCTCGTTGGGACATTTGGTCTCACTCTGTGGGTTTCCACATGGAGTGTCTATGAAGATGTAGAGGTCGTGTATCTTAGGAAGAGCATCAACAAGAGCACTAGTTGATATGGTTGGATGTGCTTTTGGTCTTTTGGTGTTAGAGTCCTAGCATCATCCCTATACACTCTGGTCCTTGGAGTGTTTTTGAGATGTTTTGTTATGATGTAATCAATACGAGGTTTTTAGATTGTATACATATGTGGGACCAGTATATTATGTGACAGGTTGATGACATGAATGTTGACCTACATCGATGTAATCATTGTGTGATATGTTCTTCCCTGTAGGTGGTAGTCTTGTGGAATCATATGTAATAAGTTTTTGGCTTATGGTGTTTTAATGATATCAATTTTAATTTTCCTATGATTTCTGGTAACCCACTTTCTTAGTATTGTTTCTGCTTTTGGTTTTTAGTAATCTCATTTGTAGTGCATCGGGGCATCACAGTTAAGGATTCTATTTATCACTCTTATGGTGGATATGTCCAATACACTATTCTCGAATATGTATATTTGTTCTTGGTTTGATATCGTTATATCATGACTAATGAGATTCGGTCATCAGCCAACTCACACTCTGATCTTATGCTTTATTGATATCTATCTACCTTCCCTAATAACAACCAGTCACGAATAAAATGATAATGTCTATACTTTTAACAATTGTATGATCTCATTCTTCCAACTCATGTACTTGAAGACATATGTCATTGAGTAATAATATTCTCTAGACATTTATTATTTTATTTCATTATCTCATAATTGAACAAACATAATAAATTGGAAGCTTGTCTTTATTATTAATCAAATCATTTACAAGTTATGACATTACAATCAATATATGATTGGCTCTCTGGGCATACATACCAACACCGCATACATTAACAAGCTTGAGCCTAATCCTTTCTCCACCTCTTTCTCTTATTTCTCTCTCTCATGTCAAGCAAATCTCATGATTGTTTCTTCTACACTTTCTTTATGCATTTCTATACACTTTGATAATTAACTAAAACCCTAGTTTCCTTTCTTTATGAAACATCATTTTACAACTCTCCACACCATTGACCAGCATAGGACTTAAGACCCTAACTAATACAAACCTATCTACCCATGTATATTCACCACCCCTCTATAAATCTTTCTCGATCACATATTGCTTTTGAGAACCCTTATTTTGCCTTCACCAACCTTTTCTTAAGTCCACTATGATCTTCTTCCCTAACACCCTATTTCACTAAGGGTTCATTCCATTAGTGGTGACTACCTTTGTACCTGCCTCTTTGTAAATCTCCCATCAATTTATCTTGCATTTTCCCTACCAACTTTCCCCATATTGCAGCCTTCTTGTCTTTATAGCAGAAGTGCCTTCCTTGGTGGGAGCGAAAGGAGGAAGACTCCACTATTTATTTTGTCTACTCTTCCCATGTTTTCCCTTATTTTTGCATTTTATCGCCATAGATAAAAATGTCTTTTTGCGTGGTTTAATTTCATTAGTCGCTCATTTTTTTGCATGTGTTTGTGATGATTTTTCCTATCATAATCTTTCATTTTGTATATGATGTGACGGTATATCGGTCTTTTGAAATAAGAAAATAATTAGCTATTTATCTAGAGTGGTTTCAAGTTTGGTTCAAATGTTTTGAAACATTATTTTTAAGGGTTTCTTAATTAAGGCATGTATGAAGCCTATTTTGTGTAAATAATATGTATACATGTGGAAATCCTAATTGGAGGATAGTAAAAATTTTGTTTAGAAATATGATCAAAATTAAGGTCTATGCATTAGTGATATTCTTTTTAGGCATGACATCGACTAATACCCTAATTCCCTATATGAGGCAGTTCTTTAGGAAAAATATACTCTGTTGGTTATCTTTTTACTTGTTTTAGAATATCTATTATTATCATGCTATCTTTTTTTATTATAGTTGAGATCTGTTGAATCATTATTGATGGCTCCATTGACCCAAACATGATAGAATAATAATATTCTCGCCCCTATGTTATTTAAATAAACTTTCTTGACCTTTTATTATGCATCATGTCATGACCTATTAACATAGTGTCATTATGTGTGTATGTGATAAATTAAAACACATTATAATTAATGCAGAGGTAATAATTACTGCAAATGAATTTAAAAGAGCAGATGTATATCATGTCATGCTCATAGAGGATGCGTCCATCTCACCCCACGTTTCAGAGCAAATATCTTTTCATGATCACCCCGTGATTATGGTAGATATGTAAATTCATACCTACATGATCTATATATTGTCACTTGTAAACATATGGATACTTTGAACTCATATTTAAGAATTTGGAAACATCTCTTTATTAATGTGATTTTCTGTTAAATCAAATGCCTCATCTACTTGACATGATCAATCACTTGAATATGCTTTATTTTGAATTGCCTAGATAATTAGAAATCTCCTTTTTTAGAATCTTCTTAGTTGTTCATTGTTTTCCATTTTATTATCGATATGTTTTCATACTACACACACTCAGTTTATAGAAATTTTGTTTCTCTTCTATTTTCCTTCTTCTGGGTGTTTCCACCAACCACACAGAAGTTGAGCAACATGTGGACTAGAGTTTCGAGAATTTTCTTAGAACTAGTTCTGAGAGGTTTTGAAATGTATATCTTTCCCATTGCAACCAATCTACCTAGTTTATATTTCCCCTTTCTTATTAGATATCCCTTGAGGACCAGATGTTGAACAATGATGAACTTTTTTAATATCCTGGTTTAATTCCACTTCTACTGTACTTTTTTACTTTACACTAATTATTGTGAAGTTAGAATCCACCCCTTTACTTTTCAAATTTTTATGTTCTGGTTTTGTTGATGAGGCTTTGTATGTCCTTTTATCATAATAAGTAAGGATTGAACCCCCTCCCATGATCCACTCCTTACAACTTCATATGTCATGTGTCATATTTAACATGGCTAGACAACATTGTGTTGGTCCTTAAAAAAGATGTACATGTTAACATGTAAGATGACTAAATGGACCTCAATAAAGTTAGCTCAAAACATGAGTTTCCATTGGAACATATTGAAGTTTCTATGCAATATACAACCATACATATTTGTCTAGTTTTATGGATTGATTATAAGGATAAAATCAAATCAAGATTTCGTGTTAGAGATCGATAAGACTCCCTTCATCTTAGGTGCAATGATGTGTGCCATAAAGTTACGTTGCTTGGACTCTAGAACTCGATACAACCTATTAGAAATCTATGATAGCCCTCGTCCATGGCCTTATATACAGCACGACCAAAGTCTACAGAGATGATATGATCAACAAGTCAAAATGAGCTAAACAACAAGTTCCATGTTTTGAAAATATGTTCTAATGACAATGATGTTTCCACCTCTGGTTTAATCCAACAAAGTAAATGTCAAGTGTCACACCTTACAACTTAGTGGCTACATGGTCAGCCAATGAGGTATAGAGGTTGAACCATAGAAAAACTCAAGAACTCATCATGTTACCCACTCCTCATATAGAGAAAGAGATTAAAGGCAAGCTCCAAAGACTTCAATACATCTAATAATTCATCATGAAGTTGACACTAGTTTCCAAACCAATCTTGAGTTTGTTGTCCAGTAATTGCAATGGCGATTGTAATGATTATTTTAAGTTGTGCTTAACAACTTAAAACAATACTTATTCAACCCACTTGTTATTGGACCACCAGTGCAAGGTCATCTGTTGATAGTGAGACTCTTAGTCACAAAATAATTTATGAGATGAGTCCTTGTGAAAAAAAAGTCAATGATGAAAAACACGGGACCTACTACATGCTTAATAAGTTCATGGAAATCGAAGGTAGATACACACTGGTCAATAAACACTACCTCAGTTTGTTTCACACAAACAATAAAGTATGGTATTCCCTAATGTCTTATATCATGCTTTAAATAATATACCATCCTCTACCCAACCTATGGGACTATGCACACCTGAAAGGGAGATGTTCCAAATGGCAAGTTCTTCTCCATAAATTTGACATCTTCTATGCCCTTATGATGGTGGGAACCTAGTTGACAAACAATATGCAAATAATGTTCAAGCACACAAGTTGAATATGTAGTGCACAAAAGTTGCAAATCTGGGTCAAATCCATAGAAAGTGAAAGAAGCACTCGAGATAAACTATTTGTTTAGTTTTATAGAGGTAAAGATAAGGTTTTTTGGGATTTCATTTTAGTTTATGTTTATTACAGTAAAGATCATCCAAGAAGGAAAACAACATTGAAAATTAGATTAGCCTAACAACTAGATATGACAAGCAAATTAAGAGAGCAAGTAGAAATTCACTAAGACAAATAAGAAATTGTAATAAATGAATAAGATAAGAAACTATATCAATAAGGATAACTAACACAATTAAGCAATTATTCAATTCAACCTAACAAAGAAAATCACTAAACAAGATCTAAGTATTTAGCAAAGACGAGCGAATCCAGCACATATTACTCATGCACACACAGTGGGAGGTTATCTATGCACCAAGATGTTGCAACAGATTGGCCGACTTCATGGCCAAAAACCATAAAAAAACAAACCATGAGTTGCTTTACTTATGTAAGGCCACCAGATTGGCTCTCGGCCATCCTTGTTGAAGAGACTTGTAATGGTAATAGTACTACCAAATTTATAATTCCTAAAAACCTATCAATTTTGTAACACCTTCCCCTATTGGCTTGCAAGAGGAGGGCAAGATGAATAAATAGTCTCCTGACTTGTACAAAAAAAAACTAGCATGAGAAAGAAATTATCTTATCAAGAGGTGTTAACTTACACTACAACAAGTTAATTGGTTTAATGAGCAATTTGGGTAATATGTAATAATCAAGTATGAATAACACACACATGCATCCATCAATTAAGGTACCTATCCAAACAAGAAGGAATGTTGTATATTGGGAGTCATATCCTATTAGTTAGCTATGGGTAACATAGTGGTCAATAGTGAAACTAGTCTTTATCATTTCTCATTCAACTATATGAGAAACATTCGACTAAAGTATAGGAAAAACCTAATATAGATCATCCAAGTTAATGTTTCTAAGTATGATTCTCCTAATACATAGTGGATATGGGTGGTACATGATGTAGGGGATGGTATTTCACTTCCTTTTACCTCTGATCCAATCTCTTAACACACTTGTAGATAAGTGCATATGGAGAAGCATTCCTAGATACTTAAATATCATGCCTAGGGCTATTGTAAGATATGGATAATTGGGAAGAGAGGAGATTATCTAATGATTTACTAAGTTTGACTTAGGATTTTTCCATCTCATATCCCCCTATTCATTCTTTTCTCTATATCTTAGAAGTTTTCATGCATAAATAACCGTAGCAAAAGGTAATAAGAGAGAACAAGAAATAACATAGAAATTGGAAACAAAGTCTATATATCAAGCATTAAGTTTTGCCAACATGGTATCATACCTATATAGTTTTCTTCCAAATTACCACAAAGAAGTCTTAGATACTCATGATACAAAAAGAATAAAAGAAAAGGAATAAGAGAAGTAAAACTCCATGAAGGTTGGTCAAGACTTCTCCTTCTTCATCTATACTTGTATCTAGCAAGACAACTCCTTCCTTTAAGGATGTAAATCATGAAAATGTTGGTGAAAAACATCTGAAACCATATAAAACAAGGCTTTTGGTTTGGTGGGTGGAAAGGAATTGGAAGTGTAAGTAGGTGAATGGTAGGGGGCAACCTTGAATTTTAGGGAGTGATAACCTCTAACAATAGCTTCCACTAAGACTCATATAGGGGACTAGGTGTCTAGGGTTGAGTGGGAGTAGTTTAGGTAGTGCAGTGTAGAAAAGATTAGGGTAGGATGACAAGAAGACTGTTCTACCATCACCATGGACATTCAGGCCATGGAAAATTTGGGGGAACAACAATTTTGGTGGAATGTCCATTCTAGAGTGAAACATTATTTATGGCTATGACTGGTAGTAAAAGGTTGAAAAAACCAAACCCACATAGTATTTTTAATTTCAGATCAACCATTCTACATGAAAAATGTAAAGTCTTTTCTGTTTAAAATGATCATTTTGGTTATGATTGAAAAACATATGGCTATTTGGATAATCACTTGATGAAAATGGGTCAAATAACATGTAATTTTGGATTTTAGAATGGAAATTTTATGGTTAGGTTTTGGGCTTATGTAGGAAATGGTGATTTAGACAGTAAGTAGTGGAGTTTGGCCAAAATATCACAACAATTATGGTTATTTCACAACAAAAAAGATAGGTAAAATGTTTCCTTGGAGATTTTGAGGGATTTTTCGTGCTTTATTTATGGAGAATGACCATTCTAATGTAGAATGATCATTTTTAGGGGCTCGAATGGCACTTGAGCGTGAGCTTGATCAAACAATGGAGATTTTTTGCTTCAATATCTCTTAGATTTTAGGGATATGTTGGACTTTGCCTTAGTGTTTCCTTGGGTCCCTCAATTCTTGGAGGATTCCTCTAGAATCACTTCTTTCCCAACCTTCCATAAATTAGCGTCCAAAGTACCTTCAAAACATGCAAAAAAAAACTTCGATAACACATTTGATAATAAAGATGATTTCTTGGGGAATAACATGCATATATGAAACAAATTCATGTTATAAGGAAAAAGATGTAATATGGAGACTAAATTAAGTCTTCATCACCACCTCAAGATTAAAGCATACCTTTCCTTAGTATACTCCAACTCGTTCTGTATTTCATTTTCTTATAATATTCCAAAGTTGGAATTACCCTTTAGATATAAGAATTATATAATTGAAGATATCTCTACAAGCCTTGCTTTTTCCTTCTAGGTAGACATCCAAGAGAAGGAAAGGCAATGTGTTCACGAGTGTAACCAAATTGTTTGCTTGAAATAGTTTTGTCAAATTGGTTTGCATGATGGTTTTGACTTCTCTGTAGCGGACTATCTATTTGGATATTTATCACTACATTTTAATACATTTCCTCAACTAGAAGAATGTGTTTGTGTAAACTAATTCTAGATCGATTTTTTACTAGATCAATAGATATGATAGAGTCAATGACCATGGTACTTGTAGAAGAAGTGTGAGATCTAGTGTGATAGACACCATCTAATATAGCAAACAATGCTCTAGTGAGAGGGTCTAAAACATCCATTATTTTTGCATTGCTTGTTATCCACTTTTTTGAATTATCTCAAACTATAAGTGTCAAATCCTCAATTCTATAGGTATTATTTCAGCTGTTAAATAATTACACCCATTTATTAGATCAGAATGCCTAATGCATTATTTATGTCTTTTGGGGGTATAATAAGTGGTGAAATTAATTTTAAGTTAAATAGAATGATGAGATAAGATTAATGTTAAATATTAGTAAGATTATAATGTTCCTACATTTATTACATTTATTTTTAATCTAATTAAATTATTTATGAACTTTTGTTGAGAAAATTGGGAATCTAAGATGACAATAATTTACTATATGTTAATGAGGAGCTATGGCTAAAATTTTAAATCTTTTTTATCTTGTTTGACCCTTAAAAATATTTTTTTGAACTTCCTATATAGTTGGGACTCAAATAACCATGATATTTGCTTATTAGTGGATACTTTTATGGTTCTTGAATTCTCATCCAAAGTACAAGTTATTTGGGTTGCCACACCCCTTTTGGTTTTTATGTGCATGGGATCAATCTAGGCTATTGGATGATGTTTGGAAGGAAAATCCCTAGTCATCAACCTCTCAAAAAGTAAGACTCTGAAGGAACAAGAAGCATAGACTTGTCAGACTCTCCATCTCAGATTTCATGCAATCCTGATCATAGTCTTGGAATCAAACTTCACTATTGGGTTTGGAAGAGGATTGAGATCCTTTTAAACCCCATGTACAACCCTAGTTTTCTCTATGGAAAAAATTCCCAAATCCACCGATCTCCCCCATCTCTGGTGCATGTTGTAAATGGGAGGTTTGGCCTCACATAGCCATCTAACAATCTCTAGAGATTCGAAAAGTCTTAAGAGACCCTCCTAGACCAACAATTGGGACTGATCGACACTAAAGGAGACACCCTTATTTTTTCCTCATCTTTGATGGAGATGATCATTATCTAGAAGTACAAGCCACATTCACCAAATTACTCACCCGATATCTTTGTAATCATATATCCTTCATTCTCGCAGTACCTATTGCTTCTTGATGAACCGATTTTGTCTAATTTAGAGCTACGATCCTGATCCACATCACCATTTACCACTAGGCCTCTCCTTTGGTGCTTCAATTGTGGAAAGGAGTCGATAAGGTTTTATGGACCCCGATGAAGCCTTTCCCGACCTCAGGTGAAGTTCTTGTGCCTCGACTCAAGGTCTTGATATCAAGATTTTCACTTCCTTGGTTCTCAGTTTCTAGCAACAACTTTGGGGTGTTGAACGTCTTCTTTTGTTGTGGTTTTCTTGTCTAACTTCATTGAGATCCTATGAACCCATTTCTATCCTTGAATTGTGCCTTTTCATAATGATTCATGGGCACTATCTTGGTTTTTTCTACAGCCATAGTGACAACTAGATGTATGGCTTATGGGTACCTCTAAACATCATCTATAGAGGGTTGAGTTCATCTTATTCTGGAGAAATAGATGCAGTTGAGACTTCTTGAAGATGTGTTGTGTTTCTCATTTACGTGATTCGATCATTAAGATCCAATATAAGTGATTGCACCATAGCTGGAATAGCAAGAAGCTAGACCACAAAATGACTTGGGTTCTATCATCATGTGAATCATGATGTCACGCTACCATGGATATTTTTAGAATTTAGTATTTCCTTTGTTTGATAGAACATGGATGTCTAAGTATGGGTATAACCAATATAGCCCCTTTCACGCCTATGATATAAAGATGGAGTAGTGGGCATATATAACTTTTTATTTTTGGCATATCCAATCCCATAGCATAATTTATGGATTTTTCTAAGTTTTGATTGGACAATGAAAGATAATTTAATATCTTTTAATGGTGTGTTGTATGGGGTCAATTTATGTATTTATTTTGATTGATTTTTTAAGATCTAGCCAATGGGTTGGGTTATGAGTCATGATTCTGAATCTAGTTTCATAGATTTCAAGACAGTACCTAATTGGGATTTATGAGATATTAAGTAGCGTTTGGGTTATAATGATAGGAAGTTTAAAGATTTGAGATTAGGAAACTAGGAGAGATTTTTCCTAGTGATTTAGGCAAGTGGTCCATAGCTTGGGTTTTTTTAAATTGCATCATTCAATTTTTCTCACATTATCATGATTAGAGTTCATTGTATATATGTTATCATGTGAACACTTTAATGATTTAAGAAGTTTTCATTATATGCACATCTTGCTAAGATTTATTGCATATGTGTTATACACTAAGACCACATTAGTAAAGAATATGCCACTTCATGTGTAGGATCAGTAATGCAGTTATGGGTGAAAACCCTAAGTAAGATAAGATAAGATAGTATCAGAATAAGAACTAATAATTATGCCCTACTAGTGAACAATCTATGGATGTTTGGTGCCTCATGAGCCACAATCACTTTTTGGATTCAAGCCCAAGCATGTTCACTTTTAGTGTGATCAATGATGCTTATGTTTATTGGGTTCAAGCCCAAAATGTGATCACTTTCATTGTGTTCAGAAGCTTACACATCTCGTGTGTGTTAATGAAATTGGATCAAATAAGGTTCATTGAGTAGGTGCACTAATATGATGCTTAATCAAGTTAAGAATGCATCCATAAGTCATTAATAATTCTTATAAATGTTCCTATCAGTTTTGAATATATATTTTGAGTTATGTTCATATTATTACTGGAACCTAACCACTTACAACAATTTTTCAAATGCATGGCTATGTGTGTAAACACATAGGATGTCTATATCACGGGATAACTCTTGTGAGATGAATGTACATACAGGTTCAAGACCTGTTTGGGTTCCATCTATACAGTCCAAGGAAGTTTAATTAGTTTTCTATCACTTCATGTACCAAGTTCCCCTATTGTCAGTTCTATAAAAAAATGTATGAGTATCAATGTATGAATGTCCTGTGTAAGACTATTTTTATTATTGCAATGAATGATATATGCTTTTTGTGACATTATTAGAGTGTGATTATGTTGGTTCATGCTTCTGTGTTGTTATATATGGATAAAAATTGGGGGATGCTACAATAGTACTTGTGGTTAGTTTGTTATATCTATAATCTATGGTTGCATCTATATTGATGAGTAGTTCATTGTATGGGGTTCCAACTAATGAATGTAACACATTGAAGTGTTGTTTGACGTTCTTGTTATTAGAGTGTTGAAAGATCTTTCGGTCAAGGTTTCTTCAAATTTACATGAAATTAATTGATCGTTGAAGTGTGTACATACTATGAATTCCTAATTTTCCATACCAACCAATAAGGTTTTGCAAAGAGACTTTTATCAATTTTAAATTTAATCAATCAAGAAGCAACAAATGCACCTCTCTTCTCTCCTGTACAAGAATTCACATATAAATTTTCACATTCTATCCACCTCTCTCCTCTCCTCTAACACGGTCCAAATGCAATAATATCACAAACCATAAAGAATTTCATATATAGGGAATAAAAATTAGGCAAGACATGCCATTTTCATAGATCAGGGTAAAATTGTTCAATGTGAGGAATTAGCCAAAATAATTAGGAATATTATTTTTGTCGTTCATTAAAACTTATGATCCAAACTACCCTAAGTGTACCACTTGGGTATGTACTAGTTTTGGTGTCTTCATAGACCAATGGACATACAAATGGAAGAAAGAATTGTGGAAGGAGATTGGAATACCATTACATAGCTCATCTTTTGTTTTCTTTGTTGAGTTGCTATTACATAGGAGAACCTTTTATTATATTTTTGTAGCATATCTCTTTTTATTTTCCATTTTTGTATCTCGGGCTAGAGGGTGGTAATGGTGAAGCGAAGGGTAGGAAGGGCTACATACCCCAAGATTTTAAAGGGTGGCCAAAGTTTTCTCTTTTTGTGACTTTTTTCATCTTCTCGTGAGGGGAATAGATCTGAAGTGATTGAAGAAATTGGATAAACATAGGAATAACTAGTGAGGATCTTTACTTAAGGGTTCCTACATACAAGCTAGTCAAAACAATATTCACAAATGTCAATACATGATGAATTGAGCACTTATTGCAAGCCACATTCTTTGCACAAGAAATGAATAGCCCTAAATGTCAATAATTTACTAAAGTCACATTTCAATCAAACATTCAATATTTTATAAAAGAGGTGGAAATTTTTTATAGATTCAAAACATTCATTTAGCAATAAACAAATTGGCACATGAGTTCCTTTACCAATGTTCTTTAATTTTAATTCAAACATGTAGACATTATGCTAGACACCTTTTAGGGCATGATATTTCAAAATTGGGTAGATTTGGAAAATGGTGTCAAAGTGCCCTTATTCACATCAAGATCTACCCTTCTAAGCAAGAAAATCAAGAAAGCACATCCTAGATAATCATGAAAAAAAGTTAACAAGAACTACATGCAATGCAACATGATATGCCATGGCAAGGAAAATGCATTTTTTTGAAAAATTATGTAAAAGTGCAAGAATTAAACTACATGACATGCATGTATGTATTGAAATGAAATGGAATGAAAATCTATCTAGATACAAGTGGTGCAACAATCAATCATCACACAAATACGAATTTATGGAATAGAGATCAAGAGATACAATCGAATGCAAATCTAGCTAGGTATAAGTGGTACAACCTCCATAATCACAAAACCTATACATCATGGAACATAGATCATGAGAACAGGGTATACTATCCTATCATCCTAGACTTTTGTATCATGTTGTACTCAACATGAAAAAAAATTTAGGAATCATAGGGTAATGGTCAGTGGGACGGTAGCTATGGAGCTATTCCTTTTGGTGGTAATATTTGTAATAGTATCCTTAGTATACTTCTTGTAGAGGGGGGTACATTTTTGTGTACCCTATAGTATCTCCCATGTATTCCTCTACTAACCCATATTCAAGGGTTATGTTAATCGATATAGTATTGAAGTTCATGAATATGACTAAGATGATTTACCACACAAATTGTCTTTCTTTTATCAGAGAATTATGGTTGAAGGCATAGTAAAAGATAATGCCATTGATTAAGATTAGTTGTGTAACATCCCTGACCTGGGTTATGAACTAACCCTAGATGTTTTGCCTAAATATGTAAATAAATACTTGTAATTATTCTCTGGCATGTAATTAAGTTCCTGAGAAACATATACTTTCAATTTTGTCCTTTATAAACAATGTTATGGTATTGTTTTGTAATACAGGGACCTATGTGCAAATTACCCAGTTAGAGGGGTTAACTTGCTAAAATTATACAGGTTAAGATGTTCCTCTGATGATGAAACATCATATGAGTGAATATGATGAGGTATGATGGATTTCCCAAGCTTGGGCATCAAGATGCAGCTTGTGGAACAATCCTTGTGCTTAAAACCCTAATTTTGGAGTAAAATGCAATTTACCCAAAATGTGGGGTGCAACTTGTAAAATACACCTTCTAGAATATCTTTTATGACTCTTGACATCATTTGGAGTAGAAATTATGAGAGGGATGCTTCAATTGAATAATCAGATAAGAAGAATGACCTTTGTAGTAAAATCACCTAGTATGAGTAAGGAGACCCTTCATATATGTACCTTAGTTTGCATATTGGTTTTCTTTACCCTTAGATATTGAGTTTTGGTGGGCTTAGCTTAAGTTATGATGGTTTGGACGTGCCTTAGAAGGAAGGAGGGACCTAGATGAGAAATCCATAAACCAGAGGTCCTTATGGTGGAAATCAACCTAAACTATATAAGCCTATTCCTTTGTAAACCAAGTAAACGTACCCTTTCTTTTCTTCACTTCTCATCTTGCTCAACCGACCAAGGCAGAGCTCTGGAGTTCAAGGAGACAACCAACTTGTTCTAAGGTGAGAAAAGACCATCTTTTAGCTCGGATTCATGGAGGAATTCCTTGTATAAGGTTGGTTTTATGGTTAACTCACTTAGGTTTCTTGTTCTAGCCGACCTTCCCCATCCTTTCCTTGGAGAATCACCTTTGGCCAACATGTGGAGCTCAAAACGCCATTACAGGCTTGAAGCTTGGAAGCTTGGAGCTCTAGGAACAAGTTTTAGGCGGGTTTTATAACTCAAAACTTCTTGCTTTATTATGCATATTTATGTTCTTGCCAATTAAGTACTTAGTTCTTCTTCTTCCCCATTCTTTCTTGAACTTTTGCAAGCAATCCGTGGAGTAACCGACCTGTCCCAAGGTTGAAGATGATGGGCGTGAATTCCTAGGTAACTTTATCAAACGACCTTGGACCATTTGGTCTAAACGGTTTGCAAACCATTTGAAATCAAACGGTTTCAAACCGTTTGATCTCATGCGGTCTTGCAAGACCGTTTAGATTCAAATGGTCTCCAAGACCGTTTGATAGGGTTGACCAAGGGAAGACCGTTTAGAAGTCTGTTTTGGATATGATGAATTTAATTTCTACAAAGAATCATAACCAAATTCCAAACCAATCACAAGTTGAAGGCACTTCAAACCTCTAAACCCTAATCGGGTTGAATTGCTGATTTCAAGGATAGATTTTGGTGAACTTTGGGTTGAAGGACCCAAACGGTCTCAAGACCGTTTGGGGGTTCATCCAAACGGTCTCAAGACCGTTTGGTGACAACCCAAGACCGTTTGGAGGTCTAGGGTTAAGGAAATTTGATGGTTTGAGGGTCCAATTACAATAGGTTGATGATTTGATAAAAATGCTGATTTTAGACCTAATTAGGGTTCAACCCTTATCCAATCGACTTTGTTTTTTTTTAAACTTTGGGCAAACGGTCTAAAGATCGTTTGGAGGGTGTCCAAACGATCGCAAGACCGTTTGGGCCAAGTTTGGGCCCAATTTGATGTCAATTGATGGGTTCAACCTCAATTTGGTTCACATTGTTGAACATTGATGATTAGCCGATTGAAAACCCTAATTGAGTCAGATTCAACCCTAATTGGCTTTCAATTGAGGGTCAATTTGGTGTCCAATTGATTAAGTCTAACCATAATTGACTCAATTTACAAGTTGTTAATAAGGATATGGCCAATTGAAGGCTTCAACATAGAAAATCCCAATCGATTATAACCTTTGATTCACCTTTGAGGTCCATGCGGTTTTGAGCCCATTTGGACCAAACGGTCTCAAGACCGTTTGGATCCAAACGGTCTCAAGACCGTTTGAGGCCAACGGTCTCAAGACCGTTTGGGGCCAAACGGTCTCAAGATCGTTTGGGCTCAAACGATCTCAAGGTCGTTTGGTCCAATCGATCTCAAGATCGTTTAAGATCAAACGGTTTCAAGTCACATAACTTCAAACGGTTTGGAGGTCAACTTTGCTCAAACGGTCAACGCACCCATGCAGTCTTGGTGACCCATGCAGTCTTGGTGACCATGCGGTCTTGAAAGTCAAAGTGCCCAAATAGTCAACGCCCCCAAACGGTCTCAAGACCGTTTGGAGGTTGAGGGGTGAAACCGTTTGGAGACTTTTAGTGCTATTTTTGCTTAATCGTTTGAAGGTGTAATTGGTTCAATGGTGGTCTAATACAAACCCTAATGGTACCCTAAGACATTAAGGGACTAAGTGACTAATAGATTGAACTATGAGGTGATTGATGGTGTATATTACCAATGTGCCCTTGAAGGGTTCAAGTAAATGACACACTTGATCAACCAAACCCTAATGACTGGATAGTGATGAATTGGCTTATGTTATTCAATGAAGACTTAACCTAACCTAATCTAGAGTGATGTAATCACCATTAATTAGTAAGAGGAGAGATAAAGTACCATTTATGGTTGAAATTGAAGTAAATTACCTTCAATGTACATGAATATGCAGGATTAGGGTATGATCCACCTATGTGAGATCATAAAAACCCTAATTATGATAAATGATGAATCTTAACCTAAATAGAAGGCATCAATGGTGATGTTTCTCATACATGATGATGTTATGAGTTCAATTTACCATGAAGTGAATAGTAAACGCTAATTCTAGGGTAATAACATGTAATGTGAATAGTAAACCCTAATTGGAGGTAATGTGACGAAATGTACAATTACCCTAATTACAGGTTATGCTTTTAAGCATGAATCTTTATGATTTAAGTATGAAAGGAGGAATTACTATTTCTAATCATAATGGAAGGGATGGGATAACCCTAATTGATGTAAATCAGGGAACCTAACTCTTGTAAGAGTATGAAGGTACCACTCATGATATGAATTGTTTACTATTATCAGTTGAATTAACCATGCAGGTTCTCATATATGATGATGATCATATCCAGGTAAGGATTATGATACCATATTCATTGAAATCATGTTATTAGCTTTATGAATAGTGGCATATCTTGATGCCTAGTAAGTGGAATCTTATGGGACTGATAGGCTGTGAGAGCCATGAGTATCATCAAGGTCATGCTTATTAGATGACTTGTGATGAGATGATTGAGAAATGATAATTGATATGAGTTAGACTTGTTACATTTAGTATTCTACTTTCATAGTTGCTATGCTAAAGATTAATGTTTGAGAACATGTATGATGTTAAAAGAATACTGAAATGTACCTAACTAATCAAGTATAATCATACCATGTAGAGCCCTGATCATAGATCCATCATTGTCAGAAGTTATATGATGGTGAAACAGGTTTTCCTAAGGGAACTCCTGGATCACATACTTTTAAGTATGTGGGGGAAATGGATGTGTAAATCCTTACATCCTAGTGTAGGAATTGATGTAGATGTACTTTAATCCATCAACCCTTCACTATATGTTTATGCCGGGGTGATGTAACACTATTCTCCCGAGGAAGTCTTTTATACCACATCGATGAAAGATAAACAAGAAATCTTTCGATGGCAAAGAGAGTACAGGATGCCACTGTGACTCTAATAGCGAAGTACCAGAATACCCTGGTGAGCTATAGTAGCAGAGACACTGGATGTCCTGCATGTTTATCCTCACTCTAACTGAGGAAGATGAGGTCATAAGAATACGACTCTTTTGATGACCTAGGTATGATACCGATGCGACTTAATAGTGATCGGTTGGAGTATGAGCGGTATAACTCATCTCCGTAAGGCATAATGATGTTTGTAAAACATAATCAACCGCATAGTAAATCTGCTTAAGTTGAACTACGAGATACATGAATGATGTTACACTGCATAGTACATATGTTCTTCATATTTCATAAATGTTGTTGTTCTACTTAATGTCAATCTGCTATTGATTGCCTTAAAAACTTTCATTGCTTATGTTGTTCTTTGATTGCTATAATAAAGCTTCTAGCGGAGAGTTATGTCTCTCGCTGGGACAATTATTTAAAATTGTCTCACTCTGTAGATTTCAAATTTTTAGGTGGTTTTCGAGGACGAAGGAACCAGTCTGCAGGTGATCAATATCAGCAGCAGCAGCATCAGGAGCAGCAGTGAATCTCAGGTGGAGATACTGACTGCGGAGTCTTATAGTTAGATAGTCCTATATCGTCTCTGTACTCTCAGGTCCTTGGAGTTAGTTGGTTTGAGAATTTTGGTTCAAATTTTGAGATTTTGTATCTAGCTGTATATAATCACTCAAGAAGTGATTTAACAGAGATGTAAACTGTTCATCTTGTTTCTATGAAAGAAGTTTTATGTTTTCAAGGTCTTGTCTCAAAAAGTTTTAATTTCCGGTGATTCTTGTATTCCGCTGCTAATTGAATGCATCCGCTAAGTTTATATCATGGTTTATGGATCAGAACGTCTCAATTTAGTGGTATCAGAGCTCTAGGTTCGCTGAGTCTATAGAGACATAGGACTTAGGATGTCGAGTCTATCCTTAGTGTTTCTTTCCTATCTAATAGAATCTTCTGCTCCTCAGGAGAAGAAGATATATAAGGATGTCTGAGCCACATGAGGAGTACGTGGCAGAAAGTAGCATCGCTACACGTCGAGAAGGTGCAAGGAACCCAGAGATAGAACAGCCTGTACCTGAGCCACCCAGGGAGCCACCTCAGTTTGACCCAGCTGATATGGGTAACCCAGCTGTTCAAACTATGTTCGGGCAGTTCATGACTGCCATGACACACATCACCGACAGGATGCCCATGCCTGCACCTAGGGCACATGTCCAACCTGAAGGACAAGGTATCGGTAAGACATTTGAGCGACTTCGTCGTGTCGGAGCTACCGAATACTTTGGGACAGCTAACCCCGCAGATGCCGATCTGTGGTTAACTGAGTTGGAGAGAGCCTTCAGAATCTTGAACATCCCTAAAGCTGAGAAGGTTAGACATGCTGTCTATCTTCTCAAAGGAAGTGCTGGTCACTGGTGGAACATGGAAGAGCAGAAGAGGCCTAGAGTGGAGATCTCGTGGGAAGACTTTCGTCGTGAATTTGTCCACAGATATTTTCCAAAGACCTTCCTGGATGAGAAAATCTCTCAGTTCGAGAGATTGAGGCAAGGCATCATGAACATTAGCGAGTATGAAGCTAAATTCATGGAGTTGCTGCGATTCTGTCCGCACATGGCTGCCACAGAAGAAGAAAGGATCAAAAGGTTTGAGAAGGGTTTGAATGCCGACTTAACTAATCATGTGTCTTCCTTAGAGAACCGGGAGAGGTTTGCTACCTTCGTTGAGTCAGTCCAAAGGGTAGAAAGATCTGTGGTTGAGAAGAGGCAAACCCAGAAGAGATATCCGCAGTTCCAGGGTTCTTCATCTAGAGACTTTAAGAAGCCTAGATCCTATGCACCTAACCCTCCACCACCCAGATCTAGTTCTCAGACTCAGTGGTCCCCAAGTAGAGGTAGAGGACGGAGTCTACCACCACAAGAGACTCACAATTCAGCATCAATGTCAGTCACAGGACCACCAAGACCACAACAACTGGAAAGAAGTTTTATGTTTTCAAGGTCTTGTCTCAAAAAGTTTTAATTTCCGGTGATTTTTGTATTCCGTGGCTAATCGAATGATTCCGCTAAGTTTATATTGTGGTTTATGGATCGAAACGTCTCAAGTTGCATCAATAGTGATTATCAATATTAATCAATAATGAACATGTGATTACTTGCAAAGTTAGGCTTTCACTCAATGACATATATAAGTCCAAACAACATAATGATGGAGTTCAAAGTGTGACTTTGAATTTTTTTTTTACGGATAGTGGAAGTCATGAGTTAAGTATACGTATACATGAGTCTATACAAACGATTAATATCATGTGGTAAACCATAAGAGTTTGGTATCAATCCTTGTTAGAAGGTGGATAAAGTGATGATAAACCATTGACTAAATTTTGATTATGAAATGATCCTCATATAGTAAGTTATTTAGGCTTTAATGATGTGTGCATCAATGACTATAGTAGCTGAGAAATATTGATGGTTCTGATATTGGTATGTCACTGCTTCCCAGAGTTAGAAAAGGTGGCCCGATATAGGGAGTGACCACATCAATCTAGCAATGAAGACCTCATCTCTTAGATCCTAATACTACAATCTCATCGCCTCACATCACCACAAGTAGTGGGGGTGATCAATTATGTTGATGTGATCCAAAACATGCGAGAGATGAGGACCTACCTAAAAATGCATGGTTCTAGGTTAGTGAGAGAGAATAGTGAGATCCATCACCATATTGGCATATCACGTCCACCACGTTTTACATTGGAATCTTGACAAGATAGTAAGCATCGATGGGGAGGCAATGGGTGAACATTGTAGTGGAGAATGACCCCACTACTTCTGCAAATCCGCTCAATATCCCCCTCTGTTTCCATGTTTTGGATGCTCACAAAATCCCCTCTCACCGCCGCTGAAGGACAAGCTCTAGACGATATCTCGATGTATCCCTGACGTGTTTTGAATCTACTATGCCATTGAGTTGCTTCTGGGAGAAAAAATGGAGGTGAAAGGACAATATGGAGGACAACTCTGGAACCCACATCTACCTTTATTGCCATGCTTCACTGTCACTGCCACCACCACCTGACAAAGTCCCTTACCACTCTGAGAGTCCACAAATCCATGTGTTATAAGAGCTTTATGAAAAGCTTGCCCGTCACACCTAGAATGAGGAGTGATGGACAAAGATATTGGTCAAGGTTTGTTGCTTGATTATAGTCATGGCAGAGACAAAAATTGCAATGCCATAGGAGCAGAGCCACACGACCTTAGGTAGCCATAGATAGGCTTGAAGAATGCGATCAAGTGATCGACACCTTGTCCAGCGAGCTCATTACCCCAAGCTAATAGGACCTCCACCAACAAAAGAGATACCATAGATCATGAGGAAGGCCTCACCAAGCCTTGAGGAAGCATCAGCAGTTTGAAAGGTTCCTCATTTCTTCCTTCCTATGTGATGATGCCTTCTCTGGAGTGGAGTTTCGAGCATGATGCAGATTGTACCCAAGGAGAGTAAGGCATTGTCGGGTGGCCCATGCTTTTATCCATCTGGTTCATCCAATTTGAGCCAACAGATCAAGACCCCAGGCTATATAAGCTAGCCACATACTAATGAAGGTGATGTGGCACGATATGAAGGAACTAGATGTGAAGATCTGACGACTACCATAAATGTGGCAAGGTAAATTCTATTGAATTTCTATATACAGACTAGATCTTTGAATTGTTTTTTTTTTATTTGCGAGAGAACCACCCCGCACGAGTGCCACTTTGTGACTTGTGATTGAAAATAGATCCCTTGTCCTAGAAATCCCCAAAAATACCCTTGGTTTTAGAAAAATGTGTACTTTATTATGAAACCATTACATAGAAGCTTTGAGGCCTTATTACTGATAGCTTTTTATCTACAACATAATACTCCTTTTTAGGGTTCATTAAATAAAAGAAATAATAACTAGTTAATTTTAATTCTAAGAATGTTCTCATAGATATCTAATGATTTGAAGCTATTCTATGTAATATACCTTAATAGTAGTTGTTTATCATTATCTCATGAATAAGTTCTTTTAACTTCATTTTAATCAAAGAAAATTGATCCAACAACAGAAATTTATGGAATTTGGGTCTGACTCTTAGTATGACCTCCTGATCATAAGAAGAATATCAGCACACATTTTAGTTCAGTTGGACCTAGGTTTGTCTAGACCCTAATGTGGTCCTTAAATTCTTGGAAAAATGATGATCAATTTGTTAATGATGATTAATTATTAATAATTTGTTGATGACTTGTGATGTTGATAATTTAGGATAATTATCAAGGTACGTTAGCTTGTTAATTATATGACTACAGTTTTCTTGGTTAAAATCATGATATGTATGTCTTCTCTTTTATTTGAAAATATTGGATGTAGTATATCTATGTAGTACTCGACATTTTATCACTTTAAAACATAAATCATGAGTAGATGTTTTGTAGTTATTAAGGTGTTTATTATCCCCTTTATGAGGAAATGGATAAATGTTGATTAGCACACCTCCCTAGAGCACATGGTGTACAAAGAGTTCCTCAGAGTACTTGGTATATGAGATAGGGCCCAACATTTATGTTTTGGTACTACTCCTTGTTGTATTGAAATCATTTAGAAAAATGAATAAAATTTGCATATTTGCATACCAATAAAGGACTTCTATGAGATTCTTGTTAAGTGAAATGGTTGGGGTTGCGTGATGGCAGTGGAAACCTCAAGGAAATTTTGCACCTCTGGATCCCTGCCAACTGAAAACTCACCAGATCTGGGTTGCTAAAGAAGAGAGACAACCTCCAAGCTCAAAGGTTGATCCCTCTCATGCTTCTGGTTTAAAATCCTGGCTAGATCTTCTCAATGATAGAAAGGAGGAGAGGCTCAATAAAATAGTAGTGCAAGTTAAGGAGGGGCGTATCATCTACTCTAGATCTGAAGCAAGGGAGAATGCAGCTCAGTGGAAACACTGTCTTGTAGGCTATGTTGTCAACTTCAAACCTCATCTACTTACTTTATAGGACTATATCTATAATTTGTGGGAACCATATGGAACCATCGAAGTCATCACGAAGAATGATGGGTTCTTCATACTCAGATTTGAAATGCCTTCATATTTGGAGTACGTTGTCAAGTGAGGTCCATGTTTTATTAAAAACCATCTGATGGTTCTCACGAAATGGTAACCTATTGAGCCTCTTATCAAACACAAATTCTCTAGCATTTTGATTTGTATTTACTTCTATGATTTACCTCTAGAGTTATGGGATGCAAGAATGTTTGAAAGGATTGGCTCCTTGCTTGGTTACCCGATTTGCATAAACTTTCCAACTAAGTCTATTACCAGAATTGAATATTCTCGTATGCTGGTCCTTATCCCCTATTCAACAAATTTTCAGACATCCACTGAGCTACTTAGTGATGAGGGTGAAATCACTAGAGTAAGCTTTGAATATGAAGGGAAACCATCTATATGCAAATTCTGTGGTTATTTTAGACATGAGGATGATTATTTAAAGTGCTTTCCTAATGATTCCCCCTCTGCAACAAATTAGAATTATATGGTTATTAGACAGGCTCAAGCATCAAACTCTTTTGAGAAGCTGGTTGAATCCTTATATATTTGTAGCAGTTGTGGGATTTCTCCTCATGATGACGAGCTCTGCAAACTTCTCAACTTAGATTCTGTATTCAAAGATACGGCTACTACGATGGAAGGCCCTGTGGATAATACTACAAGGTCAATTCCTTATACTCCATTTCCTCCATTTGGTAATAATATTCCAATAATGGTTCCCAAAGCTATAAATGGACTGTCATAAAGGCTTATTGAGTCCATATTTTCATCAACAAATAAAAGAGAACTAAACATGGAGATAAAGGATATAGATACTAAAACTGAGGCTGGCAGTTTACCACCCCAAGGGTCAAGATGAGTTTTCAGATTACCTCCTAGATTGTGAGAGGCCTTAGTAATAAGATTTGGCCATACAGGAGGAGTTAAGGAGGGTATCAGGACATATTATTATCCTTCTTGAAATAAAAATCAAAAGTAGGAAACTTATCTCGTTCATGGATAAGTTCTTTCCCCATTTTTGTTTTGTATCTAACCATTGTTCTCATCCTTTGGGAAGATTTATTGTTCTCTAGGATCCCAACTTCTTTGATATTCGAAAAATTATAGCTATTGATCTGCTAGTGCACTGTGAAGTTAATCTAGGTAACTGGAGTTTCTTTCTTTCGCTCTTTACGGACACACTGAGGACAAAGATAGGACCCAAATAAGGAATGCCATTTCTTCTATTGCTACTACTGTTGATGCTCCCTATTTGTTTATTGGCGATTACATTGTCGTAAGATTTGACTACGAAAAAATTGGCAAGCTCCTTCCTACAAAGAAAGTTATGGAGGATTTTAATGAATCTTCCTTAAACAACTCAATTTTTGGTCTCAACTTGAATGGTGCTCCCTTCACATGGTATAATCACCAAGAAGGTAGTAGATTTATCACGTCTAAAATTGACAAAGTTCTTTATAATGTTGATGCTCTCAATGAGTTGTTAGAGTTCTTTGGTTGTATAAATTCTAATGTGGTTAGTGATCATAGAATAATCACTCATCATGTGAGTAGTCCTCGTATTGTGAAGTCACCTTTCAAATTCATCAACAATTGGGCTAATGAAGAAGATTTTTTGGATATCGTCAATAGTGCTTGGTCAACCAACATTGAAGGCTTTGCTATGTTCAGAGTCTATTGAAAATTACAACTGGTCAAAAAGAAACGGATCCACTGAATCAAACCAATGTTCATAATTACTTCTTGAATACTAAAATCAAGAGGAGTCAAGCTCTTATTGCTCAAGGGAATGCTGATGTTGACCCTTCTAATGAATCTTTGAACTTAATAGGGATTGGTTTGGGGAAAATAGCTCAAGAAGAAACCCTGAAAGCGAAAAACATGATGAGACAAAAGTTTCACGTGCAGTGGCTCAGAGAAGGGGATTCTAACACTAATTTTTTCTAGTCTTCTCTCTATATAAGAAGGCAAAGGAATTGTATTTGATCTCTTGTTATTGATGATTCTGTTACTACTGATTTAAATTCTATAAAGGTCCACATTTCAGACTCCTACAAAATTCTCTTTAATAACAATCATGTAGGGGGTGTGGTTATTGGCAATTAGAAAGGACCCAAAATTTCTGATAAACATAAGGATAT
Source organism: Alisma plantago-aquatica (assembly GCA_963693085.1). Taxonomy (NCBI): domain Eukaryota; kingdom Viridiplantae; phylum Streptophyta; class Magnoliopsida; order Alismatales; family Alismataceae; genus Alisma; species Alisma plantago-aquatica. The sequence goes on from OY856411.1 coordinate 990,270,748, forward strand.
TCTCATGAAACCTATCACTTAAGTTGAAGTCGATGAAACTATTGACAACCTTAACCCTGACAAGGACCCAGGGCCCGATGGACTTAATGTAGTTTTCTTTAAGAAGACGTGGTCAATTATCAGATATGATGTTATTGAAGCTATCCTGGAGTTCTTCAGAAATGGTGGGCTACTACAAGAGGCTAACAACACTTTCATCACTCTAATTCCTAAAGAAAGAGATAGTACTTAAGAACTAGAGGCCTATTGCTCTATGCAAAGTTTTCTACAAGGTTATCTCAAAAATCATGGCTAATATATTATAATTAATTCTTCCTAATATTATCAGTCCTAATCAGTGTGCATTCATCAAAGGGAAAAGTATCAAGGATGCTATCATGTTGTTTAATGAGCTTATTTCTGACTTTAATAAAATCAACTATAAGAACAATATGTGCCTTAAAATTGACCCAACTAAATCTTATGATTATATTTAATGGAGCTACATGTTCTCTATTCTCTACAGAATGGGATTTCCTCTTTCTTGGATTAGTTGGATTCGTGAATTTTTCATCTCTACCTCGTATCAAGTATTGGTTAATGGAGAGCAAAATGTCAAGTTTAAACCTTCTAATGGGATCAGGAAGGGGGATCCCATAGCTCCATACTTATTTTTTATTATAATGCAAGGTTTATCTAAAATGTTGAATGAAGCTATCTTATGCAAGAAGCTCAATCCTAGTAAGGCTTTGGAAAATCTTTCTGTGTCCCACATTATCTTCGTAGATGACCTTATGGTATTCTTTGAAGCATATATTGAAAATTCAAATACTATTAATTCCATTCTCAAATCGTTTGGTAAATCTTTAGGTCTCATGCTGAACTTTGACAAAAGTTCAATCATTTTTAGTAGAGGTTCCCCAAAATTGTAGATCTTAGATGTGCTTAACAAGAATGAATGTATGCTATCTACAAATTATTTGGGGATTCCACTTTTCATTGGGAAGCTTAGAAGCCAGGATTGCTTTCCTCTTATTGATAAATTTAAAGCTAAGCTTGATGGTTGGAAGGTGAGAACACTTTCTTTAGTAGACATATGTGAGCTAATTAAATCGACTTTGTCTTCAATGCACATTTACTAGTCCTCATTCTTTCCTCTTCTAGATTCTATCTACAATCATATTGACAATATTTGCAGTGACTTCCTATGGGGTAAATATGAGAATAAATCTAATCTTCATATTATTGCATGGGATAAGATCACATTTCCTAAAGCCGAAGGTGCTCTAGGTGTTAGGAAAACAAAGCATATGTCAATTCCTTCCGCTTGCTTGAATGCATGGAATCTTGCCTCAAAGAAAGACATTCTTTGGGAAAAATGGATAAGTGATAAATACTTGAGAAAGCAAACCTTCTGGTCAGTCTCTCCAAACTCCATTTGGTCATGGCTGAGTCAGAAGGTACTTAAGTAATCCACTATTCTTCCTGACATAAACTTCATTATTAATGATGGAAGTAATACCAAGCTGTGGTTGAATCCCAGAATCAAGGAGAAAGTTTTCATCGAAGATTTGATTGGCAAGGATTCCTATATTAAATCTGGCTTAGGCAATGAATATGCAGTTAGTTCTATCATAACCAATACAACATGGATGATTGTGGATAATAAGGTTTAACTTGAAGCTTAGAAACCTTATTGTAGTGCAATCTTCTCCTTGAAGAGGTTCTGATTCTATTATATTCAAGGGTACTGATAAATGTAAACTAAAAGATTTCTAGAATAGCATACATTCTTCTGCAGAAGAAGTTCCTTTCTTTATATGGTTGTAAAAAATCAAAGGATCTCCCCAATGTATCTTGCATACATGGAAAGCTTTTCAAAATAAACTACCCACAGGAGATTGTATGAGAAGAATGGGTATCCAAACTGGTTCCATTTATTTCTTTTATTTCAATGGTTATTTGAAGATTCTAATAACCTCATATTTGAGTGCAATTTTGTTAACTGTATCTATTCTATTGTTCTATAAGAACTCAATTTTGATCTCTCATGCTCGAGCTGGTCTAACGTTTGTAGGTTTGATGAAGATAGGGCTATAGTTTTTCTGTTGATACATTACAATACTTGGAAAGGAAGAAACTCACGTGTGCATAACAATAGATCAATTACTACTAAAGGGGTTTGGAGCAGAATCAAGGGTGACCTCTCGTATTTGACTATTTTACCCTCGCAGTTCCTATATTTCTCAGGAGGACTGCTTCTCTTTCCATCTATTTTTGTTTTCTGATGTTCATATAGAGCTTTTGTATAGTGTCCCTTCTTCTAGCTCTATAATTATTATTTTTGTACTAAATGATGTGTTGTGTAGATGCCTTGTACAACTTTTTAGAAAAATACAAAACAAGTAACATGGGTTTTGATGAAAAAATAGGTTTTCTATGATCTTCTTTCTTTCTTTCTTCATATCTTTACAAATTATGAAAACCATAAATACATGCATCTATCTACCCATGCACACAACACCTTGTGTGTTGATCCACTATTTCACGTATTCCTTAGGTTCAAAGCTAGCATGGGAGAAAAGTAGGAAGTGAGAACTGTACAGGTTGTATCTATTGTATATAATCCTAGTTAGCATACATGTTCAGACTTGTAAAATTGTCTATTCAATGTGAAGGGTAAGTTGTAACAATTCATCTTGTAATAATGTTCATGTTGATGTTGATAATGTTATGGTGTATGTAATATGATATTTGTTCATGTATGCGTATGTCGCTTCCGCATTGCACTCTAAGTAACATTTTCATAGTTCATCCTCTCGGCCCCTTATTGTTTCAAGATGGAAGAATCTAGGGATGTTATAGTTGGTATCAGAGCATGAAAAATAGCTACACCTGGAAATTGCTCACCACGAAAAAAACTAAACTTCATATTTCATTTAAAATCCTAGAGACTTAGTAAGTTGTTTATAGGATCTCAGTATGAATTAACCTCTAGGTTAGAACCTAGATGTTTGAGAACTAGCTTTAGATAAGTGTTTGAAGCCCTTTCCATATAGATCTCATATTTATTCAGTAGCTACACTAGTCTAGACCTTGTTCTCACCATTTCACTAGGTGACATGACACTAGACTATATGTTGTGTGTGGGATACAACATTTTGCTGAATTATTTTGGTTTTTCAATTAGCTCGAGCCTCAACAATTTTCTCTAATGTTTCCTTTCTTATAGAAAAACTATATAATATTTTATTATATATATCCAAATATTAAAATGTGTCCCTTACACAGGAGAGTAGGAGGCGTTCATGCAACCCAAGTGAAAGGGAGTGACATCAGTCTAGAAGAGAGAATAAATCTAGATTAGATGTCTAGAGCCTTATCAAATATTTGATAGTTAGAGTAGATGATAGATTTATAGATGATGTAAGAAAGGATGATCTTATAAAAGTTTGATCACTGATGATATAAGTTTCTTTGTATAGATATAAGTCGTATATGAGGTCTGATCTGAATTTTGAAAATATGAGTTAAGTCTTGATGGTGAATGTATGTAGGCTTTTATTATGGAAGGTAATTTAAGTTAAGACAAGGTTGAATATGCATGAGCCTCAAGATCTTTTATAAAGGAGGACCTCTAGTGTTAGGATGAGATACATGGTGAACTCTAGAGAGAGTGAGACCCACTGGGAGGAGGTTATAGGGCCTACCCTCCAAAATATTTGAAATGATGTGTCCAAAGTTGGGTTACTCGTGAGTAGATGAGTTGAGTCCTTATGCATGATTCATGTATATGATGAAAATCCTAGATGTGGGAGTTGGGTACAAAAAATGGTATGGCTAGAAAACTCATGATGAGAAACTCAATACTTGACTTAGTTAGGTCCTAGCTTGAGTGACTTATGTTTGTGAATCTCATCATTAGCTACAAGTGAGGTTATATATGAAACTCTAGTTCTGAGAGTAAAATGCAATGTGCATAAGATACTCATAATGTCTGTGACAAAGTGGTTTTTCTAGCTTAATTCCGAAGACAGAATTTCTTTTAAGGTGTGTAGGATGTGATGGAGTGGACTTTTGGAATCCTAAATGTCCAATGACATAAGTGAAATCACATGGTTGAGTTATATTAAGAGTTTTAAGCTTTTGACAAAGTAGGTGTGTTGGTGTGAGGTTGACATCATGATTAAGATATCTCTTTTAATGCCTTGTTGAGGAATATAATAGAATGATCAAATAGATGAGTTTTGTCACCAAATTTGAGTCGAAGGTATCCGAGAGGTAAGAAAGCTATGGTTAAAATTTGGTGGCAATTGAAGTATCCTAGAGGAAGTTATTTAAGTTTGAAATAGACTAAATGATTATATTTTCATGTACTTGGATCATGGTCACATATTAGAAACATAGGCTTTGTTTTGCTTGGATATGTCACGCACCCTTTGGGCAGTTGATTCCTTTGGTTTGAGGAGGCCACGGATTAGGCTTTCACAGCCCTTAGATGATGCAGATCGGATGGCAGTCAGCTCTCCTCCTACCCCCAATGACAACATAGAACGTGGGGAGTTCTGCGTGCGAAGGATCACCACCAAGTCTAGGATCGTGGGTCAATCACAACGCCATGCCTCCAATACACCTTGGTTCGTCAAGATGGTCTAAATAATCCCTCACTTGAGGCAAACCGTCACCCACATAGAGAGAACAAAGTAGCCTTTAACATAGACTCTCCACCGTCACCGGAAGACTAGGACTAGGAGAAGATGAAGCTGGCAGGCTCTGTGAGGATGAGCCGTTGTAGCAGAAAACTAGGAGGTTTGAGACCGGAGGCGTGAAGGGAAGCTAGGTGGAGCTGCTGGCGGCAAAAGGAGTAGACGGGGAGTGCCTGATCCCTGTGGATTGCTTGCCTGGGTAGAATCTCGGGGCGACGGGCGTTTCCAAGAGGCGACACACGTAGACGTCGAGAGCAGTAGGTCGAAGCGTCACGGCGGCAGCTATTTCCTGGAGGCGCAGTGCACAGGCGGGCGGTTCGCACGACGTGAGAACCAAAGGATATGGACGTAGATCCCTCGTCGGAGAGCAGAAGGCAGACACACGCAGGCGTCCGGCTCGGAGCGCCACAGGCGAAGCCCACCTGGGATGTGGCTGCGATTTGCAAAGCCACAGATCTTGGCTGCCTCAAGCCTCCCACGTGTAGCGGACCCGAAGAGGAGAAGAAGCTGATGCTGATAGGCTCTGTAATGGAGGAGCCACCATAGCAGAGGACGCGAGGACGTAGGTGCTAGGCCGACAGCGTACAACCAGGACCAGGCGGCAGCGGCTGTGGTACGCGGGGGGAAATTGGGAGGCACCGAGCTTCCTTGCGGTAGTGCTGTGAAGAAGAGGAGGATCCCGATGGCACCTTGGAGCTGCAGCTTGTTCCTCGCCGGATCTAGGCTGGCGGCGGCGACTCTCCAGGGAACGAACAGAGAGCCGCTCAACGCTGTTCGCGTGAGAAAGAAAAGGAGAAAGGGCAGACTGGCCCTCCAAGCCAAACCTTGAACCGGGTCCATAGCTGTGAACCAGCCGGCCCAAGGCAAGCCAAGAAAAGAACCAGCCACAGCAGGCAAAGGATGCGCCAACCTTAGTGGACACGTGGCAGTCCTGTATTGGCCAAAAAAAGGTAAATACCTAGATCCTGCATAAATCGTAGTAAATAGCTCGATGATCCAAAAAATACATATTATATACCAAATTGTTCAGAAAAATGAATAGAATAATATGGAATCATAATATATGGCTTTTGATGCACTAATATCAGTGATATCATGAAAGATGTGCAATGCTTTTTAGTGGATAATAAATAGGAAATGATGACATAAAATTATGAAAAAATGTCAGTAACTCCATAATAATGTTTATAATTCACCTGATGTCAAGGATGATCATGTTGATGTACGAAATCATGTAATTTGCTTAATATGTCTAATTAGGGCTTTTAATCCTAAATACGATGCAATTAATGCATACATGCTCAATAAATGGTGAAATTTACAGAGTAATCTCATATCAGTATATTGAACCTCAGTTTTAATTATGAAATCATAAAGATGAATAGAATCCATGTTATATGAAGATGACTCTTATTACATGTTATAAAACCCTAACGTAGGTTAATGATGTAACCTAGGGTTAATATGTGCACAAAAATGATATGGAACCTAATATTCAAATGATGAACTTTGATAATGAGATGTAGTCTGGAAAATGACATCAATGAGATAATCCTAAGAAGATAATACAAGTAACAATGAGAATATCCTAATGAGATAAGAGAAACCTTAATGGACACGACAGGGTTAAAATGATATGCAAGATGATAAGAACCTGATGATAGTGTATGATCTTGTCTTAATCAGGTTTAATCAAGGATATAGTTGATATCAGGAATATGTTGGGAATAGGATGTCTCTTTGGAAGGTACACCATTACCTCTTACTTGGCTTATTATACAATATGCTTGTGCTATATGCATAGTAAAATACTTGGCATATGATATTGGATGAAATGATTGTTCTTGTATGATATCTTGCTTGATTTTCCATACTTATGGCTATGAACACTTGAAACATAATATATCTGTTCCATTATATGAAAGCACTATATCTCTTTGGTAAGCGTAGTGCTAGTGAGTGATCTATCTCTTTGGTAAGCGGATCACATGTACAATGATCTATCTCTTTGGTAAGCGGATCATAAGGCCTGAATGCATCTATCCCATTGGTAGGCAGATGCACGAGCATATAATGGAAAATGAGCTTAAAATATGTGTTCTCTTTTGTTAATGAATATCTTTGTGCAAGTATACGCTTTTCTTATATTCTTCTGTTACTGCCAAGTATTAGTTTTATCTTATTGCCAAGATATGATGAGAGGTATATAAAAGACATGTAGGCGTACTCAGTACAATATTCTTGAAATATTGTGCTGGCGTGTACCGCATGTAATCTTTTTGTTTAGGTTGTGGTTATGCTCTTGAAGATCCAGGATAGTGAGAGTTGTATGGCGAGCTGATGTTCAGGTGGACCTGTTGTCTTAAGATCATGTTGTTTAGTTGTAGCACATGTATATGTATAAGTGTACCTTTCAATGTGTAATATCAAATGTGGTAACAATTCATGTTGTAATTATATGTTGAATGGTGAACATGTGTGTATGATTTTATTATTGTTCATGTACATGTGCTACTGTGTTTCCTTCTGACTCCCTTGATTTTCTCTTTCTTAGCCTAGTGTGGGATGTTTAAATTGGAATTCTCGCTGAGGTGAGGGTTTCAATTTGGACGTCACACATCAGATTAAGTTTTAGAAAATCCGGGGACGTCACAGGTGGTATCAGAGCATGAACAAAAGCAAAGCCTGACATTTGCTCATTATGCAACCCAAAACTAAAGAACCTTGAACCTTAATAATCTTTTAGGGTTAGATTAGTCGTCTTTAGAGACTAGATCTGACCTCGCCTCTAGGTTAGCACCTAGATGTCTGAGAACTAGGCCTAGACTGGTGCTTGTTGAGTACCAAGTCCTTAGATGTCGTTCTTTCCTTGTAGTGCAGCGGTATGGGACGTTGCACTATTTGGAAATGACGTGCATCAAGGGAAGAGAAACCCTAGACATATTGCGCACGTTGTCTAGAGTAACTACACTAGCCTACACCTTGTTCTCACCCTTTTCATTAGTTTTCATGACACTGGACTCTCTACTATGTGTGGGACACTCGTTTTCTGGATTTGGTTTTGATTCCAATCGGATCGAACCTTGATAGTTTTCTCTGACGCTTGTTTTATCGGAGAAAAACTATATAATATTTTATTATGTATATGTATTACAAAAATGTGTCCCCACACATGTACGAGTAGGAGGTGGTCATGCAACCTAAGTGAAAGTGAATGACACCAGTCTAGAGAGAGAGTAGTTCTAGATTAGATGTCTAGAGCCTTGTTTGGAATATGTGATTGATAGAATAAGTTTGATGATATGATCTAAGTCATATATAGATGATATAAGATAGTTGTGATGATCTGTGTTTGTCTTTGAGGATGTAAGTTCAGTTTTGAGGATTTGAGATAAGTTCTGATGATGCAAGTAACTAGGCTTTTATGAGATAAGATATGTTAAGCTAAGACAAGGTTGTGAATCAGTAAGAGCCTCAGTCTCTTTTACGAAGGAGGACCTCTAGTGTTAGGACCAGTTTTGGGGTTAGCTCAATAGAGAGCAAGACCCACAGGGAGAAGGTTAGAGAACCTAAACTTCAAGATATGACAATTCTGAGATATGTGATATGATATGTCCTAAACTAGAATACTCCTGAGTGATTGAGTTGAGTCGCTCTATGCATGATTCCTATAGTTTGTTGAACCCTAGATATCCTTGGGAGAACCAAACCCTAGAGACAGAGAGAGGCTGGATATATGTGCATGTGAGTATGAATATGAGAACCTGCCATTTGGGTGAGGGAGAGAGCCCAAGACCCTGGAGGAGGTAGCTATGTTAGCTTTTGAGAAGCCTCATGCTCGGGTTGGTGGTTTCCCACATAGGAATCTAGTGGTGTGTATATAAGAGGAAGAGAGTTGAGAAATAGTATTCATGGGTATATAGATGAGAAGAGAATGTCATAGCATGTTTAGGTTTGTGCTTTGTGGCTAGATCTTGTGAAGCTATCTACCAGTTCCAATGAGGTAGACCTGGTAACCCTAGATGAAAGAGGGAAGATAAAGTTTTTGTTTATGAGATACTCATAGAGTTGAGTTAGCTCGAAGAGTTTGAGCATGACAGTACCCTCATGATACAGGGTAAAGGAACCTCAGTTGGACTAGATAAAAGTTTTGATATATGTTTGATAAGCCACTCACATAAGTTTGTTTAGCACAACCATAATATAATATATGTAAGGATGTGATCTAATCTTGAGACGTGATATATAGACATGATATGATGGAAACCTAGAGATGGTTTAATAGATAGTAATGCATAAATGGTTAACCATATAAATAAGTAATGATGATAATGTGATAGTGTTGGTTAATCTTGTGATGAAATCACTAGTAAATGTTGTAATTTATTACGAGCAATGAAATAAGATCCTGTGAATGAAGCATGTTACATGAGGTGTTAATCTTAATGCCTAATGAAGATAAAAAATATAGTTTGATAGTTAGCACAACATAATGATGATGGCACCTTAATATGATCCAGATGGATAAAGTGGGTTAACTTTAGTTAACTCCCTCCTAAAAGGCATATGTTAATGTGGAACATGTTTTAACAAGTTATCTCAATAAAATGTCGATGAAACCTTGATGTATGAGTTTATCTTAGTTAACTCTTTTAGAACATGATAATATGATGTGGGAACCCTAATGCATGGCTAAAGATAAAGAAGTGACTTTAACATATGAGGTATGTCATGACATAACCTAAGTTCTAAACCTTGAGTTTAACCTTGAATGGAGTGTTTGTGCACCAAGATGGTTGTAAAAATCCCCCTAATAGTGCTTTGGATACATGGTTCTAGATAACCTTCCAGATATGTTACACATAGAATAGTACCTACATATGGATGAAGGCAAGACAAGGTTTTCCCTGAAAGTATGAGTATGGTTTACTTTCAAAGACGAAAGTTCTTTTAAGATGTATATGATGTGACAAAGTGGTTTTTCTGGCTTAATTCCGAAGACGGAATTTCTTTTAAGGTGTGTAGGATGTGATGGAGTGGCTTTTGGAATCCTAAATGTCCAATGACATAAGTGAAATCACATGGTTGAGTTATATTAAGAGTTTTAAGATTTTGACAAAGTAGGTGTGTTGGTGTGAGGTTGACATCATGATTAAGATATCTCTTTTAATGCCTTCTTGAGGAATATAATAGAATGATCAAATAGATGAGTTTAGTCACCAAATTTGAGTCGAAGGTAGCTCGAGATGTAAGAAAGCTATGGTTAAAATTTGGTGGCGATTGAAGTATCCTAGAGGAAGTTATTTAAGTTTGAAATAGACTAAATGATTATATTTTCATGTACTTGGATCATGGTCGCATATTAGAAACATAGGCTTTGTTTTGCTTGGATATGTCACGCACCCTTTGGGCAAATGATTCCTTTGGTTTGAGGAGGCCACGGATTAGGCTTTCACAGCCCTTAGATGATGCAAATCGGATGGCAGTCAGCTCTCCTCCTACCCCCAATGACAACATAGAACGTGGGGAGTTCTGCTTGCGAAGGATCACCACCACGTCTAGGATCGTGGGTCAATCTGCTGTTGATTGCCTTAAAAGCTTTCATAAATGTTGTTGTTCTACTTAATGTCAATCTGCTGTTGATTGCCTTAAAAGCTTTCATAAATGTTGTTGTTCTACTTAATGTCAATCTGTTGTTGATTGCCTTAAAATCTTTCATTGCTTATGTTGTTCTTTGATTGCTATAATAAAGCTTCTAGCGGAGAGTTATATCTCTCGTTGGGACAATTATTTAAAATTATCTCACTCCGTAGATTTCAACTTTTTAGGTGGTCGTCGAGGACGAAGGAACCAGTCTGCAGGTGATCAATATCAGCAGCAGCAACATCAGGAGCAGCAGTGAATCTCAGGTGGAGATACCGACTGCTGAGTCTTGTAGTTAGATAGTCCTATGTCGTCTCTGTACTCTCAGGTCCTTGGAGTTAGTTGGTCTGAAGATTTTGGTTCGAATTTTGATATTTTGTATCTGGCTGTATATAATCACTCAAGAAGTGATTTAACAGAGATGTAAACTGTTCATCTTATTTCTATGAAAGAAGTTTTATGTTTTCAAGGTCTTGTCTCAAAAAGTTTTAATTTCCGATGATTTTTGTATTCCGCTGCTAATCGAATGCTTCCGCTAAGTTTATATCGTGGTTTATGGATCAGAACGTCTCAAATTAGTGGTATCAGAGCTCTAGGTTCGCTGAGTCTATAGAGACATAGGACTTAGGATGTCGAGTCTATCCTTAGTGTTTCTTTCCTATCTAATAGAATCTTCTGCTCCTCAGGAGAAGAAGATATATAAGGATGTATGAGCCACATGAGGAGTACGTGGCAGAAAGTAGCGTCACTTCACCTCAAGAAGGTGCAAGGAACCTAGAGATAGAACAGCATGTACCTGAGCCACCCAGGGAGCCACCTTAGTTTGACCCAACTGATATGGGTAACCCAGCTGTTCAAACTATGTTCGGGCAGTTCATGACAGCCATGACACACATCACCGACAGGATGCCCATGCCTGCACCTAGGGCACCTGTCCAACCTGAAGGACAAGATATCGGTAAGACATTCGAGCGACTTCGTCGTGTTAGAGCTACTGAATACTTTGGGACAGTTGACCCCGCAGATGTCGATCTGTGGTTAACCGAGTTGGAGAAATCCTTTAGAATCTTGAACATCCCTGAAGCTGAGAAGGTTAGACATGTTGTCTATCTTCTCAAAGGAAGTGCTGGTCACTGGTGGAACATGGAAGAGCAGAAGAGGCCTAGAGTGGAGATCTCGTGGGAAGACTTTTGTCGGGAATTTGTACACAGATATTTTCCAAAGACCTTCCTGGATGAGAAAATCTCTCAGTTCGAGAGATTGAGGCAAGGCATGATGAACATTAGCGAGTATGAAGCTAAGTTCATGGAGTTGTTGTGATTATGTCCGCACATGGCTGCAACAGAAGAAGAAAGGATCAGAAGGTTTGAGAAGGGTTTGAATGCCGACTTAACTACTCCCGTGTCCGCCTTAGAGAACTAGGAGAGGTTCGCTACCTTCGTTGAGTCAGTCTGAAGGGTAGAAAGATCCGTTGTTGAGAAGAGGCAAACCCAGAAGAGATATCCGCAGTTCCAGGGTTCTTTATCTAGAGACTTTAAGAAGCCTAGATCCTCTGCACCTAACCCTCCACCACCCAGATCTAGTTCTCAGACTCAGTGGTCCCCAAGTAGAGGTAGAGGACGGAGTCTACCACCACAAGAGACTCACAGTTCAGCATCAATGTCAGTCACAGGACCACCAAGACCATAACAACTGGAAAGAAGTTTTATGTTTTCAAGGTCTTGTCTCAAAAAGTTTTAATTTCCAGTGATTTTTGTATTCCGCTGCTAATCGAATGCTTCCGCTAAGTTTATATCGTGGTTTATGGATCGGAATGTCTCAAGTTGCATCAATAGTGATTATAAATATTAATCAATAATGAACATGTGATTACTTGCAAAGTTAGGCTTTCACTCAATGACATATATAAGTCCAAACAACATAATGATGGAGTTCAAAGTGTGACTTTGAATTCTTTTTTACGGATAGTGGAAGTCATGAGTTAAGTATACGTATACATGAGTCTGTACAAAGGATTAACATCATGTGGTAAAACATAAGAGTTTGGTATCAATCCTTGTTAGAAGGTGGATAAAGTGATGATAAACCATTGACTAAATTTTGATTATGAAATGATCCTCTTATAGTAAGTTATTTAGGCTTTAATGATGTGTGCATCAATGACTATAGTAGCTGAGAAATATTGATGGTTCTGATATTGGTATGTCACTGCTTCCCAGAGTTAGCAAAGGTGGCCCAATATAGGGAGTGACCACATCAATCTATCAATGAAGACCTCATCTCCTAGATCCTAATACTACAATCTCATCGCCTCACATCACCACAAGTAGTGGGGGTGATCAATTCTGTGGATGTGATCCAAAACATGCGAGAGATGAGGACCTACCTAAAAATGCATGGTTCTAGGTTAGTGAGAGAGAATAGTGAGATCCATCACCATATTGGCATATCACGTCCACCACGTTTTACATAGGAATGTTTACAAGATAGTAAGCATCGATGGGGAGGCAATGGGTGAACACTGTAGTGGAGAATGACCCCACTACTTCTGCAAATCCGCTCAATATCCCCCTCTGTTTCCATGTTTTGGATGCTCACAAAATCCCCTCTCACCTCCGCTGAAGGACAAGATCTAGACGATATCTCGATGTATCCCTGACGTGTTTTGAATCTACTATGCCATTGCGTTGCTTCAGGGAGAAAAAATGGAGGTGAAAGGACAATATGGAGGACAACTCTGGAACCCACATCTACCTTTATTGCCATGCTTCACTATCACTGCCACCACCACCTGACAAAGTCCCTTACCACTCTGAGAGTCCACAAATCCATGTGTTATAAGAGCTTTATGAAAAGCTTGCCCCTCACACCTAGAATGAGGAGTGATGGACAAAGATATTGGTCAAGGTTTGTTGCTTGATTATAGTCATGGCAGAGACAAAAATTGCAATGCCATAGGAGCAGAGCCACATGACCTTAGGTAGCCATAGATAGGCTTGAAGAATGCGATCAAGTGATCGACACCTTGTCCAGCAAGCTCATTACCCCAAGCTAATAGGACCTCCACCAACAAAAGAGATACCATAGATCATGAGGAAGGCCTCACCAAGCCTTGAGGAAGCATCAGCAGTTTGAAAGGTTCCTCATTTCTTCCTTCCTATGTGATGAATACTTCTCTGGAGTGGAGTTTCGTGCGCGATGCAGATTGTACCCAAGGAGAGTAAGGCATTGTCGGGTGGCCCATGCCTTTATCCATCTGGTTTATCCAATTTGAGCCAACGGATCAAGACCCCAGGCTATATAAGCTAGCCACATACTAATGAAGGTGATGTGGCACGATATGAAGGAACTAGATGTGAAGATCTGACGACTACCATAAATGTGGCAAGGTAAATTCTATTTAATTTCTATATACAGACTAGATATTTGAATTGTGATTGAAAATAGATCCCTTGTCCTAGAAATCCCCAAAAATACCCTTGGTTTTAGAAAAATGTGTACTTTATTATGAAACCATTACATAGAAGCTTTGAGGCCTTATTACTGATAGCTTTTTATCTACAACATAATACTCCTTTTTAGGGTTCATTAAATAAAATAAATAAAACTAGTTAATTTTAATTCTAAGAATGTTCTCATAGATATCTAATGATTTGAAGCTATTCTATGTAATATACCTTTATAGTAGTTGTTTATCATTATCTCATGAATAAGTTCTTTTAACTTCATTTTTATCAAAGAAAATTGATCCAACAACAGAAATTTATGGAATTTGGGTCTGACTCTTAGTATGACCTCCTGATCATAAGAAGAATATCAACACACATTTTAGTTCAGTTGGACCTAGGTTTGTCTAGACCCTAATGTGGTCCTTAAATTCTTGGAAAAAAGATGATCAATTTGTTAATGATGATTAATTATTAATAATTTTTCGATGACTTGTGATGTTGATAATTTAGGATAATTATCAAGGTACGTTAGCTTATTAATTATATGACTACAATTTTCTTGGTTAAAATCATGATATGTATGTCTTCTCTTTTATTTGAAAATATTGGATGTAGTATATCTATGTAGTACTCGACATTTTATCACTTTAAAACATAAATCATGAGTAGATGTTTTGTAGTTATTAAGGTGTTTATTATCCCCTTTATGAGGAAATGGATAAATGTTGATTAGCACACCTCCCTAGAGCACATGGTGTACAAAGAGTTCCTCAGAGTACTTGGTATATGAGATAGGGCCCAACATTTATGTTTTGGTACTACTCCTTGTTGTATTGAAATCATTTAGAAAAATGAATAAAATTTGCATATTTGCATACCAATAAAGGATTTCTATGAGATTCTTGTTAAGTGAAATGGTTGGGGTTGCGTGATGGCAGTGGCGACCTCAAGGAAATTTTGCACCTCTGGCTCCCTGCCAACTGAAAACTCACCAGATCTGGGTTGCTAAAGAAGAGAGACAACCTCCAAGCTCAAAGGTTGATCCCTCTCATGCCTCTGGTTTAAAATCCTGGCTAGATCTTCTCAATGATAGAAAGGAGGAGCGGCTCAATAAAATAGTAGTGCAAGTTAAGGAGGGGCGTATCATCTACTCTAGATCTGAAGCAAGGGAGAATGCAGCTCAGTGGAAACACTGTCTTGTAGGCTATGTTGTCAACTTCAAACCTCATCTACTTACTTTATAGGACTATATCTATAATTTTTGGGAACCATATGGAACCATCGAAGTCATCACGAAGAATGATGGGTTCTTCATACTCAGATTTGAAATGCCATCATATTTGGAGTACGTTGTCAAGTGAGGTCCATGTTTTATTAAAAACCATCTGATGGTTCTCACGAAATGGCAACCTATTGAGCCTCTTATCAAACACAAATTCTCTAGAATTTTGATTTGTATTTACTTCTATGATTTACCTCTAGAGTTATGGGATGCAAGAATGTTTGAAAGGATTGGCTCCTTGCTTGGGTACCCGATTGGCATAAACTTTCCAACTAAGTCTATTACCAGAATTGAGTATTCTCGTATGCTGGTCCTTATCCCCTATTCAACAAATTTTCAGACATCCACTGAGCTACTTAGTGATGAGGGTGAAATCACTAGAGTAAGCTTTGAATATGAAGGGAAACCATCTATATGCAAATTTTGTGGTTATTTTAGACATGAGGATGATTATTTCAAGTGCTTTCCTACTGATTCCCCCTCTGCAACAAATTAGAATTATATGGTTATTAGCGAGGCTCAAGCGTCAAACCCTTTTGAGAAGCTGGTTGAATCCTTATATATCTGTAGCAGTTGTGGGATTTCTCCTCATGATGACGAGCTCTGCAAACTTCTCAACTTAGATTCTGTATTCAAAGATACGGCTACTATGATGGAAGGCCCTGTGGATAATACTACAAGGTCAATTCCTTATACTCCATTTCCTCCATTTGGTAATAATATTCCAATAATGGTTCCCAAAGCTATAAATGGATTGTCATAAAGGCTTATTGAGTCCATATTTTCATCAACAAATAAAAGAGAACTAAACATGGAGATAAATGATACATATATTAAAACTGAGGCTGGCAGTTTACCACCCCAAGGGTCAAGATGAGTTTTCAGATTACCTCCTAGATTTGAGAGGCCTTAGTAAAAAGATTTGGGCCATACAGGAGGAGTTAAGGAGGGTATCAGGACATATTATTATCCTTCTTGAAATAAAAATTAGAAGTAGGAAACTTATCTCATTCATGGCTAAGTACTTTCCCCATTTTTGTTTTGTATCTAACCATTGTTCTCATCCTTTGGGAAGATTTATTGTTCTCTAGGATCCCAACTTCTTTTATATTTGAAAAATTATAGCTACTGATCTGCTAGTGCACTGTGAAGTTAATCTAGGTAACTGGAGTTTCTTTCTTTCGCTCTTTACGGACACACTGAGGACAATGATAGGACCCAACTGAGGAATTCCATTTCTTCTATTTCTATTACTATTGATGCTCCCTATTTTTTATTGGCGATTACATTGTTGTAAGATTTGACTATGAAAAAATTGGCAAGCTCCCTCCTACAAAGAAAGCTATGGAGGAGTTTAATGAATCTTCCTTAAACAACTCAATTTTTGGTCTCAACTTGAATGGTGCTCCCTTCACTTGGTATAATCACCAAGAAGGTAGTAGATTTGTCACGTCTAAAACTGACAAAGTTCTTTATAATATTGATGCTCTCAATGAGTTGTTAGAGTTCTTTGGTTGTATAAATTCTAATGTGGTTAGTGATCATAGAATAATCACTCATCATGTGGGTAGTCCTCGTATTGTGAAGTCACCTTTCAAATTCATCAACAATTGGGCTAATGAAGGAGATTTTTTGGATATCGTCAATAGTGCTTGGTCAACCAACATTGAAGGCTTTGCTATGTTCAGAGTCTATTGAAAATTACAACTGGTCAAAAAGAAACGGATCCACTAAATCAAAACAATGTTCATAATTACTTCTTGAATACTAAAATCAAGAGGAGTCAAGCTCTTATTGCTCAAGGGAATGATGATGTTGACCCTTCTAATGAATCTTTGAACTTAATAGGGATTGGTTTGGGGAAAATAGCTCAAGAAGCAACCCTGAAAGCGAAAAACATGATGAGACAAAAGTTTCACGTGCAGTGGCTCAGAGAAGGGGATTCTAACACTAATTTTTTCTAGTCTTCTCTCTATACAAGAAGGCAAAGGAATTGTATTTGATGTCTTGTTATTGATGATTCTGTTACTACTGATTTAAATTCTATAAAGGTCCACATTTCAAACTCCTACAAAAATCTCGTTAATAACAATCATGTAGGGGGTGTGGTTATTGGCAATTAGAAAGGACCCAAAATTTTTTATAAACATAAGGATATTCTCATGAAACCTGTCACTCAAGTTGAAGTCGATGAAACTATTGACAACCTTAACCCTGACAAGGACCCAGGGCCCGATGGACTTAATGTAGTTTTCTTTAAGAAGACGTGGTCAAGTATCAGATATGATGTTATTGAAGCTATCCTGTAGTTCTTCAGAAATGGTGGGCTACTACAAGAGGCTAACAACACTTTCATCACTCTAATTCCTAAAGAAAGAGATAGTACTTAAGAACTAGAGGCCTATTGCTCTATGCAAAGTTTTCTACAAGGTTATCTCAAAAATCATGGCTAATATATTATAATTAATTCTTCCTAATATTATCAGTCCTAATCAGTGTGCATTCATCAAAGGGCAAAGTATCAAGGATGCTATCATGTTGTCCAATGAGCTTATTTCTGACTTTAATAAAATCAACTATAAGAACAATATGTGCCTTAAAATTGACCCAACTAAATCTTATGATTATATTCAATGGAGCTACATGTTCTCTATTCTCTACAGAATGGGATTTCCTCTTTCTTGGATTAGTTGGATTCGTGAATTTTTCATCTCTACCTCATATCAAGTATTGGTTAATGGAGAGCCACATGTCAAGTTTAAACCTTCTAATGGGATCAGGAAGGGGGATCCCATAGCTCCATACTTATTTTTTATTATAATGCAAGGTTTATCTAAAATGTTGAATGAAGCTATCTTATGCAAGAAGCTCAATCCTAGTAAGGCTTTGGAAAATCTTTCTGTGTCCCACATTATCTTCGTAGATGACCTTATGGTATTCTTTGAAGCATATATTGAAAATTCAAATACTATTAATTCCATTCTCAAATCATTTGGTAAATCTTTAGGTCTCATGCTGAACTTTGACAAAAGTTCAATCATTTTCAGTAGAGGTTCCCCAAAATTGTAGATCTTAGATGTGCTTAACAAGAATGAATGTATGCTATCTACAAATTATTTGGGGATTCCACTTTTCATTGGGAAGCTTAGAAGCCAGGATTGCTTTCCCCTTATTGATAAATTTAAAGCTAAGCTTGATGGTTGGAAGGTGAGAACACTTTCTTTAGTAGACATATGTGAGCTAATTAAATCGACTTTGTCTTCAATGCACATTTACTGGTCCTCATTCTTTCCTCTTCTAGATTCTATCTACAATCATATCGACAATATTTGCAGTGACTTCCTATGGGGTAAATCTGAGAATAAATCTAATCTTCATATTATTGCATGGGATAAGATCACATTTCCTAAAGCCAAAGGTGCTCTAGGTGTTAGGAAAACAAAGCATATGTCAATTGCTTCTGCTTGCTTGAATGCATGGAATCTTGCCTCAAAGAAAGACATTCTTTGGGAAAAATGGATAAGTGATAAATACTTGAGAAAGCAAACCTTCTGGTCAGTCTCTCCAAACTCCATTTAATCATGGTTGAGTCATAAGGTACTTAAGTAATCCACTATTCTTCCTGATATAAACTTCATTATTAATGATGGAAGTAATACCAAGCTGTGGTTGGATCCCAAAATCAAGGAGAAAGATTTCATCGAAGATCTGATTGGCAAGGATTCCTATATTAAATCTGGCTTAGGCAATGAATATGCAGTTAGTTCTATCATAACCAATACAACATGGATGTTTGTGGATAATAAGGTTTAACTTGAAGCTTAGAAACCTTATTGTAGTGCAATCTTCTCCTTGAAGAGGTTCTGATTCTATTATATTCAAGGGTACTGATAAATGTAAACTAAAAGATTTCTAGAATAGCATACATTCTTCTGCAGAAGAAGTTCCTTTCTTTATATGGTTGTAAAAAATCAAAGGACCTCCCCAATGTATCTTGCATACATGGAAAGCTTTTCAAAATAAACTACCCACAGGAGATTGTATGAGAAGAATGGGTATCCAAACTGCTTCCATTTATTTTCTTTTATTTCAATGGTTATGAAGATTCTAATAACCTCATATTCGAGTGCAATTTTGTTAACTGTATCTATTCTATTGTTCTATAAGAACTCAATTTTGATCTCTCATGCTCGAGCTGGTCTAAAGTTTGTAGGTTTGATGAAGATAGGGCTATAGTTTTTTTGTTGATGCATTACAATACTTGGAAAGGAAGAAACTCACGTGTGCATAACAATAGATCAATTACTACTAAAGGGGTTTGGAGAAGAATCAAGGGTGACCTCTCGTATTTGACTATTTTACCCTCACAGTTCCTATATTTCTCAGGAGGACTGCTTCTCTTTCCATCTATTTTTGTTTTATGATGTTCATATAGAGCTTTTGTATAGTGTCCCTTCTTCTAACTCTATAATTTTTATTTTTGTACTAAATGATGTGTTGTGTAGATGCCTTGTACAACTTTTTAGAAAAATACAAAACAAGTAACATGGGTTTTGATGACAAAAATAGGTTTTCTATGATCTTCTTTCTTTCTTTCTTCATATCTTTACAAATTATGAAAACCATAAATACATGAATCTTTCTACCCATGCACACAACACCTTGTGTGTTGATCCACTATTTCACGTATTCTTTAGGTTCAAAGCTAGCATGGGAGAAAAGTAGGAAGTGAGAAATGTACAGGTTGTATCTATTGTATATAATCCTAGTTAGCATACATGTTCAGACTTGTAAAATTGTCTATTCAATGTGAAGGGTAAGTTGTAACAATTCATCTTATAATAATGTTCATGTTGATGTTGATAATGTTATGGTGTATGTAATATGATATTTGTTCATGTATGCGTATGTCTCTTCCGCATTGCACTCTAAGTAAAATTTTCATAGTTCATCCTCTCGGCCCCTTATTGTTTCAAGATGGCAGAATCTAGGGATGTTATAGTTGGTATCAGAGCATGAAAAATAGCTACACCTAGAAATTGCTCACCATGAAAAAAACTAAACTTCATATTTCATTTAAAATCCTAGAGACTTAGTAAGTTGTTTATAGGATCTCAGTATGAATTAACCTCTAGGTTAGAACCTAGATGTTTGAGAACTAGCTTTAGATAAGTGTTTGAATCCCTTTCCATATAGATCTCATATTTATTCAGTAGCTACACTAGTCTAGACCTTGTTCTCACCATTTCACTAGGTGACATGACACTAGACTATATGTTGTGTGTGGGATACAACATTTTGCTAAATTATTTTGGTTTTTCAATTAGCTCAAGCCTCGACAATTTTCTCTAATGTTTCCTTTCTCATAGAAAACCTATATAATATTTTATTATATATATCCAAATATTAAAATGTGTCCCTTACACAGGAGAGTAGGAGGTGTTCATGCAACCCAAGTGAAAGGGAGTGACATCAGTCTAGAAGAGAGAATAAATCTAGATTAGATGTCTAGAGTCTTATCAAATATTTGATAGTTAGAGTAGATGACAGATTTATAGATGATGTAAGAAAGGATGATCTTATAAAAGTTTGATCACTAATGATATAAGTTTCTTTGTATAGATCTAAGTCGTATATGAGGTCTGATCCGAATTTTGAAAATATGAGTTAAGTCTTGATGGTGAATGTATGTAGGCTTTTATTATGGAAGGTAATTTAAGTTAAGACAAGGTTGAATATGCATGAGCCTCAAGATCTTTTATAAAGGAGGACCTCTAGTATTAGGATGAGATACATGGTGAACTCTAGAGAGAGTGAGACCCACTGGGAGCAGGTTATAGGGCCTACCCTCCAAAATATTTGAAATGATGTGTCCAAAGTTGGGTTACTCGTGAGTAGATGAGTTGAGTCCTTATGCATGATTCATGTATATGATGAAAATCCTAGATGTGGGAGTTGGGTCCAAAAAATGGTATGGCTAGAAAACTCATGATGAGAAACTCAATACTTGACTTAGTTAGGTCCTAGCTTGAGTGACTTATGTTTGTGAATCTCATCATTAACTACAAGTGAGGTTATATCTGAAACTCTAGTTCTGAGAGTAAAATGCAATGTGCATAAGATACTCATAATGTCTGTGACAAAGTGGTTTTTCTGGCTTAATTCTGAAGACGGAATTTATTTAAAGGTGTGTAGGATGTGATGGAGTGGACTTTTGGAATCCTAAATGTCCAACGACATAAGTGAAATCACATGGTTGAGTTATATTAAGAGTTTTAAGCTTTTGACAAAGTAGGTGTGTTGGTGTGAGGTTGACATCATGATTAAGATATCTCTTTTAATGCCTTCTTGAGGAATATAATAGAATGATCAAATAGATGAGTTTTGTCACCAAATTTGAGTCGAAGGTAGCTCGAGAGGTAAAAAAGCTATGGTTAAAATTTGGTGGCAATTGAAGTATCCTAGAGGAAGTTATTTAAGTTTGAAATAGACTAAATGATTATATTTTCATGTACTTGGATCATGGTCGCATATTAGAAACATAGGCTTTGTTTTGCTTGGATATGTCACGCACCCTTTGGGCAGCTGATTCCTTTGGTTTGAGGAGGCCACGGATTAGGCTTTCACAGCCCTTAGATGATGTAGATCGGATGGCAGTCAGCTCTCCTCCTACCCCCAATGACAACATAGAACGTGGGGAGTTCTGCTTGCGAAGGATCACCACCACGTCTAGGATCGTGGGTCAATCACAATGCCATGCCTCCAATACACCTTGGTTCGTCAAGATGGTCTGAATAATCCCTCACTTGAGGCAAATCGTCACCCACATAGAGAGAACGAAGTAGCCTTTAACAAAGACTCTCCACCGTCACCGGAAGACTAGGAATAGGAGAAGATGAAGCCGACAGGCTCCGTGAGGATGAGCTGATATAGTAGAAAACTAGGAGGTTTGAGACCGGCTGCGTGAAGGGAGGCTAGGTGGAGCTGGTGGCGGCAAAAGGAGTAGACGGGGAGTGCCTGATCCCTGTGGATTGCTTGCCTGGGTAGAATCTGGCGGCAACGGGTGTTTCCAAGAGGCGACACACGTAGACGTCGAGAGCAGCAGGTCGAAGCGTCACGGCGGCAACTGTTTCCTGGAGGCGCAGCGCACAGGCGGGCGGTCCGCACGATGTGAGAACCAAAGGAGACGGACGTAGATCCCTCGCCGGAGAGCAGAAGGAAGACACAAGCAGGCGTCGGGCTCGGAGCGCCACCGGCGAAGCCCACCTGGGCTGTGGCTGCGATTTGCAAAGCCACGGATATTGGCTGCCTCAAGCCTCCCACGTGTAGCGGACCCGGCAAGGAGAAGAAGTTGATGCTGATAGGCTCTGCAATGGAGGAGCCACCATAGCAGAGGACGCGAGGACGCAGGTGCTAGGCCGACAGCGTACAACCAGGACCAGGCGGTGGCGGCTGTGGTACGCGGGGGGCAATTGGGGGGCGCTGAGCTTCCTTGCGGCAGTGCTGTGAAGAAGAGGAGGATCCCGATGGCACCTTGGAGTTGCAGCTTGTTCCTCACCAGATCTAGGCTGGCGGCGGCGGCTCTCCAGGGAACGAAGAGAGAGTCGCTCAACGCTGTTCGCGTGAGAAAGAAAAGGAGAAAGGGCAGACCGGCCCTCCAAGCCAAACCTTGAACCGGGTCCATAGCTGTGAACCATCCGGCCCAAGGCAAGCTAGGAAAAGAACCAGCCACAGCAGGCAAAGGATGCGCCAACATTAGTGGACACGTGGCAGTCCTGTATTGGCCAGAAAAAGGTAAATACCTAGATCCTGCATAAATCGTAGTAAATAGCTTGATGATCCGAAAAATACATATAATATACCAAATTGTTCAGAAAAATGCATAGAATAATATGGAATCATAATATCTGGCTTTTGATGCACTAATATCAGTGATATCATGAAAGATGTACAATGCTTGTTTAGTGGATAATAAATAGGAAATGATGACATAAAATTATGGAAAAATGTCAGTAACTCCATAATAATGTTTATAATTCACCTGATGTCAAGGATGATCATGTTGATGTACGAAATCATGTAATTTGCTTAATATGTCTAATTAGAGCTTTTAATCCTAAATACGATGCAATTAATGCATACATGCTCAATAAATGGTGAAATTTACAGAGTAATCTCATATCAGTATATTGAACCTCAGTTTTAATTATGAAATCATAAAGATGAACAGAATCCTTATTATATGAAGATGACTCTTAATACATGTTATAAAACCCTAACGTAGGTTAATGATGTAACCTAGGGTTAATATGTGCACAAAAATGATATGGAACCTAATATTCAAATGATGAACTTTGATAATGAGATGTAGTCTGGAAAATGACATCAGTGAGATAATCCTAAGAAGATAATACAAGTAATAATGAGAATATCCTAATGAGATAAGAGAAACCCTAATGGACACGATAGGGTTAAAATGATATGCAAGATGATAAGAACCTGGTGATAGTGTATGATCTTGTCTTAATCAGGTTTAATCAAGGATATAGTTGATATCAGGAATATGTTGGGAATAGGATGTCTCTTTGGAAGGTACGCCATTACCTCTTACTTGGCTTATTATACAATATGCTTGTGCTATATGCATAGTAAAATACTTGGCATATGATATTGGATAAAATGATTGTTCTTGTATGATATCTTGCTTGATTTTCCATATTTCTGGCTATGAACACTTGAAACATAATATATCTGTTCCATTATATGAAAGCACTATATCTCTTTGGTAAGCGTAGTGCTAGTGAGTGATCTATCTCTTTGGTAAGAGGATCACATGTACAATGATCTATCTCTTTGGTAAGCGGATCATAAGGCCTGAATGCATCTATCCCATTGGTAGGCAGATGTACGAGCATACGATGGAAAATGAGCTTAAAATATGTGTTCTCTTTTGTTAATGAATATCTTTGTGCAAGTATACGCTTTTCTTATATTCTTCTGTTACTTCCAAGTATTAGTTTTATCATATTTCCAAGATATGATGATAGGTATATAAAAGACACGTAGGCGTACTCAGTACAATATTCTTGAAATATTGTGCTGACGTGTACCGCATGTAATCTTTTTGTTTAGGTTGTGGTTATGCTCTTGAAGATCCAGGATAGTGAGAGTTGTATGGCGAGTTGATGTTCAGGTGGACCTGTTGTCTTAAGATCTTGTAGTTTAGCTGTAGCACATGTATATGTATAAGTGTACCTTTCAATGTGTAATATCAAATGTTGTAACAATTCATGTTGTAATTATATGTTGAATGGTGAACATGTGTGTATGGTTTTATTATTGTTCATGTACATGTGCTACTGTGTTTCCTTCTGACTCCCTTGATTTTCTCTTTTTTAGCCTAGTGTGGGATGTTTAAATTGGAATTCTCACTGAGGTGAGGGTTTCAATTTGGACGTCACACATCAGATTAAGTTTTAGAAAATCCGGGGACGTCACAATGTCGTTTCTTCCACTTCTTTTGTTTAATATATGATACTAAAAACCTCACTTCATCTATATAGACGATTTATAAATATACATGGAGTCACTTATATAATTTTGCCCTATTCAATATTCCCTTGTTATATCATACATGTAATATCCAAGTCTGAAGTCGTGATAAGCTTGACCTACTATATTCTCTTTCCCTTCCTATCATACATGAAAGACATGAGTGTGAAATAAATATATTTTTGGATCATAGATGATAAGATCAAAAATTCATTCTCCGCATCAAATCTTATAAATCTAATCTTGTAGTTTTATGAGAATTGACATAATGGGGGTGAAACGCTAATATTAGAGAATGTAATATAACCCCTACTCTTATGACTAAATATTTGTATTATGTTGATCATAACCCACACTATGATATTAAGTTTGATAATCCTAAAAAACTAATGATATAAATCTTGATTTCACCTTGCACAGTTCAGTGAGATGAAATATGAATCTTGAAGTATAACCTTCTCAACATCATTCACATGAGGAAGCCATAATTCTTAGGGTCTAAAATACATGAATGTCAAGTAATGACTGAACTACTTAAATTATGCATACATCTCTATAAGGTGGGGTGGGTACACCCTAGATGCTTTAAATCCTAAGGTGACATCTTAGGGCTATCCAAAATATGCCTTAGAACCTAGAAGTGGTGACCTATGTAAATTTGGACTCCTAGATATCACATCAAATACAATATTGGCTGAATTTCAGGGACAAAATTACAAATAAGGTGGAATGAATGTGATAACCCATATTTTAGGATTTTGTTACTCAATATAGTATTTAAGTTCATTAATATGACTCAGGTATTTACCCCAACAAGTTGTTTTCTTTTATCTGAGAACTATGGTTGAAGGTCTAGTAAAAGATAATGCATTTGATTAATATTAGTTACACTAATCATGATTATAAATATGAATAAAAAATGAACACTTGATTGCTTGTAGAGTTAGGATTTCAATGAATGACATATATGAGTCCAAACAACTTAATCATGGAGCTTGAAGTGTGATTTTGAAAAGTAATCTTTTTTGGATAGTGGCAGTCATGAGTTTAATGTACATATACATAGTATTTATAAAGAATTAATATCATGTGGTTAAACATAGAAGTTTGGTATCAATCCTTGTTAGAAGGTGGATAAAGTGATGAAAATTGGTGGTTAAATTTTGATGATGAAATGATTCTCATACGGTAAGTTATTTAGGTTTTAGTGATATGTGCAATTAATGAATATAGTAATTGAGAAATATTAAAGGATGTGACATTGATATGCCACTACGTTCCAGAGTTAGTAAGGGTGGCCCTATCTAGGGTGTGAGCACTGTTGATATGGAAATGAAGACCTCATCTCCTAGATCCTAATAATGCAGGCTCATCGTTTATCATCTCCATAGGTTGTGGCAGAGATCAACTCTATGGGTGTAATTAAAAAACCTATGAGAGATGAGGACCCTCATAAAAAAAACCTTTGTTTGGGGGGGTGGGGTGTGAGACAGAAGTGAGATCCATCACCATTTTGGCACAACATGTCCACTAGGTTTTACATTTGCACAGTGAGAAGGAAGTGGGTGTCAATGGAGAGAAATTAGTGAACGTTACTGAGGGTAATGATCCTAGTCCTTTTGCAAAGCCCTATAGCATCCCCCTTTGTATCCATGCCTTTGATGCACATGGAATCCCCTATAACCTTCTCTGAAGGCCATGCTCCAGATAGGATGTCGACATATCCCTAATGTATTTGGATCTGCGGTGCCATTATGTTGCTTTTGGGTGCAGAAATAGAGGTGAAGGGACAATGTGGAGTAAAATCCTAGAACTCACATCCATCTTTACTGCCATGATTCTCCACCACTAGCACCACGCAAAGATCCTCACCACTATACGGATTCAGCAATCCTTGTGCTATGAAAGGTTTCCAATAAGTTCGCTCCTCACACCTAGAATGAGGACAGATGGACAAATCTACTGCTCAGGTTCATTACTCGATCATAGTCATGGTAAAGACAAACCTTACAATGGCATGGGAGAAGATCCACGTGACCACATGTCATAATAAATGGCGTATAAGAATGCGATAAGATGAATGACACTAGGGCCATCGAGCTCATCACCCCAAGCTCCTAGGTATTCATTTAGCAAGAGATATTGTCAGAAGCATGTGTAAGGCCTCATTGAGCCTTGAGTAAGCATTAGCAACAGGTAGGGTTCCTCATCATCTCCTTCATATGTGGCGACACCTGCTCTAAAGTAGATTTCCATTCACAATGCAGATCACATGTGACGAGAAGAAGGTGGTGCTGAGTAACCCAATCATTTAGCCTTTCAGTTCATCCAGCCTGAGTCGATGGCTGAAGACCCCAGGCTATAGAAGCTATCCACATACTGCTGAAGGTGATGTGGCGCAATCTGAAGGTATGAGATGCGTAGATCCGACAGCTACCATAAACATGGCAAGGTAAATCCCAGTTAATTTCTATATATATACTACATCATAGAAATGTGACTGAAAATAGCTTGTCCTTTAAATCCCAAAAAAAACCCTAGCCTCAAAATAATGTGTACTTCATTATGAAACCACTATATGAGAGCCTTTAAACCTTATTATTGATTGATTCTTACCAACACCATAATACTCCTTTTTAGGGATCATTATATAAAATAAACAACTAGTTGATATTAATTCTAGGAAACTTCTAGTACATCCCTAGTGATTATTGAAGCCATTTTGAACTATGATCCAAGTAATATACCTTGATAGTAGGGCTTTTATCATTATATCATGAATAAGTTCTTCAAACTTCATTCTAACCACAGAAAATTGACCCAAAATAAAAAATTATGGAATTTGAGTCTGAACCTAAGTATGACCTCCTGAACAATAGAAAAATATCAAACACACATATTAGATCAGTTGGACCTAGGTTTTGCTAAAGTCTAATATGATCATTAAATTCTTAAAATATTTGTGATCAATGTGTTAATGATGATTAATTGTTATTAATTAGGTGATGACCACTGATGGTTCAAGACAGTCATCAAGGTGCGTGAGTTTATTTATTAATATGACTATGGTTTTCCTGGAAGAAATCATGATTTGTGTGCTATTTTATATGCAAATATTGGATGTATTATTTCTATGTAGTCGCCAATGTTTTGTCACTTGAAAACATTAATTATGATTAGATGTTTTGTAGTTATTAAGGTGTTCTTTATCCCCCTTATGAGGGATTGGATTAATGTTGACTAGTACTACTCCCTATAGCACATGGTGTACATGGAGTTCCTTAGAGTACTTGGTACATGGGATAGGGACCAACATATATGTTTTGGTGCTAGTCCACCTTGATAATGCAAATCATCTAAAAAGTGAATAAAATTGGTGCATTTCTCTTAATTGATACATTTTTATATGATCTTATTTATTTCATTCTTTAAATCTTTTTAAACTGTGAAAACCATAAATATATCTATCATTCTACCCATGTAAACAACACCATGTGTGTTCATCCATTATTTCACATATATTTTAGGGTCAGGGCTAACATGAGATAAAATATGGGTAGTGAGCAATGTACACATTGTACCTATTGTGTAAGTTCCTAGTTAGCATACATGTTCAAACTTGTAAAATTGTCTATTCAACGTGAAGTGCAAGTTATAACAATTCATCTTGTAATATTTTACATGTTGATGTTGAGAATGTTATTGTGTATGTAATATGGTATTTGTTCATGTATGCGTATGTCGCTTCCACGTCACACTCTGAGCAACATCTTTAGAGTTCATCCTCTCAGCCCCTTAGGGTTTCAGGATGGCTGAATCATGGGATGTACATTTGAGCATGATTAAAGTGGTACATTTTGTTTAGTTAATGATGCATTCATTGCTAACAAAGTAATATGTAATGCTATATATTTTGAATGTTCTTCAATTGTCCTTGGATGGTGGACATGTCATAGACATTCATTAAAGTATTTGACTCACCATATTTTTCTTCATGCATTTTTACACTATGGAAATTTTTTTTGTAGTTGATGATGCTCAGGTTTTGGCACACTAAACTTCCCAACTATGTGAGATGATGACTCCACACATTTGTACCTAGGGTGTGTGTTCCTCACACCTTGATATTTCTTGCATTAAGTTAGTTTGTGGGCATGTCTTCTCTAATAAATCTATAGCATGCTAGGCATCTCAGGACTAAAAGTAGAAAATATGGGGTGAAGATGATATATAACCCTATAACCATCCTTGGAGAATGTTTTTACTTTCATTATATAATTTATATCCAAACCTTTGATATCTAACTAGTACCATGATATGGTTTAGAGTAAAATCTAGGTAGAGAGCTATGGATGTCACAATCCCACATTAGAAAATGTACCATTCTTTTAATCGAGATTTACATAAGATGACAAATCAACATCTGCTCCAGGTTTAGGATCATCTCCTTATGCAATTGATCTAGTGATCATAGTAGTTGCAAATTCTATTTTCCAAGACATTATGCAAATACATGAAGAAATGGTTTACCAACTTGATAGTCTTGGATTTGCCCAGGGCAAATCTGATTTTCCCAATAAGTTCTTTCCATACATTGTGAGGGTGGTCATTTTCTATAGTTTTTTTCAGTAATTTCATTATCAAGATGCCTTGCCAACTCAAATGTATGGGAAAATATTGAATTCAATTTACAAATTGTGATGTAATTTAAATTTCTGGACATCCTAATTTAGATTTCATGTTCTTTGTTGAGAAATTTAAATCTAGTAGGGGGGTTGTGCATCAAATAAAATTTTCTGCAGCCCCTTATCCTCTACATATTTCTAAAGGAAACATCCAAACCCAATGCACTTATAGTGTGGGATGAACTTTCAATTCAATATTTTCATAAAAAATGGGTATTAGTTCAACTCTTTGGTATCATCTTACGGTAATATTTCTCTCATACCCATTTCCTTAGCCTCTCTTTATTTGACAATGAACTTATATTGTGAATCCAACTCCTTAATCTCTTCACCTTCATAAGCATCATCATCTAAATTTCCCATATAGTTGTGTGGGTTGGAGCATGTATTTAGGATGATGAGAGATATCTCCTCAACCTTTTCATCTTCTTTATCCTCTTTTTATTCTTCTTTGTGTATCAACCTTCTTCTTAGTGGTGGATCTAAATGTTGAACTCTTGAATAAGAGCCTCCATTATTGGATCTTAGGATGGGTGATTATGTGCTCCAGTGGGGCTGAATAGAGCTAAAGACACTTAAACAAAATTCATAGATCTTCAAGACAAATCATAAGATAAGGTTGCTAATATGGGACATGAAGTGTAACTAAAACATATGTAATAAGGATGAGAGAGGTTTAGAAAGCACAATAACACAAACTATGTAGAGTGGTTACATACTCCAAACTAGGAGTAAGTCAATCTAATACTTAGAGAGGTCAACCACTAGGATTTTACAACCTAGACCCTCCACTTGATTCTTCACTTAAGCTTGAGTTAGAGGAATCACTCAAGATTTTCTACCATTTCTCCTTCTTCTTGTGCTTCTCTTCTCTTCTCTTATGATTTTGAATCTTTTTCCATTGTGGGAAATCTTCTTTGAAGTGACCCTTATTTCCACATTTGAAGCATCTAGTAGAGGAGGAATATTGCCTTTATAGAGTCTACTCTTGGAGTACATGGCATCATCTTCAACTTGAAAGGATGAGGAGGCTTGACAAAAAATAGCTTCAATTTGTGCTTTGATTTCAAACTGGTTTATTCTCTTGTACTCTTTATCTTCTTCTCTTTCATCTTCATCTTTCTTGTCAAGTGTGACTTCATGGGCTTGTAGATTTCCTATGAGACTTCAATGGAGATGTCCTCAAGAGACTTTTATTCTTGAATGGAAGTCATCTTGGATTCCTACCTCTTTGGAAGAATTCTATGGATCTTTGAGTTGATCTCTCCTCTAGCCATAGGATGATCTAGTATGGAAAGACCATTCACAATGGGGTTGAACCTTGAGTACATTTCACCTATCATATCCTTCTTCCCCATCTTGAAATTTTCAAAAAGGCCCTTGAGCATCAAGACTATACTTCACTTTTTGAGTCCCTTCATAAGTGATGCATTGATTTCTCCATACCTCATTGGCCATCTCACAAGAGGAAATATGGTTGAACTCGGTGGGGGACATGGAGGCATAGACGATATTGGTATCTCTCACATTCATGGTAGCTTTCTTCAACGTATCTTCATCCCATTCTTTTATCCTTATCTCTGGTATCTTGTATGGACGGTCCACCATTTTCCATATCTCAAGACTTGATCCTTGGATGTAGAATTGTAGTCTTCTTTTGTAATAGAGGAACTTACTCCCATCAAAGATTGGAATTTTGAAGAGGTATCTCCCTCCTTGGTAATCACCCATCTTATCCTACTTGTGGCAATTTATATGGAGAAGACCTTCTCTAATACCAGTTGTTGAATCTTATAATGGGTGATAATGTGCCATAAAGAGGGGTTGAATAGAGATAAAGTTATTTAAAAAAATTCATTAGACCTTCAAGATAAATCACAAGATAAGGTTGCTGATATGGGACTTTAGGTGCAACTAACACATACAGAGCAAGGATGAGAGATATTGAACACACACATTAGCACGAGCTATGTAGAGTGGTTCAATACTCCAAACTAGGGGTAACGTAGTCCACTACCTAGAGAGGTCAACCTATAGGACTTTGCAACTGTGCACTTATTTTCCATCATAAGACATACAATACATGACCTACCTTTTACGGGAAAAGGTTACTCAACTTTCCCATTGATGGAAGCGAGCCAACAACCTACCAAAGGGCTTACCTATCCAAGACTAAGTCTTGTACCTCACTAAGGACTTACCCACTTTGCAAGTACACTTCAACCATCACCAAGGACTTACATACTCTTACATAAGTCTTCGTCTTTTGAGGAATTACCCACTCTTCTAAGATCTTCTGCCTATGACTTGACATTTGCAAAGAAGAAGCTTTCTCCAAGGGAATCCTTCCCTTCTTCTTCTTCTTCACCTCTAAAATTTATATTCATGGTTGAATGAGATATTGGGAGGTGAAGGAAGTGATAGCCTCACAAGATATACATGTAGGATTATCTCTCTTACAAACTACTACTCACTCTAATGGATGTAGCAAGTGATAATCCTATAGAGAGTGAGAGAGAGAGGAGGTTGTAGGAGGCACTCAACTATAGATATGGACCTTCATAATGCTTGGATATCCATGGAATGAATCCCAAGGGTTCCTATTTGTAGTTGGGGATGCCTAGTAGCCTTTGGGAACAATTAAGGATGAATAATAGCCATTTGGAATGTTGCAGTGGATATTTTTTCTGAGTTTTGCAACATTCCAACGACTAGAAACACTTTTATGAACTTTTTGTACAGAGTGATTGATCGAGTTCTATGTATAGGAAACTTGACCAATTGCACTATACAACAAAGAAGATTTGAAGAACCAGTCAAGTTTATCCATGATGAAACTCAATCGATCACTTTAATCAATTTTGTCTAGTGTAGGGATTAGTTGAGTTTGTAACTCGACTGAACGGATCAGACGAGTTTGTAACTCGACCGAACCAGGAGATTTTCAAAATACATCAAGGGTTCGATTGAGTTTGTAACTAGATCGAAAAATAACCAGTAATGAATTTTAGAAAATGTCATTAAATTTTTAAATATTTTATTTAAGTGATCATGATTTATCTAATCTTATTTATATGTCAAACAATCATTACAAGTTATTTTCAACATGATTCTAACATATAAACATCATTTTACACAAAAGTGCACTTGCATTGACTTTGACTTGTCTTTTCTCCAAGATGAGATGCACAATTTAGGGAATTTGGAGTGTGTCTATACCTAATCTAAAATCACTCCAGTAGAATCATTAGATACAAATAAGTGGAATGAATTAGTTAGTCTCATCAAAATAAGTGTTTGTTCAATTTAGACCTAGATTCAACATTGACCTAGAGTCAACATACATACCTTCTTGTATCACTTAATGTTTGTTGAGGTAGAGCCTATCTAGCTGTGGAAGAAAAGGGACTTAAGGTAGCTATGAGGTGTACCTTCGGTTTTTGGAGTAGAGAAGATATAGATCTCCTTGTAGACATTTTTGGCCTTGATTTGGGTGGAACGCTTGTTGTAGGGGTGCTTTCCCTTTCCTCCTATGTGGGAGGGTCTTCAACTCCATAAAGTCAACCAAGTCTTCAACGTCATCACATGATGACTCTTCTCTAACCTCTTGATAGCTTAGATCGACATAATCATCATCATTGTGTGATAATTATTGGATTGGGCATGGGAATAGGTGTGGATGGATCATGATTTGGAGGGTGGAGTGACGGAGTAAGCATTCTTGGAGTGACATTTTGGAGTGATATTCTTCTTGGTGGTGTGTATAATACTCTTCATAATGTTTTTAAGATATCCATGGGTATAGAGAGAGCTCTATGGATTTTATTAAAACAAATAGGGTTATTTGGTGGAGAAAGAGAATAGAGATGGAAAATATCAAAGAATGGAAATCAAAGGTTAGAGATGCCTGAGGAAACACCAAGGAGGGTTGATGGAGAGGCTTTCGAGAGAAAGGATCAATCTTGGAGAATCTTGGACATAGTAATGATGATGTTGTGCATGTGGAATGGGATCAGAGATGCAAAGGAGACAAGTGGGGTGAGTGGGTGTTTGTGAAAATAACCCTCACTTGACCCCCTTATGTCAGGGTCGACCCAAATGAGAATGTTCATGTTGGTTAGGTCCATAACCATATTTTTTTGTTGAAGGTTTCCAACAAGGTTGTTCTGTACTGGAACGATCATTCCACTTCATGGTCTCCACAACCTTTCTAAAGGTGGACCAGCCACTATACTTTGGCTCCCTTTTATCAATTAATGGTTGTCCCATATATTGAATGCCATGCCCATTCTCCTAGGAACATTCTGGTCACTGATAAACATGGTTGTTCTGGATAGAATGGAAATTCCACTCTAAATCACCAAAAATCATAGTAATTGCTCAAATTTGCATAAACTAGAATGTCCATTCCAGATCCAAAATTGTCGTTCTAAGGATGTTCTTCAACATTTACTGATTCATTATCAACATAATCATCATTTCAACGCTTAAACTTCAAATCATTAGAAATTAATGGGAATCCCACTTATCTCACTCCATGTTTTACTTGCACAAAACCAAAAAAAACAAATGAAAACCATCAAATGAGAAATGTGTGTATATTTCTTTTAAAGTGCAAAAATCAAGAGTATGAGTAAAAAAACAATGCATGGTATAGGGTCAAAATAGAGCTAAACTTCATGATTTTAACCTGGTGTGGTATCTTTTTCCTATGATTCACATGCAAACCATGCGATATAATTTTCATAGTATATCTCCTTCTCATTAGCAACATGAGTATCCATTAAAAAAACAAAACAAAAACTTTGCCATGTCAGACTCTCAAGTACCTAATAAATAAAAGGCAATAGGAAGTAATATTCCTTTGTCTTTGAGATTAATGTTTCATTTTAGGAAAATGTAATACCACCCTTCTTGAGCAATACCAAAGTGGGACTCACTCATGAGCTGTCAAAAATAGAGTGTATAAAACCCACACCAAGGAGGTTCACTGCCTCTTATGTCACCACCTCTCCCAATTTTGGATTTAATTTCCACTGCATCTCTATTTTAGGACAGATGTCATCCTGTAGAAAGATGTAATGCACAAAAATTTATGAGGCTTCACCAATAAGTAGATGAAGGTATATGGTGGACATGCCATGTCAACGAGGCTTCAGTTACTTATCTCTTTGAAGAACAATCATTTCTGTTCTTAGGGATATGCTGAGTATCTTACCTCTATCGAGGTCAAGCTGTGATGGTGGTGGTCGATGGGATGATAATGATGGGGCTGGTGGTGGCGGTTGAAGGATTTTGTTGGGC
The DNA here is from genome assembly GCA_963693085.1 of Alisma plantago-aquatica. NCBI lineage: Eukaryota > Viridiplantae > Streptophyta > Magnoliopsida > Alismatales > Alismataceae > Alisma > Alisma plantago-aquatica. The sequence goes on from OY856411.1 coordinate 990,305,348, forward strand.
GTTTGAGTCAAAAATGTGGTAAAGCTTACCCAAGATGATGTCCACATCAAGGAGAAGATCCTTGTATCTACATATGACTACATATCACTTAGACTATCAATCCAATTGTCTGCATTCATTACAACAAATACATAGAAAATGGATCATTTAATTAGTCGACATGAGAAAGTGATCAATGGGCAAGGTGTTAATGGGCTAGTGTATTGAGGAACGATCGACTGATGTATCGAAGGCATGCATGTCAATGGGAGGGGGTTGATGGATGTAATTATGGAGAAATGAGAGTCATACATGGACGATGTCAATGGATGAAAATGTGCTATACGGTTGTTGGTGCAAGGGTTGATGACATGAGGCTATTAATGGTAAAGTATCGATGGCTCTACTGATGCATACGCCAATGGGAAGGTGATTGTAGGACAAACCATTGATGGGAATGTTGATGGATTCAGTAGTCATTGGAAGGAGAAGTTGATAGTAGCAATGAAGGTGGGACCTATTTCACATGTATTGATGGGAAGGCCTTCTATGGTCCTACATCAATGTTGGTGCATGGTCAATGGATTTAGGATCGATGCTCAGCCATAAGGATCAATGTGGTAGTAAGGTGAGAGGGTTGATGGGTGAGAGCCTAAAAAGTTGAAGTACTCATTGGGTGAGGACCGAAATGGTTCAAGGAACTCATGGTTTGATTGGCCACATCACGAGGGGTATTGTCATGTGGAATAATGGTTGTGTAAGAGCCTTTGGTCCACTAATTTATGTTGTGTCATGGTTGGTTATTCTCTTGGTTAAAATTTGCTTCATCACCCTAAGTTTTTATGTAGAGATCAAGCTTGATCCTTCAATGAAAGTCTACGAGTTAAGACTAACCCCAATTAGCATAAAACTGAAGGAGTCAATTTGTAATTGATTCTAAGAAAAATGACAAATGTAAATACAAAACTAATATAAATATGTGACTAAGACTAGGATGTATGCATTCTATAGTGATCTTTTTGACAAGGGCATCATAGAATCTTAATAGTTTACCCTGGATAAGTAGTCACCTGAGTATTTAATCGTTTCAAAATTGTATCCCCATATTGTTGTGATTTCTCTGGTCATATGAATGTTTGTTCTTCTAAACATGGTGGGTGATTTTTTATGAATTATTCTTTCACATGAGGATTTCACACAATATTTCAAAACTTATTTAATTTTCTTAGTTGTCTCTACTTTCAAGATTTTGAAAATATACGATCATTAAAAACCATGATATATTGTGGTGACACCTACTTGCCATTGGTGACAAGCCTTGGTATTCATTTATTCCCAACTCTTTTGTAATGTTCATCCATAGTATTTTTTGAGATAATATGAGAAGGTTCAATGAAGGTAGATCATGAAAATTCTAGGTTGTGACGTGAATAAATATTATTAATACAATTCCACTCAAAAAATAAAGGAGGTTAGATGCAACTTTTACAATAAGAGATATGCAAAAGAATTTAGTTAAACAACAAGATGGTTATAGAAACCACTAATGACCCAAGATGTATATTAGTTTTTGTATGGAAATCATATGCTTGATACCTATACTAGGCTTTATCAACATGCAATTTTATTGTTTTATAGAAGGATACCAAAATGTAAAAACTAGTTTCTTTTGTGGATCAAGACTGAACCTCCTTTACAGCTCAAGCATTATTATGTGTTGTTTGGCGAACACTGGAAGGCCATCCATCACCTCATCTTTCAGGAATGTAGCCTTTAAAAAGCTCTCATTCTTCTCTTTCAATGCATTTAACCATCATTCTCACAAGAGGTATCTCCGATGAACTCAAATAGAGAAATAAGAAGAAAGAAGGATATTAAAACACTCTTTCAATGATTGCAAGTACCAACGATGCGATGAAGTAAAACTCCACATAGCTCTAAGAAAAGATTTACGTAGAGGAGAAAGATATTCAATTTTAACTATGCTTTGACATAAATGGAATTCAGTGGAAATAATAAGTTATAATTCAAAAATCAATCTGATATCAAGTAGGTAGGATTGCTCATGAGTCTTCCAGGTTACCATGAGGAGCTCCTATATATAGAATACATTTCATAATAGCTTAGATATTTTTGGGATTGCATACATCAAGATGAGTTCTCAACCAATTGTGACCAGATTGATACCAGGTTTAAAACTATTAGCTATGATATAAAAAGTACATAAAGGTTCCTTGTAAAAGTAGCATTTGAATGGAAAGCTTTCTGGATGAATTTTATTTAGAATCAGATACTTGTACATCTTGGGCTTGTCAACTTGAAATTATATTGTTAATATCAAAGATCATCATACATAATGGAGGACTATGCATAGTTGGACATGAACAATCACAAACCTCCAAACAATATACAATGAACATTTATAGAACATTAATGTGATTATATAATAAATCTTGATTAATATTAGTGGTAAATTGTAAATGAACATGTACATTATTTTATATGATCTATAGTATCTTCCGACTGACATATTCTTACAACACTCATAACATCAGCCATGCATCCAAGCTATATATGAACCTATAACATGTAAATACGGGGGTAAAGTTAGCACAATTGTGCTAAGTACATGATGTCCATAAAGGGCATAGCTACTGAATAGGAAGAATAATAATGCAACATCAAAACATAGCTTTGCAGGATCTATATTGAAAGTAAATAACCTTCAATCTCAAAAGATCTATTATTTGAGATGACATTTTATATCAATTCATGCATTACAACTTTCATCCTATTTTGTCACTGAGTCAATATCCACTCTCTAACACTTACCCAATGAACAGAAGGGAGACATGAATATTTTTTCTCACATAAAATGATCACTCTCTAACACTGATTGAATGAAAGGTAGGACAACATCAATATTTTTCCACCAGGCAATGGCCACTGATTGACACTTGTTCAGTTAATAGGAGTGACCCAACTTTTTCAAATAGATGCACCCTCACTTACATAATTGAAGTAGTCTCATCTATGTGAAATATCATCAACATATTCTATAAAAAAATTCAAAACTTAGTCATAGGGAACAATCATTTTTTGCAAAATGACATTCCAAGAAGTATGATACAATATCATATATTCCAACGTAAAAAATTATTCTTCTACTCCGACATACTAGAGAGTTATCAAGGAAGATAATCATACATACCTTGGTTCATGTCCCTATCAATTTTGGGTTTACTCAACTCAGTTAAACTATGTCAAATCATATGTCCCAAAAAAAATCATATTCATTATATAAAATATTATTATTATGATTACAATATTTGAGGATCATCCTAACCCACCCTTTAACCCATGTTTAATATCACTTGTCACAACGTTATCAATTATGCTCATTAGATTAGGGTTTTCTCCAATACATTTGCTAAAGGGGATATTTAAACCCCTATAATCATTTATTTTCCAAAAATATCACTTATCAAATCAAGTTTATTTTGTGAAAGATACCCTAAAGATCAAGGTCTCACACACACCCCACCTTAAAATGATTTTTCCTCAAAATTCAAGACAACTCAAACATAGGGTGATTGTTCGGTCATCTCTTCACTTTAGTTATGACACCTTTACAAGGTTCCACATGCAACATAATTCTAAGCCTTGGCATGACATTAAGTTATATTTAGGATTCAAAGAATGAGTTAAGGGTATACAACCAAAGTTACATATTTATTTGAATTATAATCATTAATTCATTATCTTCGATTAGTCTTAAAATTAAGCATGTGCACATTTAAGACCATGTAATATATGATTTATATGTGTCTTCAAATCAAAGCTCATGTATCCACTTCAAATATTAAATGCATAGCACAGGGTAGACATGTATGAGTTCAAGCTTATCTGAGTGACATATCAGACATATATCACATTTGTAACTCAATTGTGATTTATCTTGCAAGATATGTTTTCTAGGAAAAAACACCATTATCAACATCAAGGTTTCATAATAATTTCACTTGCAACTAAATATGAGATTCACAATCTCAATCCACTCAATATAGGACCTACCTAATCCAAAACATTAATTTCTAACATATGATTGGTATCCATATCCCAAACTTTGATGGAACTCTTTGTTTTGGGTGCAAACAGTAGATTCCTACATATGGAACCACTACCCCAAGTAAGATTCTCATCATAAAAAAAATCATATTTCATATACTTACTATGGGGTTTTGGGACTAACCCTCCAAATTGAGTTTCACATGAATTTGACTTCCTCCTTTCTCTGGGGTTCAATTTTATGATATGAATCACACATTAGGTGGATCAACTTATAAACTCAAAAGTTGTCTAGATTGGGACTCATTATCACATATTACACAATCCGTATTTCTCATTTTAGAAATTAATAACATATTAATATCCTTCTCTTTAGGTTATTTATAGAATAGTCCTCTTTTGCTGCAATAGTGTTTTGGAGAGGTGCACTCATATTTTGATTGTAGACTACCACATCATAGGTTGTGTTAGGTCAAGTAATTATTGGATATATATCTTTTTCCAGCTACCAAATGTTACTTTTCCAGATTTGGATATAACTCCCCTTTGTGAGGAGCTTTGGTATGATAATCCATGCAAATAAAGACAAGTTAGCATTTTTCATGGCAATATCTTGATGTAGGATAACACATAATGCCTTTGGGATAAGCTGATTCATGTGGAGGAACAAAGAACTCATATATTGAGGAAGTATCTCAGTATGAAAGTGGGTTTTTAGAATCTCTTTTAGTTTGTTGATGCCAATCTTGTCACTTCCGCTGATCACAATATCATCAACATAGATATCAAGGATAATGTTCCCTCTTGAGGACTTTGATGAGAATATTTCAAGAAGGGGTATCCTAGGAAAGTTGTTCTTATTACACAGGGGAATAGCTTTTTGGACTTAGGGTCAAAATTGTGAACAAAGTTGATGCATCCAAAAACCCAAGGTGGTAAATAAAGTGGTTTGCCTTCTGGACATAAAATGGAAAAAGGAGTCTGCTTTTGGAAAATCGAGGATGGTTGTTGGGTGATCAATAAATGTTTTATGAGGACAATCTCAATCTGAATTTTTGAGGGGAGAATGACATGAATGGTAAATGAGAGTGTAGTGTCAAACTGGTGGCAATTTTTATGCTCTACAATGCTATTTTTTAGGAGAGTAGGTACACAAATGTTCATGGATGATTCCCATATCTTGACAAAAAGAGGAAATTACACATTAGGTGTATTGAGGGCATTATCGGTCTGCAAGATATTAATGTGCTTATAAAAATAAACAATGATCTTTTTATGAATAGTAAGAATAAAGAGAAAGACCTCATCACATGTTTGTAGAATGTAAATCCATCTCATTTGGGATAAATCATTCAAAAATATAAGTAACATTTAAAACTATTGTAACTTGTTGTACAAATAGGGCCACATACATCACTATGTATCAAATCAAAATGTTTCAAAGATTGTTTAACAATACAAGATGGAAAAGATACATGAAAGTTCTTTCACGTCTAACATGCTTCACATAAAATAGAGAAACAATCAGAAAAAGATTCATCAAAGAGATATAGTTTGTGTATTAACGGATGGCCAAAGCAAAGATATATGACGCTACAACACGAGCACTGGTCTGAGGTAGTGGTTGGGAAAAGAAGTAGTAAAGATCACCAGAGCACACACTCTTGTCAATCATCATCAAATTCTACCAATACTAAAATACTAAACCAGACAATTAGAAAGTTACAGAACTATGACACCCTTTGCCACATAAAGAGAGATTACTCAAAACTTAATCATGATCAACCACTAATAAGTAGATTACTGAAAATCATAGGAAATTAAAACCAATTTTTAGCAAGCACCATGAGGTGGGATTTATTACACATGAGTCAACACTTGCATTTCATAACATATATTCAGGGAGCTACATCATTGTTCACCATAAACCTATTACATGAGATAACGGTTCTACATGTATGTACATGTCGCCAAGAGCACACAAGCCAAAAAAACCATATGTCAATTGTCATATCTTTAAAAATCATCAAGAACACCCCCAAGGACTAGAGTGTACATGGACGACACATAGGACTCTGTTACTAGACACTATTCATATACCATCATCCACCAGGCATAGTTCCTCTTCATATTATATCCTCAGCTATCCAATCTTTATATTTGCATGCACGTCCACCTAAAAGATATTTAACCAATGGTGTGAGATAAAACTCCTAGAGATAGATTTAACTCTTCACCAACTCTATTATTATCACAGATTATTAAGTAGATAAATTAATATGTTGAGGAGGTTGAGCAGAATCAACTAAATGACATATACCTCATGAATAAAGTTTATAGAGCATTAATATGCAGTTTCCATTGAGTAGTAGAACAATCAATAATTTAAGAAGGAATACAAAGAACGTGTATATTATTATAAACTAAACAGTGTCAAAGGAAGGTAAGGCTTCAACCAATGTTCTTATATTTGATTCTAAACAAATATGATACACAATTGTTTATGAGTCTATTAGGCCATGAGAATTTGAGTCATACCACTGAATCCAACTAACCATTGCTAAGTCAAAATCAGTGCCATACAAGATCTAAGAAGAGCTAGTGACCGGCCTAAATCGCGCATCTGAAAAGTGGAGGCGGATTTGAAGTAGTCAGACTTTTACATTTATAACTCGAAACCTGCTAGGCCCCCGCAACTTTGTTTATGGGGTCGAAGTAGATATACGGGGTCGAACACAGGGACAAGGGTGGTAGTGTTGAGAATGCTGAATCGACACGTTACACTCCAGTAAGGTAAAGAGATGATAAGGTTCCCCAAGGGAACAAAAGGATAAGAACTATAAAACAAAAGAATTCTATCTCCAAATGGAGCTATGAGGAAAAATTAAGGTTTTGAGCATTTATCAGTTTTTAGGGGTTTTCGTGAAACGGAAATAGAGAGATAAAACTAATGCTAAAGCAAGGTACGGAGGAGAAAACTTCGGTAAAACAAGCGGCAGCAGAAACATCCTGTACCCCTTCTCTCGAAGTGGGTACCTCTAACCAAGCTTCAACACCCCTCTCGAGGTTGCTGGACTTAAGTTAGAGTGGGAAGGTTACTAAAGCAACTCCGATTCCGGGCACTCTCATACTCCAGAATTGGACCAAACACTAGAGCCACAACACCTCTCTCGAGGCTGTTGCAACGGGAAAACACGATTCGGTAGCTAATCGAAACGCAATCCAAACGTACAAGCTAGAGTTCAGATGTTATACACCATAATCATCCAACAAAGATACCAAACATAAAGCAGCAGATAATTAAACTCTTCTAATTCCATTAACATATAAGGGTCTAAGTACATTGCATGAGTAAAAGAAGTAAATGACAGAAATAATAAAGGTAATTGCCGCCTCCTTGATTTAGAAGGACGAAAGACAACTGCAGACCCTCCAACCTGATACCGGGCAGGAGCCTTGCCCGATATGACCGTGTTGGGTGGCACGCTCTCTCGGGCGACACACCCATGACGGGTGGATGGTATCGTGCAAGGCGCCCTGGCCTGATACGATCATGTAGGGCGGAACCCTCTCGGGCGACACGTTGTGACAGGCGATACGTATCGAGGTTCAGTATCGTGTCGGGATTAGAGTGTCGCTTTACGTGTCGGTCACTTGTATTAGGTATCCTTGTTGGCCGATATCGGCCTGCAGTGGTGCCCGATACGTCCCTAAGTGAACCATTCCCTCCCTCTCGGGATGGGGAAGTGCTCACCTTGAATCGCCCGACACAACCTCTGAGGCACGATACACTAGCTCTTGCAGCTTTCTTGAGTTGGCTTGTGCAGGGTTCCGACCCGTCCCATCGGAGTCCTGTAGCTGCTATTTATAAGTAGTGGTTGGAGGAAGTTATGGTGCTCCGGACGCCACATGTTCTTCATCAGCTCCATTATTGCGACTTCAGGGATGCTGGATATGCATGTCGCCTGGTACAAGGATGTCGGGCCGTCGGTCGTCGTGACGAGTGGCGCCTGCCGGTGGGTGACCCGTATCGCCCGACACGCTTGTTGGTATGCCCTGAGAGCCAATCATGAGATGATTGGTGGGATACATTAAGATTGATTTGATAAACAACAAAGGCAAGCTTCCAATTCTTTCTGGTTCAGTCATATGAGATAGTGATGAAACATATTGAATGTCCAGAGAATGACAGTACTCAATGACGTATGCCTTTAGGTTGAGGACATGAACGATAAGATCATACGGATGCTAAGAGTTTGTACATTCTTGTTATGTCCCTAGTCGGATGTCATTGTGGAAGGTAGATAGACAGCAATGACACACAAGACTAGATTGTGGTGTTGGTTGATGACAAAATCTCATTAGTCATGATATAGAGATATCAAACCAAACACATAGGTACTTGTTAGAGAACAAGTGTACCAGACAGACCCACCGTGAGTTTGACACATGGAACCATGACATGGTAGTCACAGTCAGTACTCACAGTGATGGTGGTGAGTGTGATTCTTAGACCTGAAATCACTACACTCAACACATGTCATTGGGCACACTTTGACATTATCAAACGCAGTCCTGAAACATGGGCTGTTATAAAGGTGATGATTGGGTGGCTTTGACACATGGGGCTTTTGAGGGGTGAGTGATAGATATGGGATTTGTCCCTCCTGAGGGAGTTTGATATCCATGGACACTTGATGAGTAGGATTGAGAAAGGCGTGCACGCATGTGTGAATCAGTATGTGATATTGATGTCATACATATCTCTTCCAGTCTACTCTGAGATCAAGAAAGTGAATGAACGTTGACAGGATGACTGTTCCATGCCTCGAGTTCATTCGGGATATCAGCGATAAAGGAATTATACACTCACTGTAACACCATTCACGGATTTTAGGATGAAAGTTGTTCTCTAACTTTCTACTTTCACTTGGGTAGCACTGATGTGTGACTAGGCACCGCTCTTTGCTTGTGAAGTCATATGTGTTATGTACTTTCACTGCCAACGTGAAATGGACCTGCAGGGTCATACACATAGGATTTAACCTGGAATAGGAGTTTTGTGCACAAGCAACGTTTAGATTGATTACTAAAGGAGCTTAGTAGTAAAATTAAACACTCAATTGATTGATAGCTCAATATCATAATGTTCAAGGTGTTGGACATATTGATTGGAGTATCGGATTGATTGAAATCACAATTGACTAATTCTGCACAACCTGCACTCCCAACCGATCGGTTCAAGGGTTGAACCGGTCGGATGAGGTTGCTAAACCGGACGGTTCAAATGTTGAACCGATCGGCTCAAGCCCAGGGTGAATCGATTGCTTCAAGTGTTGAAACGATCGATTCAACTGGTGCAATCGAGCAACTTGGGAAAGTAGGATTGGTAAGAATTTTCCTTGTGTTTCAATTTCCCAATTTGATTGGGAATAGGATTGGTATTCGATACCAATTAGAAACAAAAAGAAGGAAAGTCAATCGGGAACCAACCTGGAACCCCAACCGACCGGTTCAGGAGTGAACCGATCGGTTCAAGGGTCCCAAATGATCGGTTCAGCATTGAACCGATCGGTTCAGGTCCCCAACCGACCGGTTCACTTGTGAACCGATCGGTTCAAGCTCCGAGTTGGTTGCTTTTTGTGGAAAATCTCGAACCCTTCTACTCCTGCTTTTAGTCCCGCATTGCCCGCGATAGAGAACCCTATCCCATGACCCTTCTATATATATAGGGGTATTGGGGGCTTCTCAAAGAACAACAACTCAGTGCAAGTTGATTGCTCTGCAAAGTTGTCGTTCTCTCTGGTTTTGGTAACCAAGAGAGAGCCCGAGCAAGTGCTTCCTGCAAAAGGAGGTGCAGTAAGGGAAGGACAACTGCAGTTGCAATTGACAGCAGGAGAGTGTGTTGGCGACTAGTACGTCAATAGGAGGGTGCGACTCCTTTCACTTCCTTGTGGGACAAGGAGAGTGGAGTTCCAGGTGGTCCGTGTGGACTACTACAGAGGCGGGAGGTTACTGCCGCTTAGGAGGACAACTGTCATCCGATAGTCCGGTTCAAGTAGGAGTTGTCAGTCCCGGTGCGACCAGGAGTTGCACAGACGGCGTCCAAGACCGGAGTTGAAGACCGCGCATTGCGTGAGGTATTGTCGCCAAGCAAGCCTTGGGACAAGGTATGATTCCACAAACCATCCTTTCCTAATATATAGACGTTGACGCGTTTCCTCGTGCTGGGTTTGGGGGAGAAAAATTTTGTTTCCGCTGCCTTCTGTCTCCCCTAAAACCCAACAACGCTTTGGCAGGCGTGGCGGGTTCGGCTCCCTGTCGGGTAAATGGCGTATCGCTCGTCCGCTTCCTCTTGCGCGTCACCCTCATATCGCGCGGCAACGTATCGGGCTGCCCGTGTGTCGGCCGGTAGGTTGATAAGGAGCTGATGCAGGTGGAACGTGTTCATGGGTCGGGACGGGCCTTATTACTGATAAATGCGTTAAATTCTGAGGAAAACTCTGCAAAAGATGACAAAATTGAGTTAATAGCATCGTGTGGCGTGTTTATTCAAAAACACTATAAAATGGAGAGGAAAATAGTTTAAAAGGGCAGTTTTGATAATAAAATAAGAGCAAAAAACATCACAAAATTTGGTGTTATCAACTCCCCCAAACTTAGCATTTTGATTGTCCTCAATCAATCTTTAAACTTTATTTTTTGATGCTTCTTCTTGACTGGTATAGCTTTCAAACCATAGGTTTAAGCGAGCATTGAGATGTCTTTAAAGAGAATACTGCCCAACCACAAACAACAAACTTTATTTCTCCTGCCTTATTTAAGCAAAATTTTCTCTAGAGCTTCAGCGAGACTTGGGTGCATGATTCTGAAGTTAGCTTTCACACCGAACAACTTTTTGGGGAGCAGAAAGTTGTGTGTTGGGTAGGTTAAGGCTTTTTGGGTTTTTCTTCTTATTTCCCATCAGTCCATCTAGGTAAGGGTCCGTTAGCGGGCGAGTGGTCCCTGCAGTCCAAGCCAGTTGGCTTTAGAGCAGTGATTTCACATCCTACGTACCACTGCCCCAGATCTACCATGCCTAAAGATGGGTACTTTTGGAAGACAAGTGTGTATATATTTCTTTTTTTCTTTTCTTTTTCTTTTTATTGGGCACAACTCTCATGCTTTTATTCACTCTCATAAGGCTACTCTCTCTTTTTGGGATTTTTTTGGGTAAGGGAAAATAAGAGAAATTTTTGCTGTTTGGGCAACTTTTTCCTTCTGCATACACATCTCTTAGCTGTCGCGAGATTATTTTTTGAAATTTTTGGCGTGGAAAGTAGTAGTCTTTTGTCGTTTGAGGCAGCATTATCATAAAGACATAACAAAACTTGCATCTCGTTGGGAACATAGAAAACAAGCTGGCAAGAAGTCATATCAGGTTTTTACTAAAATGACGACTTTGTACATAAGTTTGGAGACAAAATAAGCAAATTTTTTTTTCAATTTTTCAAAATTTTTATATGAGTATGCATACGTACACATGATATAAGAGAAGAACGAAAGAACACAAATGGTGGAGCATGAAGAAGAAAATTTTTATACCTCCCTCACTGGAACATGTGTACCCCCCCCCCCCCAAACTTACTCCACACTCTGTCCCAGAGTAGTGAAGAAGACAGGGTAAGGTAATGTTAACCCAGTGAGGGTTAGCTGGTGATTGCGCTTGTGCCATGGAGAAGCTGCCATACGTTCTCCTTATTTGAGTCCATTTTCTTTCCCAGGAGAATGCAGCCAGAACAAGTGCAAAGCTCTCAAGAAGGAAACGCAAGGCTCGTGCAGATTATGACAAAGATAACCGGCATTCAATCCAGGGGCCACCGGAGAAAGACTTCCACCAGTTTTCTCTTTTGGGGATGGTCCTAAACTATGATAAGGAAATGGACCTCTTTTGGGGCTACCAAATCAAGAAAATCTGTCCTTGCTCTCTTTTCGGCGGTTGATGGCCCAATTGTGTCGGGATTCTGACGTTTCTGTCCAACTATTGTTGCTTCAGCTACGTCCGTAGTGTCGATTCTTGTGTTGTGTTTGTCAACTCGACCGGAGGTTTTCTTTGTATGAGCCATACCTGTTATCAAGTTCATTGACTACTAAATGTTAGGTAGGAAAAACTGATATCACGATAAAACTTGTCTCGTTGCAAAGTCCGGGTATCGTCCATCAAAAGAAAATCCATGGTGATGCAAGACTGGACGATACAAGGAAAAAGGTGTGCTTCAAAACACGCTGCCTGACACGGGTGTGTCAGGTGATATGGTCATATGAAGCAACTGCCCGATTGGTCCTCTTGACGGAAAAACGTGTCGCCCGATAAGGCGTATCGGGCAAGCACGAACGGAAGTCGTGTCGTGATCCATATGTGTCGGGCGATAAGAAAAATCAACTAAGATCGTCAACCCGATACGCCGCGCGCGATAAGGAGCCGTGTCGAGAAAACAGGTTTTCGGGCTATACCTTTACTCTCTGAGACTCTCGCTCGGCACGAGAGCAGAAGCTAGCTGGCCGACATACGAGCAAAGGGAGGAATTACCGCATGATACAGGTAGGCTAGGAGAGTAAAAGTAATAGCCCGACACGATAAAACCTTCGTACTATTTATAGCAATCTCAACCGGGGGTAAACTGGTAGATCCGGGACGTGCGTCAGCCGTTGGGACAAGTCATTCTTGAGACGAGCGGTCCCATCCGTCTTATCGAGGGCAATTATACATCTTGCCCGATACGGTCGATCGTCGACTGGGAGTGTTGTCCGTCACGGCTTTTGCAATCCCCTGTATGCCGTTGCCCGATACGAGCGGTTCTGCGCACCGACAGAGATGCCGCCCGACACGATCAGTAAAAGGAGATACATGTTCGATACGCGGCCAGAAGAACTAAAACGAGGCGAAGGGAAAAGCGATTGACGGGTAAAACATCATTGGCTTAGGGTTAAGTCCCCAACCTCAGATAGTATTACTCCTCAATGCTTCGTGGAATAGAGCGGTGGCCCATAAAACAGAAGAGTCAGCGCATGTGTGCATGCACTGACTCGGGCCTTATTACAGTCCATAATGTTTATAAAGTTTGTTTGGAGGAAAGTAAAATGCATCCTATTCTAGGAAATAAAAGAAAGCTTGGGATGCCTCCCAAGAAGCATTGTAATATTCGTCTCCTGCTTGACGTCTTTTAGCTTCGTCACTCCTTAGTTTATGCCATTATCCTCTCGTGCAACTCGATCCTCATTCCTCTTGATCACTGTCCTGCCTTCTTTGCCGTTTCAGTATTTGACGGAATTTTTCCTGACATATTCTTTATTAACTCGGCCATTTGAGCTAGTTGCTGATCAATCTAGCATTGATGTGTCTTCATGTCCGCCATTTGTACCTGCAACGAGTTCAAAAAACCTAAATTCGATAGCGCGCTTTGCGCCAACTGGTTGTTAATAGTGTCTTGCCTTTTCACGAAATCAAACAGTTGGCCAACCACATCCGACTGGCTAGAAATATTATTATCATGTTCCTTGGTTGATCCTTGGTACTTGACTTGACCTTGGAAGTTACTTTTGTTTGTCTGGAAGGAGGTGTTTTTAGTGTACTGACTGGGTCCTCCCCTCTTCTCGAATGCTTGGGGCGGCATAGATGAGCTATGCAACTGATGTGAATTCTCGACTGTTTCCTTGTTGCCATAGCTGAAACCAGGGTGGTCCGACCTCTTAAAATTTACAAAGAGACATTTTCAGTCTCTTCAGCCTCAGAGTCAGAATCGCTTGACGCTTTCGGTCAGGTGTAGATGCATTTATCTACCCCATGGCCCCCTTCTCCACAAGTCACACACTTCATTACTTTTTCCACCTACTTCTTCCCTTTACCACGAGATTCCCTTAGTTGCTTGACATCTGTCGCTATCCTCTGTATATGAGAAGTTATAGACTCCAGAGTCTTGGATTCAAGAGAGGGTCATTCGCTGACCTTCTTAGCCTGCCCTCTGTCAGATCTATCATACTCAGCGCCGGCTTGCATCTCGGCCATGTTTTTGATGATCCTTTCAGACTTGCTCGACTTTTTCCCTAGGAAGTCACTTTCTGCTGCAGCATTTAGTGAAACCCTTTCGTCGGGAGTTAGATCGTTGTAAAAGGTGGTGACTAGGAAACCTTTCATGTAGTTATGGTGAGGTCAGTCCCTCTGATATTCCTGGTATCTTTCCCAGGAATCGTGGAGATTCTCGCTGGGCCTTTGCATAAAGGAGGTTATCTTTTGCCTATTCCTCACTATCTTCTCATTCAGATAGAATTTATTTACGAAAGCATCTTCTAGTGCTCCCCATCCGTTTCGAGATTGGTGGGGAAGTCCCAAATACCACGATAGAGCCTTGTCTTCCAGAGAGAAGATGAACCCTTGCAGTAAATGACTTCCTGGGGTACACCTCACATCTTAATTGTATCGCAGATATTCTTAAAGGCGTCCAGGTGATGATAAGGGTTGTCGTTCTTGGAGCTCCCTCTGAAGCTCTTATTTTGGATCATGGAGATTACAGACGGCTTGAGCTCAAAGTTAGTGGCGTTGAAACGTGGAATGATGACCGGGCACCGGGAATTGTTAGCCTTCGTGGAAGCTAACTCCCTCAGCGTTTTCTCTTCTTCTTTCGAATCATCATTGTCACTCCCTTCCTGGTGTTGATTCTGATTATTGTGATTCCTTCTGTGCCTTCGATGGTGACGACGTCTATGTCGGTGTTGGTCGTCCTCGAACTGCTCTCCTTCTAGATCTTCATGTTGATCATGGCCGTCATAGCGGTCATTTTCTTCAGGTGGAGGGGAGTTAGGTCTAGCCCTCCTTTGACGTTCACCCTCTGAAAGAGGTTGTTCAACACGAGGCAACATGTTAGGTTATGTCGATTCTCTGGTGAGCAAGGCGCCTTCCTTCTGAGTAGCTAGAGATAACGTGAAAAAGAATCAAGTTATAAAATTAGTTATTCTTAATAATACGAGTTATTCATTTCAGGCAAAGAATAATAATAATGAAAAAGAAAGAAAAAGAGTGTTGTCAAGCTCATTTATAAGCTTGAGGCACGGGAGTGTAGTTAGTGGATTCAGATTTGTCAACAATACCATTTTTCCTTGTCCTCGGCAACGGTGCCAAAAAGTTGACCGGCCTAAATCGCGCGTCCGAAAAGTGGAGGCAGATTTGAAGTAGTCGGACTTTTACATTTATAACCTGAAACCTTCTAGGCCCCCGCAACTTTGTTTACGGGGTCAAAGTATATATACGGGGTCAAACACAGGGACAAGGGTGGTAGTGTTGAGAATGCTGAATTGACACATTACACTCCGGTAAGGTAAAGAGATGATAAGGTTCCCCAAGGGAACAACAGGATAAGAACTATAAAATAAAAGAATTCTATCTACAAATGGAGATACGAGGAAAAATTAAGGTTTTGAGCATTTATCAGTTTTTAGGGGTTTTCGTGCAACGGAAACAGAGAGATAAAACTAATGCTAAAGCAAGGTACGGAGGAGAAAACTTCAGTAAAACAAGCGGCAACAGAAACATCCTGTACCTCTTCTCTCGAAGCGGGTACCTCTAACCAAGCTTCAACACCCCTTTCGAGGATGCTGGACTTAAGTTAGAGTGGGAAGCTTACTAAAGCAACTCTGATTCCGGGCACTCTCATACTCCAGAATTGGACCAAACACTAGAGCCACAACACCTCTCTCAAGGCTATTGCAATGGGAAAACACGATTCGGTAGCTAATCGAAACGCGATCCAAATGTACAAGCTATAGTTCAGATGTTATACACCGCAATCATCCAACAAAGATACTAAACATAAAGCAGCAGATAATTAAACTCTTAATTTCATTAACATGTTAGGGTCTGAGTACATTGCATGAGTAAAAGAAGTAAATGACATAAATAATAAAGGTAATTGTCGCCTCCTTGATTTAGAAGGACGACAGACAACTACAGACCCTCCAGCCCGATACCGGACAGGAGCCTTGCCCGATACGACCGTGTCGGGCGGCACGCCCTCTCGGGCGACACACCCATGACGGGCAGATGGTATCGTGCGAGACGCCCTGGCCCGATACGATCATGTAGGGCGGCACCCTCTCGGGCGACACGCCGTGACAGATGATACGTATCGAGGTTCGGTATCGTGTCGGGCTTAAAGTGACGCTTTAAGTATCGGTCACTTGTATCGGGTATCCTTATTGGCCGATATCGGCCTGCAGTGGTGCCCGGTACATCCCTAAGTGAACCATTCCCTCCCTCTCGGGATGAGGAAGTGCTCACCTAGAATCGCCCGACACAACCTTTGAGGCACGATACACTAGCTCTTGCAGCTTTCCTGAGTTGGCTTGCGCAGGGTTCCGACCCATCCCATCGGAGTCCTGTAGTTGCTATTTATAGGCAGCAGTTGGTGGAAGTTATGGTGCTCCGGGCGCCACGTGTTCTTCATCAGCTCCATTATTGTGACTTCAGGGATGCTCGATATGCATGTCACCTGGTACAAGGATGTCGGTCCATTGGTCGTCGTGACGAGTGGTGCCTGCCGGTGGGTGACCTGTATCGCCCGACACGCTTTGGCAGGCGTGGTGGGTTCGGCTCCCTGTCGGGTAAATGGTGTATCGTTCGTCCGCTTCCTCTTGCGCGTCACCCTCATATCACGCGACAACGTATCGGGCTGCCCTATCGGGCAGTGACTGTGTCAGCCGGTAGGTTGATAAGGAGCTGATGCAGGTGGAACGTGTTCATGGGTCGGGACGAGCCTTATTACTGATAAATGCGTTAAAATCCGAGGAAAACTCTGCAAAAGATGACAAATTTGAGTTAATAGAGTCGTGTGGCCTATTTATTCAAAAACACTATAAAAAGGAGAGGAAAACAGTTTAAAAGGGCATTTTTGATAACAAAATAAGAGCCAAAAACATCACAAAATTTGGTGTTATCAGCTAGACTTCAAGATCTTCTCCATACTCGATCAGTACGAGTCTGCACTATAGTGACATATGGTCAAACTACTAAACAAAAACATATAGTCTTGTAACCAACCCACCTTGGTACAGATCACAACACTAGCATCCAGGGTATTCAAACCCAATCACTGAGTTACAATCGCAGTTGTCCTCTAATCACATCATGTTATAATCATTGAGACATGTCCCCAGTCATTCTCAAAAAGTGGGCTAGGTATGACCGTAGCCATACTCATGAAACACTTGGTGTCAGGATGACAAGCACCCTACATAATTAACAGTATGTGCTCTGGGTTTCCCTTAGATATACTCATTTCACCATCTAGAAAGTTATAACACTAAATATGGTTCTATGGCACACAACACTACATGATTAGGGTTTCACATGATTAGTTATCTCCAATTGGGTAAATTAAGGTTGCATCAATCAAGTGGACAAACAAACCCTAATTTATCTTTAACAACATTGCTATATAACAACTTCAAAATGTATGAGATATAATATCTCTTCTCAATATCACAAGGCACTATTCACCTATCAATAAAAAGACTATACTTGTCATCACATCATCATTACATTGTACTATGCATTGCAAGAGTTTATCACCATCAACACATTATCATGGGATATTAATCCCTCTTTTCAGTATTGGAGGATATCACCTCAACTAGGCACTAAGCCTCTGCCAGGTCATAAGACCCATCACATCATTCTTGAGATTTGTTGTTATCTCAACATGCCTTATTGAGCATATAGGCATTACTCATGCCAAGAATCACTTGTGCCACGTCACATATACACCGCAACAATCATTAGTTATGACATCCATTTCACCTACAAGGTTAACATTATACAAATAGAGGGGGAATATGTCTCAATACACCATATACTTTTAGGTAAAGCATGCCATTCATTATATGTACCCTCAATTAAGGTTAAGTTTCATGCTTAACCGCATAGGGTTTCCAAGAACAAATTATTTTCCAATCTTCCAATTTCACTACCTCCCACAAGTTTGGAATATATAATGTTGTGCATTATTTATAATAAACAAGTCTACACATTCACATATTCATACTTCACGTGTTCCCTTATCAAGGCTCATAGTCATCACTTAGTATTAGTTAATCACATTCATATCACTCACAAGCTATAATATTCCATTAATGTGTATGATTAACATTATGTGAATAAAAGAAAGAGAGAATAGTCTCAGTAATCACTTAGTATTAGTTGATCATGCATACTCAGTAAAAGTAATTTGTCCTGAGATTAGGGTCAGTGTTCTTTACACATAACTTGATTAGAGTTTTACCTCATAAGTATTGTCACCAAACCTTAAATACACAATTTCCCACTTTATTGGAATTGATGTAGGATTGAGCAACATTACTAGGTATCACCATTGCATACATGTATATGTGTATTATCTTATTAGGTTATGTATGTGTTACAACCATGCATTATATAAACATATTGACCATGCACCCACATAAAGTCTCATCATTAAGTGACATGTATGTTATTACCCTCTACAAGTTATCAACCACATTATCATACTATGGAATGTCAAACCTTAGATTATGTACCTAGAGGGTTTTACTTCAAATTATACAAAGGCACTTATTAGATCACTAACTTATTCATATGATTCGTACACAATTACTAATGCCCTTTTATTTCAATAAAGCTTATAATCGTCATATGCACTTTATAAGGTTCACCCAGTTACTCACATGGTTGCAACATTAATCTTAACCATCTAGTTATGAATCATATGGAAAGGAATATAGAAGACACTTGCCATGGATTACAAACTTTCACTAAGGTGAACACATAAGTCTTACCATCTTATGATTAGGATTATCATATCATTACTTTACCACTAAACCCTACTACTATAACTTTCTACCTTATTGGAGAGTTTTAGATCTATGCATCATAATTAAGGATTGACCATTCATAGTCACATCATCTTAGATAGATCATCACACAATGTATTGACTATATCCATAAATAAGAGTATAGGTGTAACGTCCCACCATTACACATATATCAACTAATCAATTACATGACATCTCAATCTATCCCCTAACCGTAGATTTTAGTATCATCTTCTACTTAAGATATTAGTTTCACACTCATCATGTGATATTGGATTCACCACCTTCTCAGGATGTCAGGTTGGCATTAGCATAGGATATCGATTTATCATCAACCCTAGTTATCAATTTCATCACTTCCAAGGTACTTCAGCTTGACATCCATGTTGCATCACGATTTTCCCACTAGGTATATCAGTTTGCCTCATCAAAGTGTGTCTCAGTTTTCAACACCTTGGGTCATCCTTTTATATATCGATTTCATTACCTACAAGTGAGATCTCGGTTTCATCTTCTCCATGGGTGTCAGTTTATCCTTACTTGAAAGTGTGTCAGCTCCTCACTCCACAAGGTAGTATCTTGTATTAACTTTACTAGGTCATGTCACCCTCTTACTCAAGAAAGTGTGTTAGTATCTCTCGATAGGAGGATACCTCGATTTAGTACCTACATGGTGTGTCGACTTGACCTTATGAAAGTGTATCGACTATCCATAAACATAGTGTGAATGATTAACATTCTCAAGGTGTGTCAGGCTAGGAATCAACAAGGTATATTGATTTGTCATCCCTTGGTATGTTGACTTGGTACAAGACTTAAGATGGAGACTTAGTTCACAATATAGGGTAACAGTTTAAGCACTTCATATCGTCATGTCGGGTTAGCCCCTTTAGTGTTCAGTCGGGTTGTCATCTTCAAGCTTAGGATATTGGCCACAAACCATTACTATTGTTAGGGAACATCAACATCATCCAAGAAAGAAAGAACAAGATCTAAAATAGCAAACTAGATAAGTTTCCTTCATCAAAATGATCATCTAGATCATCGTCATCTATTAGCATGTAAAGAAAAAAGATTTAGACAAGAAAAGGAGTGAAATAATAGTGAAGGCTAAGAGTTATATAACCCACCTCAAGAAGGTCTCCATAAAGGGTTCAAGCTCCATGACTATAGATCTAATTAGATGTATATCAAGTTGAAGATGATCCATAAAGAGTCCCAAACGCGACCTCAACATTATCTCCAAGAAAGAAGAAGAAGGTGCCAATCTTATGATAGCTCAAGAAGGAAGGAAAGAGAGATGCTTCATCTGACATGATATATGACCTTAGATATGATATTTATTACTCAAGAACACCTTCATACATGGTATGATCCATGGATGAGAGAAGGGAAAGAATATGGGGAAGAGAGCTCAAAGAAGTCATTATCAAAGAAACATAACTTACTAAGATAGAAGATGAACAAGGAATCACCATGAGCAAGGAACTCTATCTCCAAAGATCCATGGGGACTTCTTCGAGATTCTCAAGCTCCCAAGCTCGTCCACCAAGAATAGAAGAACAATAATGGTTGAAAAAGATTCACTTGTTCGAAGAGGGAGGGATTATATACTTGACGGAAGAAAGAGAGATCAAAAGAGAGGTATTCTTAAGAGTCTAGGTGACCCTTGTCCATGTGAAAAGGCCATGTGCAACCACATTAGCTTAAAATGCAAGATATGGTGATATAATATAGGTAGTGTCTTGGAATCTTGGCCTCCTACCAAGGATAATACTTCTTCTAACCAATACACAACACCATACCAAACCGATACTCTATATTCTAAGGTCAAAACACACATCATCTATAGAACCTTATCACTACTAAGGATATCATCTCTTTCTTGAGATCCAAAATAGATTCCCACCTCTTTATATATCTTCTAGATGATGTAAAACAAGATAACAAGAACTCTAAAGGTGGTAAATTGCATGTTAACCATTTACTTTGGGTAAATTACAATTTACACCAAAACTAGCACACAAAGGACAAGCATCATTCACACATGCTCAACTTGAAACTTGAGCTCTCCACAAGGCACACCATAACACCATCCTCTCTTTTATGATGCTAAAGTACTATTAGAACGTTAAACATGTGACATATTGCAAGATACCCCTTATCTTGGGTAAATTGCACTCTGGTCCAAAATAAGAAAATATTGCTCAAACATCACTCAAACGGGACCAAACTTGAAACATAAGCATGTCACATGTTAGTAAAACACCTCAAAGGATTATATTGAAGTTCTAAACAACTTATTTATGCAAAAAATAGGGTATTCTTAAAATCCAGGTCAGGGTCCTTACAAAAACAATGAAAGGAAACAACAAGTTTAACCATTGAAATTAGATTATATGGAAAATTGGGAACTAGGTGAATAAAAAATAATTCAAGAATGAAAGTGGAACAATGCTACACTTGGTGATCCTTTTAACAAATCCATCTATGAAGGTGATAGTTTAATATAAGAATAAAATATCTGGAAGAGGTAAGAAGGTCTGGATTACTGGTTATGTGTTTGGTTGCACTGGAATCAACGATCTATCTAAAACTAGAAGCAATCATAGAGGACCCTGAGTCACTTTAGTGAGTAGCCATATGGGCCAAAGGTGTCACAATCTGTTGATCACCAATATGACAATCAGGGGAGGATGCTTCCATGTTGTTGTGAGGAGGAGAGTCTCCATACTATTGTGTAGTTTTATGAAGTCATTCAAACTCCTCCTTTATTAGGGAAACATGCATGGGTTGTCCTGTCATATTAGAAGACACAATGGTTGTTGGAGGACCTGACAATGATTTGAGTGGAATCTTGAGAAATATATGTAGAATCCCTACCGCACCTTTGCCCAAATTGAGTAGGGTACCCTTCTAGGAATAACACACACCCTCAACTTGGCATAGCTTGCCACACTAAGCACATTTTTTCACTCTCCAATGTGTATACTGTGGTCCTATCCATGAGGCATGGAAGCAACCACCATTGCAGTTTAGGATTTGAACACTTCAATGGGAGGGTTTGGAGTAGAAGACATCTTGGACTGGTATAGTCATGCATAAGCCTAATCCATGAGTGGAATGGTGGTGTCAACGAGAAGAAGTGTCATATTACAACATACTAGAGATGAAGATTTCTATGAAATTTCCAAATAATTACGATATCTCTCCCCTTGTTTACTTTAACAGATGTGGTGGGTGATACGGAATTTAATTGGTTTGAATGAACTTTTAGGGAATAAAAGTATTTTTGTAGAAAGAATGATCTCCTTCTTGTATAGAAATTTTTTTTGTCCATAGTATTGCAAAAATGTATGAATTTGTCCTCTTGCATGAATATCTTTCATTTCTTCCATCATGAGTTTGGAACTCATACGCCACATTTATTTAACAAACACATTAGGTTCCATACATTACCAAAGCCAATAGAGAACCCAAATATTTCCTGTGATCTATGCAGTATTGAAATCTTTAGGTACAATTCCATTTATGAATTTTAGTTTACCTTATGACTAAATCAAAATTTGAAAAACATTCATCCATAACTGAACATTATCACCATTGTGTTTGTAACAATGACATGGGACATGTGATAATATAAACTATTCCATTTTCAAACTGGGTTAAAAAATTGAAGTACTAGATAGGAGGCACAATATAGAAATAAATCTCCAAAATAATAGCACAGTAGGAAGAACAAAAAGCACTATAGGAAAACTAACATACTAGGAATAAGTAAAGAACTAATGGTATTTAGGCATTACATAAAAGGATAAAATCAAATGAATAAAGAGGTTGTGATATGAAACATAAAAAATCCCTAATTCAAATTAAGGCGCTCAACCTTATGGGATAGAGGAACCACATAGAGAGGAAGAATAAAGAAAACAGTGCCCTTTTTTGGTGGTTTATAAATTAGCATGAGGTACTTTGCTTCACAATTTTGGTTTTCCTTTTGTAGTTTAGATAGGTGGAAAAAGTACATGAGAAGAGGGATGTAGAGGAGGATCCACATTAGGTGAGCCTGATGGGGTGTTATGGCAAGGGGTTTGGAAGCCCACTGGTGGCTGGCTGGCACTACTTCCGCTATGGTTGCCTAGTGGTTGATGGCACCTTATCATTGGCTACTCCCTACTATGGGTGGAGTTGGTGCCCGAGAGGTAGAGGAAGAGGAAGAGGAGAAGACTAGAAGAAAATTAAGGAAGGGGGGAGAGGAAGAGTTGTGTGAGATTAGGGTTAGGATCTAATGTCTGATGCCATGTAGAAAGTACTAGCAATATTCTTAATAGTTTTTAATGAGGTGCTCAGTCTGCAATAAAAAGGAGTCTAGGGTTACATGGGTACACTTAAATGGGTAAATTAATCCTCACCTTAAGCATACATATGTATTGCCATGAACTACATATACAATGGCCTAAGTCGAATAATGATTAATCCACTTATTCTAACACTCGTATTATGGAGGTTAGGTCCTCTGACCTTCTTTCACTAGGGTTCACCATTTATGGAGCTTACCATATCACATGTCCCACACAAGCGCTCCTCTATAAAGAGATGGAGTCTTTTTTTAGTTTAGACCATATTTCACTTATCATTTCCCAACTTATACAAACTTGTGTGTGTACATTCATGCAACCCCACTAGCTTGTTGTAGCGCAAGTGCCTAGACAACTATCCATCACATCATATATGGTGCTAGACAATAAAAATAGCTTGAATACATTATTTCAAACTATAATGATCGCATGTCAAACTCATATTATCATAAATCAAACTTATTTATGCTAAATCTACCTACTAGCCTAACATTTATATTGATTGTAGACAATCCAAGTACTTCATCAATCATCTAGGAAGTATCATCTAGATTGACGTTGCATCTCATTCTCTTAAGTCACATGGACACCTACTACTTTTTTGCATTGGGTAACACCTTTATATATATACATATATATATATATATATATATATATATATCTGTGTGTGTATGTATATATATAGCGTGTGTGTATTTATGTATATATATGTGTACAAATATATACATATTTGAAATATATTTTCTCAAGCGTCTATGCAATGGAAAAACCACTACACTCCGTCAAAATGTAGCCAAAACTAAAAAAATGAGTCAGCACACACATCAAAAAGTTTAGTACCATGACACTAGAGAGAAAAAATAAAAACATGGTGTATTCTTGTATATCTATTCTAAGCACTTATTATGATCATTTGTTCACCTCCCTCACTATGCGAAACCAGTGTCACATACCATCTGACATTAGGAGAAATTGAAAAGTACATCAAGAATTACACAAGTCCACACCTAGTTCTAGAACATCTAGGTTTTAGAACCTAAAGTATGAGTCTTATATAGACAATATACATAAAATTTTTAGACATTTATGTTTCCAAATTTGTATTACTTATTGTTTCATGAGCAATTTCAAGGTGTTTTGGCATTATTCATGCTCTGATATCAATCCTAACATCCCAACATGTTCAACCTAAAATGTTACTATCATTATCCCAGTTCATCATATACAATTAAAAACTATGCATAATTGTACATTAACAATCACAAACCACATAACAATATATAATACATATATGTAGAAAATTTGCATGACTTTATTATAAAGTTTGATAATGTATCATTGTTAAACTAAAAAAGAACATACACAACACTTTATAACATTTACAAAAACTTTTTTTGAGACTTGCTCAGATAACTCATGACTTCACCCTTGGATCCAAGTTATATCTAAACTGAAAACATTCAAATAGGGGGGAAAGTTAGTACAACTATTCTCATACATGGTACCCATGGAGGAATATCTACTAAAAGGAAAAAGAATAGTTAAATAACAAAAATTAGTAGGATATTTTTTTGTTAAAATAAATAAAATTTAATTTGAGAAGAGTTTTTATTTGAAAATCAAACTTTACATTAATTATTCTATCTATAGCTTACCACTCTTGCAATGGACACTGTCTAACTCTTTATAGCGATGAAGAGGGAAACATAAATATTTTACCACCCAGGAATTGACCACTCTCTATCATTTATTCAGTGAATAAGAAGCCAACATCAATATGTTTTCACCTAGGCAATGTCCATTCCCTATAAAGGGAAACAATATGTATTCCCTTAGTTTCTCAAGAAGTTTCACCCTTATTTACTTGATGGATATAGTCTCATTTATATGAAGTTTCATTAAATATATAGTATACCAAATGACATATATAGAAATGTAAAGATCTAATGTAGTAGAATATGCCAAGCAATATCATATAGGTTTGAACATTTTGAGTGGAAACATATCATGCATCTAGTCCCAATGGACTATCCCGTCATCAAGGAGGATAATCCCACATACCTTGGTTCAAGTTCCTACCAATCTTGGGAGCTACACAGCAAATTTGGACCTTGTCAAAGAATATTGCCACAAACATATATCATATTCATATTATAATCATTTGGAGGTCTTCGTAACCCATCCATTTAGCCATGGTTAACATTACTTACCAAAAGATATCAATTCCTACAAATATATAGATTAGGATTTTGTACTATTACCTATAAAGGATATTTCTAAATAAAATATTCTTAAAAACCAATATTTATGAAAATAAATGTTATTTTGTGAGAAGGATTCTATAGGTTAAGATTTCTTAGATAGAAAGAACGAAAAGAATATGAATAGTGTATATATAATGACCAAACAAGAGTTTTACCAATGGGTTTTGTAGTCAAACTATAGTTTTACTAAAAATAAGTTGGGTCCTTTAATATCTTAAAATGTTGGAGAATAACTCAATTGATTTTTTTTAAATAAAGTCTACCAATCATCATGGGTGAACACGTGCCTAAAAACAAGTTTACAAAGGTTGGGGTTGTTCATCCATTATTATTACAATGAGTATATCAAACAATAAAATTTGCACTTCAAAAATCACTACAATAGGTACAACCTGAATTTCAAGAATCCAAACATGAAAAACATATATCAATTTGGATTTTATCTAAGTTAATTGATCACCTAAAATACTAAATGCATAACTTAATAAAACAAATGAGAAGTATCTACACCATCGATATTGGTTGCAAAATAACCAACAAGATAACAGTTTCTCCTTTTTGATGAGGTTAAAATTTCCATATGATAACTTTAATATATCCAATTTCATAATTTTATACCTTTTGTACCTAGTAAAAGAATTTTATCACATTAAAAAATTTCTAATTATCAAGGTAGATAGAGATGGTCCAATTTAGTAAATAGTAACCAAAGAGAACCCCTTGATTACATATACATATAGAAAGGTGTAAGGAAATGCACATGCTCAAATACATAAGAATATGCTATTTGAAATTACATTACATAATACACAAAAAGCCACAATGGACCAGGTAACAAGGAATAAATATGTCCTAGATAATGGAATCCATTTTAGATTCGTTCACTATAAAGAGAATCCATGTGAGAACAAACCCAAAAAAAATAACAAGAAATATAAGCATAATAAATGAATATGTCAAGTTAGATCACACGCTAAGCTCCCTCCTAAACACATAGTCATCAATAAACATTAGCTCAAAAAGTAACTAAGAACCAAGATGAAAATATTCCATAAAAATCTTGAAACTTATTTAAATCATGTCAAATATGTCATTTTGATACCCAAATAACATATTCCCTAGAAAAAAATTAATTATCCATGGAGAAATTTAAGTTGTGAAGAAGCATGGAATGAAAATATTTTAATCAAATTTTACTTCAATGGACCTTCCCTTAGTCTAAGCATACATTGACATATGAGCACTATGTTTTCGTCATGTTAGATTATAAAAAGCAATCACACACACAGACATATATACACATACACACATGCACATAATCAAATACCATATATGTTAGGAATGGATTCTAGGAACCCTGACCATGTCACTGTTAGTATTTCTTTTAAGAGGGAAAGAAACATGCCATTGACCAAAAGTGAGCTACTAACAGTAAGTAGGTCCATTTCTCTTCATACGATGAATTTCATTTATAATAGCATATCCAAGACCACCAATATCAACATGTCCATGGTGTGTATGCAAGGTATTGTAACATTTTTCTACCACTTAAAAAGCTTTCTAAATAATTGTTATGTTTTTCATGATCCTTAATTGTGGGCTCTGATCTCCAAAACACGAGATAAACTTAGCGGAAACGATTCGATTAATGGCGGAATGCAAAAAATCACGAAAAATTTAAAACTTTTTGAGGAAAGATCTTGAAAACATGAGACTCCATTCATAAAAGTATGATAAACAGTTTACATCTATGTTAAGTCACTTCTTGAGTGATCATATACAACCATGTACAAAAATCTCAAGACTCCAAAGTTCAAAATCTCAGATCATCTAACTCCAAGGACCTGAGTGTACAGAGACAACATAAGACTCTCCAACTAACAGACTGGACAGCTAGGGTATCCACCTGAGGCTCACTGCTGCCCCTGGTGCTGCTGCTCCTGGTACTGCTCTCCTGCAGACTGGTTCCTTTGTCCTCGACGACCACCTAAAAGTTTGAAGTCTACGGGGTGAGACAATTACAAATAATTGTCCCAACGAGAGTTATAACTCCTCGCCAGAAGCTTGCTAGAAAAAGGAAACAACATAAGCAAGGTAGTTTGTCCTGCAAAAGCGGACTTAAGAGTAGATAAAGCAACATTTACTTCTATGCAGAAATATGAAGAACATGCAAGCTAAATACTTAACTGAAACATTATAATCAATGTAGTACCAAGCATTGTTTCTCGTTGTTCAACCTAAGCAGATATGCTACTCGGCTGATTACATTTTACATACAACATTATGCCCTGTGGAGATGAGGTATACCGCTCATACTCCAACCGAACACTACTAAGTCGCCTCAGTATCATACTAGGTCATCGAAAGAGCCGGATTCTCATGACCTCATCTTCCTCAGTCAGGTTGAGGATCGACATGCAGGACATCCAGTGTCTCTGCTACTATAGCTCACCAGGGTATTCTAGTCCTTTGCTATTAGAGTCACAGTGGCATCCTGTACTCTCTTCACCATCGAAAGATTTCATGTTTATCTTCATCGATGTGGCATAATAGATTCCTCGGGTGAATAGTGATACATCATTCTGGCATAAACACATAGTATAGTGCTGATGGATTATGATACATCTACATCAACTCCTATACTAGGATGTAAGGATATGCACGTCCATAACCCCCACATACTCAAAAGTATGTGCTCTAGGAGTTCCCTTAGGAAAACCTATTTCACCATCATTTAACACCTAAAAATGATGGATCTATGATCAGGGCTCTACATGATATGGTTATACTTGATTAGTTAGGTACATTTCAGTATTCTTTTATCATCAAGCAGGTTTCCAAGAAATTAACTACCAAACACAGTAATGGCAGAAGAACACTACATGTATCAAGTTTAGTTCACATCAACTATCAACAGGATGTCAATTCATCACAGGTCATCTAGTTAGCATGACCTTGATGTTACTCATGGCTCTTACAGCCCATCATTCTCATATGTGCCTCATAACTTAGGCAATCATAACATATATCTCTATTCACAAAGCCTAAAAAATGCTTTTTATGAATATAGTGTCATAACCCTTACCTGGTCATGATTACCTCTTATAAGAACCTGCATAGTCAATTCAACTGATAACAATAAACAATTTATCTCCAGGACAGCAATTTATAAAGCAGAAATAACATTCATCGCATCATCCTCAATTAGGGTTTACTATTCATTCAACATGTCACAACCCTAGAATTAGGGTTTACTATTCACTTCATAGTGAATTGGGCTCATGGCATTACCATGTATGAGATTATCATCCTTGATGCCTTCAAATTAGGTTAAGATTCATCAATTATCATAATTAGGGTTTTCATGATCTCACATAGGTGGATCATACCCTAATCATGCACATTCATGTACATTGAAGGTACTTTACTTGAATTTCAACCATTCATGGGACCTTCTCTCTCCTCTTACTAATAGGTGGTGACTACATCATTCTAGGTTAGGTTAGATCAAGTCAATTTTGATTAACATAAGCTAATTCACCACTATCAAGTCATTAGGGTTCGGTTGATCAAGCGTGTCACCTACTTGAACCCTTCAAGGGCACATTGGTAATGTACACCTTCATTCACCACATGGTTCAATCTATTAGTCACTTAGCCCCTCAATGTCTTTAGGTACCATTAGGGTTTAGATTAGACCACCATTGGACAAATTACACCTTCAAACTATTAAGCAAAAACAGCCCTAAAAGTCTCCAAACGGTTTCATCCCTCAACCTCCAAACGGTCTTGAGACCGTTTGGGGGCGTTGACCGTTTGGGCACTTGACCTCCAAGACCACATGGTCACCAAGACCGCATGGTCACCAAGACCGCATGGATGCATTGACCGTTTGGAACCGTTTGAAATGAAACGCCCTTGAGATCGATTGGGTCCAAACGACCTTGAGATCGTTTGAGCCCAAACGGTCTTGAAACCGTTTGGTCCAAATGGGCTCAAAACCGCATGGACCTCAAAAGTGCATCCAAGGTTGTAATTGATTAGGGTTTTCCATGTTGAAGCCTTCAATTGGCCACATTCTTGCTAATCACTTGTCAATTGAGTTAATTAGGGTTATCCTTAACTAATTGGACATTCAATTGACCCTCAATTGCTAACCAATTGGGGTTGAAACCGATTGAATTAGGGTTTATTAGCAATTAACCATCAACATTGATAATCATGGGTCTAATTGAAGTTGAACCTATCAATTGGCACTCAATTGGGCCCAAACATGGCCCAAACGGTCTTGAGACCGTTTGGACACGCTCCAAATGGTCTTGAGACCATTTGGACACCCTCCAAACGGTCTTGAGACCGTTTGCCCAAAGTTCCACCAAAATCTAGGTCAAGTTGATACAGGTTGAACCCTAATTAGGTCTAAAATCATCACTTTTATTCAATTCATCATCCTACTGTGATTGGACCTTCAATTGATCAAATTACCTTAACCCCAGACCTCCAAACGGTCTTGGGATGTCACCAAACGGTCTTGAGACTGTTTGAGTGAACCCCCAAATGGGGTGAACCCCCAAACGGTCTTGAGACTGTTTGGGCCCTTCAACCCAAAGTTCACCAAAATTGGTCATTGAAATCAGCAATTTCAACCGATTAGGGTTTAGAGGGTTGAGGTGCCTTCAACTTGTGATTGGTTTGAAATTAGGTTTCAATTATTTGGAGGTGTTCAATTCAACATGTGTACAACAGACCTACAAATGGTCTTCCCTTGGTCAACCTTACCAAACGGTCTTGAGACCGTTTGATTCCAAACGGTCTTGCAAGACCGCATGAAATCAAACGGTTGTGAGACCATTTGATTTCAAACGGTTTGCAAACTATTTGGACCAAATGGTCCAAGGTCGTTTGATAAAGTTACCTAGGAAATCATGCCCATCTTCTTCAACCTCAAGACAGGTTGGTTTTTCCATGGATATGCTTGCAAGAAGGCAAGGAGGGTTGAGGAAGAAGAAGAACTAACTACTACAATTAAGAACAAGTATATGCATTAAGAAGCAAGAGGTTTAGAGATATAAAACCCTCCTTATGGTCGTTCCTAGAGCTCCAAGCTTTCAAGCTCTCAAGTCTTTAATGGCACCTTGAGCTCCACTGGTCGGCCAAAGTCTTTTCTCCAAGGAAAGGTTGGGGAAGATCGGCTAGAACAAGAAACCTAAGTGAGATAACCACAAAACCAACCTTATAATCCACTTTCCTCCATGAAACCGAGCTAGAAGATGGTATATTCTTACCTTGGAACAAGTTTATTGTCTCCTCTAGATCCCAAGCTCTGCCTTGGATGGACCAAACAAGGTGACAAAAGAAAGAGTGATGGGGGTACGCTCACTTGTTTGCAAGGAGGGTAGTTTATATAGCTTGGACTAGTTTCATCATAAGGACCTCTAGTTTTCTCCATTTCTCATCTAGGTCCCTCCTTTCTTCCTTACACGTCCCTCTTCCTTTTCTAGATGAAAAACTTATTGAAACAAGGGTTTTAAGGCAAGGAAGGTCATCTTATCATTAAGGTGCACATATATAAGGGTTTCTTTACTTATAACTTGGTGATTCCAATACAAAGGTTGTTTATCTTATCTGATTAATTAATTGAAGTGCCCCCTTCATCATTTATACTCTAAATGATGTCAAGAGTCACACAAGATACTCTAGAAGATGTATTTTACAAGTTGCATTGCATATTTTGGGTAATTTGCACTTTACACCAAAATTAGGGTTTCAAGCACAAGGATTGCTCCACAGGCCGCATCTCGATGCCCAAGCTTGGAGAATCCATCATACCTCATCATATTCATCTAGGTGATGTCTCATCTCTAGAGGAACATCTCAACATGTGAAAATTGCAAGTTAACCCTTCTAGCTGGGTAATTTGCACATAGGTCCCTACATAACAAAACATTACTAATACATTGTTTAAAAAGGATATAAAAGAGAATGTATGTTCCTCGGGAACTTAATTACATGCCAGGGGATAATCACAAAAGTTTAGTTACATATTTAAGCAAAACTCCTAGGGTTAACTTGTAACCCAGGTCAGGGATGTTACAAATCATCCACCCTTTACAAGGATTTCGTCCCCGAAATTGATAAGACATATTAAGAGAAAAGAGCGGGGTATTTCCTCCTCATTTCTTCCTCTAGTTCCCAAGTGGCTTATTCAACACCATGATGATTCCAGAGGACTTTCACAAGACTTATATCTTTCTTATTTATCTTTTTAATTCTGTTATCAAGGATCGACACTGGTCCTTCCTCATATGTGCAATTCACTACCTAGGTCTAGGTCGGTTCCACCGTCGTAGTAACCTATACCCTAAAATAGGTGCATTATGAACGATATCTCAGTATCCACCATTAACTTTACACCACCTTGGTCAAGGGGTTTTTCGATTAATGTGAATTCCGTCTCTTTTCAGCCGTTAATCCTTCTTTCAAAGTGATTAAGGGCATTAGGTCATTATTATGGTGATCAAGCATAACAATATATTGAGAAAACGAAATTATACCATGGATCTAAGAGATAAAATATGAATTACTGTTATAAAATTGTCATACAATGAATTCCCGGGCTACTCCCGGTCCTAAATATGAAGGGGATTAGCCCCGCATGTTCATCTCAAACAAGTACAAGGTAGAGATAGGGAAAATCATGTGAAAAACGTGAATTGAGAGGTGAAACCCCTGAACGGAGAAGAACCGGTTGATCCTTTGCGTAGAACACACACTCGCCCGCCTTTCGGTGGTGAAATCCATCTTCTACGGCGTCTGAATCAACTGGTATGAGCTTCTGGCCCCCGTTCTCCTCTCTACCGCTCCTCGGTACTCGTGCAATGGCTAATGAGATGATCCCCCCGTTTGGGCGGCTGTCATTAGGTATATCTCCCTCATTAGGTCGCTAATTAACCACGACCGTCCGATTAAGATCATTCTGAATCAAACACATATCTTACAGTGTCGATACCATCGACGCGGGTCGATGGTATCGACCCAATGTGGTAGTGGCAGCCCTTCTTTCCTTTCGTCTGAGTGCCTGATGTAGTCTCGATACCATCGACGAGGGTCGATGGTATCGACTACCCTGTAGCGACGGCTTTGTCATTTTGTGTCGCTGTAGCCTCCATGCGTCGATGGTATCAACTTTGTGTCGATACTATCGACTGCTTCTTCGCCAGCAACCTGAAGGTGGCTCGATACCATCGACATCCCTGTCGATAGTATCGACTTTTTGCTGATACTTGCGGCTGGCAGCCTGTGGTTCGGTCGATGGTATCGACCTCCGTCGATGGTATCGATGGAAGCAGATACTTGTTTTTCCTGAAATTCAAACACGAAACCACATAAATTCACACAAATAATAATATTTTGACAATTAATGCTCAAAACGATGAAATAAAGGGAATTTGACATAAAGTAGTAGCAAAGACCAAAGTGGATGAATTATGCAACATTAGCCATAAAAATGACTAATAAAAGCATAAAACACATATCAAACAAGTCTATAAAAGCGACTCAAAATCATCGCATCATGGAACCTATGGTGAATGAATCCTCTTGAGATACTTCATTGGGCACACCAGATTTCATAAGAAACACATCCTCAAAGAATGTTGCATCATGCAATCCCACAATTTTTTTTACCTTAATGTCAGCGATATCAAAATTTACAATCAAGAATCTATAGGCATACCTTGTCTCTACATACCCCAAGAAAATGTTATCAACAGTATTCAGTCCCAATGTCTTCCTATTGTGTTTAGGGAGAAGTACCTTGGCAAGTGTTGGCTATGTGCGTATGTTTTAATATTTATAACTCAAACACTACCCTACAATTATACCGGTGCATGTTGTACATAGAGGCTGTTCAAGGAGTAAGGTATTGTTAGGCGTAAGAGTATTAAACTTCAATAATCTAGATATTTTTAACAAGAGATGTTTTGTTTAGTTAACTAAGCAAACAAAGGAAATGAACTATAATAGAAAACACTTGTATTAAGGATCAATTTGGATTAGGGATTCTTGAGGATAGGATTTCACATACACATCATAACATGAAGAACAACAAAGAACACTAACAATAACACAAGGGAGGCATGTATCATACACCCACCTCCCGGTAGTGTAGCAACAGTCCTAACTTTGTATACCACTCTCATGGATATACTTAGATTCAGACTACAAACCTTTATTCCCCAACACATCCCAGTCACTCTCGTGGTCAAGGTAGTGCATCTAAGGTATATCTCCTTACTCCTATGCACATATTCCTAGATTATACAAAGAGCATAAATCAAACATACAAGGTGATAACAAATCATGTAAGAAGAATTAAACACCAACTAGCATTATATATACAATTCGTGTTCAACAATGTTATGACATGGGAGTTACTCCCCCATGCCCAAGAACAAGAGATATACTTGTCATGTCTATAGAAAGTAGATACAAGCAGTAGAAAGTAGTGCTAGACATCATAATAGAAGGAAATAAACTTGGATGTCCATGGAAGAAGGAAGATGGACTCAGAACTCTAGTAGTCACAAATCCATCATTGCTGCTAGAAACTCTCCAGAAAGCTTCACTTCTAAGTGGAGAGAAGAGAATGGAGGAGATCCTTGTTGCAATTGTTGGATAAGAAGGAAGAAGAAGAAATTTCCCTCTCTAAGAAACCAACTTTTCTCCCTTGTAACACCTCCAACTCCTCCTAGCTATCCCTTTCTTGATTCCCGCTCCAAAATATCCAAAATCATCTGTGATAACTATCCCAAGATGGATTGGATATGTATATATAAGTGTGAGACAGTTAAATTTGTGTTTGAGTGAAATTTGAAGGCCAAATGACATGTCTTATGCGACAACTAAACTCTAGATTGAGTTCTGGAAAGTTACCCAGCGTGTATTTAATAAGACATATGGTGTCTTTATTAAGACACAACGTGTTGCGGCAAATATGGGAGTTTTGGGTTTAATTTCTAGATTGAGACACGAGGTGTCTTTAATAAGACACGACATGTCTTTATTAAGACACATGGTGTCTTTATCAGTTTCAACAACATAAATTTTATAAATGTCTAGATGATTGAGGAATGTGTTAATGGATGTTATGATGGCATTTTCTCCCCATTTTGATGCCAAATTGTTGTACCTACAAACCAAACCATAGAGCAAATAAAGACAACAATAAAGTGGAAAATCTAGCATGATTAAGAGTGATTATGGGGTGAAAATGATTTGAAAACACAACCAAAAGTGATCCAAAAGGCGATATAAAATACACACATCAAATCCCCCTAAGCTTAAACCATTGCTTATCCTCAAGGAAATAGAGCATAGACACATAAATGAATGAATTTTCAAGTTCATACATATATCAAATGAAATGATAGATGTGTATAAGACCAAACCAACCATGATCAATAGGTTTATTCTCATAGCTGTCAATTCAACTTAAACACCCAAGAAAGAGATTTTTAGTTTAGCAGGACTGGTCACAATTAAATGAATCAATTAATTAAATAACACTAAGTAGAATTTGGATGACCAAGCCAAACAATTAGTGGACGTGGAACTCAAACTCTCAGCTATTAAGGATATAAATGATGAAATCTTAGTTGAAATTAACAATTTTAGTTGTATTCTTTCCCAAAAATGATATGACAATGGATTACAAGTTCCAACACTCGGCTGCTAATGTAGGCTTATGCACACGTGGAGTTCTAGTTGGGGTATTTTACCCTCTTTTAAGACATACCACCTAATCATTGTGTCCCGATCAGACTTACACTAGGCTAGCATGATATGTGGGCGGTTAGACATCTTTTATGGGGTATGAGGGTGAAATAAAACTACACTACACTACCGTACGGCTTCTCTCCCCCTAAGTTTGAAATTTGCAGTGTCCTCACTGCATATAAAAACTCAAGAGGATTGCAACTAGATACCTATAATGGTGAATGATGAAGATGGAGATCCATTGCTTTGATTTGAGGCTGGAAATTGTTGTGTTAAGCATGTACACCTCTTTGTCAATATATCTTTTATTTGCCCCAAAGATCGATGCTTGTGATTTGCAAGAGGAATAGTCATCTGGATTTCAATGTTGTATGTCCCTTCATTCTCTTCTTTAAAATAATCAACATATGATTGAAAGAGAATTTTGTCATCACCAAGCATTGTATCAAAGATGTGTTGTGAAGGGGCACTTGTCTTGTTTAAAATATCATCATTAGAAGCATATGCATATTTCTTTCTTTGAGCTTCAACATCATTGCCTACATTAGAGTCAACAACTTCATGTGATATTGTATGTGATAGTGAAGAAGATTCCTCTATAGCAGCTCCAGACCTCAAGGTAACTGATGTGAATGTCTCCCTTAAATCTATTTGTGGTTGATTAGGCAAGGAAAAAGAGGGTTATTTTTAATTGGAAAGAGCTTGTTGAGCAATTTGATTCTCCAACATCCTAGTGTGAGTGTAAATTCCATCCACCTTAGAAGAAAGTTGTGAAATAGAATCCTTTAACATCTCCCTTTGTTGACAAAGCTCATCATTTTGCTGGATTTGTGTTGAGATAAAAGTCTCAAGCATGGACGTCCAAACTCAGCTTGGGCTGTAAATATTATTGGTGCTAAATACAATTGTTGTTGACATTGTTGTAGAGCTCTGGTGTCTCTTCAAATTGTGATGGCATGGTAAAACATGAAGATTGAGTGTGTCCTGATGGTGCACATGCATTGCAAATTACTTCAGTGGCTTGCTTTTAAAAAATAGAGCTTTTTTTAGGATAAGTCAGGAGGCTATTTTATTCATCTTTCCCTCCTCTTACAAGCCAATACGGAAACAACTTACAACCTTCTAGATTACTTCGAGAATTAAACTTGGAGGTACTACATCCATTACATTTCTCACTAACTGCAATATCGTTAATACATTCGGGAGGTATAGGTAAATCAAAGCACCCACCCTGTTGCTTTTGGTATTCCTTTTCCAGCCTATCAACCATCTGATTGCAGTTCCTCGGAATGTAATTTATGCTCCAATTTTGATGCTCCCTAAGGGCCTGCCTAATCCAAAGAAGACATTTCATATATCTAGGATACTTCTCCTCTCCTGACTGAAGTGTGTCCACAAGCACCTTGCGTCGGTCTCAAGAATAAGACATGGGACGTTGTTTCTGTTGGAAATCGTGAAAGCAATGTCCACTCCCTGAATCTCTGCATGAAATGCAAAGCTAGCTGTGATGCTTCTAACGTGACCATCTATCCATCTTCCGGTATAGTCTCTAGCTATAATGGAAACAGTCACTTTTCCAGGTTTCCAGGATGCATCCGTGTTTATTTTAACATAACCTTGCATAGGACACTTCCAATGATATTCTTCCTTCCTCGTCTGATGTTCAATATTCATGCACCGGGCCTTATCTATCAACATCATCTCATTTTTAATCATTTGCACTTGCCTATCCACCAGGATGGTCTGGTTTTCGAACACTTGTTGGTTACGCCCCTTCCATATGAACCAACTAATTATCAGGAAGCGTTTTCTCGAGTTGGGCTCCTTTTTCATCTGCTTGTTCACCCACGAGCTATCCTCCAGCTGACCGAACTCATCCATCTCTTCTCGATGCAGAAAACATGCCCAAATCGCCTTTTTGCTTGATCACAATCTCTAAGCGCGTGGCATAAGGTTTCGTCATGGGCTTGGCATCTGCTATAGGTAGCAGTAGCGCTCATGTTTCTTCTGCACCTTCTGCTGTTGGTTAAAAGTGCATCATGCATAATGAGCCAACCAAAAGTTCTGAATTTTGCAAGCAGATTCATCTTCCACAACATATCCCATTCTCCGTCCACTTGGATTTCTCTATCTCCCCTCAAGAGGTTGTAGGCAGATTTTGTTGAGTATTTTCCATGTGGGGTACTAGTCCAGGTTCTCATGTCTGATCCTAAGCTGGCTGTTGGCGGCTCAATTTGTAGTATTTTCCTGACAATTGGAATCGGCAACCAGTACTCAAGAAACTCTCTATCCCAGCTCCCATTATCTAGCACTACACTTTCAACAACCATGTCTTTAATAGAATCAGGCACTTCTCGCCTTGCAAGATCGGTCAGCTTTAGTTTAGGCTCAACCCATTCCTCCTCCCAGAAGAGGATGCTGTACCCATTCAAAGGCATCATAACGGAGTTCTCATTGATCAGAAATTTACATTTGAATGTGGCAATGGCTAGTGTAGATAGATTGGTAATCTTCACTCCGTTATATCTATTGTACTTATCTCTCATATACACCAGATGGATTTCCTGTTGGTCACGATGTCCCAAGCATTCTTGGCAATCAAGGCATTGTTCCATTCTCGCATTGACTTAAGACTGAGGCCTCCATTGCTTTTTTGGCATGTTACTTTGTTCTAGGCAATCAGTGAAATAGGATGAGCTTTATGTCCTCCCCCCATAGGAACCTCCTAATGCATCCATCAATACGATCACACAAGCCCAGTGGCAGTGCCACTGTCTGCATAGTGTAAGTCAGAATGGTTTCCAATACTGACTTGGCGAGGCAACTTCTTCCAGCTAGGGATAAGAATTTTGTAGCCCATCCATTAACTCTAGCATCAACTCTCTTCAGGATGTCTGAATAGATGTCCTTAGTAATTCTCTTGTGGATGATCGACACTCCTAAGTACCTTCCAAGGTCACATGTCTCATTGAACATCCCTATATGGTTTATTATTCGCCTGGTTCTCTGAGGGACACTAGTCGCGAAGAACACTTGAGTATTGGTGACAAAGATCGTTTGGCCCGATGCTCTATCAAATAGATTGAAGCATTGTTTGATGTTCCTCATCCGGCTGCTCGTTGCTTCACCAAACAGGATGATATCGTCTGCAAAACAAAGATGGGATATATTCCTTCCATTCGTTCCTAGTTTGGCAGGCTTCCACTTGCCCTCGTCCACAAACTTCTGAATCAGTTGGCTGAGCCGTTTGATGCACAAGACGAACAAATATGGTGACAGTGGATCACCTTGCCTAAGTTTGTGACTCGGTTTAAATTACTTTGTAGCTTTTCCATTCCACAAGATAGAGCACTCCCCTGTACGAATGGAGTTCATGATGTAAGCTATAATGTTAGAAGGAAGATCAATCTTTAGAAGCACATCAACAATAAAGTCCCACGAGAGTCTATCATATGGCTTGGCGAGGTCAATTTTGATTGCCATCGTTTTGGCTGTAGACTTCTTTCTCATCATAAAAATAACTTCTTGAGCTACCGCTATGTTGTCGGTAATACGGCGGCCTAGTAGAAGGCACTTTG
This sequence comes from Alisma plantago-aquatica, assembly GCA_963693085.1. Taxonomy (NCBI): domain Eukaryota; kingdom Viridiplantae; phylum Streptophyta; class Magnoliopsida; order Alismatales; family Alismataceae; genus Alisma; species Alisma plantago-aquatica. The sequence goes on from OY856411.1 coordinate 990,344,249, forward strand.
AGCATTAGAAATCCATTCAGGTAGATGTGTCTTCAACCTTTCAACCACTACTTTGGAAATCATCTTCAGGCAAAAGTTATTCAAGGATATCGGCCTCAGCTGGTCACAGCTTATAGGGTTCTGTACCTTAGGGATCAGCACGATGGTAGACTTGCACATGCTGTTGCTCAGAGCGTCTCCCGCAAGAGCTCTTTTTACTGTGGTGACAACAGAGTTCTTTATAATGTCCCATTTATTTAGAACAAAAAGACCATTAATTCCATCAAGACCAATTGCTTTATAAGGATTCATCTCTCTCACAACCTTGTGGCATTCCTCTTCAGTAGGTTCTCTCGCAACCAGATACCGTTGAGATTGAGAAAGTTTCTTAAAAATTGCTAGTATGTGCCCCATCGCCTCAACTTCGGGGATGCCTGTTTTGGACTGCATGTTTTTGAAATTATTCCGCACCATGTTCACTAGCTCAGACTCCTCATGAATCCAAGTTCCTTCATTGTTCTTGAGCATAGTGATGGTATTGGACCTGCGTCTTTGTTTAACATAGGCACTATAAAATTTAATGTTACAGTCTCCATTACGCAGCCAATCAATGTGACTCTTAAGTCTCCATTCTTCCTCTTCCTCCTTCAAGATATTGTCTAAGGCAGCTTTCATATCAATACAGATTCCATCCATGATTGGATTATAGCTCTCAGTGAGCTCCTTTTCAAGCTTATTTATGTTCCGTAGAATTTTAGCCTTGGTCTTCCTTTGGATGTTGGCATGGGTCTTTTCCCAGTTAGACATATCAGTTTTGGACGTTTCAAGAGCTTCATAGAAGTCCGTCTTGGCATTCCACTTTTCTGCAAGCATCCTCTTAAAGCTCTCATGTCTAGCCCAGCTAGCTTTTGCAGTGAATCTCCTCGGACCCGATGGTGAGCAGTAGCTTTTCAACAGTAATGGATTATGATCCGATTGGAGTCGAAGAAGATGTTCAACGTGAAAATTCTGATACTTTTGTATAAACTCGTTGTTAGCAACAACTATATCAAGCCTCTGTTGGAGCATCCCCCGTTTAAAGGTGAACTTAGGACCCGAAAAGCCAAGGTCGCTTAACCCAGCAGCAATCAAAGTTTCTTGGAAAGTGGCTTCTTCAACATGGTTGTAATGTTCACTGCCCATCTTCTCATGTGGGTAACATGTAGTGTTAAAAACTCCTAACATTAACCATGGTTTGTCGAAAGTCTCTCCCATCTTAATGATACGCTTCCATAAGAGTTTTCTGACAGTATAGTGCGGATTGGCATAGACAAACATTATAAGCGTGGAACGGTTCACAAAGCAAGTTACAAAATGTCTGTAGTAATTGAGGATTTGCACATTACAGTCTTGCTCCCTCCAACAGACCCATATTCCTCCTACGAAGCCTTGAGCTTCCACTCTGAAAGAGCGATCAAAACCCAGTTTCTTAATGGTATTGGTGGCTTTACCTCCACTTAGCTAAGGTTCTACTAAGGTAACGATCTTCAGTTTGTATATAGACATTAACTCTTTGAGGTTGAGTTGGGTTTCCTTCTTACATACTCCCTGAATATTCCAACAAAGGATGTCCAACATCATTAAGTAGATTGGGGGTGTTCCTTGCTGCTAATGTTGCCCTCTGGTTCTACATTCTCTTTATCGTTCTTGAGGCTCACCTCCATAGACTGAATGTCAGAGCTTTCTGGAATGACTGCCTGTCTTCTTCCTTATCAGGTGGTTCAATAGCTGAATCTCCTGGTTCATGTCTACGCGGGTTGTGCCTTCTATTCTCAGGAGGAACTATATGCAAGTCTAAGCATTTCCGTTTCATTTTCAAACCACTACCTTTACTTTTCCTTTCGTCTACACTCATTTGAGAGCATGACAGGGCTTCGTTTATGTCCTGGAGAGTTTTGGGCGATGCATGGATTTTGTCCAACTCTGTTGTAGCTCGTGCTTCCATCATCTCTTCCTCTATATCTCCACCTTCTAAGGTAATGACCTCAATCACCTCATCGATATCAGGTTTGGTAATGACATGTTCTGCCTTGGGCTGGTTCTTCATTGTATCTTTTGTTCTCAATGTGTTCGTGATGTTCTTCAGGGCTACATGTTTTCCTTCCTCATTAACCTCAGTACTAGTAGTTTTCTTCTTCTTTCTCCAGACCTTGGTGGTCTTCCTGCTTTGATTGCTGGCTGCAGTAGGCTGGACAACTTCCTCAGTACATGGTCTCTCTTCTATCTGTTCGTCCAATTCATCTTCAAGGGCCCCAAAACGGTTAGAGTCTCTTGCTTCTTTGGGAGGGTTTTTTTGCCTGGATTGTTTCCTTCCGTTTCCTCTTTTTTTTTGTGTCTGACATTCACTCTGTTGGTTTTTCTATTGTTGTCTATTCCTTTCTCCATCATTATGCACGTGGGTATCACTGTCTTCCTTGTTCGTTGGATGTAGAAGATCACAATCCTTAGAAATATGACCATCATCTCCGCATATTGTGAAACTCCTAGGAATTCCTTCGTATTCGATCTCATACTCTACTCTGTTTATTAGAATGAATGGTGTTAGCTCCTTTTTGGTATTCAATTCAACATCTAACCGAGCAAACTTACTCCTGGTCCTTCTCGCAATATGAGTATCAACCTTGATCAGCCTCCCCAACGCAAGCCCAATATAATCAAACAAGGTCGAGACGTATAAGTGCAGTGGCAGGTTCAGGATGCGTACCCATGAGATTATCATCTCAGGGTATTCTTCCCTTGGTTTGAATGTTGGAAACCACTCCCACACCAAGAGATTCATGCCAAAAATCTTCCAGGGCCCCCTATTAAAGCTTCTTCGAAATCTCTGCGGCAAGAAAGTTGTATGACAAAATGGCCAAGCTCCATCTCGTACATATTGAACCTACCAGTAATTTTCCGCATAAGCTTCAGGCGATCTCTAAGGGTCATATACCCTATGTCAGCTCCTAATAGCCTAACCACAATTGCATACTTCCAAGGTTTTGCAAGTCGTTCTTCTGCTTCAGGGACAACAGAGATGGCCGGTCTATTGTTGATCTCCCCTAGTGTGACTTCGCTTACAGATAGTCCTTCCTTGAAGAGTTTCTCCAGAAAGGTGTCACTGCTACCGTTAGTTGTATTCCCGCTGACCGTCTCACTGAAGGTCCTTGTCATCAGTTCCTTCTCCTTATGGTGTTTTTCCTTCGATACAGCCGAACTTCCTGATTCAGTATAGACTTCCTTTGCGCCACCCTCTGCGGAGTGATCTCCTCTAGTATGAGCATTAATCATTGGTAGGGTGCGATTCCCTTCAGTGGATTCTCCTCACCATCCTCCTCCGTAGTCGAACTGCAACCCGACCTCTGGTATAACGAAGCCGTTCAATGAGGGTTCTTCCTGGGCTAGGTTAACCTGCTGCACGTTTTCCTCACTGCTATGTGCCTCGTTCACAACTTCCCTGCTAGTACTCCCTCCTCCATGATCCACTTTAGGATCTAGTTTCTCCCTGTCGCCGCCGGCGCCTCCAGACCCCTTGCGTCCCCTAGGTTCCCCCCTTGAATAAGAAGGATGGCTGTAAAAACTCAATTGGCAATGATTGGTTGCCATGTCTTAAATAATAGCATAAGCATCCATGTATGATTTGTTCATTAAAGCCCCATTTGCAGTAGCATCAATAAACATCCTTGTATTGTAGAATAATACACTATATAAAATTTGCAATAGAATCCAATTGCTTAAACCATGGTGGGGACAAAGTCATTGAATGTTTTGAACCTTTCCCATATGTCATACAAGGTCTCTCCATCCCTTTGTGAAAAATTGATGAGCTGACTCCTCAATTGTGCAGTTTCGCTTGATGGGAAGTACTTGGTGAAGAAGACTTTGAGAAGCTCCTACCAGCTATTGATGGAGTTTCTTGGCAAAGAATAGATCCACACCTTGTCTCTATCTCTCAAAGAGAAAGGGAAAAGAAGAGGAAAAATTTCATCAGTAGGAATACCATCTATCTTGAAAGTGCTAAGATACTGCAGAAAATTCAACAATGTGGAGGTTTGGATCCTCCATTGGCGTCCCTCCAAACTGGTACTATTATATAATTTGTATAATTGTGGGGTTGATAGAAAAGTCATTTGCCTCTATTAGTGGGATAGTGATAGCCCCATTGATATTTGTAGCAGCTGGAACAATGAAGTCCTTTAGGGGATGATCATCTTCCATGATTTGTTCTTCTTGTTGGGCTGGTGAGGATGGTGGTGAAGACATTGGTGATGATGGTTGTGAGTCCTCCAAATATAACTGAGGTTCACTCATCCTTGCTTTTTGAAGTTTTCAAACATTGTGCTCAAGTTTGGGGTCCAAAAATGTAGAAGGTTCAAGACCCCTTTTGGATTGCCTCCTATAGTCCTGCAAGTAAAGAAGGCAAGTGAAGTACAAGAAAGAAAATGGAAGATACAAAACAAGATAATGATGATGATCATGATGGAAAGAAAATGATGGTAAATATTACAGGTGATGGTGTGATGTAGTCTGACTTATAATTCAATACTTCTTACTCTAATAAAAATATTGATGCTCCCCGACAGTGACACTAAAAACTTATTGGATGTGTGCGTATGTTTTAATATTTATAACTCAAACACTACCGTGCAAGTATACATGTGCATGTAGTACATCGATGTTGTCCAAAGAACAAGGTATTATTAGGCACAAGAGTATTAAACTTCAATAATCTAGATCTTTTTAACAAGAGAGGTTTTGTTTAGTTAACTAAGCAATCAAAGGAAACAAACTAAAATAGAAAACACTTGTATCAAGGATCAATTTGGATTAGGGATTCTTGAGGATAAGATTTCACATCAACATCATAAAATGAATAACAACAAATATAAATAACCCTAGCAATAACAAAAGGGAGGCATATATCCTACACCCACCTCCTGGCAGTATAGAACAATCCTAACTTTGTATACCACTCTCATGGATATTTTTAGATTCATACTACAAACCTTTATTTTTTGACACATCCTGACCACTCCTATGGTCAAGGTAGTGTAGCTAAGGTACATATCCTTAATCCTATGCACATCATACCATATTATACAAAGAGTAGAAATCAAACATACAAAGTGGCCAACAAAGCATGTAAGACAAATTAAACACCAACAAACCTTACAATAGTGAAACAACTAGTATTATATATAAAATTTGTGTTCAACAATGTAATAAGATGACAGTTACTCCCCCATGCCCAAGAATAAGAGATCTACTCATCCATGACTGTATATAAGTGTGAGATAGTTAAATTTGCATTTGAGTGAAATCTACAGGCCACACATCGTGTCTTATGCAATAACTAAAGTCTAGATCGAGTTCTGGAAAGTTACACGACGTGTCTTTAATAAGACACAATGTGTCTTTAATAAGGCACGGGGTGTCTTTATTAAGACATGATGTGTTGCTGCAAATCCGAGAGTTCTAGGTTCAATTTCTAGGCTGAGACACTGGGTGTCTTTAATAAGACACGTCATGTCTTAATTAAGACACATGGTGTCTTTATCAATTTCAACAACATTGATTCTCTAAATGTCTAGATGATTGGGGAAGGTATTGATGGATGTTATGATGACTTTTTCCCTATTTTGATGCCAAATTTTTGTACCTACAAACCAAACCATACAGCAAGTAAAAACAACAATAAAGTGGAAAATCTAGCATTATTAAGAGTTGTTATTGGGTGAAAATGATTTTAAAATGCAACCAAAAGTGGTCCAAAAGATGATATAAAAATACACACACCAGAAAGCACCCCCACACTCAAAGATATTTGAGATTTAGTTTTCTCACTCTCCATAACTCAAACAGACTACTTTTTGAATGTTTATGGGGAACTCTATTTAAAATATGACAAGCAATATTCAAAGCTTTCCCCTACATAAAGGCTGGTAGACCATAGGTTTGGAGTAAGGAATTTACCATATCTATTAGGGTTTGGTTCTTATGTCCATCTATCCTATTAGACTGTAGTGAATATAGAGTGATAACCTCATTAACTATACCACGCAATCGGCAAAATTCTAAAAACAAGTTCAAGGTGTATTTTCCTCCCCTATTAGACCTTATTCGTTTAAGTACTTTTCCGATTTGAGTTTCATATTCTTTCTTTTTATTTTAAATTTATCCAATGCCTCATCTTCACTTTCAAGTAAAAAGACAAAACCGTATCTACTAAAATCTTCAATAAAAAGTTGTGAAGTAATGTTTTGATCCCTAGTTGTAGTCCCATTAAATTTGTGGATATCAGTGTGTACTAAATCAAAAATCTTAGAATCCCTATTAACTTAATGAAAAGGTTTACTTGGCTATTCAGATTGAACATAAACTTTGCATATGCCTTTATTTATGTTATACTTAGGGATTAAATAAAGATTCATCATGAACATTGAGCCAACATACACGTACCAAACAATTATGCCACACATCATACGATACAAGATTAAAGCAATTCAAACTATTATCATTCAAATTTAAAACAAAATTTGAAACAGTTTTGACAAAAATCTCAAGTAACTTCTCCATATCACATAGATACCCTTTTCAAAAAACAAAGAGTCATGAAGGCGAGTAAAAATAGCCTTACTACATTTACAGTATATTCTAAAATCATCTCTAACTAAAACTGCAGCACTAATAATGTTGCGTCGAATCGATGAAACATGTTTGACTCTATGAAGTTTCAGAACCTTTCCTGAAGGAAACTTCAAGTCTACCCATCCTTCACATTTTTCTTCTATAGTGCTGGATTGTCCAAAGTCACTCATCAACCTATAGAGGTGTGGTAAGACACAAATAGGGACTTGTCAGTACATACATGTACATTAGCACCAGTGTCAATTATCCAATATAGTAATTCAAAAATAGAAATGATTTCAGGTTTTATAGAAATGTACACATCACTAAGTTTCAAGGATGCAACCATCATGTTGACCACAATCTCCTCAGTTGTAGATGTGGAAACTTTCTTGGACTTATTTGAAAGACAATCCTTATTGTAGCGGCGAAACGATATATAAGACCAACATGGTTTGTTCTTCTATTTCTTGGCCTTAGGTTTGTGCACATTCTTTTTTTTCTTATCTTTAATTTTCTTAGTACTAAAATTAATACTAGGATTTCCATCAGTAGGAAGATTGATAGACTTCTCTTTTAAGTGTTCTTCTTATATATTACTATCCCCCATAAGATCTTCCATTGACAAATATCCTTTGCGATGCTTAAGAGTCATGCCAAATGATTCCTAGGACTTAGGATTTTTTTTATGATGGACATAACTACAAACTTCTTAGGAAAATCCATTTTTGTATTAGAGATCTCATGACACAAGAGATGAAAGTCACGTGTTTGATCAGAAACAGACTTACCCTCAACCATATGAAATTTAAGAAATTTAGATACACAATACTTTTTAGCACCTTGGTTTTCAATACTTAAATTCTTATCTAATGCCTCCCATAAAACTTTCAAAGTAGTAACAAGAGGATTCAAGTATGAAGGAGAAAACACTTCAAGCAGGAGAGGAAAATTTCCAAAAGTGACACAGAGCAACGACGGCTAAGAACGTCTTACTAGGATTCACAAAACACATGCAATAACTATTGACAACTGACTATTCAAAATACATTTTTAACTGTAATGACCAAAGACATATTTATAACGCTTAACACTCCCAAAATCTATTCTCATTACAACACAATCACACATTCACTCTTGTACAGGTTTGTGGAAAACCACGAGGCAAAAACTTTTCAATTAGGATCCATAAATTCAGTTAAGAAAGGATTAGTCAATTAAATTAATAATTAGTTATGTAGTTGTGCCCTAATGTAAAAAGATGATAGAAGACATTCCCACATTCCACAATCCATAAGCACGAGCCCATGCTATTCCTCGGTCCGGCCAGGTGAGGCGAGGAGAGGCGAGGTGAGGCATGGCATTTCTGTGCATGCATGCAAGTGTGTGTGTTGTGGTCACCATACTCACTAAGGAGGTGAGCATACTCTCCCCTAGGACCCTTTGGACACAAGTGTCACATGTGATCCTACATATAAGGACCGTAAAAGTTCTAGGAGTGAGCGATGTGGGATAAAACCCTTCCCCATTTGTACTAGACACAAAACTACATTTCCTCCATGTACTAGCTGCTCTACATTTGGCTTAATCCATGCTAGGTAAATGGATGGCTGCCATATCTATATGTAAAAATCCCCCATAAAGTCAAATGTATAGTGTGCTCTACCATTCAGTCCTCCATATTGTTCTTTCAATTGATGCCTTTCGTTTTGAATCTACTAGAGTTATCCAACTTAGATCCCCACAACAACTAGATGAACAAAAGTATTGAACCTAAACCTTGGGTGCAAGAGTTTCGGTTGGTAACAATACAATAAAGACATGGTAGAAAAGAAAAATAATGAACTAAGGCTATGCATACTAAATATATGTCATGATTGATATATAAGAACAACCCAATTCTCCTATTGCGGCCTATACAACATCAATCATTTAGTTGGAGTCTCTAAGGATGTACTGCTAACATCCTATCCTAAGATTTGAAACCATTCAGAGACTAATCTCTTACTAACTTGTGGTCATGACACAAATGCAAGAAGCATCAAATGAAAAAACATAGTGTCATCCGATTCACCCAATAGTTTGTTATTACCACAATGAACCCAATTTGTGGGATCGCCATTCTTTTGGATTGGGTTGCTATTGCCTGCAGATCTAACGGGGTTTCAGTCCCATCCTCAACATGAACTTTTACACTAAGGACAATATAAGACCTTTAGTGAAATAATCATCTATATTATCTTTTGTACCGATGTAGTCTATAGCCACAACCTCATTAGACACTAATTCCCTTACAAATTTGAGTCTGACTTGCATGTGTCTACATTGCTTTTAATTGTAATTGGAACTCTTTATCTTAGCTATAGTTGTAGTACTATCACAATGAATTAAAATTGCAAGAAGTAACTTCTTTACCATAAGTAAATTATACATAAGTCCATGTAGCTATTCACCTTTCGATCTAGTTTCATCTAAAGTACACAACTCAGCCTCAAAGGTAGACCGAGACAATATGGTCTATTTTTTAGACCTCCAGGAAACAACATCTCCTCCCAATAGGAAAAGATATCCTGAGACACCATTACTCTGAGAGTTCATGGCAATCTAGTTTGCATCACTATATCCTTCGACTATAGAAGGATATTTGTCATAATGTAGCCCAAGAGAACAAGTTCGCTTGATATACCTCAAAACTCTATCAAGACCTTCCCAATGAGTCATGTTGGGACAAGCGGTGTATCTACTTAACTTGCTCACGACAAACACAGTGTTTGAATGTGTGTCGTTTAAAAGATACACCAACCTTCTGATAATATGAGAGTATCATAGTTGAGACACTGGAACACCGATATCATTCCTGAACAAGGCCTTGGATGACTCATATGGACTCTTAATAGTCTACATGATGTGTACTCAAACCTCTCCAATATTTTATCAACATAGTGAGACTAAGAGAGAGTTATACCATCAGTAGACCTTATGATTTTAAGCCCCAAAATCACATCAGTGACACCCATATCCTTCATCTCAAACCATCTACACAAGAATATCTTTGTCTCATTTGCTAATTTCATATCAGAATAAAAAAGTAGAATATCATCAACATATAAGCATAGTAAAATGAATCCATCATTGATGATTTTATAGTAGAGACACCATCAAATTTTTTTAGAAATAATGTCAAACGATGATATCATAGAATCAAAATTCTCATGCCATTGCTTAGGGGCTTGTTTCAAGACATATAATGACTTAACAAGTTTACACACCTTGTACTCATTCCCACGATCCATACATCCCACATGTTGTTCTATATATACTTCTTCTAAAAGATCACCATGTAAGAATTCAGTTTCACATCCATATGATGGATACAAAGGTTATAAATGTAAGCCAATGCTATAAGGACTCAGATTGTGGTCATACGGGAAACATGAGAATATGTATTAAAATAATCTATTCCTTCACTTCGTGTGTTACCCATAGCAACTAACCTAGCTTTATACTTATCGATTGTCCCGTTTTTGTTAAGTTTCTTCTTAAAGATCCATTTGCATCCAATTGTATAACAACCTGGGAGCAAATTCACTAATTCCCAAGTACCATCCAAGAGAATTGATTGAATTTCATCATTAACAACTTATTTCCAAAATTTAGCTTCTAGAGAATTCAAAGCTTGTTTGAAAGATACATGATCATCCTCAATATTGTAAGTGAGAAACTTACTTCTGAAGTCTTTGGATGTCCTAAATTGTTTACTTCTCCAAGGTTCACCCATTTCTTCATAATCATCAAATTCAGAAATAGTATGTTCTGGGTCACCCCCACATTTGTCATCCTTTCTACATTTTGGGAATGGAACCTGTGGCGAATGAATCCTCTTAAGATACTTCATTGGGTACACCGGATTTCATTGGAAAAACATCCTCAAAGAATGTTGCATCATGTAATTCCACAGTTATATTGACCTCAATGCCAAAGATAACTGATTTTACAATTCAGAATCTGTAGGCATCACTTGTCTCTACACACCCTAAGAAAATGGCATCAACCATTTTTGGTCCCAATTTCTTCCTCTTGTGTACCACAACAAGTACCTTGACAAGGCACCCCCACACTCGAAGATATTTGAGACTTGATTTTCTCCCTCTCCATAACTCAAACAGATTACTTTCTGAATGTTTATGGGGAACTATATTCAATATGGCAAGCCTTATTCAAAGCTTCCCCCATATGAAGTTGGGTATACTAGAGGTTTGGAGTAAGGAATTTGCCATATCTACTAGGTTTGGGTTCTTACATTACAAAGAGATAACCTCATGAACTATACCATGCAATTGGAAAAATTCCAAAAACAACTTTGAAGTGTATTCTCCTCCCCTATCAGATCTTAATCACTTAAGTGATTTTCTTGTTTGAGTTTCAACTTCTTTCTTATAAATTTTATCCAATGCCTCAACTTTACTTCTAAGTAAAAAGATATAACAACATCTACTATCATTGTCAATAGAAGTTATGAAGTAAAGTTTATCCCTAGTTGCAGTCCTATTAAATTTGTAGATATTCATGTGCACTAAATCAAGAATCTCAACCTATTTACAAAGTGAAAATGTTTTCTCAGAAATTTAGACTTGACAAAAATTTGCATATGCTTTTATTAATTTTAGACTTGGGAATTAAATCAATATTTATCATGCATTTTATTGAGCCAACATTCACATGTCCTAAATGATTATGCCACACATTAGACCATACAAGATTCAAGAAAGTCAAACTATTATCATTCAAATTGAAAACGGAATTTGAAGCAGGTTCAACAAGAATCTTAAATAAGTTCTCCATATCATATAGATACCCCTTGCTAAGAAAATAAAGAGTCACAAAGTCGAGTAATAATAGCCTCATTATATTTGCAGACTATTCTAAAACTATCTCTAACTAAAGTTGTGCTACTACGAATATTGCATCACATTTATGGAACATGTCTAACTCTATAAAGAGTCAGAACCTTTCACAAAGGAAACTTGAAGTCCACCCATCCTTCACCTTTGATTTCTATCATGCTGGAGTTGCCAAAGTCAACGATCGACCTTTAGAGGCATGGTTAGATACAAACATAGACTTATTAGTACATACATATACATTAGCCCCAGTGTCAATTATCCAATATAGTAGTTAAAAAATAGAAAGGATTCCAGGTTTTATAGAAACATATCGATCATTGAGGTTTAAGGATGTCGTCATCATGTTGACCAAAACCTCCTCAGTTGTAGATGTGACATACTTTTTTTCCTTCTTTGAAGGACAATTCTTGTTCCAGTGGCCAACCAGTCCAAAAGACCAATAAGGTTTGTTTTTTTGTTTCTTCTGGATCTTGACCTTAGGTTTGTGTACATTCTTTGTTTTATTATCTTTGGATTTCACAATAGTGAAATTAACACTAGGATTTACATCAGTAGGCACCTTGATAGACTTCTCTTTTAAGTGTTCTTCTTGTATATTAATATCCCTCATAAGTTCTTCCATTGAAAAATCTCCTGTGATGCTTAAGAATCAAGCCAAATGATTCCTAGGACTTAGAAAATTTTTCTATGATGGACATAACTACAAACTTCTCAGGCAAATCCAATTTTACATCAGAGAGCTTATGACAGAATAGATGAAAAGTCACATGTTTGATCATAAAGGGACTTACCCTCAACCGTATGAAATTTAAGAAATTTAGACACACAATACTTTCAAACCTTATTTTTTAGTACTAAAATTCTTAACTAACGCCTCCCAAAAAACTTTAGAAGTAGTAATAGGAGGCTTCGAGTATGAAGGAGAAGACGGTTCACGTAGGAGAGGAAAATCTCTAGAAGCGACAGGGAGTAAGGACAACTAAGAACATCTTGTTAGGGTTCACAAGACGCATGCATGAAATGTTGATGACCGAGTGTTTGAAAGATGTGTTTAATCCTAATGATTGAAGACATATTTATAGCCTTTAATGCTCCCAAAACCTATTCTTCTTAAGACGCGATCACACGATCACTCTTGTCCATATTTGTAGAAAACTACAAGGTATACACTTTCTATTATGATTAATAAATCTGATTTGGAAAGAATTATTAATGAAATTAATAATTAGTTACATAATTGTGTCTTAGTATAAAAAGAAGACAATAGACAAAAGTCTTTTTCACAATCCACAATCCACAAGCCCGAGCCTATGCTCGACCGGACCCGTCCATATAAGGCATGGCGTGGGGCGTACGTATGCGTGGTCACCATACGCACCAAGGAGGTGAGTATACTCTCCTATATGACCCTTTAGACACTAGTGTCACATGTGACCTTACATATAAGGGCCACAAAGTTCTACGAGTGAAAAATATGGGATAAATCTCTTCCCCACTTGTACAAGACACAAAACTACATTTCTTCTATGTACTAGTTACACTACATTGGGCTTAACCCATGCTAGATAAATGGTTGACTTTCCATATCTATATCTAACAGAAACAACAACTTGAGATTTGATATTTCTTCAGAAAATACTTTTATTGACATGTATTTTAAGTGTGGAGTTGTATTTGATGTTATGCAAGTTTTCTATTCAATGTCTGAAAGGAACGTTTTCTGTTGGAATACTATTATTGTAGGATCAGGGATTCATGGATGTGGGGAGCAAGCATTAGAAATATTTCATGAAATGACAAAAGGGAAAAAGATCAAACCTCAAGAGTTACTTTTGTTGGCTCTTGCAGGGTCCAGCCACTCAAGTCTGGTGACTGAAGGCCGAGATTACTTTTACCGTATGCTTAGTATCTATGGTGTCACACTGAAACTTGAGCACTATGGTTGCATTGTTGACCTTCTAGGAAGAGATGGCTTCTTAATAGAAGCAGTATATCTCATTAAAAATATGCCACTCAAGCCCAATTCTTCTGTGTGGGGAATCCTCTTTCGTACTTGCAGAAGTCAAAGAGACACTAACCTCAATGAAGAACTCACACGAAAGCTGTTGGATTTAGATCTGCACGATGGAGGTAATTACGTCTTCCTGTCAAACATTTATGCTTTTGTAAGACATTGGGATGATGTGCCATGCTCGAGTCAGGAGTACGAATTAAAGTTGCCAGACTGTACCTCTATTGAGATGGAAAATGTCGTTGATGATATTTGTGACCATAGATACTTCTCATCCATGACTACAACAATTTAATGTGTTTCTTGGCGAGATTGACACAGGGCTTAGCAAGCTTGGTAAATCTTCAGATGGGAACTCGTCACTTCATGATAATGATGATGAGGAAAAACGTAGTGCAGTTTGTTAACACAAGTGAAACGTGTTACTTGCTTTTGGGATAGATTTGTGTAGCAGTTTCAACAGTGAGTAATCTTAGTGTCTTGAAAGAAGTGATGCAATTATGTTTGTATGTCCAGGATGTTATAGAGTCGTCCAGGATCTAATGGACGATGACTGTTGCTCACGCCGAAATAGTGTTACCCTCTCTTATATCTTCTACACTATACTAAAGAGTTATTGCCAACACGTGACTAAGCGAATTTGTTCATTTTAAAGCTAGGAAACAATTTTCGTAAAGCTGAGATCAAATGGGGGATAAATGAGTCAAATCAGACACCAACAGTCCTTCCAACAGTTACATTTCAGGCCTTGCAGTGACTGTTGAACAATGTACATTAACTCATATGAAACAAAGCTTCATCCGTTGAACACGATAATTCAATAGTTTTGAAATAATAAGAATTATGTACGGTGTGCGCTAACTTTTGATTTGAAAAGTAGAGATGGAACATTATCCATTGAAGAAATAGATACATTTCAATACTTGTTCAACTTATCTCAGTTGTTTTTCTCCAAGTTCACAGATAAAGAGATAAGTATGTCAAATTAGTCAGTCTACCGTCTACCATCGCCCGTATTTCCCACACATATGGTGAGAGTTTTATTCTCTCACTTCTTTTTTTGATGACGAGGAATCCTTCCCAGGAAGAGTCACTAATGGACTCACCCCGACAAATTACGTCCTAGGATCAAATTTGTCGCTACACCCGATAGCGTGTTGTTCCGTCACAGCGGAGCCCGGTTTGAGCATCCACCTGCCAGTTTTCTATTCTTTCACTTTGTATATTCCAAAAACCAAAAAGCTAATGGTAGATGTGAATGAGCATCTTCCAGTTGTGTTTTTGTCTTAGGGAAAAAAGCCACGTACAATATCATTTTACATGCTTGTGGTCTATCCTTTTTAATATTGTGTAGCTTTCCAGATACAACCTTGAAGAAATATGTATTTGTTCTAATTTATATGGTTTAGAAGTGCTTTCACATTTCCTACATGGCAATCTTTTGTGTTCAGTTTTGATTGTTATTCTGCTAAAGTTCATAGCAGATCTGTATTTTTCTCTACGGAATTAGCTATACGTTGTGGTCAAGGAAAACCGAATACATTGTCAACGTTGTTAAATTTTTCAGTCGGTAAATGTTATGGTATCCTGATTCCTGCCTCATTATGTATTTACATTATACCTGAATCGTAAATTAGCAAACACGACATTGTTTTCTTTGAATGTTTATACTTTGGTATAACTTAGTTTTGAATCTTTCTGAACCAACGGGTTTTGCGTTGTTTGCACAATGGGTCGACCCCAATAAATAGCATTTTGTGGGACGCATGGCATTATTTAACTAACCTAGCATATAAATAAGTTAACTGATCTTTTCTCTTTATTCAATTAACTTTGTAGTAATTCTAGGAGCATGGAAAATCTAGCATTAGTTCTTGCTGAATTTGTTGAATTAAATTATTTTGTAAGAATAAAAAGACATTTATATGAATATCCTTTATAAAGCTACATTTTCATTATCTCAAAGCCAACCATATGTGGACTCACAAAAACCTCTCACCCACTAGAACAACCATACACAAACCACTATCGCGAGATGCACATCATAAAAGCAACCTTGAAACTCCATTCTTATAGTCAAGTTTTCTTTGATCGTAGTCACTCTAACTTCCAACCCGTTAACAATTCTTGTTTCCTCAAACCTCTTATGTTTCTTAGGGGCCGTTTGGCTCCAGACTTCTTGAATACTGCATCCACATCCAGTTTGTCTACCATAAATAATATTTCATTTGACACTACATCAGATGAGTTGAGATTAGATGGAGCTGGAACTAGCATGGTTGAGTCAGCTAAAGATATGGAATAAACATCATCTGCCCATATGTATGGTTTTACTTGTATCCTCTACTTAATAAATGGTGACACCATTCTAGTGATTGATTCTGGTTTTATAATTTCTTCTAAGATGACTGCTACTGTTGTCACATGATCATATTCGTTTGACTTTAGGATTGCCATTTTATATTAGATCTTGTGTTGCATTCATGAATGCCCGATATAGGTCAATAAGGTGAACATGTGATTGATGAAACCGACAATAAGTTGTTGCATCATAGCTTTTTAGAAGAGGATTCAGAGGTGGTATCTGTGTTGAGAATTTTAGAATAGCTTCCACCTTTGGGAATATATCAACATAGGTGAAACTTGATGGGGTAAACTTTCTCGTGGGCTACCCGGAAGTTATCTTTTTAGTATTTTGAGATTGGACTGGAACATATGAACTCACAAGTTGATTGAAAAGAAACAAGTTGGGTTCCTTGCTATGTTAAATGATGATAATGTGAGATAAATATAAAGCTTCATTTTTTGAGAGATTACATGTTGTGTCATCATTTATGGCTCACTAATTTTCTTAAAATGGTGGGAGATGTCTAGGGGCACACTATCCTTGAGGTTGTGGCACAAGTGACATAAATGGCAGTTGTTGAATAAGAGAAGGAGGTACATTTGCACCATTTTCAATTTTAGCAGGTTGTAGAATTTTACTATGATTAGGCCTAGCAGTTCCACCTAGTATAGAGATTGCATTTACAACTTCTGAAGAAGCCTTGACCCCTAGTTTTGATCTGGTTGCTATAGGTAGGTTGAGATTGAGGCTGATATTCTCATACACTCCCTTTTCAATTGTTGACTCTATGTTGTTTCATCTTGAATTAAATATTCAAAAATCTTGTATGATTGAAAAGTTAACATTGCATATAGTGTAGGGGTGCTACTTCCATGCCCATATGAATTCCTCCTTTATCAGTAGGCTTATTTTCATTCTGTGATGCTAGTTCTCTCCACCAACCAACAAATTGTATGAATCATTCTTCCGTCTTTAAGGGAGAGGCTCTAAATCATCTCGAGTAGGCAGCTGATCAATATTACATGCATATTGCTCAATAAATGACTAGAAAGCTCTTCCCATGACTTGAGCTTCTCAGGTTGTTGTTGGTTGTACCAGGCCAGGACCAATCCTTCTAGAAAATGTTGGAATAGTCAGATGATTAATTTGTCATTGTCTTGAACTTCTATCATATCAGATGAGTATATGCAAATATGGAGATTGGGGTCACCTCCCTTTATATTTAGAAAGTTGTGGTACTTCAAACTTTTTAGGTAATAGCGCCTCATGGATATACAAAAAATCTCCAAACTTCCTTAAACCTACTTTTTGACCTTACATTTCGTTCAACTATTTGGCTAGATATTATAGTGTAATCTTTGTCCCTTCTGAACCTATCCCATTTGATGTATTTTGGATAATAGTGGGAAGATCATGTGGAGTGTGTTGTCCTCCTTGCATAACTCTTGGTTGATTATAGAAATTTTGGAGGCCTAGAAAGGAGCATACAGAGGGAAGCCTGATGATACATATGGTATCAGATGCAGAGCCTATGGAATAGATATGGATTGTTGTTTCTATTTCTTTTTCTTTAAATGTTCTATATCTTATATATTGTTTTCCCATAGAATGGGTGTGCAATAGGTACTTACTTGGTTGGAACATTTGTTGGAGGTATCATTTTTGTGTATCCTAACAAGCCAGTGGCAACTATGAACAATTGATTGATGGTAACTTGGAAATGAGTATTTCCCTACAACATAGGGTTCATAAAAGGCATACCATATGGAAAAGCTTGAGGGAAGAATGGTGGTGGATGATATGATCCACTTGTGATGTAAGGTGATAATTGATTTGTGTCTTGGTTGTCGGCTTGTTCATATTCATATTCATTAGCATATCTTTCAGTGTTCACTGTCATAGCTAGAGCGGGTTCCTTCAATTTCTAGTTCCTGAGATTTTTAGAATGTTTACACCAACATTAGTATTAGATGACGATGGTTGAGAATGAATAATCTTTTGGTCACATTGAGGCCCATTCTTGACTTGCATTCCCAAATCTTCTTGACATTGACGACTAGGACAAGTATACTAAATAATCATCTCATCAAGGTTAGACTGAGTCGTAGAGATGTGCATTCCCAACATATTAGAAAGTTTTGATATTAATCACGTTTTGGATTGTGAAAGATAAGGACTATGCCGATGGGGTGAGTTTCCATCTCTCTGTGCCACAAAAACTTGAAATGCATGCATATAAATATTGAAAAGTATATAGACAAATTGGCATACTAACGACATTCTTCATTCAATCCTAATAAGGTTCTTGAACATTCTTTTTAAATATGACCATCAGTGAATGAAAATTTTCCCCTTGCATAGCAAGGGATAAATGTAATGGTGAACATTCAATGAAAATAAAAAACAAGATCTACCCCTTGTGGAGCAAGGGGCTGAGCACACAAACTAGAACATGATCTCCAATGTGAGAGGTAAGTTCTTGTGTAGATATTAGATCTCCCTTTTTTTATTGAGTTAGGATGTTCCCATGAGTATGATGTGGGTATAGAGTGAATGAAATTTCCCCTTGCATAGAAAGGGAAATTGGGATAAGATGGATGGGTGATCATGGAAGGTAGGAAATGTCTATCACTATCTTCCTTATATAAGTAAGGTGGAAGACTTACCATCATGTAGAGGATATCAATCATCCAACTATTAGATCTCCTAAGGATTTAATAACTAGTTGACTGCTATCCCTTACATAGGCTAGAAGGGTGTCTATCATTTCCTTTGGTCTATAAATTAGTATGATATGCATAAAGTATACTTGTCTTGATATGAGCTTACTAAAGAGAATGTTCCCTTCTTAGGGATTAAGTATGTCCAACCACTAGTCATTTATGGTGACTAGCAGGGAAACTCATAATACTTCAAATTTATGGTGACTAGCAGGGAAACTCATAATATTTCAAATGTAGGGAAAACTGATGAGATTGCATGGTGGTGACTCATAGGAGATAGTGGTTAGAGGTGAGGTGGATTAAAGTGATGTGGATATGTTTAAGGAATGTGTGAAAAAGGGAACATCTCAATGTTGGATGTTATGATTATTGATTTGTATGAACTTGGACAAGCATTAGGTATGCTAAGTCAAACTACTTAGTGTCTTATCAATATATGAAAAATGTCCAGTTTAGTGCATGCCTAACCTATACCCAAATTTACAAACAGTTCTACATTAAACTTGTGCAAAAGGTTTCTACATTGAATTCTGCAAAAGGGATCTATACTGAAAGCATAATGGTTCACGTGGTCAAGATTTTGACTTAGTATGAGTCATGGATTTATCAGATTAAAGCTTGGGTAGAAGTTTTGATGTAATACCAGATTTACCAGATTGAAATCATGTAGAACTTTAATGTAATCTGGGTCTGTACATGTGTCTGAAATAGAGTAGATCTAACACATGTCCAATCTGGTGCATGCCTGATATGCACCCAAATGTGCAAATAGCTTATGCAGTGAATGCGCAAAAAGGAATTTGCACTAGATTTATGCATAAGGGGTCTACATTGAATTGTTTAAAAGGGATCTACATTGAAATCATAATGGTTCACCGGGTCAAATTTTGATTTAATTTGGGTAATAGATTTACCAGATTAAAGCTTGGTTAGAACCTATGATGTAATACCCAATTTACCATATTGAAACTCATGTAGAGCTTGACTGTAATTTGGGTTTGTAGAGGTGTCTAAATTAGAGAAGATTTGACACATGTCCAGTTTGGTGAAGGCTTGATATGCACCAAAATGTACAAACAACATTTTCGCTAAAATGTGCAAAAGGGTTCTGCATTGAATTTGTGCAAAAGGGGTATGCATTGAATTTTGTAAAAGGGATTCACACTGAAAGCATAATGGTCACCAGTTCAAAATCTTGAGTTATTCTAGGTAATGGACGTATCATATTAAAGTTTTGGTAGAACCTTGGTGTAATGCCAAATTCACTAGATTTAAACTCATGTAGAGCTTGAATGTAATTTGGACTTGTAGAGATGTCTGAATTAGAGAAGATTTGACACATGTCTAGTTTGGTGCATGCATGATATGCATCTAAATGTACAAACATTACTGTGCTAAAATAGACAAAAAGGTTTTGCACCAAAATGTGTGAAATAGTTGTGCATTGAATTGGGAAAAAGTGATTCACACTCGAATGATAATGGTTTACCATCTCAAAATCTTTACTTAATCTAGGTTTTGTATAATACCATATTTACTAGGTTGAAATTCATGTAGAGTTGGAATGTAATCTGGGCTTGTAGAGGTTGAAGAGAGTAGTTCTGACACATATCTAGTCTGGTACATGCTTGATCTATGCCTAAATATGCAGAAAGGATCTTCAATGAATTATGCAAAGGGAATCCACACTGAATTGTGCAAAAGAGATATGTACTAAATTGTGTAGAAATGATTTGTGCTCAGTCCAATTTTGTTAAAAATTTTGAATTATTTCTCAATATTTTATTTAACTACATGAATCATATCTCAAAAAAATGTAAGATGGTAGGATAAATGCCCTCTATTAACCCCGTTTTCAATTTTTTATTTTCCATCCTCACCTAGGAAGGTACCTACATACACAGAATAGGTGATCCTTAACCTCTCTAGTGATATCTATGATATCTCTTCTGTAAAGGTAATATCAGGGCTCTTCTGATTTTGATAAACCACCAATATACCTCACAATTACGGTGGCCACAACTGGTCTTTGGTACTAGGAAAGGAGGAAGCGTTCTATGCCTTTGCACGTACCCCAAAATGGCAACAATATTACTCGTACAAGTCATCCAAGGCCATTTTGAGAGTGTTAGTGTGAGTGCCAAAAATCTTCTACTTGTGACCAATAGGAAAATGGGACATATACATGTGTAACATGGTGATTTTATATGTTTAATATCCCAACAAAATGGTCAATGAACATGCAAGTAGATATAAATAAAGGAAGGGGAAGGGACCAACCTCTAGATCTAAAAAGACCGGCCATCCTTTTAGCTGTCTAAACCCTAGGAACAAATAGAAAACTAAATTTTTTTATCAAAAATCCCCCGTCTGACAAATATTTCCCTCCCCAAAACCATCATAACAATAATACAGTTCAATTGATTTCTCTAGTCATGCATTTGCTGAGTTACTCAGGTTGTATTTGAGTACAAGTGTGAAATAGATTCACATTGGAAAGTGCCACACCAATCTACACTAAATATCTAGCAACTTTGAATCATGAAAAATGGTTCAAATAGAGCCACAATGCTTGGCTTTTACTCTATAACTTGGCCTCCCCATATGCCTTCTCATCTTCTTATTTTCTACACTCCTAATGTTTACTTAAAAATATTATATTGCATGCTTCAACAAAGAATATACTCAAACTAGTCCAAATTCAATTGAAACGTGCAAAATTGAAATGTGCAACATTCTAAATGTCAAACCATTTTGCACTCAGTGATTCAATTATAAGGATTTTGAAAAAAGAATTCAAATGCTAGATCAGGTGATTTATCCAAATCTAAAAAAGAATTCAATCTTGTTTAAAACATATAAAATGAGCATGTATACCAGGGTGAATGATGGGCTCAGTCGAGAAAGGGAAGGCGACAGAGGGGGCGAATGACAAAGTGACGACGACGTCTTACCCTCCAGATCGAGGCCTTCCAGGGCCACAGTCGAAGGCAAAAACCTCAGTTCCTGCTGGAAATGTCTCAATTGCTAAGGAATCTATGGACTGGTCGGGCTTATTCAAGAAGAGTAATGCAGGGAGCCCGATCAATCTTATTAAAATAGAGGTTCAGATGGTTGATGGCAAACTTCTCTATTCCATATCTATTATAGAACATAATCTGGCACACTAGAGCAGAACGACGGCGGTGTATGTTGTGGGCTTGAAACCTCACTGTCCTTCGTTAGTACGCCATCTCGCTCAAGTGTGGAGAGTCAAAGGCTCTATTGAGATTAGATCATGTGGCAAAGGCTTCTTCATTGTCTTATTTACTAATGACGAGGATTTAGCTACAACATTTGACGGTGGACCCTGGTTTGTGGCGGGTAAGCCTCTTATTATCAAGAGATGGGAACAAGGAGAACCTCTTGAGAATATAAAGCTCACTGATATTCCGATTTGGATTAAGACCCACAACCTCCCTCTCGATCTATGGGATGTGGAGATGTTTAACCATATAGGTTCAGTACTGGGACGCCCTTTGAGGTCAGACAAATGGACATCGGAGTTCAGGAGGCTTGAGTATGTGAGAATCTAGGTTGTTGTCTCTGTGGACTTTGCCTTTTCTAAGGAACTCAAGATTGTTAGTGATGACAGGCAAGCTGATATTATTGCATTTGAGTATGAATGGCAGCCTAATAAGTGTTTGAGATGTGGTCTCTTTGGCCATGAACCTAAATTGTGTGAAGATCCAAAGAAGCTCGAGTGGAGAGCACCAAAAAAGAAGGTTAATCAAAGCTGGGTTCCTAAAGGGCCAGTGATGGAAGAGGATGCTGAAGTGGAAATATTCATTGATGCAGTTGAAGATGTCCATGACCCTATTCTAGATTCTATTATTGAAGTGTTGTCTAGTAATGAAGAGGAGTCATCTACTATGTCTGTAGTTTATGTTGTTGGTAGTGAGGGGGTAGTAGTTACTCCTGAAATGTCTCCTGAGGATGGTTGGGAAACTAGCAAGAAGAAGGTGAGATCAGTTCCTAAGTGTGTTCCTAAGAGCTTGACTTGATCCCTGCCTGAATATCTGTTCAAATTTCCCCCCTTCTAACTTTGTTGGAATGGATGATTCTTAGGCGAAGGAGAGAGATGACACACCTAAATGTGAGGTGGTTCAGGGAATAACCCTCCTTCCTAATGGTTGAAGCTTTCTCTATTTTATCTTGGAATGTGAGGGGAGCGACAAATAAAATACCTCACATTCAAAATGAGATGAGAAGGAATGAAGCTAATATCTATATTATCCTTGAATCTAGATTGTAGGGAAGAGATATTGCATGTTTTGTTGATAACATTTGGTCGGGTGCCTATTTTCTAGATAATGCTAGTTTCTATTCTTATACATGTATTCTGGTTGTTTGGTTTGATGGTGGCATTGACATCAAAATGACTCTCTGTAATGAGCAAGTTATACATTGTGTAGTCACTAAGAATCTTGATGACTTTCCAGTTAACTACTATTTATGGAGCTAATCGTGATGCTGATAGATGCTTGCTCTGGGACTCCTTGTCTACTATTAGGAGTTCCAATCCTACTAAGTGGTGCGTGCTGGGTGATTTTAATGCAGTCAGGATACTAAAAGAAAAGATTGGCAAGAAACCTCCCTCCAATAGAAGCATAGTAGATTTCAACAACTCTATTTCTAATAATGATCTATTGAAGCTTGAAACCAAAGGTTTATTATTCACTCGGGACAACCATAGCAAAAATGGTAAAAGTACTTTTTCTAAGATTGACAGAATCTTTATGAATATTGGTTTCCTTTCCGAGTTCCCTCATTGTTGGGGTGAAGTTGTTCAAGCAGTGGTGAGTGACCATAATATTATGATTCTTAGGCTTGTCTCTGGGAAGAAGGGAGCCACTCCTTTTCATTTTATAAATTCCTTGGTCAAGTAGGAATCTTATAAGAATGTTGTTTATCATGCTTGGAATGATACAAAATTCTTTGACACTCCTATGTTTTGGGTGTATCAAAAAATCCATTCTGTAAAAACTTCTTTGAGAAAGTGGAATAGAGAAGGTGTTGGAAACTTTATTTCTAAGGTGAAGGAGTTAGAAACGAATTTGTTATATCTATAAAAAGAAGTTGATGAGAATACACTGGATGTTAGCAAGCAAGAACAACTTTCTCTGCTTAGGGAGAGTACTGCCAAAGCTTTAAGAGATGAAGAAAGTTTCCTTAAGCAAAAGAGTCGTGTCCAATGGTTAAAGCTTGAAGACAAGAACATGCCCTTTTTCTATGCTTCTTTGAAAACAAGGAGAATTAAAAATAACATCAATCTTTTGGATAATGAGCAGGGAAATAAAGTGTATGAATGGGATGTTATCAGTGATAATATAAGAAGTTTTTATGATAAACTTTTCAATAGTTCTTCGAAAGACCTGGTCCTATGGAAAAATGAATGGAGGCTTCCTAAAATCAGTCAAGGGCAATTCGATAAACTGAGGGAAATTGTTACTAAAAAAAGTGGAGGATGTCATTTTAAATATGAAACATGATAAGGCTCCGGGACCGAATGGATTCAACTCTCTTTTCTTTAAATATGTATGAGATGTTATTGGTTATGAAGTTATTTCTGCCATTCAAAATTATTTTAGTTCTGGTAAATTTCTTAAAGAATACGACAACACTTTGATTACCTTGATTCCCAATCTTCCTAGAGCTATTGGTCTCAAGGACTTTAGACCCATCTCTCTGTGAAATATTATGTACAAAGCCATTATGAAAGTATAGCAAATAGAATGAAGGTGCTTCTCCTTGATTTAATTGATTTGAGTCAAATTGCTTTCATCTAGGGAAGAAGAATTGGAGATGCCATCTTGCTAGCAAATGAGGTTCTAAGTACTTTTACTAGAACTCAGAGGAATATGTGTATTAAGGTGGATCTAGCTAAGGCTTATGATACTGTAAGGAGAGACTACATTATTTTTCTACTATCTAAAATGGGATTTCCTTATTGCTGGTTGAATTGGATTCAAGAATCCTTTGAGACGTCCTCTTATAGGGTCTTGATTAATATTTCTCCTTCTGAAACCTTATGGGCATCAAATGGAGTGAGACAAGGGGATCCCCTTTCCCCCTATCTATTTTTTGTAGCTATGTAGAGTCTATCCTCTATGATACATGCTGAGGTAACAAGTGGAAATCTATGTCCTGTTCAGGCATGTAAAGCAAATATCTCTCACATAATTTATGTGGATGACTTGCTCTTATTTTCTAAAGCTGAGGACAAGGATGCATACTATTGGAAGAAGATCTTGGATGACTTCTATTTGGCCTCGGGGTTAAAACTAAACAACGATAAAAACCAAATGTTCCTGAGTAGAAAAGTTGAGAACTCTGATATTTCAAATATTTTGAGGATCAGGTGCTCATACCTCCCTGTGAGGCATTTAGGCATTCCTCTCTTTACTGGTAGATAACCAAGGAAATGTGTTGCCCAATTATTGATAAGTTCAGTTCTAAATTGTATTCTTGGAAAGGTAACTTGACATCTCAAGGTGGTAGATTGGAGTTAGTCATCTCAACCCTTTCTACATACAACATTTTTTGTACTTCAGCTTTTCCTCTTCCTAAATCTATCATCAGGAAATTGGAGAAGATGATGCGTGATTTTTTGTGGAAAGACTCTAAAGATAGAAAACATTTGCATACTGTTTCTTGGGACCTTATTTGTAGACCAAAATCTGCGGTGGTCTTGGTGTAAGGCGAATTATGGATTGGGTGAGAGCTGGTTTACTTATAAATCTTTAGTGCCTGGCAGCTAATAAAGAGTCCTTATGGGTAAAGTGGTTACATGGTAGATACATCAAAGATGAATCTGTATGGGCGGTAAAGGCTAGAACCATTTCCTCTTGGCTCTGGAAAAATTTTCTTGAACAAAGGGAAATTATTTTATGTGAAATAGAATTTTGTTTGGGTAATCAATGTAAGTTCTTATTTTGGAGAGATCCTTGGGTCTCATGGGGAAGGAAATTAATTGAGGTGTTGGATTCTAACCTGATGTTCAAATCGGGTAAGGGGTTCAATTGCAAAATTGCGGATTGCATTGATGA
Source organism: Alisma plantago-aquatica (assembly GCA_963693085.1). Classification (NCBI taxonomy): domain Eukaryota; kingdom Viridiplantae; phylum Streptophyta; class Magnoliopsida; order Alismatales; family Alismataceae; genus Alisma; species Alisma plantago-aquatica. Next base: position 990,369,946 of record OY856411.1, read on the forward strand.
TGGTGATTGTCTCCTTCCAAGATTTCGAGGAGTACAACATCTAGAGAATTTACTACACACACAACCTACTCCATCTTTAAATGAAGATTGCATTATGTTTAAAGGCAAAAAAGATATGAAATTAAAGGGTTGCTGGGAAGTGGTGAGAAGTAAGGGGCAGAACGTTTGATGGGGCACTTGGATTTGGTCTGATATCCCTAGAAAATGGTCATTAATTCTTTGGAAAGGTTTTTTGGGTAGAATTACGACCTGTGATTTTCTCAAAAGAACTGGATGGCAGCTTGCTTCTAGATGTGCCCTATGTAAGGAACAAGAGGAGAATGCCTGTCATATTTTCTTTTCCTGTACATTCTCATATTCTATTTGGGTGATGTGGAGTAATAATCAAAGGGTTTCCCTCATTCCTGAAGGTTTTGATGATCTACTCATGCTGAGGAAGGAGGAGAATATATCAACCTACTTTATTATCTACTTATTGTGGTGAGAAAGGAACAATAGGATCTTCAGGGATTTTAAATGCAGCCGGGAGGAGTTTTGGAACCTGTTTACAAGAGACTTGACTTTGCTTTGTATATAGTTTTCTTCTCTTCCTTAGTCTTTCTTTATTGTTTTTCCTTTTTGAGGTTATGCTATGTAATTGCTTTTTCAAGTTTATGGTAAAGAGGCACGACACCCTTAGTTCACCAAAAACAATCATGTATAACATTTCAGGTATCAAACCCTTTTGCACTCAACAATTTGATTTTAAGGATTTTGACAAAAACGTTTCAAATAATACATCATGTGCTTTCTAAAGATTTGAAAAAACTCTAGTCTTGTTTAAAATGTGCATAATGAACATGCATAACATTTGAGGTGTTAAACCCTTTTGCCTCAACAGATTATCATTTGAGCATTTGACATAATTAATAAAAAACATTGTCACAAGTATTTTACTAAGATCTACACTTAACCAAAACGTCTAAAATTGAACCTAAATAATATTCTAGGTGTCAAATCCTTTGACATTGAAAATTTAGGGTTTGAAAAAGTAATGATTATAGACCATAGTGTCACCTAATATGTGAAGATCTCAAACATGAATATAATTTGTGCCTTTTCAGACCTAAAATATTTAAAAAAAAATTCACTCAACAGTTAAGTTTTGTACTTAATGAACATGAACTTACAAACAATGTGTTATATAATTTGTTAAGATCTTAGACGTGAATAAATTCGTGCCTTATCAGATTTGAAATATTTTCTTATTGCATGTGTCAGATTCTTTTGCACTCAACAGTTATGGCTAAGACTTAATGACCATGAATCTACATACAATCTTCTATCTAATTTGTGAAGATCTTGGATGTGAATAAGTGTGTGCCTCTTTAGATCTAACATAAAAAATAAGGAAATTATCACATGTTCCAACTAGTTTTGCAATAATATAAAAAAATTGAGTGTGAAACAAATCTACACTGATCTTGTCATACTAGAAAAATGAAGATGTCAAACTGAACATCATTTTGTGTGCTTATGGAAGTGAAATGGGCATGAATGAAATTTGTTCCCTATCACATTTGACTCAAAGAAAAATAACTTTTTTCTAATGTAAAACCAAATTGTTCTAAAAAGTTCCAAATAGATTTGCATTAGCAATTTTGAATTTTTTTGTAACTTCAGTGTGCTGAAATCCCCATCGGAGTCCCAATTTCATTTTTTGTTATAAATAAAAAATGAGAAAGAGTTTTGAAGTTGCCACTGAGTTTTTGTCACGAAAACTAGGAAAACTAGACATCAAGTGACCCGTACATGGATAAGGAAGGCATGCATATGAGAATCTAAATTTAGCACACTCAACAAATCAGGAAAGTGTCAAAAATCGGTACCCGATCTACATATTGAAACAGAATCATGGGGGTGTACATTAAAAGAATGATTACATATATAACAATAAGTCAATAGATTTGGTGTTGCTCTCACCTTTCTATGTATATTGTGTACAAAAGGGTTTCACACTTTTGGGTGCAGAGTAGATTTCAACTTTATGGCCTCGTCGACAATAAAGTTGGATATGAAACAGACACTACTCTATTCTAGCACCAACTGCTTTCACAATTCGAGGCGCCAATAGCTTTGATACTTCTCAGCACGACTAGTCTTGCACTTATGAGCACGAATAGGTTTTGCAAAAAGTTGTGGTCATTTGTGTTTCTCTCTCGCTCTCTCTAGTCTCACCCCTTTCTCCTTTTGTTCAACTAGGTCCCTTTATCTGGGGTCTCTTCTCTCCTTTTTTGGAGTTGAGGGAGTTCTCAAGGTGGTTTTTCCCCTCTTTCTCCAAACTGATGCCCCACTGTCTCTAAGGATAGTTATGGGATGGCAAGTGGGGTAGCCTGCAGGAGCTGACCCTGTGGCTTAGGCCACTTAAGCAAGAGACTGCGGTCCAGCTTTGGATATCATGCACTGACCATGAGGAGGTGAGGTCATAGAGTTCGGCTCTTCCAGTGACCTTGTATGGTACCAGTTTTGGGCTTCACAGCCGAAGGTTGGATTTGAGCGGTACGACTCACTTCCTCAGGGCATAATAAATTGTAATCCAACTGTATAGTATATATTGCTTAGGGCAAAATATGGAACATTGGTTGATGCCTTGCTTGTATAGTTGCCCTAGTTATATGTTGCAGTTAATTACGCGTTCCTCATATCTTATGATAAGTTTTTATATCGCTTATCTTGTCAATCATGTTCCTTAAGAAATATATGGTTATATGCCTCCCGGATATCTTGGTAAAGTCGTTAATAAAGTTAGTTCTGTTTAGTATGCTGCATATATGAGCTGCTTATATAAGTTATCTACTTTACATGTTCTAGCTTTCCTGAAGTTGTATAGTTCAGAGGGGAGTTATGTTTCTCGCTGGGACTATGTGTCTCACCCCGCTGGTTTTAAACCTTTTTAGGTGATCGTGCTAGACGTGGTGGTGGTTGAGAGGTTGCGGCCGAGCAGCAAGAAGAACAGTAGGAGGCAAGAGATGGATATGCTGTTGTTTGGTTGTTTTGTGGTAGAGTCCTAGAGTCATCCCTGTACTCTTAGGACTTTGGAGGTGTTTTGACAATGTTTCACGATGTATAGCTGGTGTAGCTTGTTTATCCTGCTGTTGGCATGGTATGGCCTGTTCTATATATAAACATGCGGTGAACTCTTTGTGCCTATGTGACAGCTAGATCCTATGAACTGTGGACACGTATCAAGGTTCATGTATGTTTATATAATATGTTTCCTTGCAGGATAAGGATCTGAATGTAATAGTTTCTTTATTATCCGCTTTCTGCAATCGATTTTAATTAACTTGTATTTCTAGTTACATGTGGTTTATGGATGTTCTACACGTTTTCACGTGGCATTTCATTGTCTGTGTGATAGAGGGATGTCACAATAAGTTTGTTCCCAAGACCAACATGGTTTTCATGGTTTCCAGTTGCTATCATGAAAGTGTTTGGCACTCAAGTGTCTTTTCTCAAGAAAAAAAATGAAATGTGTGTGAATAGGTTTGACACATTTATGTGCGAAACTCTTTGGCACTCAGGTGTCCTACTGAAATGGGTCACTAAATGTGTGCAATCTGGTTTGAATCATATGGGTATGCAACCCTTTGGCACCAAGCGTGCTCTATAAAAGGAGATCTAAAATGTGTGCGATCTGGTTTGACACGTTTGGATGCAAAACCTTTTGACACTAAAATGAGATAACTTCTCAAGATTCCAAAAAGGATAGGGTTTAATTTTTTTTCTTCTCTATATGGATGCAAACAAGATTTGCACCCATAATTAGTAAGGTCAATTTAGGTTTTTTTGTAAATCTCACCGTAACGTAGATAGTGTGTATAGTTTGTCCATTTGGGTTTATGACCTGTTGGGATAAAAATTTAAGGTTTTTCTAGGTCTGATGTGGGCCCACATATCTGTCAAAACTTTGTGTAAATTGGCTTTTCAATCCGAACTGACCAAGATGTATCTGGTGGGACCATGTTTGACCCTTTTAACAAAAAATGGGATTTTCATTCATTGTAGTCTGATGTGACTCAAATTATGTAAATAACCCAAATATCAAGGTTTTGATGGTCTCCAAAAAATGAGGCATTGACAACTAAGGTATCCAACTAACCAATCCTCCCTCTACTTATATTATTCCTCTTTGATGCATTCATCTAGTTTTCCATATTCTCAATCTTTTTATATGTTTGTTACCTAAATATGCTGACAAACAAAAGCATGTATAAGTATATTGTTGCATTTTCTACATGGAATCATACAAAAGGGTGCATGTACGATAACAACATATATTGTTCAATAACTAACTATATGAACTCATATTTTCATTTAGATAAACTAACCCATGCTTGTCATATTATCTTGGGTGTAATCACCTTCCTCTACCCATCATTAGACTTAGGTGAACTACCGCTTAGTAGGTCTAATCCATGGTTCAAATTATCCTAAGTTTCATTATGTGATACTCATAGTGGCATTATTTTAAGAAGGAAGTAAATAAACATCTAATAGTTTATTTCATCAAACCTAGAGAAATCCTTGGTAATTTTCAAAATTTTTATATATGCATGTACTTATAAATAACCACATACCTTCATCATGTTAAATCCATGTAATATTATTCATGTACTTCAAGTGTATATAAGCACTCCAATAAACCATTTGTATATTCAATCGGTTATTCAATCACTCCATCTACATATATGTATAACCCTAAAATTTCACCATGTATTCATATTTTTTGGATTAAACCTAACTTAAGCCCTAATCTAAGGTTTATGAAGATCTTGGATTTGGAGTAGGAATAAGGGTATCAAATCCTAATTCCATCACATCACAACTTCTAATGGTCAGAACCCCTAATTATATAGTATGTGTAACCCTAATTCATAGACAAAACATATCCTATTATTATGAACATCTAGATTAGTTTTTATGGATTAAGAATATAAAAAGTTATAAACATTGGTTTAACAACCTTAATTCCACTTATGCATGATTATTGATTTTTTAAAATTGATTTCACACCATCATAATCATCATTATATTAGAACTCATTATATTCAACAATACCATGTATTGTCACAAAATAAACGTATTTAATGTATTCCTCATGCTAATGTTCACAACTATGGTTTATATGCATACATCGCCCTATATACATGCAATTTCTATACTTCTTAAAGTATGATTAGAATTTTAATATCCATACCATTTTACTCATGATCCAAACATTTTCCTACTAAATTTCAAATACAATTTCACTATTTTCCAAGCTAACATCAATTAGATATAATTATTTCTAAATTAATAATTGATATGCTAATTAGAGTATGTCGCATCAACATTTAAGATGTTATCCTATTAACCAAGAGGGGCCCGTAACAGATAATTGGATTATTCCACATCAGAGGCCTGCTCCGTATGAACAAGGCTCTAGGTAAGGGAAAAAAGACCATTATGCCCATATGCAGTGAACTAAAATGTTACACATGCTAGGGCTTTATAGTCTATTGGAAACATGAATTGTTCCTTCTTTTCTATGCCATGGTCTGCACGAAGAGCACACCTAGGAGGCAACCAAGAGGTTTATTCTAGGTTATGTGCACCATGAGCCTTAGGGAAAGGTGTACTTGTCTTTCAAAAGGTCTAGACAAAGTTGCCGAGCCACATGGTAGGTTGGGAGGCAACTAGAGATATCCTCTAGGGGCTTAGGTGACCAGTAGGTAAATAGGAAACAAGGGAAGAAGTATACCTTAATTTTCTCTAAGCCGATGTTTGGATGATTATAGATGATCTAGTGATCAAATACAATCATCCAGGGGTATCATGATAGTCAATAACATGGTCATAAATGAGGAGCTTGATCCAATAGGGGTTACAGATCTTAGCTTCATAGAGGGACTCGCTCACAGTAAGATATGTTCATCCAAGGTGGTTGCTGACTTCGCAGAGACCCCTAGGTGATTCAAGACAAGATAATTAGCCGAGAACTTACTATTTTGTCAACAAAGGTTCGAGGTTACCAACTGTGGAAAAGTAGCTAGGTGGTGGGGTTCAAGATCTTCTATCTACAATTGAGGGAGGCACTCAAATTTAGGGTCATGATGGAATCTCAGACAACCTTATATAGGCTTGGAGGATCCTAGAGTGTATGGTTATCCTCATCCCTAGAGATCCCTTGTGATCCTCAATATGACCATTATCCAAAACCATGATGATACCAACAAATGAGGGGCTTGATAGATTCATCTCCCTTTCCTAAATAAAAAAAAAACAAATTTTGTGGAATTTGGTTGAGAGATGAGAGAGTATGATCTTTGGGAGGGAATCTACCTTACATGGCCTTCTACTAGAGGTTGGTGACAATCCACGCATGTCTGATCATAGATCATGACTGAGATAGGATTTGTATTCCATGTCACACCCCCAAGGTCCCAGGTCTTTCATGTTTTGGGCATGACAACAATGCACTATCTAATAATCAAGATTATAACCAAATTTAGTGAAACTATCTCAATCTTCTAAAATTTCTATGGGACAATACGATTATTGATTCATCATAGATTTTAGGATAATATTCTACTAGTAATATCTCATATTGTACAAAGTTTCAAATCAAAATACTAAAGATTAATACCTCTATCTCGCTATTCAAGTATTTACCAAAATTTATCACCTAGGTCATTTGTGATCATATAAAAATCCCAAATCTTGGATTTACCTTCATTTAGTTATTATCTCGTATTGAACCAAGAATTTGGTCATACTACAATTATTTGATACCTAAATACATGAAATCCAAATAGAGACTATATAATTGCTCATTTAATTCTAGATTAAGTATCACTTTAGAATACTATAGTATTTTTCTAGTTACCTCATAATGAATTTACAACAAACTCATAATGTTATTACAATTATAATTATGCACAAATTCAAATATTTTATCTTATATCCCAATGGACCTATTTGTCACCCAAAAAGTTCATTTGGGCATGAATTAGATCCCAAGGCCCAGGATTCATGTTCAGGCCTTCCAATGGGTCCACAAGCCTAATTATCTTTCTAATTACAAAATTAAGGCATTTATCAACATGTTTTCTCAACTGAATCCTCATCTTAGTTTTTTTCTCAATATTTCATAATTTACTTAAGCTCAAGACTTTGTTTTGAATCTACATCTCAACCCGATTCAATCAGAGTCATACTTCCAATCTCATGATTCTAATATTACTTGAATTTTCTTAATGTGAGTCTCAATATATTACAATTTGATTCATATCATAGAATCAATAATTTACCAAAATTTGAGGTCTTACACACTTTCTCCTCCCCCTCTCTCACTTCCTCATCTTCTTTATTTCTCTCTCCCACCCCATTTTTCTCTCCCCTCTCTTTTTATATCATCTCTCTCTTAACTAATAGCTTGCCTGCCCCATCCCATATCTATAGTCTCATCACCACCACCTCACTCCTGAAATAGTTTCAAGTGGTGTACTATATATCTTTTCTTTTGTATTTCTATCACCCGTGCCAGGACTAGCTTGATTGATAGGGTGTAGTTAGTATGCAAACTATGAATTTTTTGTACTAAATATAAATTCAATTCACTTTTTATCGAATATACCCTCCTAAGGAGGGTATTCAGAGACCCCCACCACTACACAAGCTCAAATTTGCTAGTTTTGGATGAAGCCAGGACCACACTACTCCTTACTCTTACTTGTTCCATGTGGAATAATTTCTGAGACGTGTACCGAATTGAGAAAGCTTAATGATGTCTTTATATTAAACCACCAATAATATTGTAGAGGCAATACAAAAAAGGTGATACTAATCACCCAACCAAGTTTTACTCAGTAGTCCCTACGGGATGGACCTTTTAATTTAAATATAGTGATTATAATTTGTTCACGAGACACAACAATGGGAGAATATATCTATTATTGTCTTAGCATAAAAATTCAAATGAATTTGAATTTTATATAAACTCATTTGAATTTTAAATGTGAGACCAAGTTAAAAATCATGACTTATCTTTTTAAATGAAAATTTTACAATTATATGTAATTGAAACCATATCTACACCTAAAACAATATACAAATATTGTATAAGTTTATTATGACCCTAATTCTTGTTTTAATATAAAGTATTTTATTTTTCTTACTTATGTGGTTTGTTTTCAAAGCTATATGGATAATAGGAAAATATTATGATGTGTGGTAATTATTATATGTGGATTATGATGCAAATAAGCTAGTCCTAAAATTCTGATTTGAAGGTTGTTAGCTTAAAAAAATTAGTTTGTTGGTCACATTGATTGATTGGATCGATCCATGAAGTTGGTAGTGATCATTGGGCACATCAATTGGGCCAAGTCACATCAACAATTATATGTGGGTGATGCAGACTAGTCTAGCGCTTCAAAAACAATGTATAGACAAACCCAATCAAGTTGATAGGTTCCACCATGATGGGTGATCGATGTGTTCCTAGATCAGGTTAAAGCAACATGATATTGGTGTAGACTCTTTATTCAGTGGTGAGTAGTCTCTCAACTTGATCTGAAGTGGCCTAACACTTAATGCCACCCACTTTGTGACAATCCATGCAAAGAAGTGATCAATGTATCTTATTTTGGGTTTGATACAGTCTTGATCCATTAAAACACTGGAACCTCCATACATTCACTAATTAGATCACAACTTCGCAAGTCTATGAATACCAGATTTCATTGGGTACACATAACTAAATATCCTTGTGATCAAAGAAAACCAACAAAACTAGTAGATCATGTACACTCTAATATTCATCAGATTTTAGTCCTAATCATGTAACAAAGTGTAAGTAACATAACAGACATTCTAATAAAGTAACCTTGGAACCATATATTGTTCCACATGATTCTCATGAAAATTTATCACAAAACTGGGATTACACCTACAATATATTATTTTTTGGGGGTAAATAGAGGCACATGTATAAATTCTGGCCTTGAATTACTATATACACTTATGGCATACATTAATATAATATTCTAATGGTAGATTATTGTGCATGAGGTTATTGTATATGGGAATCTTCATTTAGATATGCAATTTTTGTCTCATGTCATTTTTAGGTTAAAGATATACCTATAAATCTATGTTGGCATGGTACACACACACACCCACACACACACACACACACACACAAACATATATATATATATATATATATATATATATGTATATATATATATAGATAGAGAGAGAGAGAGGGAGACACGCGCACATGTGTGTGTATGGTCTGTACTTGTTTCCTGTGTAGGTAGGCTAACTTTAGTTACCTGTTCCTTCCTAATACCCCAGCCCTTCCTAAAGAGCCAACCCTTCCTAATGACATTATACTAGCTAGCGCCTTTGCGGAGAGTGAACTGTGCCACGGAGAAGATGCTGCTGAGGAATGAAGAAGAGGGACTCCTTGTGGAGAAGATTTTACTGAGGTGTACAGTCATCGTCGAAGGAGTTTTCAAGTATGAGGAGGTAGTGAAGGATCCACTCTGTAGTCAGAATCTTCCTCGCTCGACTCCATTGCTGCTTGAAATCGCCACGAAGAAGGAAATGTACCATATATTTCCATTAAACCTGATTCATCCACCACCTTCTGTCCTTTCCATTAAATCTGATTCCACCTTCCTTCATTCTCAATTCATCCTTCATCTTTCCCCGTTCAAATCACAGTTATGGGGAAATCGAGGGGCATACATAAAGGGGGAAAAAGAGAGCCGTTACCAAAGGAGCCGCAGTTCCCGTGCAAGATGAAGGTAGGGTTGACAGTGATGATGATTTTATTGACGCTAACTTTGTGAAGAAAGTTCCCAAAGTTCTATAAGCTCTTGTCAGTTCTGATAAAGGGGTTCAAACAAATGAGGGGAACAATTTAAAAACATACAAGAGGAGCAAACAAAGATTCAAATGATAATGAGGAAGAAATTAATGAGTAGAGGATTGCCGATGAAATGGAATAAGATAAAGGAGGTAATCTAGAGATGGTTGACATGAAGAACAAAGGACTGGTTAGTAAATCTAGAGGTAAAATCTATTATTCTAGTGATTTGATATTTATACTCTTCATCCTTTTATCCTTAAAAAATAGCTACTAATATCGATACTCTTCTTACACCTTCCACTAAATTAGCATTTCATTATTGGGAGAACAAATTGCATGTTGTCTATTTTTTTATACATGTATGTAATATTTGCAAAGAGAACAGACATGTTGTAATACAAATGGAGTAAATGTAATATAAGTGTATCCTAAATGAACCTTTTGTAATACAAAGTGGTAAGTTGTATTCTGTCAGAGAAAATGTAATGATAAAATGTAAACATGACAAAAGGACTGTCATCACTAGGAAAAGATGAGGTAAAACTCCATATTACTAAAAATTTGTTCCAATTACAAGATGTATGCTTGTATTATTGAATTTGTGTTTGTCTTACAAAATACAATTTCAATTTACAAAATTTTGGTCTCTTTTACAGTATATTTATGCATGTAAGTCATATACAAAGAGAACTGAGATGTTGTAATATGAATGGAGTAAATGTAATGTGAAGTATTTAATTGTACCCTAAATGGACCTTTTGTAATATAAAATGGTAAGTTGTATTCTGTCAGAGAAACATGTAATAATAAAAATGTAATGGATTAAAATGGTACACATTTCAACAATTTTGTGCATCTTGTTTATAATTTCATTTCAATTATCATATTATATGTGGTTATATTCATAGAATATTGAACTTATGTCAAGTGCTCTATACAAATGCAGAAATTCAATTTCTAAATCATCTCTGTTACATCAATGGATATATCCAAATTAGGAATGGACTAATTTTCAGTGAGAAACAACTCAAAATGATGAAGAGTACAACACTTGACAACCTAATCAATATGCCACTGCTAAAAGCTGAGATTAGAATTTTAGAGGACACTATTGAGAAATTTGTTGGTGGTGATGAGCTTGAGATGGTGAAGGGTTTAAGAGTGAGAATGACAGTAGAAGATGTTGGCCTCATTCTAGGAATACCATGTGCGGGCATTGATATAGTGCCAATCAAGAACATAGATGTAGTTAGGAAGGTTAGGGAGGAGATGTTTTTGGGAGGAAATGTTTTCCAAAATGACAAATAAGGTAGAGAGGAAGCTGATATTGTAGGAGAAAAGGATGAAGTAAATGAAGCTGCTTCACAAGGAAAACCTTGCCAAGACATGACAAAGAATGATGATGGGTGATTCTGAGGTTGATTGAAAACATGTGTTGGTGTTGGATGTTGTGCCACATGGTCACATTCCTTGTACCAGACACAAGGTACGATGCACCATTGTATATCTTGCACTGTCTCAATGATGTGGCAACAACTCCATCCCCAAATTGGGCAAAGGTAGTACACAAACAAATTTTATAGTGCTTGGAGTTCATGAAGAACACATTAAGACAAGGAGATCAGGTGAAATAATGATGAAGAAGACCCTTTATGCCACTGGATGTATGTTGTTCTTATATTTAAGTATGAAAACCAGATTTACTTTGGTGTTTTTCCTTTTTAAGTAAGACAATAAATTGAAAATGTACCAACTATAAAAGAATGAATGTAGGTTTGGGCAATTGAGATGACAAACATTGAGGAATGCAAATACAAGAATGCAAAGCCGAGGGTTAAGAAATGGGAAACTCCAGTGAACGGGAGAAAAAAATTGGCATCAATAGGAAAAGACTAGATAAAATTCCATATTACTGAAAATTTGTTTCCATTACAAGTTGTATGTTTGTATTACTAAATTTTTGTTTATATTACAAAATACAATTTCAATTTACAGAATTCTTGTCTTTGTTACAATATATTTTAGTAGTACTCGATTGTTCTTTATTACAAAATACTTGTTTTGTATACATAAGCTTTGTTTCCATTACAAACTATGTGCTTGACTTACTAAAAAATTGTCTCTATTACAATTTCCATGTTTTTGTCACTAAAAAGTTGTTTCTAATACAAAGATCGATTTACTATTAGAAAATTCTTGTCTATCTTACAAAAATGTTGTTTTTCTTGCAAAATGCAAGTTTCTATTACAAAAATGTCATTTGTATTGAAAAATACATCTACGCAGTTACATCTAAATATTCTCTTTACAGTCCATACATGTTCTAAAAAAGATGAAGTGGACAATAGTGACGACTGGGAAGTGATCAAAGTTTTAAAAGATATACCATTTTACATAACATGGAAAAAAGTTCCCACACTGCAAGTCCAAGTGTATGAAACAAGGGAGGAGGAGTGTAAAGCCAAAGGAAAAAGAAAACAGTTAGATGAAGAACCTGACATAAGAAATGATAACTTGGTAGATAGAATCAAGTCTCTTGAGGATGATCTAGCAAAGTACAAGGAGATGTGAACAATAAATGCCTTCACAAGTTTTGTAGAGGTAATGGAGGAAAACAAGAAGTTGAAAGAGAGGGTTCATGAATTGGAGGAAGAGAACAAAAGCTTGAAGAGACAATTCATCTCTATAGAGGAATCACCATAGTTCACTCCACTACGTTTGAGCTATGTAGAACATACACCTCCAACAATAAAAGAAGCTCTAGTTGTAGAAAAATAAGAAACACCACACTAGAAAAGAAGAAAATGAAGATGTTTGCCGAGAAGAAAAAGAAGCTAAATTCAAACCTTGGAAGCATTGAGGAAAATGTAAAGATTAGAAGGGAGATAGTGGTAAGTATTACATATCTTTTGTTTTATGTTCCTTTTTCCTTGAGTATTACAGGAAATGCATTACAACAAATATTAATAATCCTTGTAGTATAACACATATACATGAAAGGAATGCAAACTTCATTGGATATGAACACTTCAAGGGTGATTATTGGAAAAATGAAGTAAAGAACTTCAAGGAGAATATCAATGAAGTGTAAGAGAACACAAGAGAAGAATTATGTGATACATACATATAATCAACCTTATTTAACATATTGGGCAAAAATTGTTCTACAGGTCAAGAAGGGAATGTAATTTCAGAGATGACACATGATACACAGGAAAACAACTATCAAGGCTTCTTTTCAAGAACCAAATGATTGAAACTCCTATAATGTTGACACCTCAAGATCTAGTACTGATATAAACTTTTTATGTGAATTATGTAGTAATGGTCAGTGTAATGAACATGTGATGGACTGCTTTGTGGACATGCTCAAAGAAACTTCAAGTACAAAAAAAAATAAACAAATCAAATGGCATTTCTTGAAAAAATATGTCCCGATAAGAATGAACTGCAAGCAAACTTTATGTACTGACGTAAATATGTGTACTAATGGCATTGCTTGAGTAAATTATATATTGATGCAAACTTGTGTTTCTTGTAGCAAAAAATACACATGGGTGTACTAAGCATAACAATGGAGATAATAGATGAACTACCAAATCTATTTAACATCAGACCAAGTGATATCGATAAGATGGAGTTATTGTTCATTATTCTAAACAATGACATGCATTGGCATATGTTGGAAGCTAATTTCATACAACAAAAATTTAGGGCAGTTAAATCTCTTTCTAGAAACTCAACTTACAAGAGAGAGGTACACATATAGGTAAGTATCAAGCATTTAACTCTTTTTCTAGAAACTTATCTTACAATAGAAATTCAGGGCATTTAACTCTCTTTCTAGAAACTCAGCTTACAATAGAAATTTAGGGCATTTAACTCTCTTTCTAGAAATAAATTTGTTGTTTTGCTTAGGTTGGATAGCTATTGGAAATTTAAGAGGACTGTCTGATAGAGGGATCCAGATGTCTAAATGGGAAGTTGAATATGTAGATTGTCCATAACAGATAGAAAATGAGGTGGATTGTGGTGTGTTTGTTATGAAATACTTGGAATGCTTGGTTAATGGATATAGTTTGACCTTTACAAACAAAGACATTGAAGAAATACGAGGTGATATATTCTACAAGATGATGACATTTGAGAAATTAAAGAGCATTGAAGAAATTTAAGAGTCAAAGGGGAGTGTCGAAGAAATAAAAAAGTGAAAGGGAAGCAGTGAGGACATGCAAGAGTCAAAGGGGAGCATTGCAGAAATGCAAGAGTTAAAGGGGAGCACTAAAGAAATAATCAAAGGGAAGCAGTGAAGAAAAGCAAGAGTCAAAGGGGGAAGACAAGAAATGATCTTTTTATAATGTTTGAATATGTGACTTTGATGTGGATATGAAAATAACTGTGACTTGACCAAAGCTCAGTTGTAGCTGATGTAATCATCTCATTTGCAAAACATACTGTGACTTGAACAAAGTTCAATTTTTTGTAATGCTTGAAGTTGTTGCTTTGATGCAACATAAAAGTGTAATTTATAAACCTATTATGCTTGTAAGGCAACATCTTTTATATGCGGAAATTGAATTGGATGCTTGTGCATATGTTTATTTTGTGCTATTGTTACAATAAGTTATATGTGTTTTATTTTAATGCCTTTTGTGTATCATTGTATTGGATGTATTTGTATTACATTTTGTAAGGAGAATCATTATATTGTAACTAGAAAGGATCACATGTAATATGAAGGAGAAGAATGTAAGGAGAAATAGCCTCTCTGTAATGAGAGGAAGAGGACTGTAATGGATGGTGATTTTTTTGTAATACAGACTAGATGAGTTAGATTCTGCTCTTCCAAGGGAACATGAACCTAGGTAGCAGTCTGAATCACATCAAGAATGAATATCATGTAATGTGAAATGGAGAAATAGGAAAGGTAAGGAGAAAAAATGATCAATGATTGCGTGTTGCAAAGAGAACATATATATATATATATATATATAGATATAGATATATATATATGTATATTGTAACTAGAAAGAATCACATGCAATACGAAGAAGAAGAATGTAAGGAGATCTAGCCTCTCTGTAACAAGAGGAAGAGTACTGTAATGGATGGTGATTTTTTGTAATACAGATTGGATATGTCGCATTCTGCTCTTCCAGGGGAACAAGAACCTAGGTACAAGGCTGAATCACAACGAGAATGAACATCACATAATGAGAAATGGAGAAACATGAAAGGTAAGGAGAAAAAGTGATCAATGACTGCGTGCTATAAGGAGAATATATATGTTGTAACTAGAAAGGATCACATGTAATACGAAGGAGAAGAATATAAGGACAACTAGCCTCTCTATAATGAGAGGAAGAGGATTGTAATGGAGGGTGATTTTCTGTAATAAAGACTAGATGTGTCACATTCTGCTCTTCCAAGGGAGTGAACCTCGTTACATAATCAATAGCCATCTAAAACACACTTGAATTTGATACAAACACATATCAAAAGGAAGAATTTATAAAATTGATCTGAAATTGATTGTCAATTACAACTACCACGATGAATATCTTCCTCAACACAATTACATTATTCAAATCCAGAAGCACCATTACAAATCCATCACAACCATTAGAAATCCAGAAGAACCGTTATAAATCCAGCACAACCATTACAAAATCTAGAAGCACCATTGCAAATCCAACACAACCACTACAAATACAACACAACCATTAGAAATCTAGCACAACCATTACAAATCCATTAGCATCATTATAAATCTAGAAGCACCATTACAAATCTACCATAGAAGCAAAAGAATTACAAGTCCAAATGCAATAGAACTACAAATCCACCATAGTAGCAACTTCTTCAGCATGAAGACCTTGTCAACTTCCAAAATAGAAACCCTACTAAGTTCTTGCACATATACAAAATAAAAAGAAAGAGAAGATAACAATTATGTAGATTTACAATATATATTTGCAAAATAGGTAACACACACACCTATTTCATTGAAGGAAAATTTCTGCTATCATGATTGCCACTGTATTGTAAGCAGTTTTAACATTTTCTCGCTTTAGACTGGGAAATTTCAACTCCAAATCTATATCACACATCACTACTTGTAGATCTTCCTTTATTTTTGGAAATACTAGGAATGTTGACCTTGATAATAGAAGAATAAGAACTATTAGATCCAGTTACACCAACATCACCAACATCTAATTCCGACAGCTCCTTTTGCAAGGCAATGAGCCTTTCATGACACAAATATATAGCATTGTTCTTGCACACTATGTTCACAAATGAATTACAAGTAAAAACCAGCTGAAGTGTACTCCTAGTGGATGAATGCATGATAGGTACTTTGCCGAAAACTAAACGGTGATCTCTATATCCCTTGGTCCACGTCATATATATGTATGGAACGGGAAGAGTGCAAAAATCAAGAATGTTTAGATAAGCAAGAATGTGCCTACATGGAATTCCTTTGAATTCTAACATGACATAATTATAAGATAGCATATTAGTAGATAAATCTTTCTTCAAAACACGAGGACAACTAGAACCACCAACATGATAGACCTCAAACACACCTTCATCAGAAGCTTCCTTCATGTTATACACCATACTCTGATGAACTTCATATTGAAAGATCTTAAAAATAGACTTGGTATACATACCTCTCACTTGCTCCTCCAAAGGACACAATTTAGCCAAATGCAGATTGAAGTACTCGTCATCAAAATCCTTGAATTTTTTTTCTATATCACACACGTGAGAACAAGCAGTCTCCAAGCCAAAAACAAGTTCAAAGAGTGTTTTACTTCTATTGGCGTCGCTTCTAATGAATGCATTAAGGCTCTCACTTCTTTGGGTTGTCCTCATGCCAACAAAGAAGGAATCCTGCATAAAATAAGGCACCCACTGCCACCACATATCATACACATCAATAAACCAACTAATGGATAATAAGCCATTCTCTTCAACTAAAGAACTCCATCTCTCTTCAAAATTGTCGGTATCATCTACATTCCAGGAATAATCATTCAAAGAACTAATGATCTGATCCTTGTTAGGTATTCCACAAAGTTTAGAAGGGAGTTTCTGTAGAATGTGCCAGCTGCAAAATTGATGCTTACATGATGGAAAGGCAGTAATAATTGTAGCATTCATTGTTGGGTCTTGATCAATTATGATGGAGACCATCTCTTTGCCAAAACACAATAAATATTGATTAAAAACCCATAGAAATGACTGGTACTTCTCATCCGACAACAAGGCTGAAGCAAATAACACTATTTTGTGATGGTGATCAACACCACCAAACATTCCAAAAACCGTTGAATAATTATTGGTACGATAAGTGATATCAAATATAATGGCATCACCAAAGAGCGTACAATCATCAACAGAGATGGGATCAAACCAAAACAAATGTTTCAAGAAACCATCACAATCTTTTTGATGCATATAAAAGAATTTAGAATCCAAGACTTTGAATCTTGCTAAACAATCTGACGCCATATTCACATCATGATCTGCAGACTCTTTTCTCTTCCTACTAAGGTGTCCATGAGCTTGTCTACTTGTAAACGTCAACTTGTCATAACCACCAGACTAGGATGCTATTAATGCAAGTTGCTTAGACACATGTATTTTTGCTTGGCTCATAGAATAAATCATATCTTTTTCACTCTAGTCTAAAAATGAATTACACTTCAAATAGTGCAGATGATTAGTATCCACACGATCATGATTGTGATCCTCAACAAATGCACTAACAAGTCATCTGGAGGAGGACTTGTCCAATGTCAATCTGAGCATGTCTTAGCACCCACACCTTTTTATTGAATGTCTATGTTTCTTGGACAATTTCTCATTTAGATCAACAACATCTTCACTCAAAAGACCATTAGATCCCATAGAACACTTATTTTCACCTTGTTTATCACAAACCAAATCTTTTTCCAGCAAAACCTTAGTACGAACTTGAAAATGATTATCATCTCTCCTGACACTAAAACCAATCAAACCAACATATCGACAATAAAAAGCTACACCATCATCTAAGGTTCCAAAACCAAGTCCAGTCCTAGGGATATCAGCTCCAGAAAGGATCTCACAATCAACAAATGAAAAGGAATGTACGTTATCATCACAGTTAGTAATAGCATTGCTAGCATCACAATCAAGGCTGGGATCCATAATAGTAACCACCTCACAAACAAAAACTTGCATACAGGTAAGGGTGACACACTTTCAGTAAATAAAAGCAGAAAAAATGTAATATAGACAAGCCTTGAGTAAAACAAAGGTAGTGAACTGTAATGGAGACACACATGAAGTAATTGAAAGAAGTGCATTGCAATTGGTCACATAGACAAGAACTGAAAGCAGTGCATTGTGGTGGAACCACACAAAGAGCAAATAGAGGTGATGTACTATAATGAGAATGACACAAAGAGTAAAACAAAGGCAGTAAACTGTAATGGAGACACAAATGAAGTAACTGAAAGTAATACATTGTAATAGGCCACATAGATAGTAACTAAAAGCAGTGCATTATAATAGGCGACAGACAACAATTGAAAGTAGTGCATTGTGGTGGAACCACACAAAGAGAAAACAGAGACAATGTACTTTAATGAGAATGACACAAAGAGTAAAACAAAGGCAGTAAACTATAATGGATATACACATGAATTAACTCAAAGTAGTGCATTGTAATAGGCCACATAGACAATAACTGAAAGCACTGCATTGTGGTGGAACCACAAAAAGAGCAAACATAGACAATGTATTGTAATGAAATAGACACAAAGAGTAAATAGATAAAATGTACTACAATGAGAACCACACAAAGAGTAAACAGAGAGAATGTACTACAATGAGAACCGCACAAGAAAGCTATGAATGAATATGATGGAATATTGAATAGGGGCAGGTTTCTAATTAAAAGTTGTCCTTAAGAAAGCTAAAAATGAATGAATCCCTAAAATAAGAGGGAATATTAAAATTGTTAGT
Source organism: Alisma plantago-aquatica (assembly GCA_963693085.1). Taxonomy (NCBI): domain Eukaryota; kingdom Viridiplantae; phylum Streptophyta; class Magnoliopsida; order Alismatales; family Alismataceae; genus Alisma; species Alisma plantago-aquatica. The sequence continues at coordinate 990,388,868 of OY856411.1, forward strand.
ACAAGAGAAGCTATTGGCTAGTAGGGAATAGATTGAATCTTATATATAAGTATATGATGTAATATTGCTTGTCAATGAGGAGATTTGATTATTACATCAGTATCTATAAAAGAAAAGCTTTATCTTTTACTAAGAAACCGACATGAAATTTCGACCCAGATTATGGATCCAAAATTTTGAAAGCATTAAATTTCCAAGAACTCTTCTCCTACTCTTTGGGATTGAAAATGAGTTTTCATTGAAAGTGCATTTTTCACTGAAAGCATTACATTTTCACTGAAAATGTGTTTTCACTAAAAGCATTAGATTACCTAGGCAACACTTTCAAGTTAACATAATACAACTACTCTCTTCTATATAGCAACATATGTTGAGCAATTTTGTTTTCCACTCCGATCACACCGCTATCATGCCTCAATTATGCAAACCTCATTTTTCCAGTATCAATGAATTCCATCAAACGTACGCTCTATTTGTGATATCTGAATACCAGTTTGGGTAGGAAGAGATTTCTTACCTTGTTCTCCAAGTGTTGCCGCTACTTTACCCTAATTCTGGACACCAAATGTGATCTCAGCATGAGATGTCGTCACCTGGTCCCAGGTTGTGGATATGCCACCAACCCCCCCTGATGCAGTAGAGAGAAAGAAGGAGAACCCAGAGGAGAGAAGGAGAAATAGAGGAGAAGCACCAAAAACTGAGAGACACATAGAACCAGAGGAAGAGCACCGTAAAGGAGCTTCATGCACGGGTGCTTCAAGCAGCAGCGTGGCACAACACGAGAGAAAGATGTTGGTGTCACAAAATAGTAATTAGCTTGAAATCTGGAAGTCGCGGGAGGCAAGGGTAGCTAAATTAAATATGCACATGCGGGCAGCAAATGCATACCCATATATATGTATCACTTAGAGAATTGCCTTTACAGAAGAGAAGATAAAAAATTGAGCTGCCACTCCTTTTTGGGTAGCAACATATACATATATATATATATGTATGTGTGTGTGTGTGTATATATATATATATATATACATATATATATATATATATATATATATATATATATATATGGGTATATCTTCGCTACCCGTGCGGGTAACTAAGATTCGCTACCCGTGCATCAATTTTGTAATGGGATGACACATATATGTAATGAGACAACCAAATTTGTAATGAGACGACTGAAATTGTAATACAAAGACTCATTTTGTATTACGGCGATGTTACAGTAATAAATATATATTTATTACTGTATCATCGCCGTAATACAAAACGAGTCTTTGTATTACAATTTCGGTCGCCTCATTACAAATTTTTATTGTCTCATTACAAATGCATACCTTCCCATTACAAAACTGATGCACGGGTAGGTAGCAAAGATATGCCCTATATATATATAAATGGAAATAAAATTATTTGATGTAGATGATGGTAAAATAAGGTTCCTATTTGTTACTTGTTGAACACATAAAAGAACATAAATTACATCATCAACTAGAAACCCAAATGCATTAAAGACGGAAGGCAAAAGAAAAAGATGATGATTTGACTCACAAGTTGCAGGATGTTTTTGAACCTTTTGTATAGTGATGGAAGAAGTTGCATGACCTACTTTAAAGTTATATGAAAGGATGCATGTCAAGGGTGAAACTCTTTTAAGGTTAATATGTTTGTCCTTTGTATATCCCATAAAACAACAACATAATACAAGGTCACTAGGAGTGTAACCTTTGGGGGCATTTGTGTCCAAGCATTAGGGTGACATTATATTCTGATTACAATCAAATTCAGCAATGATGTTGTCAAACAACAATTTATGTCAATCTATACTAACATGTCCCATCAATAGAGTTAACTTAATCCATTTAGAACCCCAACTCTTAACCAAACAAAGTCTGAAATATTTAAAATAATTTGACCTCTAGAAATGCTAAAACATCATTGTTTGATACAAATATTGCACACACTAACAAATCATCAGCAGGTATTGGAAAAAGAAAAGATAATCATATTGGGAATCATGAGAACCAAAATTTCTTGTGCTTTCATTTTTGTTTGGATTCATTGAGTTTAAGCCGGTCTAAATTCATCCAACCTTACCGAGAATGTAGATGACTTATACATATATTGCAACAATTATTGTCATGTATACATATGGGGATCGCGATATAAAAAGAGTTGGATGATGAGATGCATGTTGATGGATAACTAAAACAAAACATACAAAAGAGTGAGCTTTAGTAAGATTTAAGGAGGTTCTCAACCTACAAAAGCCCCAGTATTTATACATGGAAATGGATCTTCAATTAGTGTTCCTTTCAGCTTTTGCATGTCCGGTGAAAGTTACAACACATATGCAATAAGGTCCAAAATGTATGTGATAATTCTAGTGAACTACCTAGATAGTAACTTTAGTGACCTACCAAGAAGGTAGTTGAAACAATGAGAGAATGAGTTTTCATTTAGTTGGAAGAGGACATGATGTGGGATTTTTCCTACTTTTGTGATTTTTAGGCTAGCACGGTAGTGACAGATGGAATGATGGCATGTCGTGCTTTTCAAATTGCAAAAACAGTTGGTTCTAGTGCAGAAGGAGTGTTTTTGGTGTGGCATCCATGAATGGAAGTCTTCTGTGCAAAATACCGCTCATTGAATTGATAGAATATAGACCACTATGTGTGCATCTAAACTATATTTGACCCTAAGCGTATCCAAAACATTGTGAGTAAACATAATATAACATCTCCATTAGATCTTGGGTTTGAAGAATTCTTACACTTATTAGGATTTCTTCAATCACTCGATCAGAACTACATCACCATCCTTCCTCTCTTGGCCATCCTATCATCCCATTTTCTTGGAAAATGTTGTGTTGTCAATACTAAACACAATTTATGTGAGAATTTCTTACACTAAATGAGATTACACAAAATACAAAATATGATTCCTCATTAATTATCCACAAACCCCAAAAATAGGGTAAATTAAAACAGATTTCAACATTTCCCAATTGCTCAAAAACATTTACATAAAGGCCCAACAACTTGCTTTATTTCATATAATTCTCAATATCCTTTACAACTTCTCTATATACTTAGCTACAACATAAACTTTACAAAGGAACACTATCCACATATTCCACATATACAAGCATCAACATGTTATCAAAATCTCGACTCAATAGAAACATCGTATACAAACTTTCCCTCCCAGACCTGAGAGTACAGGGATGACTCTAGGACACACAAGGCAACTAAACAACCATCACTATGGTTCATCACCTCGGTATCTCCTTGTTTCCACAGTTTTCCTACTGCTATTTTTGATCACCTAAAAAGATGTGGTGACCCACAAGGTGAGACCCAATCCCAACAAGAGATATAACTCTCTCTAATAGATATTGATTACATCATATTATTCCAATCATAAACTAAACTAAGCAGTTGAAGTGTTTAATAGTAAATTGAGCAGATTGAATAGTTCAAGCATGCTAAACTGATTAAGCAATTAAGTTTAGAAACAAGTATGATTATCAATGTTATATGTTATGCTAACAACACAAGTAAACTAGTAGCATAGGTATCTCTAACATCATGAATATGTCTAGTAGCATAACATGGATATCAACATTGGCATGTTTATTAAAGTGAACAATTCTACATCATAAGTAGAGCTAACATCATAAGCACAACTAACTACATTAGCATGATTAGCAGTTTAAGCATTTATAATTACAAAGGCATGGATAGAAATATTAAACACATATAGGGCATCATCTTAACTACCAGTTCCAATATATTTGATAACATAAGCATGTTTACAATATGAGCATAACTACAACATAATCATATCTATCATCTCTTATTGTATTATACACCATATCTATGTAAGGAGATCAAACAAGGGTTTTCATCCAATATGAAGCATTGTGTATAACCCTAAACAAATATTCTACACGGTTGTATTACATCTTTTATTATGCCCTAAGGAATTTGAGGATACCACTCAAAATCCAACTGACCATTGCTAAGTCAAAATCAGTGCCATACAAGATCTAGGAAGAGTTGGACTCCTAAGATCTTCTCCACCCCCGGTCAGTACGGGTCCGCCACAACGACGCAAAAGGTCAAGCTACTAATAGCCTAGTCTATCCTTGGTACATGTCATAACACTAGTGAAAGGAGATGGGTACACATACCCTACTATCCGAGGTACAACCACAGTTATCCTCCAACCGCATCACATACATTATAACATCCCTGACCTGGGTTATGATCTGACCCTAGATGTTTTGCTTAATAAAGTTGATTAGATGTTTGTTCTTATCTTTTGAAAATTAATTAAGGCTCATGAGGAACTTATGTTTCCATTTTAGTCCTTTTTGAATAATGTTGAAACAATGTTTTACCTGTGTTGGACCAAAGTGCAAATTACCCAAGTTGATGGGTCAACTTGCAAATGTTACATGATAAAATGTTCCTCAAGTGTTGAAGCATCATAAGAATGAAAATGATGCAGAGTTATGGCTTGTGGTAGCCTGAGCACCAAGAAAGAGCTTATTAAGCAATTTTTGTGCATTAAAACCTAGTTTTGGTGTAATGTGCAATTTACCCAAAACCTAGGGTTCAATATGCAAAATACCACTTATAGAGAGTCTCTCATGTTTCTTGGCATCACGTAGAGAAGATAAAATGATAGGGGCGTCTCATTTGAATCATTTTGGAGGAGAGAGAATCTTGATATTAAAATAATCAAGATTTAAGCATAATTGGAAACATAATTCAATTTAATGCAAAAATAAATATATTAATAGGAGTGCCCTTCAACCAAATATGGGAAGGTTGAATTTGGATAAGTGTGGACGTCCTTTTGCCTTGCTATGACACCAAAAATATCCTAAGTGAGTGGAGAGCCCACTCACATTAGTAAACTAAAAAGTAATATCCACTAAATATGGGATATTAGTATTATATGAATTAAGGTGCTTAATTGCTTTTCCTTTAATTCATGGATAATGAAGAGGAATTCGAAGGTGGAGTTGATAGTTTCGTATGAAAGTAAGTGGGGGGGGGTTAAGTGGAACTGATTTGGGGAGTTGAAGGAATTAATTATCACTTTCTCTCTCATTGAAATTCCCTTATAAACATCTCATTTCCAACTCAAATGAAAGGCTTTTTCGACCCTTCTTTCTTTACTTGCTTTGGCCGTGCACAAGGGAGCTTAGGAGAAATAGGAGGATGTGTGCCAACCTGTAGGTAAGCTCCATAGTCATCTTCAACCTTGATTTCATGGTGGAAATCGAAATTCAATGCTTAATTTCTTCTTTTCTCCATTCAATCTTCAACCTTGGTCATTCTTTTCACTCAAAAGACTTGAGCACGAGCCTTGGGAGGTTTAGAAAGCTTCATTCACCATTAAAGGCGTGAAGCTTGAAGTTTGGTTTCAACTTTGAAGGCGGGTTATATAACTTAAACCCTTAAATGTTATTATTACATTCAATTCTTCATCACTTGTTGATCATTTTGTTCTTCTTGAAATTCCTTTGAATAATTGATGAAATTTCCATAAGAATGGCAGTACATTTTGAAGGATCGAAGCTTGATGATGATGACATCATCATAAGCACACACCTCAATGAATATCTTGGGCAAACGGTTTCAACTTTGGAACCAATCGGTTTCAAGATCGATTGAAACCAAACAGTCTCAAGACCGTTTGGGAGTAAACGGTCTCAAGTACCGTTTGAGATCAAACAGTCTCAAACCGTTTGGAGGATCAATGCTGATGTGGATGGTTGATGATCCAATGATATAAATTTATTGGATTTTAAAGGTTCCATGTATGGATGATCCACCAATTTCAAACTCTAATCGGTTGAATTGATTGAAACCCTAATTGATGAAATCGATTTTGGAGATTGGATAACCCAAACGGTCTCAAGACCGTTTGAGACCAAATGGTCTCAAGACCATTTGGAGGTCAATGGTTGATTGTGGGTAAATGGTTGGAGATCCAAGGGCTACAATCTGATGTACTTTCAATAGTTCAACTGATGGATGGTTTCAATGTTGGAGGGTCCATTAATTGCAAATTGTAGACTCAATAGATTGATTCGGTTTCAAGACCAAATGGAGGATTCAGTTTCAAGACCGAATGAATGGATTTGGTTTCAAGACCGAATGGATGATTTAGTTTCAAAACCGAATGGAGGAATTGGTTTCAAGATCAAATGACTGTATTTGGTTTCAAGATCGAATGGTTTGATTCGGTTTCAAGACCGAATGGTTTGATTCGGTTTCAAGACAAAATGGGTTGATTTAGTTTCAAGACCAAATGAGATGATTCAGTTTCAAGACCAAATGGGTTGATCTGAATTACAATTGGTCAAGACCGTTTGAAAGGTTGATCAGACCGTTTGAAGGACTAATACCTCAAGACCATTTGAAGGTCCAATTGACTCAAACCATGTAAGTACAATTAACCTTATGATTATTGATAGTGGTTATCAAAGGTAATTACAATGGTTGTACCTTCAAGGTACTTAAGTGATTGGTACCTTTTGAGTGGTTAACCTTTGATGCTCATGGAAGCAATGCCTCAATACACTATGCTAACCCTAAATGTATGTACTTGAACAAAGGGTTAACCTAATCTAATCAAGACTGATGTAATTAACCTCTTCGAGAGGATGAGAGAGAGAAACTCATAACATGAGTGATAATCATGTAGTGATTAATCCTCAACACTTTTCAATATGTAATTAGGGTGTGATCCATGATGATGAGATCATGAAACCCTAATTGAGAAGGTTGATGAGCTCGAACCCTAATTTAAGAAAAAGTTAGGTGAAACCCTAATCTAGGGTGATGGTGTAACCCTAATTTAGGGTAATGAGATGAGAAACCCTAATTCAAGGTATTTTGATGAAAAACCCTAATTTAAGGGAATGCTTCATGAAAACCCTAATCTTGGGTAAAGCTACATGAAACCCTAATTTTAAGGGAAATGTTATAAGAAACCTTAATTCAAGGTAAGGATGTATTGTGAAACCATGATACATGGTAATGTGATATGAAACCCTAATCCAGGGTGATGCTATGTATTATGAAACCCTAACTTGAAAACCTAGCCCTAAACTGTGTAAAGGGATGATTAACCCTAATTGATATGAATTGGGAAACCCTAACCCTAATAAGAGTATAAGTGGTGTTACTTTGTATAGCATGGTGCTAAAATGTAATTGATATAACTGTTATCAAGTGTACTAACCATGCATGTATCATGGGTGTTGGATCCTAGATGGGTGATTAGATGCTCTAGAGAGGGGGTGAATAGAGTTGAATGCTCTTAAACAAAATTCATTAGACCTTCAAGATATATCACAAGATAAGGTTGCTAAATAGGAAATTTGTGTGCAACTAAAACACACATAGCAAGGGAGAGAGAGATTGAGCAAACACAAGTAGACAAGCTATTTAGAGTGGTTCCACACTTCAAACTAGAAGTGTATCAGTCCACTTACCTAGAGAGGTCAACCTCTAGGGTTTCTTAACCATTGCATTCTTATATTCATTCATAAGAGTTACAATACATGACCAAACAAAGGACTTACCTATCCAATACAAAGAGTCTTCAACCTTACCAAGGACTTACCCACTTTGCAAGGAGTCTTCCGCCTTCTTCCAAGGACTTACCTACTCTTGCACAAGTCTTCAGCCTTGCAGGGATTACCCACTCTCCTTAGATCTACCGCCTTTGACTTCACCTTCACTCGGAGAATCTTCCACCAAGGACTTACCCACTTGATCAAGGAGTCTTCTGCCTTCACCAAGGGCTTACCCACTCTAGCTCCAAGTATTCATCCTTGATCTTCACCAAGGGATGCCTTCCCTTGTTCTTCTTCACCTCTCTTGGCTAAGAGAGAGAACCTTCATCTTCATGATTGAAATGAGAGAAATGGAGGTGGTGGAAGTGAGAGCCTCACAAGATATACATGTAGGACAAGCTCTCTTATAGATTTCCTACTCACTCTAATGGATGTAGAAAGTAATTAAGCTTAGAGAGAGAGAGGAGGTTGTAGGAAGCACTCAGCTATAAAATAGGAACCTCACATAGAGTTTTTCAATGATTGCTTAACCTTGGAATGAAGCCCAAGGGGTCCTATTTATAGCTGGGGATGCCTCTTAGCCTTTGGGAACACTTGAGAATGAAAACTAGCCATTTTGTGGCTTGCAACAGATATATTTTCACTTGTTGCAACTCCACAACGGCTAGAAGCACTTTTCTGCACTTTTCCATACAGTGCAATCGGTCGAGTTTCTATAAGGGTAACTCGACCGATCAAGTAAATGACAAGGCCGATACTCAAATGATCGGTCGAGTTTGTCCTGACAAAACTCGACTGACCATTAGGAATCAAAATGGTCAGTTACTTGATCGGTCGAGTTCTGTGTAAACACAACTCGACCGATGCAATCTACAGAAAATTGATCAAGGATGATCGGTCGAGTTTTCAGGTTGGGAAACTCGAACGACAAAGTGCTTGTAATCAATTTTCAAAGTTGCATCTAAAGTGCTCTAATATTTGATCTAAGTGCTCCTGATATTTTTCTAAGCTTAATTACAAGTCATACAATCATTACAAGTGATTTACAACATGATTCTAATGGATATACATCATATTACAAAAATATGCACTTGTATTGACTTTGACTTGTCTTTTCTCTAATTTGAGATGTACAAGTTAGGGCATTTGGAGTGTGTCTATACTTAATCTGAAATCACTCAAGTAGAGACATTAGACACCAATATGTGGAATGGTTAGTCCTCATCAAAACACGGGTTTAGTCAATTTAGACGTGAGTCAACATTGACCTCATTGACCTTGAGTCAACAATCTCCCCCTTTTTGAAGATGACAAACCATTCCATAAATGTATTGAAAGCTTTCAAGTAAACTCATACATTCGGAGAAACCTAGGGGTTTCAATGGAATTGAGTTCATATGCTCCCCCTCAATTGATGCTAGTGGAGTTCTCATACTCCCCCTCAATTGATGTTGTTTCTCCTGCATGGTTAGCTTTCATAACATTTATAGAATACTATGTCTTCTACTCATATATGTTCTACACATATATGTCTTCTCCCATTTACCTTCTCCCCTTTACGTGGACATACTTCACCTCTTTATGTAAAACATGCCTTCTTCCTCTTTTAAAAGAAGACATACCTTTCTCCCCCTTTGTCATTTCAAAAAGTGGCGTTATGAAGAAATAAGAAACATCACTTGTTAAAGAGAAAGGAGATAACACAAATATATATAATAAGAGTACAAGAGCACAAATAGGGGCTTGTCCAAGCATAAAAAGAAAAGCAAGTTAAAGCATATACTTGAACAACCCACAAAAAGCAAGATAAAGTGCTGCAGAAAAACAATAAAACATAATTTTGACCGTCAAGATGACGGATTTTGACCAAAACCATCAGAGCTCATCGCGAAGCAAAGTCTTGCTTAGAAGGTTGTTTATTCATGAAAAACACTAGTCTTGCACCAAAAACTGAAACTGGAGCAAAATCTGCATAAAATCCAAAAAAATACTCCAATTTCAACATATAATGTAGATCTATGTACCCTGCATCACAATGTTATGCAAGCAACTGAAGATAGCAGATATGCAATTCAAGGAACAAGCTTGAGCATGTATGATACAAGATGCAAGAATAGCATATATATGAGCAAAGATGCCAATTTTAAACAAAGTTAGAACTACATGTATATGAACTACTAGTAGATGATATCACAAGTTAGGATTACTAGTAGGATCTAGATCATAGCAAGAGATACCAAAAGATACACAATATAAAGCATGCTATGATTAGATGAAGAGATATATCCAAACAAAGAGATATGCAATTATAGACGCATGAAAGGATATAACTCACTAGATATGCATCCTTACCATAAGATGATTACCCCTAAGAACCTCAAGGTTGTATCAAAACAAGATATACACCTAGATAGATGTAGCAGGTTAGAGTACAACGGAAGCAATTTTTAGACACAACCAAGAGTTCCAAAGAGATCATCATCAAAACCTGCAAAACAACTCAAAGCAAGTAATTGCAAGATATAGATATACCAATTTAGAGCAATTAGAGAGATAGAGTTGTAAGCAAGATAGGAAATTTAGAACATGGCAATATGCATATGTAAAGGTACCAAAGGAGTGCCAAAGAATAAGGCTATTGGTTGAGAAAATCTAGTTGAGAGGGAAATTCTCATTCAATAAGCCAAATGTATATTCTGTGCACAGTGTTATCGGTCGAGTTCTGTGCATTGACAACTCGACCGATGACGGCTGTTGGCAACACTCTTGGTGCCTATCGGTCCAGTTTCAAACAGGGAAAACTCGACCGACAGAGCAGTTGTCAAAAAGCACATACATTTCATAAAAACACATATAAAGGCATGCTAAAAACACAAACCATATCCAAACATGTCTAAGCAAGTTAGTAATGCACTATAAAAGCATTAGAAATAGTTTTTGAGCAAGAGTGTGAAGAGAAAATACAAAATACCACTTTTGACTAAAAAATCATATGTATAGTGCACACTAACTTGACAAAAACAAGTTAGAAATGGTTATAAGCAATAAAAACTTTACCTTTGTTCTTAACATTCCTTTTCCACTTGTTGTCACCCTCTACACATCTAACCTTTCTTCTTTCATGTGGATTGAGAGGTCAATTTGCAATTCAATAGCTCAAGTCAATCCATTTTCAAGTACCTACAAGAAGAAAGATGAAATGGTCCCCAATCATATTTTTGGGTCCGGAGGGGTTAGTTTAGCAACCCAAGTCCTATTGCTCTTGGGTGCTTTCCTAAAAGGACAACAAGTAGAATAATGACCAATTTCATTGCAATAGTTGCATGTGCCCATAGTCTTGGAACTCGAGGATTCTCAATGGAATATTGGAGGTCCTTTATCTTTGTTGTTCTCTTGACTAATATCATACCCTAAACCATGTCTACCAATTTGTTTAGTAGTATGATGTAGGATATCATTAAGGCTCTTCTTACCAACTAAGAATCTTTGCAAAGATGATCTCAAACTATCATTATCATGCATAAGAGAAGTAATAGTAGAAGACAAATGATTGATATTATCTCTAGCATGCAAAAGATCATTTTCTAAGCAAAGAGCTTTACTTAAATAAGAATTTCTATCAATATGAAGAGCAGCAACATGATTCTCTCTACTAGTAGAACTAGAACAAGATTCATGCACATTGATTTTAGCAAGCAAGGAGGCATTTTCTATTTCTAATTCTTGCAAAACAAAATCTTTGTCCTTGTTTTCAAATTTAAGAACATCAATATCATGCATGAGAGAATCAACAATTAAAGTATGCTCTTCATTAGAACTAGGCATGAGAGGTTGAGCTTCTAGAAATCTAAACTTATCAAGCAAACTAGAATTTTCACGTTTAAGAGAGTCTACTTGGCTAAGACAATCATTTTTATCATCAAGCAAGCAAGAATTAGCATGTTCAAGATCATCTAGTTCTACATGCAAATTATCAAAAATTTTAGCAAGCTTTTTCTTTTTCCTTTTAGAAGACTTAAGAGAGGCACAAATATCATGAATAATAACAATCAAAGATTCTTTATGTTAAGAGTTTAGATTTATCTCACTTAAGTTTTCACTTGTTGATGCTATAAGAGCAAAATGGCATTCTCCTTCATCACTAGAGCTTGAGATTGATCCTTTACTTGAATCTTCACTTGAGCTTGAGTTGGAGGAGCCACTTGAGCTTGAGTGCCATTTCTCCTTACTTCTTGTGAAGATGGGTCTTTTTGCCTTGTGGGCAATCTTCCTTGTAGTGACCCTTCTTTCCACATGTGAAGCACCGGATGGAGGAGGACTTGCTTTTGTAGAATATACCCTTGGAGTACATGGCATCTTCTTCAACTTTAGAGGATGGAGAGGCTTGATCAACAATAGCCTTGATTTGAGCCTTCATTTCAGCCTTCTTCATTCTCTTGAGTTCTTTCTCTTCTTGTCTTTGTACTTCCTCCCTCTTGTCAAGTGTGGCTTCATGTGCTTGTAGATTTCCAATGAGCTCTTCAATAGGAATATCCCTAAGAGACCTTGCTTCTTCAATGGAAGTCACCTTGGGTTCCCATCTCTTGGGGAGAGTTCTAAGGATCTTTGAGTTGATCTCTCCACTAGACATAGGATGTCCTAGAACAGCAAGACCATTCAAAATAGTGTTGAGCCTTGAGTACATGTTGGCTATCCTCTCCTCCTTTCCCATCATGAAGTTCTCAAGCAGCCCTTTGAGCATGTAGATTTTGCTTTCCTTCACTTGATCTATCCCTTCATAAGTGATGCAAAGCTTTCTCCATATCTCATAGGCTGTTTCACATGAAGAAATATGATTGAACTTGGTGGGGGTCATGGAGGCATAGAGGTAGCTTCATCCCATTCTTCAATCCTTGTCTTTGGTAGCATGTATGGGCTGTTCACCATTTGCCACATCTCAATACTTGATCCTTGGATGTAGAATTGAAGCCTTCTTCTCCAATAGAGGAAATTGCTCCCATCAAAGATTGGAAGGTTGGTCGAGTATCTCCCTCCTAGGTAGTCACCCGTCTTCTCCTACTTATTGAAGTATGCTTGGAGAAGACCCACTTTGGTACCAATTGTTGGATCCTAGATGGGTGATTAGATGCTCTAGAGGGGGGTGAATATAGCTGAATGTACTTAAATAAAATTCATTAGACCTTCAAGATATATCACAAGATAAGGTTGCTAAATAGGAAATTTGTATGCAACTAACACATACAAAGAAAGGGAGAGAGAGATTGAGTAAACACAAGTAGACAAGCTATTTAGAGTGGTTCCAGACTTCAAACTAGAAGTGTGTCAGTCCACTTACCTAGAGAGGTCAACCTCTAGGATTTCTTAACCATTGCATTCTTATATTCATTCATAAGAGTTACAATACATGACCAAACAAAGGACTTACCTATCCAATACAAAGAGTCTTCAACCTTACTAAGGACTTACCCACTTTGCAAGGAGTCTTCCGCCTTCTTCCAAGGACTTACCTACTCTTACACAAGTCTTCAGCCTTACAGGGATTACCCACTCTCCTTGGATCTAACGCCTTTGACTTGACCTTCACTTGGAGAAGCTTCTACCAAGGACTTACCCACTTGAGCAAGCAGTCTTCTGCCTTCACCAAGGGCTTACCCACTCTAGCTCCAAGTCTTCAGCCTTGATCTTCACCAAGGGACGCCTTCCCTTGTTCTTCTTCTCGAGAGAGAACCTTCATCTTCATGATTGAAATGAGAGAATGGAGGTGGTGGAAGTAAGAGCCTCACAAGATATACATGTAGGACAAGCTCTCTTACAGATTTCCTACTCACTCTAATGGATGTAGCAAATGATTAATCTTAGAGAGAGAGAGAGGATGTTGTAGGAAGCACTCAGCTATAGAATAGGAACCTCACATAGAGTTTTGCAATGAATGCTCAACCTTGGAATGAAGCCCAAGGGGTCCTATTTATAGTTGGGGATGCCTCTTAGCCTTTGGGAACACTTGAGAATGAAAACTAGCCATTTTGTGGCTTGCAATGGATATATTTTCACTTGTTGCAACTCCACAACAGCTAGAAGCACTTTTATGCACTTCTTCGTACAGTGCAATCGGTCGAGTTTCTATAAGGGTAACTCGATCGATCAAGTAAACGATAAGGTCGATACTCAAATGATCGGTCGAGTTTGTCCTGACAAAATTCGACCGACCATTAGGAATCGAAATGGTCAGTTACTTGATCGGTCGAGTTCTGTGTAAACACAACTCGACCGATGCAATCTGCAAAAAATTGATCAAGGATGATCAGTCGAGTTTTCAGGCTGGGAAACTCGACTGACAAAATGCCTGTAATCAATTTTCAAAGTTTCATCTAAAGTTCTCTAATATTCGATCTAAGTGCTCCTGATATTTTTCTAAGCTTAATTACAAGTCATACAATCATTACAAGTAATTTACAACATGATTCTAATGGATATACATCATATTACAAAAACATGCACTTGTATTGACTTTGACTTGTCTTTTCTCCAATTTGAGATGTGCAAGTTAGGGCATTTGGAGTGTGTCTATACCTAATCTGAAATCACTCAAGTAGAGACATTAGACACCAATATGTGGAATGGTTAGTCATCATCAAAACACGGGTTTAGTCAATTTAGACGTGAGTCAACGTTGACCTAATTGACCTTGAGTCAACAATGAGATGATGAGCATAGCTAGGTATGAGCTATGATGTTTCATTTATTACCGTTAATGGGCTTTGTGAGCCATAATATGCCTTGTTTCTTAGTAAGAGGTAATAAGAGATGAAATGGGCTTTGTGAGCCATGTGAGATGCTTGTGTAACAAGTATCATGTTTACCTTGGTCAGATGACCTGAAGGTGTTTAGTTACATGATAAGTGGTAACAAGTGTTCTTTGTTGAAACGAGGGTTTGAATACCCATTTTCTATAATCAAGGTGATGAGTTTGTGAAAGGATGAGAATGCTCCTGATGAGACGAGGGATTGAGATCCCAATGTTCTATTAAAGATTTGAACAATACTTGATGAAAGTATTACACATTCTTTGTAGCAATTGTTAAAATAATTGATGTTTGGAAACTTGTTTGATGCTAAAAAAATATGGTAATACACTTAATTAATCAAGTGATATCAAATAATGTAGTTTCCCTGACCACAGGTCCATCAGTGTCAGAATTTGTTGAATGGTGAAACGAGTTAAACTCGGAGCACATATTTTTGAATATGCGGGGGTAATTGGGCAACTATATCCTCATGCCCCATAAGAATGGCTGTGGGCTATATCCTATGTATGAGATTGGTTACAGACCATACCCCAGTATGAGTATGGCTACGGGCCATGACTCCATGATATGATACATGGCATTGTCTATGGGCCATAACCCTGAAGAGAGTATATGTTGTGGGCTATAATTCTGTAGCAAAGATGTCAATATACCCTGGCAAGCTAATTAAAGTTTGACACATGATGTCTTTACCGAATAATCTCATACTGACCGAGAAGGATGAGGTCTTGGAGTCTGGCTCTTCCATTGACCTTGTGTGGTATCGACGCTTTCTGTAATTATGGTCGGTTGGAGCATGAACGGTATACTTCATCTCTTCAGGGCATTAAGTATGATTGTAAAATATAATCAGCTGTGTAGCGTATTTGCTTAAGGTTGAAACATGAGAATCACTGGCTGATGTTATCTTGCTTAGTATATCAGATAAATGTTATATATGTTCTTCATATTCCTTATTAGATAAGTGACATGCTTCTTTATCAAGTTATAACTGAAATGCTTTGAATAAGAATATTGCTCTAACCTGTTTAGACACTGATTTAACTGCTGTTGAATATATATGATTTCTCTACTTAGTTTAATTCTAATATACTGCAATAATAATATTTCTGGTGGAGATTTATATCTCTCGCTGGGGCAATTTCAATTGTCTCACCCCCGTGGGATCCAACGTTTTAGGTAGACACGAAGGAAGAGGCAGAAACCCTTCAGAAGGGGAAGAGCAGTAGCAGTAGTAGGGACAATAGTGAATTCTCAGGTGGAGACACTAGCTGTCATGTCTTGTATATAGAGTCCTATATGTTGTCTCTGTACTCTCAGGTCCTCGGGGTAGTAGTCAGTACTTTAATGAGTCGATCTGATATTTTGGCTTGATGAATCGAGGTTCTTATGTTGCCTATGCACAGTTTTAACATGGCAATTGATGTATGTATTCCTCGAGAAGAGATGGTACAGGATATGTACTTGTGAACCAGAATGTAATTGAATTACTTTGGTTCTTTTTGAAAGTGTTTTCCAGTGAATGGATCTCTTTGTAAATGGTTTCAATTTTTAGTGATTTTCAGTAATTCCGCTGCTAATGAACGCTTTCGCTTAAGTAGATCATGTTTTTGATATTTAGATGCCACAGTTTATGGTATCAGAGCTCTAGGTTCGCTGAGTCTACAGAGACATAGGATTAAGGTTGTTGAGTCTGTTCTAGTGTCTTCCAGTTTATCTGATAGTGACTTCTGCTCATATAGGAGGAGAAGAAGAACTTGAAGATGTCTGGATCACACGAAGAACACATTGCTGAGAGCAGTGTCGCTGCACCAGGAAAAGGTGCAAGGGACCAAGCGAGGGAGGAATCGGCACTTGAACATCCCCAGTTTGACCCAGCCATGATAGAGAATCCAGTTTTCCATGCTCTATTTGGGTAGTTTATGGCAACTATGATGCACATGGCGGACAGGATGCCACCACCTGCACCTAGGGCACCAGCCCACAATGATGGATAGGGAGCCGGCAAGACTTTTGAGAGACTTCACTGGGTAGGAGCCATAGAGTATGTTGGCACAGCTGACCCAGCAGATGCAGACTTATGGTTGACTGAACTGGAGAAGGCTTTCAGAATCCTCAATATCCCAGAAGCCAAGAAGGTGAGACATGCAGTGTACCTTTTAAAAGGAAGTGCTGGCCACTGGTGGACTATTGAAGAAGGCAAGAGGCTAGGTGTCGAGGTCGGATGGGAAGAATTCCACTGAGAATTTGTCATTAGATACTTCCCTAAGACTTACCTAGATGAGAAGATATCTCAGTTTGAAAGGATAAGACAAGGACCGATGAACATTAGCGAGTATGAGGCTAAGTTCATGGAGCTTTTGCGGTTCTATCCGCATATGGCAGCTACTAATGAAGAAAGAATTCAGCATTTTGAGAAGGGGTTGAACGCTGAATTAACCACTCCTGTGTTTGCTTTGGAGAATAGGGACAGATTTGCCACGTTTGTGGAGTCCGTTAGACGGATAGAGAGGCTATGATCGAGAAGCAACAGACCAGTGGTAAGAAGGTGTACACTCAGTTCCAAGGACAGAGGTCCGAGGGCTTTAAGAAGCTAAGGTTTTCTGCACCGGCAGCACCATTAAGATTCAATATCCAGACGCAATGGACGTCAAGTAGGGGTAGGGGCCGTAGTTTTGTTCTAAATAGAGCCCCTAGCACATCATCAACATCGGTGAATGGACCTCATAGACCCTATCCTGAGACCAGGATCTGTCATCAATGTAGACAAGTGGGACATCTGGCAAGGGATTGTCCAGTCGGGAACATAATGGTGACTCAACCCCAGAGGCAGAGTCAGCAAGGTTCTCAGAAAAGGTAGTTTTCAACTGGCACTCGAGGATGTGGGCAAGCGTCCCAAGCTGGTTCATCGGCACCCAACAACCGAGCACCAGGTCAACAGCAAGCAACGGCTAGATTCTATGTGATGAATCAACCTGAAGCAGTAGTTAACCCACGAGTTGTGACAGGTCAGATGGAACTATTTTATTCTGATATGTCTTCATCCTACTTCGTATATGTTTTAATTGATCCGGGTGCTACACATTCCTTTATCACTAGAGAAGTGATTCTTGACTACACCATGACAGTTGGTCATAGAACATAAAGTTTGTTATTAGAAACCCCTTTGTTAGGATCTGTAGTGTTGTGGGAGGTGTGTTCTCCCTGCACTCTTTCCTTTTCTGAACATCGCATTCAGGTGGATCTTATACCACTTGAGATGTACGAGTTTGATATAATTCTTGGGATGGACACCCTAGAAAAGTATAAGGTTGTCTTGGATTGTGTTTCCAAGCAGGTTGTGTTCACAGATGACGGTGATACATGGATCTTTTAAGGAGATAGAAAGATTCTTCCAACCTATCTTGTGTCAGCTATGGTAGCTGAAAAGTTGATGAGACAAGGATGCTTTGCATTCTTGGCACATGTGGTAGATACCACAATGGAGAGCTCTAATCTTTTTGAAGTTTGGATAGTTAGGGAGTTTGAAGATGTGTTTCCTGAGGAACTTCCAGGTGTACCTCTGCCCCGAGATATTGATTTTGAGATTAATCTAATCCCGGGCACACAACCAATAGCACAAACACCGTATAGAATGGCACCTGCTGAGATGGCAGAGCTCAAGAAACAGCTACAGGAGTTTCTAGAGAAAGGTTTTATCCGACTGAGTACTTCACCATGGGGTGCTCCGATTCTCTTTGTTAAGAAGAAGGACAGATCGATGCGGTTATGCATTGATTATAGGCAATTGAATAAACTAATCATAAAGAACAAGTATCCTCTGTCGAGGATAGATGACTTGTTCGATCAGTTGCATGTTGCAACTATCTTCTCTAAGATAGATCTGAGTTCGGGATACCATCAGTTGTGTATCAAGGAAAGTGACATACTGTAACATCCCTGACTTGGGTTATGCATTAACCCTAGGTGTTTTGTTTAATAAAGATAATTTTATGCTTGATATTATCTTTTGAAAGGTAATTAAGGCTCAAGAGGAATTTATATTTCAATTTTAGTCCGTTTTGAATAATGTTGAAAGTAATGTTTTCTTGTTTGGACTAAAGTGCAAATTACCCAAGTTGAGGGGTTAAATTGCAAATTTGTGCATGATAATATGTTCCTCATGTGTTGAAGCATCATGGGAATGAATATGATGTAGAGGTATGGCTAGTGAAAGCCTGAGTACCAAGAAATAGCTGATAAAGCAATGTTTATGCATTAAAACCTAGTTTTGGTGTAATGTGAAATTTACCCAAAACCCAGGGTTCAATATGCAATTTACAACTTCAATATAGTCCCTAATATTCTTGGCATCTTGTAGAGGCAAGAAAATGAGAGGGCATCTCATTTGAGCTACTTTGAAGGAGAGAGAATCTTGATATTAAAATAACCAAGATTTAAGCATAATTGAAATAATGCAAAAATAATTATATTAAATGGTTTGCCCTTCAACCAAAATTGTTTTGGTTGAAATCTACATATATGGACGTCCTTGTGCCTTGCAAAGGCAAAGGAAATATCTACGTGAGTGGAGAACCCACTCACATTAAGAAACTAAAAAGAATTATCCACTAACTTATGGATAATGATATTATAAAGGTTAAGGTGCTTAATTTCTTTTCCCTTAATTCATGGATAATGGAAGGGAGTTCGGTGGTGAGGAATATATCTTTGCATGTAAGGAACCTAGGGGGAAGAGGCGGCAACAATTTCAGAATTAAAGGATTTGTATGAGGCATTTTCTCTCTCATTGATTTTCTTATAAAAACACCTTTTACCACTCAAACCAAAGGCTTTTTCGAATCCACTTCTTCTCTTTGCTTGCAAAAATGACCAAGGAAGCTAGGAGAAGTAGGAGCACGACCCCCAACCTGTTGGTAAGCTTCTTGACCTTCGTTCACCTTGATTTCATGGTGGAAATCACAAATCAATGCATGATTTCTTCTTATCTCGATCCCATCTTCAATTCTAACCATTCCTTTTCACTCAAAAGCTTGAGGAACAAACCTTGTGGTGTGAAAAAGCTCTTTGCACCATTGTTGATGTGAATCTCCAAGATTTTAAGCTCAATTGGAGGCGGGTTATATAACTTGAACCCTTATTCATTGTTATTGAATTCAATTTCTCAATCAATTATGTTCAATTGCTCTTCTTACAATTCCTTTGATTAGTTGATGCAATTACCATGATAATGGTGGTAGTTTTTTATGGACTAAGGCTTGATGATGAAGACATCATCTTAGGCTCACATTCCAACAAGTTTCTATTGCAAACGGTTTTAAGACCTTGGTCCAAACGGTTTCACCAAACCGTTTGAAGGTTAAACCGTTTGGAGGTTTGGATCCCAAACCGTTAGGAAGGGTTGACCGTTTGGATGGGTTAACCATTTGAGGTCAGGACCCTAGTACATGTTGGATGATGATCTAATGGATCCAATTGATTAATTCAATATATGGACAATCCTCCAATTGGAAACCCTAATCAGGTTAAGTGCTGAAATTTCAATTAGTTAACTTAAACCTTTGGGTTGACTAACCCAAATGGTCTCAAGACCGTTTATAGGTCACCCAAATGGTCTCAAGACCGTTTGGAGATCAATCAAGACCGTTTGTAGGTCTAGGGTTGAGTATGGTTGAGTAATTGAAGATCTAGAGATATCAACTTGAAGTCCAATCAATAGCTAATTTGATGATCAATCCAATGAGGCAAACCCTAATTGATTTTCACATATTTTAATGAATGATGAGGGAAACGACCTCAAGACCATTTGGAGGTCATCCAAACGACCTCAAGACCGTTTAAGGTCAGGTCATATCATAATTTGAATGGTTCATTGTTTATAATTGAATCATTTCCACAATGTTAATCATTGATGGTTCCTCGAATTCAAAACCCTAATTGATGGTTGATTGATTATAAATTATAGCTCAATTGGGTTCAAAACCCTAATTGATGGTCCAATTGAAGGATGACTCAATAGTTCAATTGATGAATAAATCAAGGAGTCAATTGATAGGTGGTTCATTGATGGAAACCTTGAATTGTTTAAGTGTTGAAAGACCTTTTTGGTCCATTCGGTTTTGGGAGGGTTTGGACCAAATGGTCTTAAGACCGTTTGGAGACCCAAGCCCACTTGGTTTCAATACATTTCTAGCTTAAACGGTTTCAACAGCAATGTGCCCAAACGGTTTCAAACTGTTTGAAATTGGAGAGACCAAGACCTTTTAGGATCTAAGTAATCAAAACCATTTGAGGTTCAACATGATTAATCCATTGGGATATCTAATGTAATTGAAAACTCAATTGGTTAATCCACTTGGACACCCAATGTAATTGAAGGCTCAATTGATCAACTCATCTGGACACCTAATGTATTTAGATGGTTGATACCCTTAGTGGGATTAATCATTGATGCATAAGGATGCAATAATTCAATACATCATGCTAACCCTAATTGCATGTTTTCAAATAAAGAGTAGGCTCAATCTAATCAAGAATTGAGTAGTGGACATCCTAGAAGAGGATGGGAGAGAGAGGTTCATACATGTAAGATAATCATGTAGCAATCAAGCCTAACACATTCAAAATGAGTATGATATATAATATAGGGTATGATCCTTGATAAAGAGATCATAAAACCCTAATTGAGTTAATTCATGAACTCAAACCCTAATTTAGGGCAATTCTGAGTGAAACCCTAATCTAGGAGGATAATGTGATATGAATTTAGAGTAATGACATGAGTAACCCTAATTCAGGGTATTTTGATGTAAAACCCTAATTGGGATGAATAGTAAACCCTAATTGTGGGTTATTGAATATAAACCCTAATCTGGGGTGATGTGATGTGAATAGTGAAACCCTAATTTTGGGTTATACTACATAGCAAGAAACTCTAATCTTGGACAATGAAATGATGAATCACTGGTCCTAATTGTACAAAGGGGATGTGTAATCCTGATTGAAATAAAATGGGAAACCCTAACCCTAGTAAGGGAATAGTGGTGTTACCCTTGAATAGCATGGAATTGAAATATGATTGATATATATGTTATCATGTATGCTAACCATGCAGGTATCATGAGATGATTAACATAGCCAGGTATGAGCTATGTTGCTTTATTTATTGAAATTATTTATTGGGCCTGATGTGCCATAATATGCCTTGTTGCCTAGTAAGAGAATTAATGGGCCTTAAGTGCCATGAGAGATGCTTGTGTAGCAAGTGTCATGTTTACCTTGGTCAGATGACCTGAAGGTGATAATTACCTGAAAAGGTGGTAATAGTGCCCAGTAGTGAGCTAAGGGTTTGAATACCCAGAACCATATATTTATGACATTATATGAAGGGATGAGTATTCCCAATATTGAGATGAGGGACTGAGATCCCAATGTCTTATAAAGATTGAGAAGTAACTGATGAAAACAATACATGTTTCTTTATAGCATTTGTCCTAATAAGTTATGATTGAAAACTTGACTGATGCTAAAAGAATATTATAATATACTTAATTAACCAAATGAAATCTATTCATGTAGTTCTCTGACCATAGATCCATCATCGTCAGTAGTTGGTGATGGTGAAATAGGTTTTCTTATGAGATCTCCTGGAGTTTGCATATTTTTGAATATGTAGGGGTCAATGGGAGAAAATATCAGTACGTCCAAATGGGGGAAATTGATGGAAGGTAAACATTAAACCTCTCAATCCTTCATTATATGTTCCGGGATGGATGCATTACTAATCTCTTGATGATGTTAATGCCGAATCGATGGAGGTAAACATGAAATCTCTCGATTGCGAAGAGAGTACAGCCACCATTGTAACTCTATAGAGAAGATGCCACTATACCCTGGCAAGCTATGTAGTAGAGACACAAGATGTCCTGCATGTAATCTCACACTGACCGAGATGTGGGAAGTCATGGAAGCCGGCTCTTCCATTGACTTTGTATGGTACCAATTTCAATTTCGCAATGGTCGGTTGGAGTATGAGCGGTATACCTCATCTCCTGAGAGCTTAAGTATGTTTGTAAAATGTAATCAGCCGTGTAGCGTATTTGTATAAGATTGAAATACAAAAACCATTGGTTGATGTTATCCTGCTTAGCATGTCCTTGATACATAAATGTTACTTATGTTCTTTAATTCCTTATTAAATAAAAGACATGCTGCTTTATCAAATTATAGTTAAAATACTTGAATAGGATTGTTGCTCTAATCTGCATAGATATTGATTTACCTGCCATTAAAGTATATTATCCCACTGCTCAGTTTATTTCTATTAAACTGCAATAATAATGATTTTGGCGGAGAGTTATATCTCTCGCTCGGGCAATTTCACAATTGTCTCACCCCCGTGGGATCCAACATTTTTAGGTAGATGCAGACAAAGAGGTAGAAGCTCTGTAGTCAGGGAAGAGCAACAGCAGGGACAACAGTGATATCCCAGGTGGGGATACTGGCTGTCAGGCTTTGTACATATGTAAATAGAGTCCCATGTGTCGTCTCTGTACTCTCAGGTCCTAGGAGTTAGGAGATAGTGTTTTTATGATCGATTTGAGATTTTTTTTGGTTTGATGCTCGAGGATTTTGTTACTTGTGTGGTTTAGAAAAGTAATGATGTATATATATTCCTCGAGGAGAGATGGTACATGAAATGTACAATGTGGACCAGTATGTAAATATAATACTGTGGTTCTTGTTTAAAGAGTTTTCCTGAAATTGGATCTCTTTGAAAATGGTTTTAAATTTTTGTGATTTTCAGTAATCCGCTGCTAATGATATGCTTCTGCTGTGGTTAATATCATTTCATTGGTTAAGACCGGTTTGTGCATCACAAGTTTAGTGGTATCAGAGCTCTAGGTTTGCTGAGTCTATAGAGACATAGGATTAAGGTTGTTGAGTATGTTCTAAGTGTCTTCCAGTTTATCTGATAGTGTCTTCTGCTCATATAGTAGAAGAAGAACTTGAAGATGTGTGGATCACATGATGAACATGCTGTTGAGAGCAACATTGCTACACCAGGAGGAGGTGCAAGGGATCAATCTAGGGAGGAACCCGTGCCTGAGATTCCTCATCTTGATCAAGCTGCATTAGAGAACCCAACTTTCCATACCCTTAAGGATAGGATGCCACCACCTGCACCAAGGGCACCAGCCCACAATGAAGGACAAGGAGCCGGCAAGAGTTTTGAACGGCTTCGTCGGGTGAGAGCCACAGACTATGCTGGTACAGCTGACCCAGCTGATGCAGATTTATGGTTGACGGAACTGGAGAAAGCTTTTAGAATCCTTAACATCCCTGAAGAAGAGAAGGTGAGACATGTTGTATACCTTCTAAAGGGGAGTGCTGGTCATTGGTGGATCATAGAGGAAGGTAAAAGGCCAGGAGTTGAAGTCGGATGGGATGAATTTCGACGTGAATTTGTCGCTAGATACTTTCCCAAGACGTATCTAGATGAGAAAATCTCTCAATTTGAGAGGTTGAGGCAAGGACAGATGAACATTAGCGAGTATGAAGCTACGTTCATGGAGCTTTTGTGGTTCTGTCTGCATATGGCATCTACGGATGAGGAGAGGATTCGGTGTTTCGAGAAGGGGTTGAATACTGAACTGACCACTCCAGCGTCTGCTTTAGAGAACCGGGAGAAGTTTGCCACTTTTGTGGAGTCTGTTAGGCGGATAGAGAGGTCTGTGATCGAGAAATGACAGACCAATAATAAGAAAGTGTATCCTCAGTTTCAAGGACAAAGGTCCGAGAGTTTCAAGAAGCCGAGATTCTCTGCACCACCACCACCACCAAGGTTTAATACCCCGACGTAGTGGACATCAAGTAGGGGTAGGGGTCGTAGTTTTACTCCAAGTAGAGCCCCCAGTACAGCATCAGCATCAGTGACAGGACCACCCAGGCAGAGTTTGGGAAGCTACAACTGCTTTCAGTGTGGGAGGTCAAGACACTTGAAGAGAGATTGTCCTGAGAAAGTCAAAACTGTAACTCAACCCTAGAGGCCGAGTCAGCAAGGCTCACAGAGGCGACAGTTCAGTAATAATTCTAGAGGATGTGGACAAGCGTCCCAAGCTGGATCGTCTGCACCCAACAACCAAGCACAGGGACAACAGCAAGCAACGGCTAGATTCAATGCCACGAATCAGCCCAAAGCAGTAGTCAACCCTCGGGTTGTGACAGGTCAGATGGAACTCTTTTATTCTGATATGTCTTCATCCTACTTCGTATTTGTGTTAAATGATCCGGGTGCTACACATTCCTTTATCACTCGAGAGGTGATTCATGACTACAACATGAATGTCAGTCATAGAGCAGATAGTTTGATGCTAGAAACCCCTTTGCTGGGATCTGCAGTGTTGTGGGAAGTGTGTTCTCCCTGCAATCTTTCCTTTTCTGATCATTGCATTCAAGTGGATCGTATACCACTTGAGATGCAGGGTTTTGATATAATCCTAGGAATGGACACCTTAGAGAAGTATAAGGTTGTCTTGAATTGTAGTTCCAAGCAGGCTGTGTTCATAGATAATGGTGACACATGGATCTTTCAGGGAGATAGAAAGATTCTTCCAACATGTACAGTGTCAGCTATGGTAGCTGAGAAGTTGATGAGACAGGGATGCTTTCCATTCTTGGCACACGTGGTAGATACCACAATGGAGAGCCCTCATCCTTCTGAAGTTCTGGTTGTTAGGGAGTTTGAAGATGTTTTCCCTGAGGAACTTCCAGGTGTACCTCCGTCCCGAGAGATTGATTTTGAAATTAATATAATCCCAGGCACGCAACCCATAACACAAACACCATATAGGATGGCACCTTCTGAAATGGCAGAGCTCAAGAAACACCTACAGGAGTTGCTTGAAAAGGGTTTTATCCGACCGAGTACTTCACCATGGGGTGCTCCAGTTCTCTTTGTTAAAAAGAAAGATGGGTTGATGTGGTTATGCATTGACTACAGAGAGTTGAATAAAGTAACTATAAAGAACAAGTATCCTCTGCCAATGATCGATGACTTGTTTGATAAGTTGCAAGGTGCACCTATCTTTTCTAAGATAGATCTGAGGTCAGGATACCATCAGTTGTGTATTAAGGAGGGTGACATACCTAAGTCTGCCTTTAGGACAAGGTATGGTCACTATGAGTTCATAGTTATGTCATTTGGACTAACTAATGCAGCAGCTGCATTCATGGAACTCATGAATAGAATCTTTCGACCTTTTCTTGATCATTTTATAGTCGTATTCATAGATGACATTTTGATATACAGTAGATATGCTCAACAGCATGAGCAACACCTCTGTCAGGCTTTGAATTTTCTAAGAGAGCATAGGCTATATGCTAAGTTTAGCTGCTCTTTTCCCAGATCCACTCAGAGCTTCCTTGTACAGGTCACACACTCAAACCCTCAGCTCATCATCCTTTGCCTGGTAACACTCTTAGATACTGGAACATTATATACAACTCGTATTACTCAGGTTTCAGTTCCTTCTACTGATGTATCATATTCCTCGTTATGTTTCCGCTGCGCTACTCTGATCTCACAAGCTTGGCACTTTAAGCTTTGCATACCTTGTATCACTGTCTTTCTACTATATTGTTTCAACTGTTCCTTCTCTTTGCACAAAGGATGTCTCTACTCCAGGGGGGGAATCTTTCTCAGAAGAGGTTATCACAAGGCACATACTCTACAAAACACCTGTATACACATGATAGGGCTTAACTAGATGAACTTTCCCAGGATGAACTTACATCACTTCCTTTCCTTAGGTACATACCTTTCGATGTCATGTTTATACGGAGCATAACCCCTAACATATGATAGCCACTCTATAGGCATTTAGCTGGATCAAACCAAAGCCAAACTTTGCATCTGAGGCAACTTCACACTTTTCTAAGGATATCCATACCCAGGGTTACCACGATCTTTGACATATCTCATAGAAAGGGATTCACCCGACTATCACATCTAGGAAAGGAAAGGGTACGGAGAAGGGTATACTTCATCCTGCACAACCAGGTCATCAACAAGGTACTCAACAACAGCCTATCTCTCTCTGACTCACAGGAAGGAAACATCTTCCAAACGTACAACGAGCGCTTCAAAGGAGGGTACATCCTAAACTGGATCAACTAGAGCAGATAAGAGGCAAGAAGAAGACAAGGCAGAATGGAGTGACTCCATTCGTCCTATCACCACACACTGGTCATTCTACCATTTCTGGTCAGCTCATGCCTCGAGGTCTAACTGTCTCCTGTTGCCATCTGCTGCTGATCAAACCATCCTATCCTCACTTACTTATCCTTATCAGCGTTCCTTTGTGATGTTGAACTACTACTTCGAGGGTCACCCCATAGATCCATACTTCCAAAACTAGCTTCCATCTTATAGGTTCAAGGTCAAGGGCGATCGATCAAGACGGTTCACCTTCATACCTCCACGATTCTAGGAATCTTAATTCTCAACCCCTTCTCAAAAGGCATGCCAAGAGGATCCTATCGTCATCATCCATCACAGACATCACTGTCTTGGAAACCAAAGTCCAAGATCAGCTGATACTTTTTGAAGTATCCAAACATCAATCACTTCAAGGGTACACATATCAAGTGACACAAGGTCCACTTGACTGCCACTCCCTCAAAAGGAAGGAACACAAAGGAACAAACTCCTCCCATCACCCCATCAACACCTATGGATTCATATCAAAGGGGAGGGTATTATCACTTTCTTTGATCCTTACATGAGTTTCCAACCGTTTGTACAACGTTAAACCTTGTTCCATATGGTTTTATCTTGTATCTTCTTGGGTTCCTTGCACTAGGCACAGGAAACATCAAGACCATTACATGTCATTATTCTTGTTCTCTGGTTACCATTTTATCATAATCATGATTAGTTCCTGATTATATCAGATTTTTGTTTACCTTCTTTGGTTGGTTGAGATTATATCAGGTTCCATCTTGTTTAATCATCACTTATTCTTCTCTTTCTTCTAACTTTACCTTTGCTTTCAAGTATATTCTTCATCTTGTGTAAGTTCTATGTTTCAACTTACGTTGTTATCACAAGTTAATCTATCTTTTATGATATATATCTCTTGAGATTACAGTTTCAAGAACTTATCTCATCATATACTTATACAGATTTAGGTTTCAGAGAACCATTACTTCCTCTTTTGATTATCAAGCATACATGTTTTTTTTCAAAGAGTTATGGTGCATTTACTTACCACTTTTATAGCATGATTAAGATATTGACGTTGTATTTCTAACTTGTTATGCTAATTAGATTGCTCCAGAATGACTACTTGATCAGAGTAATCAAGGAGGAAACAATCTAATGCTCCATACTTACCTTTTTCTTCAATATTTGAATACCTGGCCAGGGCATCAAGTATTGAGATTAGGTAGTATGCATCATATATTATGTCACGGTCCAACCTTAGACACCATCCTAATCCTAGTCCTAGTGTCCCTGTAGACTCGGCAAACCTAGAGCTATGATACCAAACTTGTAACACCTCATCCTCAACAAAACACGATTACATGTTAACCAGCGGATTACCGAAAAACACGGGAAATTAAAACTGATTTACATCAAGCACCACAAGATGAAACATATAATATCTGAGCCAACACTTTGCATGTCAGAGTATATTTCTAAGGTGCTACAACATAATTTCCCATCATCTCGTTACATGAACTAACTATTGCAGGATGCTTTACATCAAGATACATATCAGAAACCATACATCGATCATTGTACGAGAAACATCGAAAAAACTCTCCTGAAGACCTGAGTGTACAGGGACGACACATAGGACTCTACTTCTAGACACTATCTATCCCACCAGGTACGATACCTCTACGTAACATCCGCAGCCACATGATCTGCATCTCGCCAGGCACGTCCACCTAAAAAGGGTTATTAACCAGCGGGGTGAGACACACAGTCCCATCGAGAAACATAACCCTCTACCAACTATATTATGATCACATATAACTGACATAAGCAGATTATAAGAGCAGTATACTGAGTAGGGTTATTTGTACCAACAACTTTACCAAGATATTCATGAGGCCTATAACTAGACAGTCTGTATGGAACATGATTGACAAGATAAACTTTATACGATATTATCACATGATATAAGAAATGTATGATAAACTGCAAGTGTAAAACCAGAGCAACTATACAAACAAGGCCTCAACCAATGTTTCGTATTTGTCATAAGCAGTAAGTACTAAACGGTTGGATTATGTATTATTATGCCCTGAGAAAATGAACCGTACCGTTCAAATCCAACCTTCGGCTGCGAAGCCCATAGCCGGTGCCATACAAGGTCAATGGAAGAGCCAGACTCCACGACCTCACCCCTCGTGGTCAGTGCACGAGAAACAAAGCAGGACTGCAGTCTCATGCTCAAGTGGCCTTAGCCACAGGGTCAGCTCCACAGGCTGCCCTTCCTCTAGCCCACCTTGGTACAGGTCACGTTGCTAGTAAATCTAAGCCACGGGCCTGATCACCGTGCTCTGAGCCATGAACGCATTCATGCTCTTCATATCACATATCCGGAGCCATGGGCCTGTTCACCATGCTCATCACATATCGAGTCTGCAACCGCAGCTGCACTCGTTTTCCTCTCTATTTGAGGCTAGGAGAAACCTCGCATATTCAAAAATATGGGCTCTGGGTTAACCCGCAGGAGAACCCGTTTCACCATCACCAATTCCTGACGATGATGGATCTGTGGACAGGGAAAACTACATGATATATTCCACTGTGATTAATTAGTATCTTTTATATGGATTGTAGGATTCAACCAAGTTGTATAACATGCAATATAACAAAAGATAACAATATAAAACTCAACATTTTGCTTTTACTATAATTCACATCATACTGATCCATTACGAGGATCCCACATCACATGTTATCATTTGGCCTCTTGCCAATCATCCAGATCCATCTCGAGGATCATCACATACCATGGGATCTCAATCCCTTATCACATAGTGCCACTGCCTCTCAAGGCTTACATCATCAACATGGGATAGCAATCCCCAACACTTTAGTCAAATACATCATACAAATTATCTCCATATCAAGAGTAACCATCACAACAGAGTTACTCAACATATATATATCCCTCATAGCCCTCTTTACTTGTCTATGCATCACCTTCATGGTTAGTGTACATAATAATCATAGGCTTAACAGAAAGACCATGCTATCAATATAAGATGACATTAATAATTATATGCTTTATCAAGGGTTTAAATGTACATGATTGGAACAACATCCATGTTCATAGCTGTGTATGTAGTTAATTTAGATTATCATTATCCAGCTGCGAGCATCCATCATGCCCAATATCTCAAGAACATGTCTTTGATTATCATATCACCAAGATTACAGTTATAACATTGGAATATTATGAACATATGCGGATTAATGTCATGACCGCTGTATCAATCAACACATCATCACTATCGAGTCATCATCCCTAAGGATTATCTAAGGATTATACACCATAATCCACCATCTAATCTTAGCAAAGGTTCATCTATCATTACTCATAATTAACCACCGCACAAAGGTCCGCAACCCATTTCATCTTGGGTTCATCATACTTTATTATTATATATGAACACACATCATGGCCCATACTTGTAGTCATACACCTGTGTCATAATGACATGTGTAGCAACAACATCTCCTCTCAAACATACCGTGGTCACAACCTATCTAACATAGGTGCAGGGTTCAAGGTGATCACGTACATTATCTATATGCATTTTGGATCATCAAAACCCTCACCAAAACTCCCCCAACCCTCACTAGAGGTCTAGCGGCAGCACCATCCCTCACCATAGGATATGCCCGGTAACAATATCCTTACCCAAGGTATCACGACTAGGGTTTCCAACCCTAAGGAAACTCACCACCATATCGGCCAACCACTACACACCCTCTATCGTGCATCAAGGTCCCATCATCTCTCATGGTATCCGACAAGGTGTATCGTCCAAGATCCAACTCCACCAAAGGGGTAACGACCAAGCTCAACTAAGCTTATCAACTAAAGGAACATCACCACAGCAACCCTATCAGTCAAAGGGGTGTCGTTCAAGGTGCCCCTACTACACAAACATCTTTGTATCGTCCATGGACCACCTCTATCGGTCAGGGCACCAAGAACCATGTCGTGCATAGCCATGATGCTTCATAACGGCTAGCATCTAGGGTTAGCCTATCGGGCATCATGCCATGTCGTCCATCCCCTCGTCTCGGCCCAACTTACTAAGACAAGGTGGTGTCGTCCAAAGCTTGTGTCGGGCACCAAGCTAGCACCACCCACTAGCCAAGTTCATCTCAAGACAAGGGAGGTGTGTCAGGCATCCAATGCACATGGGGTATCGTCCCACCATATCGACTAGGTGTGTCGGGTAACCACCTCTACAAGGTGTATCGGGCAGGTTACTCAACATAGTGTATTGCCCATCCATCATCTCCACAAGGGATATCGGCCAAGGGACCATAACGGTTACCAACTCAGCTTTACTAGGTATAACGACCAAGGATACAAGGATCAACCTAACGCCCAAGCAAGCATACCTACCAAGGATTCCACCTCAAGAACATATCATGCCACAAGGGTAGACCACTTATGTCTCCCAAAGCAACTCTAACGCCCAAACTAGGGTTGAGGCTCTATATCGGCCAAGATACAAGGTTTAGGGTCGTGTCGACCAACTATCATCGTCTTGAGTAGATGTACATATCGGTCACAAGGTCACTAAAGAGTTCACCTATCATATCACCCAAGGCTCAACTCAAGAAGGGGTATCGGGCAACACACTTGAAGGTTCATCATGTAAACCTACTGGCCAAGAGCCCATCCAAGGGTCTAGCAACCATGTCGTCCAAGGCTTGTCTCTAGGATGGATAGGGAATATCGGGCATCAAGGTGAAACTATTACCAACTCATCATATCGTCCATAGGTCTAGGTCAGAGGCTCACCTTTCAAGTCCAAAGGAGAGAAAGGGGGTGTTGCCATAACCATCAACCAAAGCATAGGCTATAGATCATGGTACTGTATCGGGTAGAGACCCATATCGGGCAACCTAATTGTATCGGCCAAAGATTCATATCGTGCAAGTCATCTTCAACCTCTAGCCACCCATTACCATCTTGTACAAGGAAAAACAAGCTAAAGACAGTAATAAAACGTAGCATTCTTATTAGATCAGATTCCAAGTCCCATATATATATATATATATATATATATATATATATATCATGGAGAAAAGGTAACGATTTACGTACAAGAACCATCATATACATATATGGAGAGAGTGCATAATAGAGATTGTTTAGAGTTATGTAACATGCCTTAAGAGGATCTCCATGAAAGGCACAAAACTCCATGATCCAAGCAGCAAGAACATGTTCTCTTCCAAGAACAACACCCATCCAAAGCTCCAAACATGCCTTCGGCACCATCATCACCACCTCAAGAAACAAAGGAAGAAGAAGAAGAAGAAACCATGGTTATGTATAGCTCAAGAAGAAGAAAGGAGGGAAGATGACCAAGTCCTTGCTTACTCTTATCAAGGGCCTATCCATGACCGAGAGGGAAAGAGGAAGGTGAAGAAGTAAGCATAAGGAAAAACTAGCAAAGAAGCATGACTCACCAAGGTTGGATCTTGAGCAAAGAGTTTCCATGGCCAAGGAGCTCGCCCCTCCATGCTCCATGGGAGTCTTCCTTAGCTCCCAAGCTCCCATGCTCGACACAAACAGATAGAAGAAGGTAGGTGGCCGAAAAGGATTGCTTGGCTAAGGAGGAAGGGGGTTATATACACCAAGGAAGAGAGAGGTAGCAAAAGAAAGGTGTCATAACCACATAAACCAAGGTGCCACTTGCTCTAGCTCATAACGCCACTTGTTGCCACATAAACCACTTGTTTCTAGATGATGTCACACACAAGCAAGAAGACTCTAGAGCTGATGAATTGCACATTGACCCCTCCACATTGGGTAAATTGCAATTTACACCAAAACTAGCACAAAAAGCATAAACATCAACCAACCAAGCTCAAACTTGAAACATAGGTCCTCCACAAGGTGCCCCACAGCATCATTCTCTTTCTAATGATGCAAGAGAACTAAAAGCATGATCTACATGTGACATATTGCAACATAACCCCTTACTTTGGGTAATTTGCACTTTGGTCCAAAACAAGCAAACATTGCTCAAACAGCATCCAAACGGGACCAAACTGGAAACATGAGCTTGTCACATGATACCAAAACATCTTAGAAGATTAGATTAAGGTTCCAAGAACCTTTCATAAGAAAAGCAAACAGGGTTAGCCCAAAACCTGGGTCAGGGTCCTTACAACGTGAGTAGGATGTTGTTAACGGAAGAACATATAGGTGTGTGTTAAAATGTGTTGTGGGAAGGTGGTCATCCGAAGGTGTGCTAGAATTTTTTGTATTTCATATGCTGATCTTAACATGAGAACATGTTGGTTTGTGTGAGCATGTTATGGTTACTGGGAGTTGTGAAATGTTGTTGTGTTCGTTTGGGGGGGGGGGGGTAAGTGTGTTAGTTCACATTGTTGAGGTGTTATGTTACGAAGACAACCCAAAAAAGTAGGGGCTTGGTGGAGGGTGGTGATCAAGGGTTAGGGATGTGATAGGGTTACCAACCAGGTAACAAGGGTACGGTGTTACCACGGTGTGATAATGGTTTTAGGTTGCTGGTAGGTGGATACAAAAGCTAATGCAGAGAAGGGGCAACAAAGGTGAACTGCTATAGCCTGAGTAGGATGTTGTTAACAGAAGAACATATGGGTGTGTGTTAAAATGCATTTTGGCTAGGTGGTCAGCCGAAGGTGTTCTAGAACTTTTTGTATTTCATATGTTGCTCTTAACAGGATGTGCTAGAACACGTTGGCTTGTGTGAGCATGTTATGTGTCATGGTGGTTACTGGGAGTTGTGAAATGTTATTGTGTTCATGTGTGCAAGCAATGAGAAGAGAAGGTATTTGACGAAGTAGGGTGACATTGCAATATACTCCAATTAGAAAGGGTAGGTGATATGGTAGTATGAAAATATTACGGAATGTGAACCTGTAACGTAGCAACAATGCTAGTTGTAGCGGTAGATACTGCAAAATGGTTATTGATGTGGATTACTAAGGAACCAATGTGAATGTTCTGTGGATTAGTTGAGTTACTAATTTATGGGTTTTTAAGTTTGGGTATGTGTATAAGAAGGTTGAATGTGTAAAAGTTATGTTGGCATGAGCTACCACGAGAAAAAGCAATAATAAATCGGATATGCACACCTGACCACAATGTTGGGCTATTAGGATGAGTAAATACACCCTGATTGCAAGTAAGATTAAGAATACAAGTGTAATAAAGGCAAACGAGGCAACAAGTAATTGATAATGTGGATTTTGGTATATATAATGTTACATGAGTAGCGATAAACATAGCTAGGTTATGTGATACTATGAAAAAAACATGAGAGATAAGTTACAAAAAAAGATGTAAGTTTACAGGCCCACTGCGGCATGTTAGTAGGTAACATAGTACCAGGCAACATTGTAATGTAATGGACTAAGACAGGTGCGAGGGGGGGTTGCGATTGAGTTTCAGTGATGCTAAAAGACTGATTTAGTAAAACGAGTATGGACATGTATGCAAGGTGTTTCGTAGAACCAGAGATAGTTTGCAATACAATGTAGACTAGCACAAATGTAAAATGTTATTTGATGTACACAAGAATACTCTGTAATGCAAACAAGCTGATAGAGTTCTGTAAAAAATGTTTAAGAAGTGTTACATAACCGTCCTATCAAATGTGTCAGTATGCGCATGTTATGCATTGAGATCAATATTCTGTATATGTAACATTGTTTGCAAATGATCATATGTGTGATTTCTACTATGGACATCATACCCTATTCACTACAGTACTGGCAATCAAATGTTGTAGCAGTGTTGTTAAAGATATGTAAGTGGACAGCCACTGACTGTGTTCGGTAAAGCAACGTGCAACAAATAAAAATTGCCTGATTGTGTTATTTGTATTATTGGCTCTTAAAATATGTAAATTTACAATAGTAATGCAATATTACAGAACTTGGAAAATAGTGTGTGACATATCTTATAACACTTGATGTAGGATGATTGGCTCTGGTTATGATGACGATGAAGAATGCACCACAGGTGTTGGAAAAGGTTTTAGCTCGCGCTGTTCATTTCAGAAATTCCTGACGGTGTTAGAATTTGCTAGGGACGAGCACAAGGAGATGTTGAGAACCACTATTTTTGGACATTTTACATCGTTGAAATGGCCAAAGGGTTTAGATCTTGTTCTCGTAAGGGCAACTGTAGAAACGTATGACAAGAAAACTAGAACTTTCAAACCTGTTACCAATTATGTCCCATTTAATGCTAGATAGGTTGGAATGTTTCTAGGTCTTCCTGTTACAGGTGATATGCAACAAAGATAATGCAATATTACTTGTTAATATTAGTATCATGTAAGTGAATTATCATTGTAATGTGTTTATTTTGAAGGGGATAAAGTTTTGCTAGGTGATGGCCAAGGTACTCAAGTAGACTCGCACATCACTGATGAGTATTTCACAGGTGAGTCAAAGGTCTCAAGGGCATATGAAATTTTAAAAGAACTGTCTGCAAAGACTGACCCTAGATCAGTTGAGGATTTTGTAAAGATTTGGCTTGTTGTAATGACGTCAACGTTTTTCTGCCCTACGGCTAGTTTCAACATTGAAAAACGATTATGGTATTATGTGGACGATTTGGATGAATTGGGTAAGTATAACTGGGTTGAATCTGTGTATACGTTTCTGCATGGGGGTATGTGCAAGATGGGTAAAAGTAATAGGGGTTATCTTAAGGGATGTTGTTTTGTACTTCTTGTGTGGTTCCGTTATGTAACGTTAACGAGTCATAAAGTGAGAGAGGATGTGATCCCTTTAGCGAACTGCTGGGAATACAACACCAGGATGAGTGGATGACTGATAGGGAAGAGCATGTCAGTGAAGAACCTACCTGACATGTATGTAAGGGATGAATTTCTGAGAGCCCATCATACCGTAGAAAGACATGTGCAGGAGGAAGATAATACGGACAATACGTTTGGTATAGACGGAGAGGTATTATAAACATGTAGTGTAAGCAGGGGTGATTATATTGTGTGGCATTTATTGGTATGTATAACGTTATATATTTTATGTTCATTTTGCCCAACTGGAATTGGCGAAGTTGAGGCTAAACAAACTTAAATTACATAAGGGGACTGAGGAAAGTAAGGCAAAGCTAGATAAGGAGACTGGAGATGTCGAGGAGAAGGTGAAAATGCTAGAGAAAAAGTTGAAGGCTGCTACAGCCAAGTTGGAGGCCTTGAAGGCCCAATATGAAGTAAGGTTATATGAGATTGAACTGCTTAGACTGTAGATGCAGACACGTAAGATTATAGACCCTACAGTACCTCTGAGCAGTTCAGAGGGGAGGTCTACCGGAACATGTTTGGTAGACTGTGATGATAAGGTATGTATCTAGTGTGCCATTACAATTTTAGTTATGACAAATGCAACAACTTTGTTTGTAAAAGCTGATGTGATTAGTGTGAAATAATTTAACAGAGAAGCATAGAGAGTGATGAAGATGTTGAGAGGATAGTGCTGAATAATATAGAGGATATATGTTGTTCACAAAGACTACACTGGCATGTAATATAGATACGTGTTTTAACAATGAGTGAAACATGTAGCTAATGAGGAAGCGGAAGAAGTAATAGAAAAACAAGGGAACAGTGGAGTACGTATCAGTGTGAGTGTACATATAAAAAAGTATGTTTGATGGTTAATTTGGGAGGTCTGTTAAGTTGCCATTGGATTATGTTGTTTCAGTTAAAAGGATGTTCATCGTTTGGTTGTAGTGAAACAAGCAAGGGTGGTATGACACCGACAAAGGTACATTGAGCTCATCGGTAATTTCTTTGTAAACACTTGGTTTTATACCAAAATTTAAAGGAGATGCAATTGTTTGTATGCAAGAAATAGGAAATAGTGAGACAGTAGTTGTAATTGATTTGTCAATACATGTTGCGGTACAGATTTGGATGCCTTATTTTTTCCTTTCTACAAATGATAATTTGTAATGGTAGATGTTTTTGATATTGATGTGGGGACAAAGTGGAATCCAGGTTAGGACAACATGTGCCAAGCCGAGTGCTGGTAAATCAACACACACTTCCAATGTTGTTGTGAGGGGCAAAGTCAGTGCCCAACAGAAGATAAATGTGATGAAGGAACCGAGTTTTGTTTTGGAGGAGATTGAAGTGAGTAAAACAGTTAAATGCATGATGTTAGATATTCATAGTGTGACTGTTATGTGTCATGATCCATTTGATTATTTAGGGTTTTGCAAAAGAGAAGTCTAAGGAAAAGTTGGAGGAAAATTGTAAGAGTTCAGGAGCAGGTGATGCAATTGTTGTCCACCGGACAGTGGTAAAGCATAACAAAGTGAGTGTGGTAAGCCTTTTAGAGATTAGCTAATGTATGTATTTTGCAGTTTAAAAGAGCTAATACATGTTGCGCCTGATTACATGATGGTGAAGGGATTGGTAATGTGTCAATTTGTGGAGAAGATAATGTTGCGTCAGTAAGCAAGAATCCAAGTTCTAAAAAATTGTGTCTAAGCAACTCACCGCAAATGGTAAGTAAGTGCAAGGTAATTGTGACAACTATGTTTGTATGTTGGGTCTGTGATGGTGGGGGGTTGAAGTATGTTGTAGGCATAATAGGTATACATGCCAATGGCACCGAACACTTCACATAGTATGTGGGAATGTGAATATAATATGAGATGCACATACTTAAAGAAAACAGGTTGGGATATGTAGTGTTATTTGAATAATGATGTATGTTCTTTGATGCGTAACCGGGCAGGTTAGAGATGCAGATGCAGAGAAAGTTAGTAACAACAATACTTGTGAGAGCATTGAATGGGTATTATTTTGAATGTTAGAAGCGTATGTTTTCCGTATATGGGTTGGGTTTGTAACAAGACTTGTGGATGTGTTTGACATCAGGTTGTAATGGACATACTAGTGAAAGGGGTTGTGCCGTCTAACTTTGTGGAAGATGAAACGGTGAATTGTTGAACTGATAAGTAACTAGTCAACAAAGTGGGCCTGAAATGGAGTATGCCAATGATTATGAATTATCCAATGTATGGATTGTGCATGCAAGTCAGCTATAGCAAGGTCGTGAATGCTAGCAGATCGAACCCAAGGTATACATTGTTGAAACAAGACCAGGTCACCACCCCAAAAGTCAGTGCAACAGTGGGGGACAATGAAGGAAAGGTTTGTTTCATGAATCCAATAATGCTTTATTGTATGTCTTTGTTATTTATTAATGTGGTGAGTATATATTTGATTCATTGAAGTCAATGATTCACTCGCCTCTTCTGAAAAGAAGCACTATTGTTGTTGAAGAAAGAACACCGGCAAGTCATATATGTATATACAAAATTGTAGTTACTCATATAAATGATGTTTACGATAGAGCTTAGTTTTTATACGGAGGCGCTATATGCATGCTAAAGCAGTCGTGTCTGATACATGAGATGTTGAATGCAATTGTTTGTTACAGGACAAAAGCGGTGATGTGGGGATCCACCGAGCTATTACGAGGTCAGTGGCCAAGAAGGTACCTTCTTGTTGCATATTACTTGTTGCACTAGCAACACATGCACTTACTACAATATAAAATAGTAATGTATAGTTACATGACTGACATGCCAATCCCAATGTGTAGCAAGAAGCAGGTGTGACTGTGAAGTATGTGCAACAACGATATAATGTGTATCTACAAGTAGAATTAGGTCACATATAATTGAATGTCTTTTATTGATGCATGTTAGTGTAAGTTGTAGTTTTATATATTTCAATCAGTAACCGTATTGTTAGTATGTAAGACGCCTATAAACCAAGCGTATAAGCCGCAGTTTGTGTAGATATGATACGTTATTTTGAACTAAATGTGTATTATGTATAAACTACATGGGCAAACACCGGAATATGCGATTGAGCGTGCAGTGACAAGATCTTCTTCGAATAAGGTACACTAGAGTATTGCATATAATATGTTAACAATGGTGTTATTGAATACTAGGGGAATGTAATAAAAAAAACAGATCTAACTTGGGATGAATTAACTGAGCAGGCTGATTTACAGACACCATTGATGCCATACTCTATCAAAAGAGGTGACTTGACGTCCTCTGGGAAAAGGAAATGGAAGGTTTCCAAAACGGTAAGTATACTGCAGTAAATCCCCGTAGATTACCCACTGTGTTATGTGTTGCATAGTAAATGCATTACATGAAACTTGTGCATGACAAATATGTTACCCCCAATGGTGGAAAGTTTATTGGAGTTGACAGTCCAACTGAAGGAAATTGTGTTGAACATAACGTAGAAGACGTAGGTGGAATCCGTCCATAGACAAGGTCTGTAACAAAAAGGGTATGCATATGCATTAGTTTGTTTTCTGTTTACAACTACATTTGTCGGAGGGATCAGTTGCGAATCGGAAAATAACTCATTTGATATGTGTAGGATGGAGTGGAAACACTGGAATCTACTTCAGTGACTGGCATCATATCTGGGAGAATGCATGCTACTGAGAAAGGAAGTATAACTAAAATGGTATATAAGTACAACAGCTGACAAATCATTAACAATAGTTAAAATGTGAAGTGAATTTTGCTGACCATATTGATCTGTTTGTGTTCATACAGCTAAAGTACAGCTCACTCAGGGCTGAAGATGAGGCAATTCCATTACCAGATATGAGCCCAGTCATACCAGTTAGGAAGATCTGTAGTGAGGTTGAAAAGGTGCATCTGAACAATATTGTGTAAGTGATGTGATATTTGTAACTAGGAATATTCTAATAATTTGATGTACTGTGTTGAAGAGTGGTCAAATTTCCAGAGAGGGCAGCCAACTTTTAAAGGGGCGAATGAGTTATGCAACACCAGTTGGGGATCCCAGAACAGGGCCACAATTATGCAAGGTGGTAATAAGCAGTAGGAGTATTTGTGGTCAAAAGTATGTTACTACATGACTAACGAATTTGCATTTTGTGTGTCAAGACCAACATGGCGAACACCGACAACATTTTTGTGACGCCTGAACCAACGAAGAGCATTCCATTTGTAGTTGGTCTTGGAAGATTGGGTAACAAGGGAAGCATTGATGTTGTAGTGGATACTGCAGATAGGAATGTATGTAAATGTTATAACAACTATTGAATGGGCAAAGATATAATTGATTAATTGTGTTTGATTGTCTGGTGTTGTGGTGTACATGTATAGGACTGGTGGAAAGTGACAGGAATAGATGGGGAAATCGATAAGATGCTAAGCGTGCTTGGTACACAGACATTGATCTCAATGTCGGTCGAGAAGAAGGGCAAGACTAAACAGTGTGTGAAACATGAATGGGTTGTTGTGGACGTGGAGACTGTTGATGGAAAGGTAGCTCTGCTCATAGAACAATAATTTACGTTAATGGCACTGAACTAACATATTACTAATATGTCCAAATTGTTATCTCATTTTATATAGAACCGTGTAAAGGATATGGTGGACAAGATAACATTTGGTGTGGTGCAAACGGATAGCTTACGGGACATGTTACACAGCTCTAACAACCCAAGTTCCCTTTTGAAAAGAGTGAAAGAATCACACCGGGAAAGAAGGCCAAGGGCAATTGGAACTGGGACTAAAAAGGAGTTACAATTGATGGCAGGGTGGGACGATCGTGCAGTGTTGTGGCTCGACACTGCCAATGTTGGAAAAATGAAATGAGTAAGCATGTGTTTTTTAAGTAGGCTTGCACAACATGTGAATATACTATTTGGAAAAAGGTAATGTAATTGATGTTAGAACATTAGCTCATACGATATTTATGTTGCAGTTGATAAGCCCCGACAGGAACCCATGGGATGTTATATTCAAGAGTGGAAATGATTTTATAATGTGGGCCGATTTTGCATCTGCGATGAGGGTGAGGGGCACATCACCAATCAGGTAAGAACCATGGAGAACTGCATATTGTGCAAAATGTAGATTAGAATATGACTACTGCAAATACGGTGGCAGGCAACATCTATGTTATGTTGGAAGCGTACCTGATATGGATTCTGATGAAATATGTGTAATGTTTGTGCAATGCTGTGATAACATACTAGCACGGGTATGCATCATGCATTGGCAATAACCATGTAGTTGTCGAGAATTATATACATATATCATTTCATAAATAGTTATGGTTTAAACTTTGGTATGGCTGTTCTGAATATGGCATGTGGGTACAAGGAGGTAAATGTAGATATGCAATAGAGGATCTAAATAAATGATACATTGGGAATACATTTAATGTTTGCATAAAATATAATAGGTATGTAATGTATATGGCCAAAATAGAGAAATTGCATAGTAAAAAAACATAGGACTAATTGAGTAAACAAAGTTTTTTATGTTGGGTACTCAAACAGCAATCCATGTGCAATAACTATGACAATAGGTACATTTAGTTTTGTAATGAATGATAGTTATATTGTGTGCAGTATCAATGTAATTGATGCTATTTATATTTGTGGCAGTTCCTTGAAGGATACAATGAGGTGATGCGCGAGGAGCATAGCAATCGATTGGGAAGGAGGGTGTTCATCTTCCACACATCAATGACAGATGCCATAAAGACAAGGGATGCACCCTGTATGAGAAATTATTGCTATGAATGATGTGAACAAATTAAGAGGGAAAATGTTATACTTCTACCCTTGCTCAGCCACCAATACTAGCATTTGCTCGTAGCATCACATGAATACAAGAAGATCATGCACTATAGCAGCCTGCAGCCGCCGAGGAGATATAACAAGCCAAACACCAATCATCCTTACGACGATGATGATGTCATTGTGGTAAGTTGACACTTCAATCTTTTAATGTGTATCTGAACTGGTAATTGTTAAAATTAGCAAATTGAAACTATCTTATTCCGCAATGCAGGCAGCATCACCAAAAACCCTGTTAAGTAAGATAAGTGGTGTTTCCGAACATGGGTGGAGTATAGTTGTAATGAACCTGGCCTGGGTTATGAGGTAACCCTATTTGTTTTGGATAATTAAGTTGATTATAACTTTAATATAATCCTCTAAGGTGCTTTGTTATCATGTGACACACTCATGTTTCAAGTTTGGTCCCGATTGAATGTTGTTTGAGCAATTTTCCTTTGTTTTGGACCAAAGTGCAATTTACCCAAATTGAGGGGCTATAATGCAAAATGTCACATGTTGAACATGCCTCATGTGTTGTATCATCATTATTGAGAGAATGATTCAAGGTGGTGTCTTGTGGAAAACCTAAATTCCAAGTTTGAACTTGTTTGAACAATGCTGGTACCTTGTGCACCAATTTTGGTACAAATTGTAATGTACCCAAAATGTGGGGTTGATATGAAAATTACCACCTCTAGAGTGTTACTATTTCCTCTATGTATCATTTATAGGAGAGATAATGAATGATACACCATGTTTGATTCCATTATGAATGATGGTAAGCTTGGTGATGAAATGACCAAGAAAAAGGGTTGAATTTGAAAGCTTAACTTGAGTTGTATCAATTTGAAAAGCTTATATATGAGTGCCAATCGTCCATGGAGCCCAAGGAGGTGTCCCATATCGTTTTTTGAACTCTTGGAAAAGTCAATATCGTGCAAAGCACCTCAAGGAGGTGAGGTGTGATGGCCAACAAGTTTCCTTATAAAAAGTGTATCGGCTTGACTTAAAATAGTGATTAAACCTAGATGACTTATCCAAATGGATAAGCAATGGACGAATTTGCATCTCTGGATGATCCTCAACCTTTTTGAATGTCAAAGATAAATGTTTATGCATGCATGTACATGTGTCACCCATGCATGACACGTGGCACCTACTAGCTCAAAATGTTGACACCTCATTTTTGCCTTTCCTCATGAACAACAAGTATATATACCCCTAGTTTCACCCCTTGGTGCAATTTTGCGACCCTTACCACCCTCCTACCCTAAGGTATCGTGCATAGAGCTCCCATATCGTGAAGGTATGCTGTGGTATCGTTCATGGGCCTTGGGGTATCGTCCATGGCAAGACCATATCGCCCAAGTAGGTGATATCAACTATATAGGGTGATATCGGCCATAGAGTGAAGTGTTTTGACTCCAAGTGAGTGCCATATCATGAAAGTGAGTATCATATCGTGCAAGAGGGTGGCATGTCATGCAAGAGTACAAGGGTATCGTGCATAGGCCTTGGATATCGTCCATAGAAAGTATATCGGCCATACCATGTTGATATTGCCCATAGCAAGTTGATATCAGCCAATTGAAGTGATTTTGGACACAAGTGAGGGGGTATCGTCCACAAGCAAAGTTGTGTCGGCCAAGAGGAAGTCCATATCGCCCAAGAGTGGTAGGGTGTCGGCCAAGGAGCTAAGGAACTCAAAACTTAACCCTAAGGTAAGATATAGTTGTCTTCAAGCTTGAATTGAAGCATGGAATTAGGGTTATGACCTACCTTTCTTTTCTTCTTCACCAATTTCTTATCCATGGTGATTCCTTGTATATGAAGGAGTTGTGAACGAGCGTTGGACCTTTGATAAAGTCATCTTCAACCTTAGGAACATGGAGCTTTGGACCTTGAAGCTTTGAAGTGGTTCTTAAGGTGGGTTATATAACTTGAACTCAACCATGTTATTATTCTTCACCTAAATTGTTATAATTAGTGAAATACTTTTAATACTGAAATTTCCTGAAATAGTTGATGAAATTATGATTTCTAGTAGTTTCTTAGACCTGTTACCATGAATTATATCAGTTAGAACAAAGGTCTAGAATTTGAAGAAGATGGTGTCACTTTGTAAAAGTGATATCGGGTTCAAGTATAAATACAAGTAGTTATAACCCGATATGGGTATGACTTGCCTGATATGTCTTACACAAGATGTTGCATGAGATTCTTGCATAAGATTCTTGCACGATAGGAAGTCTATTATAGACTCCATGCACGATACAAGGTCAATTATATACTTGTAAGTTGACAAGAAACCCTAATTTGGGTAACCCAATATGAGTAAAGAATAGCAAATGCTATTGGACGATATGGAAGCCCGATACACAACCCTAGTTGATGTCTAGCTCGAGATGGTGATGGATTAATACCACATGCATGACATGGGTAACACATATACACACCTCTAGCCCAGTTTGGATGATGTTCATACACCTCTAGCCCGATATGGTGGGTGCTTATATACCTCCAATCCGATATGGTGAACATATGCACACCTCCAACCCGAGACACCTTGTAAAGGTGAGAGTAAGACACTCTTAGGAGTAACGAGTGTAACATCAAGTAATGGTGTGGATAATACCTTGATAGGTGAAACACCTAGAGTGGTTGATA
Organism: Alisma plantago-aquatica; assembly: GCA_963693085.1. Classification (NCBI taxonomy): domain Eukaryota; kingdom Viridiplantae; phylum Streptophyta; class Magnoliopsida; order Alismatales; family Alismataceae; genus Alisma; species Alisma plantago-aquatica. The sequence continues at coordinate 990,432,891 of OY856411.1, forward strand.
ATGGTTAATCCTATATCAATAATGTCTCAACCTGAGATGAGTCCATATCAATTTATGATGGTTGGACAATTCAAATGTATGACTTATGATCAATACACTACAGAATAAATGTGATGGGCTAAAGTATTAGGATGGTAAATACCCTAATACAAGATAAGTTGATGAACTTAAGAAAGTTAAAAGTGATGAGGGAAGTGATACATCAAGACATGATAGATATCACATCCAGCACTTCAAGGTTGATGTACCTTGATGCATCTTAAATCCAATATACTTGGATGAGTAACACATGAAGTGTGTTATGTCAATTGTTACATTGAGATGTAATAAGTTTAATGCACTTTGATAAGTGTGGGATAACATACTTTGAGAAAGGGTTAAGCCAAGTTAATAAAGTCTGATGTAATCATACCCTGGAAAGGATGAGAGAGGAACTCATACCTTGTGTTGATGATTCATTTAATGATATATGATGAGAATGGATAAGTATGATTGAATACTTATGATATCAATGTTTGCTCCTAGAAGTGTGGAGCAATGAATTAGGGTTTAATCATATGATCTTGAAAACCTAAATGGTTAATAATGGAAAACCCTAACCCTAATGAAGGGTAATGATATGTAAGAGAAACCCTATTCGATAAGAAAGGGAAAACCCTAACCCTAATGATGGGAAGGTTGTATTTCTCTTATTGCATAAGCCTTGTAAGGCATGTTAATTACTTGTATAACAAGTATAATGTGTAATGGCATTGTGATCCATGTGAATAAAGTTGTTGTCTAGTGAGAGGTGACAAGATGCGTAATGGCCTTGTGATCCATGTGAGTAAGTTGTTGCCTAGTGAGAGGTGACAAGATGTGTAATGGCCTTGTGAGCCATGTGATAGTTTGTTGCCTAGTGAGAGGTGACAAGATATTTAAATGGCCTTGTGAGCCATGTGAGATGCTTGTATAACAAGTATCATGTATACCTTGGTCTGAGGACCTAGAGGTAATAGTTACCTGATAAGTGGTAACACTGTTCAGTGATGATCTAAGGGTTTGAATACCTAGATCCAGTAATCATGATAATGATGATGTGAAGGGATGAGAATTCCTAGTAATGTGATAAGGGACTGAGATCCCAAGTATCACGTGTTCTAAAGATTTGAAAAAGTACGTGATAGATGTATTACACCTTTCTTTGTAGCATTTGTTGTGTTTGATAAAGATAACTTGTTTGATGCTAAAAGAATGATGTAATGCACGTAATATATCACTAGAAACTATAAAACATTGCCCTGACCATAGATCCATCAGTGTCAGAACTTGATGATGGTGAAACGGGTTGCTCCACGGCATAACCCGGAGTGCATACTTTTGAGTATGTGAGGGCGTAAGTACGGACGACACTGTGTGAGCCGATCCCCTTACGATCTCGAAATGAATGGGGATTTGGCTATATGCCCTATCCTGGCTTGAGTGCGACTTCGGTCGTAGACTCTGTGTTGAGCACGGTGAACTAGCCCGTGGCTCGAAGTATGGTGCTTGTGTCACCATGACTCAGACTGGGGACGGTTGTTTGTAGATGTTTCCCCTAAGAGAGTGCAGTTGACGCTATAGCTCTAAGCTTGGATGCCTACGTGCCCTGGTACAGCTTGTTAGCAGTGACACGAGATGTCCTACATGTGGTCTCGTACTGACCGAGATGAGGGAGGTAATGAAACCAGCTCTACCATTGACCTTGTATGGTACCGACTTGTGAGAAGTTTGTGGTCGGTTGGAGATGGTCGGGGTATGCTCCATCTCCTCAGGGCATAAGTGTGATTTGTAAAATATGTTCAGCCGTGTAGTATATTTGCTTAAGGATCGAATACGAGAAACATTGCTTGATGCGCAATACAGTTATACATTCTAGTTGATAGATGTTATTTATGTTTCTTTACATTCCTTGCAAAGAAGATAGATGAATTATAATCTACCATGGGTAGATGCAATGTTCTCCTTATGAAAGGAGATTACTTCATTCTGTTCATGTAGTGAATTATCATGATTGTTAATATAAAAAGAACCTCTTCTCAGTTTATAAATGTTTAATCTATGATAATAATATGGTCGGCGGAGAGTTATATCTCTTGCTGGGACAATTACATTTGTCTCACCCCCGTGGGACCCAAATTTTTAGGTGGACGTGCATGAGGAGGTGAAGACCTTTTTGCAAAGGAAGAACAATAGCTGAGGCAGCAGTGAAAACTCAGGTTGAGTGTACTGTCTGTCATGTCTTGTAGATATGAGTCCTATGTGTCGTCTATGTACTCTCAGGTCCTTGGAATTGGTTCGTACTGGTTTTATGATCAATAAGAGATTTTGGCTTACGTGCCTCGAGGTTTTATGTTGCTCATGTATAGTTAGGTAAAGCAACTGTTATATGTTATTCTCGAGATGAGATGTACCAGATATGTACGATGTGAATAATGATGTATATAAGGTTTTGGACCTTTCAGTAAGAGTTTTCTTTGGAATGGATCTCTTTGAAAATTGGTTTAAATTTTTAGTGATTTTTGTTAATTTGTTGTTTATGTTTAATTCCTCTTAATTAATGACGATTTGTTTGTCGGTTTGGCGACTGTCATCACAAAGTTTGGTATCAGAGCTTAAGGTTCGCTGAATCTACAGAGACATAGGACTAAGGTGTTGAGTCTGTGTTAGTGTCCTCCAGTATACCCTATAGTGACTTCTACTTGTGCATAAGAAAGGGTGAAGTTTATAAATGACTGGGGATCATGAGAAATAGATTGTTGATGGCAATGTTGTTGCACCAGGAAAAGGGTGCAAGGGATCAGGCAAGAGAAGAATGAATGCCTGAGAATTCCCATCATGACCCGATCAGGATAGAGAATCCTATGTTTATGCTCTTGTTGGGTAGGTTAGGACAACAGTGATGCATATAGTAGACTGGATACTAGCATTACAACCTAGGTTACCAGTCCTCAATGTAGAAACTTTGGGCTTTGAAAAGGTTCCTGAATGACATAGTCATGTTGGAACAGTGGAAAATGTGGGAAGGATTAGCATATGGCAAGAAAATAGACTCTGCCATAAGTATAGATAGATAGTATATCTGTGATGGTAATGCCCAAGATGGGGCAATAAGTTAAGAAATAAGGAAAGGTCTCTACAATTCTAGAGACATGTGCCTAGTTGTTCTAAAAAGACAAAGTTTTTGGTGTCACCAGTGCAATAAATGTCTAGTGTACCAGGGCAGTAGCCACTAAGTAAAGGCAAGTGTGGAACCGCATCCCAATATCACATAGACAGTGAGGTGTTACGCTAAAACGTGCGGAAAACACCATAACCACATATTACCAAAAACACAGGTTAATTAAAACTGATTGCAGAAAGCGGATAAACTATGAAACTATTACATTCAAGTCCTCGTCCTGTAGAAAAATATGTTATATAAACATTTACAAGCCTTGATACGTGTCCACAACTTAGGAGATCAGTTGTCTAGCCATCACATGAGTTCATCACCTGTTATATATACATACCGACCCACATCTGTCCAGCAGCAGGATATACAAGCCATCAACATCTATACATCATGAAACAACGTCAAAACGCTCCCAAGGACCTGAGAGTACAGGGATGACTCTAAGACTCTACTACAAAACGACCAAAACAGCAGCATGTCCATCTCTTGCCTTCTACTGCTCGTCTTGCTGCTCGGCCGCAACTCTGCGACCACCACCACGTCTAGCTCGAAACACCTGTAAACCAATGGGGTGAGACACACAGTCCCAGCGAGAAACATAACTCCCCACCAAAACTATAAAACCAAAGGAAGATAAAGCAATAGCAGCAGATAACTGGTAAAGGTACAACAAGAGCAGTCTATATAGCAAAGTTTATTCATACCATCAAGCTTACCAGATGTACAGAAGGCATACCACCAATTATCTCTTTATGGAACATGATTGACAAGATAAGATTTATAAGATCTTACCACATAACATCAGGAACGTATAAGCAACTGCAGGTATAACAAGATTAACTACACAAACAAGGCCTCAACCAATGTTCCGTATTTTTCCTTAAGCAGTAAATACTATTCGGCTGGATTACGTATTATTATGCCCTGAGGAAATGAGTCGTACAGCTTGAATCCAACCGACGGCTGCGAAACCCAGAGCCGGTGCCATACAAGGTCAATGGAAGAGACAGACTCCATGACCTCCCACCTCGTGGGTAGTGCACGAGTACAACACAAGCAGGACCGCAATCTCATGCTTCAGTGGCCTCAGCCACAGGGTTAGCTCCCGCAGGCTACCCTCTGCCTATCCCGCCTCGGTACAGGTCTCGATGCTAGTATATCTGAGCCACGGGCATGTTCACTGTGCTCTGAGCCATGAACACATTCATGCTCCCATATCACATATCCTGAGCCATGGGCCTGTTCACCATGCTCTATACATATCATGAGTCTGCAACCGCAGCTGCACTCGAATCCTCACTATTTTAGGCTAGGAGAAACCTCGCATATTCAACAATATGCGCTCCGGGTTAACCTGTAGGAGAACCCTTTTCACCATCACCAGCTCCTGACGATGATGGATCTATGGCCTGGGAAAACTACGTGATATGTTCCATTGTAATTAGTTAGTATCTTTTAAGTGGATTGCAAGATTCAGCCAAGTTATATAACATGCAACTAAACCAAGAATAAACAACATGAAACTCAAAATCATGCTTTTACTGTCATCAACATCATCCTGATCCATCACAAGGATCCAACATTACATGTTACCACTTGGCCTCTTGCCAACCATCTAGATCCATCTCAAGGATCATCACATTGCCATGGGATCTCAATCCCTCATCATATAGTGCCACTGCCTCTCAAGGCTTACATCATCACCATGGGATAGCAATCCCAGATTATCATTAGAGGATAGCACCTCATCAAGGCACTTTAGCCAAACTCAGGTCCTCACACCAAAGCACATCATGCTGTTATCTCATCATCAAGAGTAACCATCAAAGCAGTGTTACTCAAACATATATATATATATATATATATATACCTCATAGCCCCTTACCTGGCTATGCATCTGTACCTGCATGGTTAGTATGCACAATCATCATGGATTATCAGAAGAGATTATATTATCAAACATAGGGTGACATTGATGATTATATGCTTTTTCATTCATGTCTCAACCTGTTACCATAGACATAGGTCATATCATTAAGCAAAGCTTCTTACATGCTTATCATTTCTTCAGCATTATACAAATAATCAATATGACCATAAACACATGTACTATCATGGTAATATACATAGATGTAATCTACTATCATGATTACCATCAAGCATGTCAAGGGTTACTATCAAAACCAACGTGATTCATGAACAAGAGCTAGCGTATAGATTTACATGAGAGACAAGACCCTCACTAGAGGCATCCACTATCCTTACCAAAGGTGGTATCGGGCAGGGTACTCTCCCATATCGCCCAACACATAACCTCACAACGGGTAGCACCTAGGGTGTAACATGCAACGCAGTGTCGTGCACTTCTATGTGTAACGCGCAACAGGGTCTGTCGTGCAACTGAGCCCAAGGGGCGTGTCGTGCAAGGTGTATCGTGCAAAAGGTATCGTGCAACTTCCAGCATGTATCGTGCATCACCATGATGCCATGACACCCAACACACAGCTAACCACGGAGCCCCATATCATCATGGGTGTAACGGGCACTTGATCCAGGTGTGTTGCGCAACCAGCTGCTATCGGGCACCTAGGGCGTGCAACTCAGCCAAAGGGTGTATCGTGTGACGGCGCGTCACGCCCAAGGGATATCGGACAGCACACACCCAACAAGGCATAATGCCCAAAGGTGTAACGCGTGTAGCAAAGCAAACATAACGCCCATCACAAGGCTAACCACTTCTATCGGCCGACACACAAGGACATGGTCAAGGGTTGAAGCCCACCACAGAACCAGCTAACAAGATTCCACAACATCAGGGTATGACGGGGTGAAGGGTGTCGGGTAAGGTACTTATCATGTTGTGACGCCCGACACAACAAGGCAAGAACCAGGTGTGTGATGCCCGACACAACACCACATCACAACGTCCAAAGCTCAAGGCCAAAGAGGGATAATGGGAAACACCACCCCAAGGCCATATCGGCCAAGATGCAGCCTGACAGGGTCACCACCAACCTCAAGCACAAGGGCACCAAAACCCTAATGGATCAAGAAGATGACTCACCTCTCAACTATAAAGAGAGATGGGTCTTGCCAAGATTCTTAACACCAATCGGGCAACACAAGGAACAACCACACCCAAGGTCCACAACCACCACATAGCTCACCTTTCAAGTCCATGGTGAGAGGAGGGTATTGCTCAAGCCACTAGAACACAAGCTCACCTCTCAACTTAAACGAGAGAGGGGTATTTCCCATATTACTAGAACTCAAACTCACTCCTCTAGACCTAGGAGAGAAAGGGGTGTTGCTCACCAAGAAACCCTAGAACATAGGTTCGGCCAACAAGGTACAACTAAGCAAGAAGCTAAGCTAGTAACACATATAGCCGATATGATCATAAGAAGCATAAAAGAACATACAAGAGGTAGTATAGTTAGGGTTAGGAGTTATGTAACCCGCCTTAAGCAAGCTCCAAGATCCTAGCTCCAAGCACCACCAAGGAAGAAGAGCAAGGCACTCTAGGGTTCGGCCACCACTATAGGAAGAAGGAGACTCCAAGAAGGATCGGCCACCAAGCTTGCAAAGAAAGAGGGTGTCGTGCACCAAGGGAGAAGGAGACTAAGGAACTAAAGGGATCCTTAGCAAGAGAAAGGAAGCACATATATAGAAGAGTATGGAGGAGAAACCAAGGTAGAGCAAAGCAAGGTGTCCCCCACCTAGGGACACTTGTCCATGAGCAATGCCACCACTCTAGCATGTCTTAAACACATGTCCAAGGCCATTTCCACATGCAAGCATCAAGCACCAAGTGTCCACTAGTGGTGACACAAACGAGGTCAAAGAAGGTCAAAGAGTCCATGGGTGACACGCACCCACACCACCATGGCCGACACTCACCCTGGGTGACACACCTAGGCCGACACACACCCTGGGCGACACACCTAGGCCGACACAGGGCACTCTTGCCCGACACAAGGTCCAAGGAGGCAAAGGCAAGGCACCACAAGGCCCAACAAGCTCAACCAAGCCCAAAGGAACTCAAGCAACGAGCCCAAACCTTCCTCTCAGCACTAGAGGAAGCAAGGAGAGGGAGGAACACCTCACAAGGTGACAAACTTGCCCACAAACCCTAAACTTGGGTATATTGCAAGTAGCACCTCCAGCTCTCAACAAAGCACCAACAAACCCTAATCACCACTAAAGGTGATTAGTAAGCAACTAAGCACTAGGGTTAAGCAAAGCAAACAGGATAAGCCCTAAATGGAGGTTAGGGTCCTTACAAACTAACCCTCTACAAAGGGATTTCGTCCCCAAAATCCGAAGAGAAAAGAGAGGGATACTTCCTCCTCATCTCTTCCTCAAGCTCCCACGTGGCTTCCTCAACGCCACGATGATGCCAAAGAACCTTCACAAGAACCAGGTCCTTCCTCTTCAGCTTCTTAACCCTTCTCTCAAGGATCATCACAAGACCTTCCTCGTAGGTCACATCTTCATCAAGCTCAACTTCGACTGGCTGTATCACTGTTCCTGTATCTGGATGACTTTTCTTCAGTATACTGACATGGAACATTGGATGTAACATGTGCAATTCTGGCGGCAGCTCTAACTCATAAGCTACCTTGCCTACTCGTGCTAAGATCGGGTATGGTCCCATATATCTGGGTGCTATCTTACCTTTCCGGCCAAACCTTAGCACATCTTTCCACGACGAGACTTTAAGATACACTTTGTCTCCTACTTGGAACTCCAAAGGTCGTCGTCAATTGTCTGTGTAAGACTTCTGCCTATCATGTGCTGCTTTCAACTGTTGCTGTATCACCTTGATCTTTTCTGTCGTCTGCTGTACTAACTCAGAACCCAAAAGTTGATATTCACCAGACTCATACTAACATAATGGAGATCTGCACTTCCTGCCATATAAGGCCTCATAAGGAGCCATGTCAATCCTCCGGTGGTAGCTATTGTTGTAGGAAAACTCTATCAAACTGAGATGTATGTCCCAACTGCCTAGGAACTGTAAAACACAAGCACGGAGAAGATCCTCCAAAGTCTGAATAGTCCTCTCAGACTGTCCATCTATCTACGGGTGGAAAGCGGTACTGAACCTCAACTGCATTCCCAATGCTTTATGCAACTGTTCCCAGAAATGACTCATGAACTGCGGACCTCTATTGGAAACTATCGTTACAGGCACACTGTGCAACCACACTATCTCATCCACATATACTTGAGCAAGCTTCTCGGTTGTATATGTTGTCTTTAAAGGTATGAAATGGGCAGACTTCGTCAATCTGTCCACTATCACCCAAATGGAATCATGATTCCTAGTTGTCCTGGGCAGACCAACTACGAAATCCATGGTTATATGATCCCATTTCCACTGCGGTATCGGAAGGGGTTACAACATACATGTCGGCTTCTGATGTTCAACCTTGACTTGCTGACATACCGCTCACCTAGCCACAAACTCGGCTACGTATTTCTTCAAACCGGGCCACCAATACAAGTCCTTCAGACTATGATACATCTTGGTGACTCCTGGATGTAGATGTGTGTGCTTCCTCGAGCACTAGCTTCTGTAGATCATCTGCATCAGGGACCACCATCCTATCATGATAGCAAACTAACCCATCCTCCGACTCATGGAACCCATCACGCTTTTCACTACCGAACTCTGATCTGATCAACTGCACTGCATTATCTGCTTGTTGTGCATCTTTGATCTGTTGTCTCAGCATAGGCTTGACTTGCATATGTGCTAAAAGTCCAGCTAACAAGGAAACTTCCATCTGCACATTCATCTGTCGCAAGGAAACAAGCATATCCCGTCTATGGCATACCAAGGAACTCAACTGTGCCTTCTTTGCAGAAAGAGAAGAAGACTTTCGGCTAAGCACATCAGCTACCACATTCACCTTACCAGGATGATACTCGATGGTGCAGTCGTAATCATTGATTAACTCCATCCATCGATGTTGTCGCATGTTTAACTCATGCTGTGAAAAGATGTACTTCAGATTCTTATGATCCATAAAGATCTGACACACTTCCCCGTAAAGATAGTGTCTCCAAATCTTTAACGCATGAACCACTGCTACCAACTCCAAATCATGAGTTGGATAGTTCTCCTCATGTTTCTTAAGCTGTTGTGAAGCAAAAGAAACAACATGATCTTCCTGCATCAGCACACACCCTAAACCTTTCTTGGAAGCATCACAAAAAACAACATAGCCCTTCCCAGGCTCTAGTAGGACTAACACTGGAGCACTAGTCAGCTTCTCCTTCAAACTCTAGAAAGCTTGCTGGCAACGATCATCCCAGAAAAAAGGTACATCCTTTCTAGTCAACTTTGTCATCGACAACGCAATCACACTGAAGTCCTTGATAAACCTCCTGTAGTAACCTGCTAGACCCAGGAAACTACGAACTTCCGTTGGCGTCTTCGGTTGCTCCCACTCTGCAACGGATTCCACCTTCTTCGGGTCCACTTTGACTCCTTCTGCAGATATCACATGACCCAAGAAAGTCACTTCCTCCAACCAGAACTCACACTTACTGAACTTGGCGTACAACTGATGTTGGCGAAGAAGAGTCAACGCTATTCGAAGATGTCGCTCATGCTCTTGTCTTTCCCGACTATAGATCAAGATGTCATCTATAAAGACTACAACAAACTGATCTAGGAACGGACGAAACACTCGATTCATCAAACCCATGAAAGCAGCAGGTGCATTGGTTAGCCCAAACGACATAACCACAAACTCGAAGTGACCATACCTCGTCCTAAAAGCTGACTTTGGTATGTCATCTGCCTTAGTCCTCAACTGATGATATCTGGACCGTAGATCGATCTTTGAAAACACTGTAGCACCACATAACTGATCGAACAGATCGTCTATCCTCAGCAACGGGTACTTATTCTTGATCGTGACCTTATTCAACTATCGGTAATCTATACATAACCGCATCAATCCATCCTTCTTCTTAACGAACAACCCTGGAGCACCCCAAGGTGATGTACTCGGTCGGATGAAACCTTTGTCCAACAACTCTTGCAACTGCTTCTTAAGCTCTGCCATCTCCACTGGAGCCATCCTATACGGTGTATGTGCAGCTGGTTGTGCTCCTGGAACCAGATTGATCTCAAAATCAATCTCTTGAGGTGGAGGAATACCAGGGAACTCATCAGGAAACACATCGGCAAACTCTCGGACAACCGACACCTCTTCAAGGCTAGGGCCTTTCACCTTGGTATCCACAACGGTATCTACCACGTGAGCTAAGAATGCCTCACATCCTTGTCGTAGAAACTTCTCTTCCACCATAGCTGATACCAGACACGTCAGAAGAATCTTCCTATCTCCTTGGAAGATCCACTTATCTCCGTTATCATCAAACACTGACTGCTTGGAACCACAGTCCAAAATAACCTTATACTTCTCTAAGGTATCCATCTCAAGGATCACTTCGAAACCATGCATATCAAGTGGTATAAGATCCACTTGTATACGGTGTCCCAAGAAAGATAAGACACAAGATGGACACTCTTCTCGAAGCATCAAGGAACCATCAAGAGGGGTTTCTAACAACAAGCTATCTCTCTTACAACTAACAGGTAAACGACAATTTTCAAGCATACTATAGGCGATAAAAGAGTGTGTAGCACCCGGGTCAACCAGAACAGATATAAAGCAAGAAGAAGACATATCAGAATGAAATAACTCCATCTGACCTGTCACCACTTGCGGGTTGACTATCGCCTCCGGCTGACTCATAGCATAGAATCGAGTCGTTTCTTGCTGTCCACGTCCTCTACTTCCTTGAGCGGACGATCCTGTCTGCGACGCTTGACTGCATCCTCGCCCTCTGCTACTACTGGGTTGTTGTTGATCTAACCCTTGTTGATTCTGTCTCTGCTGCTGCGTCACTTCAACATCTCTATTCGGGTAGTTGAACCTGAAATGCCCGATCTGACCACAAAGATGGCAGGACCTATCTTCAAACCGTGGCCTAGATGGCCCTTTCACTGCCATAGAAGCTGTACTATGAGCCTTTGACAGTGAAGAAACATATCCTCTTCCCTTACTCGGAGACCACTACGATGGTACACTGGAACCTCGCATCACAGAAGGTGTTGAAAACCTTGGCTTCTTGAAGCCACCAAACCTCTATCCCTGGAACTGAGCAGGCCTCTTCTTAGACATGGATTCTCTTTTCTCCCTTATTGATCGTTCAATCCTCCGTACAAATTCCACAAACGTAGCAAACTGCTCACGGTTCTCCAATGCAGAAACATGTGTTGTCAGCTTAGCACTCAGACCCTTCTCAAAACGTCTGATTCGCTCCTCGTCTGTCGCTGCCATGTGAGGAAAAAACCTCAACAGATCCATGAACTTGGCCTCATACTCGGTGATGTTCATCGTTCCTTGGCGTAGGCTCTCAAACTGACTGATCTTCTCATCCAGATATGTCTTTGGAAAGTATCTACTAACGAACTCGTGCTGGAAAACCTCCCAACTGATCACCTCACCATGTCACTTCTCCTTCTCGATGGTCCACCAGTGACCAGCACTACCCTTCAGAAGGTAGACGACATGCTTTACTTTGTCTGCTTCGGGGATGTCGAGGATCCGAAAAGCCTTCTCAAGACTTGTCAGCCACAGATCTGCATCCGCTGGATCAGCTGTCCCAGCATAATCCGAAGCTCTGATTCGGCGAAGCCACTCAAAGGTCTTCCCAATACCCGATGTTTCACCATGGGGAGTCTGTTCTCTTGGCGGAGGCACTGGCAATCTTCCTACCATGAGATTCATCGTAGCCATCATCTGCCCCATAAGCTGTTGATAGGCAGGGTGTTCAAGAATGGCTGGGTCAGGTTGGGGGACCTCAGGCACCTGATCTTCATGTGCCTTCCCTAAAGCTCCATCGACTGATGCATCATCGTTGTTCTCGGCAGCGTGTTCTTCATGGTTTCCAGACATCTTGGCTTTTCTTCCGCTGAGGGCAGAAGACGATTGTAAGAAAATCTAGAAAACTCACAAGAACAGACACAACCTAGTCCTAAATCCCTGTAGACTCAGTGGACCTAGAGCTCTGATACCAAACTTGTGGCAACACATCCCACTACCACACAGACAATGAGGTGTTACGCAAAAATGTGCAGAAAACACCAAACCACATATTACCAAAAACATGGGTTAATTAAAACCGATTGCAGAAAGCGGATAAACTATGAAACTATTACATTCAAGTCCTCATCCTGTAGAAAAACATGTTATATAAACATTTACAAGCCTTGATACGTGTCCACAGCTTAGGAGATCAGTTGTCTAGCCATCACATGAGTTCATCACCTTTTATATATACATACTGGCCCACATCCAGCCAGCAGCAGGATATACAAACCATCAACAGCTATTATCATGAAACAACATCAAAACACTCCCAAGGACCTGAGAGTATAGGGATGACTCTAAGACTCTACTAAAAAATGACCAAAATAGCAGCATGTCCATCTCTTGCCTTCTACTGCTCGTCTTGCTGCTCGGCTGTAACTCCGCGACCACCACCACGTCTAGCTCAAACACCTGTAAACCAGTGGGGTGAGACACACAGTCCCAGCGAGAAACATAACTCCCCGCCAAAACTATAAAACCAAAGGAAGATAAAGCAATAGCACCAGATAACTGGTAAAGGTACAACAAGAGCAGTCTATATAGCAAAGCTTATTCATACCATCAAGCTTACCAGATGTACAGAAGGCATACCACCAACTATCTCTTTATGGAACATGATTGACAAGATAAGATTTATAAGATCTTACCACATAACATCAGGAACGTATAAGCAACTGCAGGTATAACAAGATTAACTACACAAACAAGGCCTCAACCAATGTTTCGTGTTTTGCCTTCAGCAGTAAATACTATTCGGCTGGATTACGTATTATTATGCCCTGAGAAAGTGAGCCGTACTGCTCGAATCCAACCGACGGCTGTGAAACTCGGAGCCAGTGCCATACAAGGTCAATGGAAGATCCGGACTCCATGACCTCCCACCTTGTGGTTAGTGGACGAGTACAACACAAGTAGGACCGCAGTCTCATGGTTCAGTGGCCTCAACCACAGGGTTAGCTCCCGTATGCTACCCTCTACCTCGCCCGCCTCGTTATTGGTCTTGGCGCTAGTATATCTGAGCCACGGGCCTGTTCACCGTGCTCTGATCCATGAACGCATTCATGCTCCCATATCACATATCCTGAGCCATGGGCCTGTTCACCATGCTCTATACATATCCTGAGTCTGCAACCGCAGCTGCACTCGAATCCTCACTATTTTAGGCTAGGAGAAACCTCGCATATTCAACAATATGCGCTCCGGGTTAACCCGTAGGAGAACCCGTTTCACCATCACCAGTTCCTGACGATGATGGATCTATGACCAGGGCAAACTACATGATATGTTCTACTGTAATTAGTTAGTATCTTTTAAGTGGATTGCAAGATTCAGCCAAGTTATATAACAAGCAACTAAACATAGAATAAACAACATGAAACTCAAAATCATGATTTTACTATCATCAACATCATCCTGATCCATCACAAGGATCCAACATTACATGTTACCACTTGGCCTCTTGCCAACCATCTAGATCAATCTCAAGGATCATCACATTGCAATGGGATCTCAATCCCTCATCATATAGTGCCACTACCTCTCAAGGCTTACATCATCACCATGGGATAGCAATCCCAGATTATCATTAGAGGATAGCACCTCATCAAGGCACTTTAGTCAAACTCAGCTCCTCAGACCAAAGCACATCATGCATGTTATCTCATCATCAAGAGTAACCATCAAAGCAGTGTTACTCAAACATATATATATATATATATATATATATATATATATATATACACCTCATAGCCCCTTACCTGGCTATGCATCTGTACCTGCATGGTTAGTATGCACAATCATCATGGATTATCAGAAGAGATTATATTATCAAACATAGGGTGACATTGATGATTATATGCTTTTTCATTCATGTCTCAACCTATGACCATAGACATAGGTCATATCATTAAGAAAAGCTTCTTACATGCTTATCATTTCCTTAAGATTATACATATAATCAAGATGACTATAAACACAAGTACTATCATGGAAAGATACATAGATGTAATCTACTATCACGATTACCATCAAGCATGTCAAGGGTTACTATCAAAACCAACGTGATTCATGAACAAGAGCTAGCGTATAGATTTCCACGAGAGACAAGACCCTCACTAGAGGCGTCCACTATCCTTACCAAAGGTGGTATCGGGCAGGGTACTCTCCCCTATCTCCCAACACATAACCTCACAACGGGTAGCACCTTGGGTGTAACGTGCAACGCAGTGTCGTGCACTTCTAGGTGTAACGTGCAGCAGGCTATGTCGTGCAACTGAGCCCAAGGGGTGTGTCGTGCAAGGTGTAGCATACAACAGGTATCGTGCAACTTCCAGCATGTGTCGTGCATCACCATGATGCCATGACACCCAGCACGCAGCTAACCACAGAGCCCCATATCATCATGGGTGTAACAGGCACTTGATCCAGGTGTGTTGCGCAACCAGCTGCTATCGGGCAACTAGGGCGTGCAGCTCAGCCAAAGGGTGTATCATGTGACAGCGCGTCACGCCCAAGGGATATCGGGCAGCACACACCCAACAAGGCATAATGCCCAAAGGTGTAACACATGCAACAAAGCAAACATAACGCCCATCACAAGTCTAACCACATCTATCGGTCGACACACAAGGAACTCCCACCACAGAACCAGCTAACAAGCTTCCACAACATCAGGGTATGACGGGGTGAAGGGTGTCGGGTAAGGTACTTATCATGGTGTGACGCCCGACACAACAAGGCAGGAACCAGGTGTGTGACGCCCGACACAACACCACATCACAACGTCCAAAGCTCAAGGCCAAAGTAGGATAACGGGAAACACCACCCCAAGGCCATATCGGCCAAGATGCAGCCCGACAGGGTCACCACCAACCTCAAGCACAAGGGCACCAAAACCCTAATGGATCAAGAAGATGACTCACCTCTCAACTATCAAGAGAGAGGGGTCTTACCAAGCTTCTTAACACCAATCGGGCAACACAAGGAACAACCACACCCAAGGTCCACAACCACCACATAGCTCACCTTTCAAGTCCATGGTGAGAGGAGGGTATTGCTCAAGCCACTAGAACACAAGCTCACCTCTCAACTTAAATGAGAGAGGGGTATTGCCCATATTACTAGAACTCAAACTCACTCCTCTAGACCTAGGAGAGAAAGGGGTGTTTCTCACCAAGAAACCCTAGAACATAGGTTCGGCCAACAAGGTACAACTAAGCAAGAAGCTAAGCTAGTAACACATATAGCCGATATGATCATAAGAAGCATAAAAGAACATAGAAGAGGTAGTATAGTTAGGGTTAGGAGTTATGTAACCCGCCTTAAGCAAGCTCCAAGCTCCTAGCTCCAAGCACCACCAAGGAAGAAGAGCAAGGCACTCTAGGGTTCGGCCACCACTATAGGAAGAAGGAGACTCCAAGAAGAATCGACCACCAAGCTTGCAAAGAAAGAGGGTGTCGTGCACCAAGGGAGAAGGAGACTAAAGAACTAAAGGGATCCTTAGCAAGAGAAAGGAAGCACATATATAGAAGAGGATGGAGGAGAAACCAAGGTAGAGCAAAGCAAGGTGTCGCCCACCTAGGGACACCTGTCCATGAGCAATGCCACCACTCTAGCATGTCTTAAACACATGTCCAAGGCCATTGTCACATGCAAGCATCAAGCACCAAGTGTCCACTAGTGGTGACACAAACGAGGTCAAAGAAGGTCAAAGAGTCCATGGGCGACGCGCACCCACACCACTATGGCCGACACTCACCCTGGGTGACACACCTAGGCTGACACACACCCTGGGCGACACACCTAGGCCGACACAGGGCACTCTTTCCCGACACAAGGTCCAAGGAGGCAAAGGCAAGGCACCACAAGGCCCAACAAGCTCAACCAAGCCCAAAGGAACTCAAGCAACGAGCCCAAACCTTCCTCTCAACACTAGAGGAAGCAAGGAGAGGGAGGAACACCTCACAAGGTGACAAACTTGCCCACAAACCCTAAACTTGGGTATATTGCAAGTAGCACCTCCAGCTCTCAATAAAGCACCAACAAACCCTAATCACCACCAAAGGTGATTAGCAAGCAACTAAGCACTAGGGTTAAGCAAAGCAAATAGTATAAGCCCTAAACGGAGGTCAGGGTCCTTACAGCAAGGGTCCTAACTTTCCACCTGTAAGAACCCATGGCTTAGTCTCTACATCGGTAATAAGACCGATAAGACCATGGTACGAGGACAAGACATGCTATAGTTATGGACATGTTGAGCATACTAAACTCTTTTCTTTGAAAAGAAGGGAGGAAATGACTCAACAACCGAGGTAGACTCAGCAGGGCTTATGAAAGTTATAGCCCAATGATGTAAAAAGGCAAAAGCAACAACATGAAATAGCTAGACTCTATGTGTTGAGTCAACCTAAAGCGGTAGATGACCGTGAGGGATAACAGTTATATAGGGTTTTTCATTTTGATATGCCTTATCCTGATGTTATCTGATAATCATAAGAAGGATTGTTGTTATGGACTTCCCTATTGATTGTCCTATGTGGACATAGGGAAGAAATTATGAGAGCTAAAATTTATATTCTGTGAAGTATTCTTTTAAATGCTTTATAATCGCTCTTATCTGTGTGAAAGAGGATGAGATATAGAAGTGATGCCTGGAGAAAATCTAGGAATGTTAAAATCCTATGTTTATAATTATATGAAAAGTAAGAAACAGGATAGTAAATAAAGTGCATACTACCTAATCTCAGTACTTTTATACCCTGGCCAGGTATATAATTATTGGAGATAAGGTGAGTATGGAACTCTTAGATTGTTATCTTTCTGATTACTCTGATCAAGTAGTCATTCTGAGACAATCTAGTGAGCATAATGAAACTAGAAATATGGTATGGACATTTGTATTACATACTAAGTGCATTAAATGGAATCTGAGATGATCTCAGATCAATCTGTGTGTAGGAGGAAGTAAAAGAATATAATCCTCATAAGATGAGAATGAGAACAAGGGAGGTGATCCCTATTCGATAAAGTTTGTGTGAATAGTAAAAATCTTTTCCCATGATGTAAAAATGGGAAATGTGATAAATCACAAGATGTTCATGAACATGTTAGACAATAAAAAAGACAGGAGTGATGACATGTAATCACCCTTATGATTCCTATGCTAAAGGCAAGGAACCTAAGATGAAATGAGTGTAAATGACTCATGAACAGTGAAAGTTCATATAATAAATCTTACGAGATAATGATGTCTCCTCTTTGATAAACAACCATGGATGATGATGGGGTGATAAAAGGAATATGTTCCTTTGTGTTCTTTTTCTTCAGGGACATGGCAATCAAGTAGGTCTTATGACACTTGATGTGCATAAGTTAAAAATGTTAAATTGATGGATGCTTAGAAAAGTATCAGTTTGTCTTGGACTTTGGTTCCAAGATAAAGATATGTGTAACAAGTAATGTCCCAATATGAAAGAAAGATGAGGATGTGATGTGTTTTCGACACATGTGATGGATACCTAGGTAAGAAATTATGGTATCTAAGAAGCATCAGGTGATATGGCAAAGTAAAAACATAACTCCTAATTAGATGATTTATGTCGGTTACCTGGAATGGACAACTGTGAAATCAGTCTAGTTATATAAAATAGCATGGACATCATATGTTAGGGGTTTATGCTTTGCATAAACATAACAGCAATAGGGATGTATTATTAAAGGAACAATTGTAAAATCATTGTGGGAAATGCTTATCAATCTAAAAATAATTCCTTAGAATACCCCTATCTAGATCTGTTAAGGAAACTTATACATAACATCTAAAGATACCTCTAAGATAAGTTCTTAATTGATAAATAACCTCCCTTTATAATAAGAGAATGTACAACTAATGAGATAGTTGGTACAAGTAGTAAGAAAGTTTAATGTTGTGTCAGTAGATTAGATGACACAACAAATATATGATAAGACTTGTAGTCACAAGTGGGTGACAGAACATGACTCTGGTCTTTCCTTTAAAAGTAAAATGCTAAATGAGTAGTATGGGAGACTCCCCAGAATCTTGTCACATAAAGTTGTAAGTTGAGAAAGGTGACAAATCAGTAAGGTATGACACCTGAGTTAAATAAGGTATGAATGATGTTTCCCTGACTAAGAAAAGTATTACCTGACATAGAGTTGACTCTACAGTCAATAATGAAAAATACAGTGGAATATGTGCCATGTGTGACAGATTCAATGATAACCCTGTGTGGAAGAACTTTGTGTTGATCAAAGTTCTATGTCATCTCCATGACATTAAGATGTTATGTGGAGACTTGATGGTATGATGAATAAATAATATATGTCTTCCTTTACCTGGGATTTCGGGGACGAAATCCTTGTTAGGGGTTTATAACTTGTAACGACCCTGACCTGTGTTATGAGGTAACCCTATTTGTTTTGGCTAATTAAGTTGATTATAACTTTAATATAATCCTCTAAGGTGCTTTGTTATCATGTGACGCACTCATGTTTCAAGTTTGGTCCCGATTGAATGTTGTTTGAGCAATTTTCCTTTGTTTTGGACCAAAGTGCAATTTTCCCAAATTGAGGGGCTATAATGCAAAATGTCACATTTTGAACATGCCTCATGTGTTGTAGCATCATTATTGAGAGAATGATGCAAGGTGGTGGCTTGTGGAAAGCTTAAATGCCAAGTTTGAATTTGTTTGAACAATGTTGGTACCTTGTGCACCAATTTTGGTACAAATTGTAATTTACCCAAAATGTGGGGTTGATATGCAAATTACCACCTCTAGAGTGTTACTATTTCCTCTATGTATCATTTATAGTAGAGAGAATGAATGATACACCATGTTTGATTCCATTATGAATGATGGTAAGCTTGGTGGTGAAATGACCAAGAAAAAGGGTTGAATTTGAAAGCTTAACTTGAGTTGTATCAAGTTGAAAAGCTTATATATGAGTGCCTATCGGCCATGGAGCCCAAGGAGGTGTCCCATATCTCTTTGTGAACTCTTGGAAAAGTCCATATCGTGCAAAGCAACTCAAGGAGGTGAGGTGTGACGGCCAACAAGTTTCCTTAGAAAAAGTGTATCGACTTGACTTAAAATAGTGATTAAACCTAGATGACTTATCCAAATGGATAAGCAATGGACGAATTTGCATCTCTAGATGATCCTCAACCTTTTTGAATGTCAATGATAAATGTTGATGCATGCATGTACACGTTTCACCTATGCATGACACGTGGCACCTACTAGCTCAAAATGTTGACACCTCATTTTTGCCTTTCTTCATGAACAACAAGTATATATACCCCTAGTTTCGCCCCTTGGTGCAATTTTGCGACCCTTACCACCCTCTTACCCTAAGGTATCGTGCATATAGCTCCCATATCATGAAGGGATTCTGTGGTATCGTTCATGGGCCTTGGAGTATCGCCAATGGCAAGACCATATCGCCCAAGTAGGTGATATCGGCTATATAGGGTGATATCGGCCATAGAGTGAAGTGTTTTGACTCCAAGTGAGTGCCATATCATGAAAGTGAGTATCATATCGTGCAAGAGGGGTGGAATGTCGTGCAAGAGCACAAGGGTATCGTGCATAGGTCTTGGATATCGTACATAGCAAGTATATCGGCCATACCATGTTGATATTGCCCATAGCAAGTTGATATCAGCCAATTGAAGTGATTTTGGACACAAGTGAGGGGGTATCGGCCACAAGCAAAGTTATGTCGGCCACGAGGAAGTCCATATCTCCCAAGAGTGGTAGGGTGTGGGCCAAGGAGCTAAGGAACTCAAAACTTAACCCTAAGGTAAGATATAGTTGTCTTCAAGCTTGAATTGAAGCATGGAATTAGGGTTATGATCTACCTTTCTTTTCTTCTTCACCAATTGCTTATCAATGGTGATTCCTTGTATATGAAGGAGTTGTGAACGAGCCTTGGACTTTTGATAAAGTCATCTTCAACCTTAGGAACATGGAGCTTTGGACCTTGAATCTTTGAAGTGGTTCTTAAGGTGGGTTATATAACTTGAACTCAACCATGTTATTATTGTTCACCTAAATTGTTATAATTAGTGAAATACTTTTAATACTGAAATTTCCTGAAATTGTTGATGAAATTATGAGTTCTAGTAGTTGCTTAGACCTGTTACCATGAATTATATCAGTTGGAAAAAAGGTCTAGAACTTGAAGAAGATGGTGTCACTTTGTAAAAGTGATATCGGGTTCAAGTATAAATACAAGTAGTTATAACTCGATATGGGTATGACTTGCCCGATATGTCTTACACAAGATGTTGCATGAGATGCTTGCACGATAGGAAGTCTATTATAGCCTCCATGCATGATACAAGGTCAATTATATACTTGTAAGTTGACAAGAAACCCTAATTTGGGTAACCCAATACGAGTAAAGAATAGCAAATTCTATTGCATGATATGGAAGCCCGGTACACAACCCTAGTTGATGTCTAGCTTGACATGGTGATGGATTAATACCACATGCACGACATGGGTAACACATATACGCACCTCTAGCCCAGTATGGATGATGTTCATACACCTCTAGCCCGATATGGTGGGTGCTTATATACCTCCAATCTGATATGGTGAACATATGCACACCTCCAACCTGAGACACCTTGTAAAGGTGAGAGTAAGACACTTTTAGAGAGTAATGAGTGTAACACCAAGTAATGGTGTGGATAATACCTTGATAGGTGAAACACCTAGAGTGGTTGATAATGGTTAATCCTATATCAATAATGTCTCAACCTGAGATGAGTCCATATCAATTTATGATGGTTGGACAATTCAAATGTATGACTTATGATCAATACACTACAAAATAAATGTGATGGGCTAGTGCATAAAGTATTAGGATAGGAAGTACCCTAATACAAGATAAGTTGATGAACTTAAGAAAGTTAAAAGTGATGAGGGAAGTGATACATCAAGACATGATAGATATCACATCCAACACTTCAAGGTTGATGTACCTTGATGCACCTTAAATCCAATATACTTGGATGAGTAACACATGAAGTATGTTATGTCAATTGTTACATTGAGATGTAATAAGTTTAATGCACTTTGATAAGTTTGGGCTAACATACTTTGAAAAAGGGTTAAGCCATGTTAATAAAGTATGATGTAATCATACCCTGGAAAGGATGAGAGAGGAACTCATACCTTGTTTTGATGATTCATTTAATGATAAATGATGAGAATGAATAAGTATGATTGAATACTTATGATATTAATGTTTACTCCTATATGTGTGGAGCAATGAATTAGGGTTTGATCATATGATCTTGAAAACCTAAATGGTTAATAATGGAAAACCCTAACCCTAATGAAGGGTAATGATATGTAAGAGAAACCTTAATCGATAAGAAAGGGAAAACCCTAACCCTAATGATGGGAAGGTTATATTTCAATTATTGCATAAGCCTTATAAGGCATGTTAATTACTTGTATAACAAGTATAATGTGTAATGGCCTTGTGAGCCATGTGAATAAATTTGTTGCCTAGTGAGAGGTGACAAGATGCGTAATGGCCTTGTAAGCCATGTGAATAAGTTGTTGCCTAGTGAGAGGTGACAAGATGTGTAATGGCCTTGTGAGTCATATGATAGTTTGTTGCCTAGTGAGAGGTGACAAGATATTTAAT
Organism: Alisma plantago-aquatica; assembly: GCA_963693085.1. Lineage (NCBI taxonomy): Eukaryota > Viridiplantae > Streptophyta > Magnoliopsida > Alismatales > Alismataceae > Alisma > Alisma plantago-aquatica. The sequence continues at coordinate 990,454,947 of OY856411.1, forward strand.
GGGCCTTGTGAGCCATGTTAGATGCTTGTATAACAAGTATCATGTATACCTTGGTCTGAGGACCTAGAGGTAATAGTTACCTGATAAGTGGTAACAGTGTTCAGTGATGATCTAAGGGTTTGAATACCTAGATCCAATAATCATGATAATGATGATGTGAAGGGATGAGAATTCCCAGTAATGTAATAAGGGACTGAGATCCCAAGTATCACGTGTTTTAAAGATTTGAAAACGTACGTGATAGATGTATTACACCTTTCTTTGTAGCATTTGTTGTGTTTGATAAAGATAACTTGTTTGATGCTAAAATAATGATGTAATGCACGTAATATATCACTAGAAACTATAAATATTGCCCTGACCATAGATCCATCAGTGTCAGAACTTGCTGATGGTGAAACAGGTTGCTCCACGGCATAACCCAGAGTGCATACTTTTGAGTATGTGAGGGCGTAAGTACGGACGACACTGTGTGAGCCGATCCCCTTACGATCCCAAAATGAATGGGGATTTGGCTATATGCCCTATCCTGGCTTGAGTACGACTTCGGTCATAGACTCTGTGTTGAGCACGGTGAACTAGCCCGTGGCTCGGAGTATGGTGCTTGTGTCACCATGACTCAGACTGGGGACGGTTGTTTGTAGATGTTTCCCCTAAGAGAGTGCAGTTGACGCTGTAGCTCTAAGCGTGGATGCCTACGTGCCCTGGCACATCTTGTTAGCAGTGACATGAGATGTCCTGCATGTGGTCTCGTACTGACCGAGACAAGGGAGGTAATGGAAACTGGTTCTACCATTGACCTTGTATGGTACCGACTTGTGAGAAGTTTGTGGTCAGTTGGATATGGCCGGGGTATGCTCCATCTCCTCAGGGCATAAGTGTGATTTGTAAAATATGTTCAGCCGTGTAGTATATCTGCTTAAGGATCAAATATGAGAAACATTGCTTGATGCGCAATACAGTTATACATTCTAGTTGATAGATGTTATTTATGTTTCTTTACTTCCCTTGCAAAGGAGATAGATGAGTTATAATCTACCATGGTTAGATGCAATGTTCTCCTTATGAAAGGAGATTACTTCATTCTGTTCATATAGTGAATTATCCTGCTTGTTAATATAAAAAAAACCTCTGCTCAGTTTATAAATGCTTAATCTGTGATAATAATATGGTCGGCAGAGAGTTATATCTCTCGCTGGGACAATTACAATTGTCTCACCCCCGTGGGACCCAAATTTTTAGGTGGACGTGCACGAGGAGGTGAAGACCTTTTTGCAAAGGAAGAACAATAGCTGAGGCAGTAGTGACAGCTCAGGTTGAGTGTACTGTCTGTCATGTCTTGTAGATATGAGTCCTATGTGTCGTCTCTATACTCTCAGGTCCTTGGAATTGGTTCGTAATGGTTTTATGATCAATAAGAGATTTTGTCTTACGTGCCTCGAGGTTTTATGTTGCTCATGTATAGTTTGGTAAAGCAACTGTTATATGTTATTCTCGAGATGAGATGTACCAGATATGTACAATGTGAATAATGATGTATATAAGGTTTTGGGGTTTTGGACCTTTCAGTAAGAGTTTTTTTAGAATGGATCTCTTTGAAAATTGGTTTTAATTTTTAGTGATTTTTGTTAATCTGTTGTTTATGTTTAATTCTTCTTAATTAATGATGATTTGTTTGTCAGTTTGGCGACTGTCGTCACAATAGTGTTTGACAACAAAGCAGACCAACAACCAGTCAGGTCAAATGATTGTGTTCTGTATGTTATGCACTGGATGGAATGTGTTTGTACAGGACAAAGAATAGAAGAATCCTATGGTGAGTAATATCACCAGTTGTGAGGACACAATGCCCTGGAGATACTTAAATTACAGAAGTATGTTAACGAATGGGTTGTCTGATAAATGTTTGTATTGCGTGAATGACTTGATAAACTTTGGTTAGTATGAATGTGAATGGGAGTATGCCATGCAGATGGGCGACAAAATCTTTTTGTAGTTGTGCATTGAACTAATTATGTAATGCATCAGACTAAGTGTGTTGTTAAACATATGCTAACTGATTATGTGTGCCCTTGAAATGAATTGCCTCAATTATGTATATGTTTCTGTGTGCAGCAGGTAGCTGGTAATACATATGCAAGTTCTGGAGAATGAATATATATAATTCTACAGAGAATGGCAACAAGATTTGTGTTTTGCTTTCCTGTTTTATGTGTTTGTGTAGATTCGTTGTGTACCTACATGTGGAAGTACTGCAAGTGACATTCTGGAATGAATATGTTGTTCTGGTTATTCATGGGTGGCTATGCAACAAACTAAGTGGACTGGTTTGTACAAAAAAAGTGGTTAGGAAGGATTACAACATACTATAAAGGGATGTTTTGTAACATACTATAAAGGGAATTTCTTATTATGAGTGAAACACGTTACCATGTTTAGTTGAGGTATGTGCTATGAAATGGCGTGAAGTAGTGATATGTTGTTGTGTGTACCAGTTTAGTGGTAGTAGGAAATGAAGTTATTGTGAATAATTATATAAATCTGCAATTGTATATGTATTTTGTAATGTTGAGTGAGATTTTTTGGTGGTAGCAAGTTAGTTCGTAACACATAAGTTTTCCGCAAAACATCTGTAGATACATGTAATACATATGTATGATATGAATATATGTAGGATTGATAATGGTTTGGTGTAATACATGGAAAGGCTTGCAACTTTACTGAAAGTGCATCCAAAGTAGTGAGTTAATTGATGTGTAAGTGTGAACATGAGAGTGGTTGTGGGAAGGAAGAGAGAGTAGGTAAATAGGTATGGTATTAACCGAATAGCCGAGGTAACAACAGAGTAGAGCGGCACTAGTCTTTGGTGGTGCAAGTATGGGAGTAAAAAAATAGCTGAGGGGACAACATAGTGGATAGGTACAAGTGTTTGGGGTGTATATAACATTCTAACATGTAGTGTTAGCGATGTTATTGAAAGAGAAATGTGTGTTAAAATCTGGGGGAGGCAGGAGAAGGGGTTTGTGGTGGAGAAGACAAAAAACATGTGTTACCAACATGGGTTTGCGCAAAGGTGACAATGAAAGGGCAGCAATGTAAATGGTGGATAACGTTGAATGCGCGGAGTAACGGTGTTAAGTGGCAGTAGAAGGAAAAGGGGTGGATGGCGGTAGGGGGAGGGGATAATGTAAGTATTTGTCAACAGACAACCTGCAGAAATAACATGAAGAGTAGGGGGGAAAATGCTGAAGCGAAGGTGGGGTATAACGCGGAAGGTTGGTCAATAGTAAGGGTACATAACAGATAATGTGAAAGGTTGGTTAATAGTAAGGTTGGTTATAACTAGTTGTTTGTGGGTATTAGGGGAGATCGCGAAAGGTTTATTAATAGCAAGGTTGGTTATAATGAGTTGTTTGTGGGTATTTGGGGAGATTGAAGAGGTTTTTTGTAGGCCATACAATGAATGACCATGGTGGGCATGTTGGGTAACTTAGGGGTAGAGCAGGTAAAGTTCAAAGTAGACGGTAGCGAGAAATGGCATAGCATGGAAGCTAAAATAAAATGACAGGTTGATGTGTGGTGACAGATGTGTACTGATTAGCGACGTGAGGATGCTGATTAGAGTGTGGTAATGGTATGATGTTAGTTGTATGGGTATAAGGACACAATCTGTGGCAACACATCCCATTATCACACAGATAACGAGGTGTTACACGAAAATGTGCGGAAATCACCATAACCACAGATTATCGAAAACACAGGTTAATTAAAACTGATTGCGGAAAAACGGATAAACTGTGAAACTATTACTTTCCAATCCTCATCCTGCACAGAAACATGTCATATATATATACATACACGAGATCTGATATGTGTCCATAGCTTAGAAACAACTGTTCATCCATCACATGAGTTCATCACCTGTTCATACACATAAAGGCTCGCATCCGGCCAACAGCAGGATATACAAAACATGATCAATCGTTCATCATGAAACAACGTTCAAACACTGCCAAGGACCTGAGAGTACAGGGATTACTCTAGACTCTACTACAAAACATCCAAAACAGCATCATATCCATCGCTTGCCTTCTACTGCTCGTCAAGCTGCTCGTCCGCAACACCACGACCACGACCACGTCTACCTCGACCACCTAAAAAGGGTGTAAACCAGCGGGGTGAGACAATTGAACAATTGTCCCAGCGGGAAACATAACTTCCCACCCCAACTACAGAACCTCAGCAAGATAAACTATAACAGCAGCTAGCTAAACCGCAACTACAGAACCTCGGCAAGATAAACTATAACAGCAGATAGCTAATAATCAAAAGCAGTCTATATAATAAGCAAGGCTATTCTTACAGACAAGCTTACCAGCTGTACAAAAGCATGTAACCAGATATCTTTCAATGGAACATGATTGACAAGATAAGATATATCACTATGTAACATGATTATCAGAATGAGATATAATGCTACATAACCTGATTATCAAGATAAGACATATTACCGCATACCTGACGAATATAGAGGTATCTGTAAGATTATAGAGTTAACTACACAAACAAGGCCTCAACCAATGTTTCGTGTTTTCTAGAAGCAGTAAATACTAAACGGCTGAGTTACGTATTATTATGCCCTGAGGATTTGAACCGTACCGTTCAAATCCAACCTTCGGCTGCGAAGCCTAAAACCGGTGCCATACAAGGTCAATGGAAGAGCCGTACTCCACGACCTCCCATTCTGTGGTCAGTGCACGTAACAAAGCAGGACTGTAGTCTCATGCTGAAGTGGTCTAGGCCACAGGGTCAGCTCCATAGGCTACCCTTTCTAGCCCGCCTTGGTACAGGTCTCAGTGCTAGTATATTTGAGCCACGGGCCAGTTCACCGTGCTCTGAGCCATGAACGTATTCATGCTCTTTATATATCATATCCTGAGCCATGCGCCTGTTCACTATGCTCTTTATCATAATTGGGCTACGAACCTAAATTCGCACCCTTGAGTCTACAACCGAAGTTGCACTCTTACCTCCTCATTTTAGGCTAGGAGCAACCTACACATATTCAACAATATGTGCTTCCAGGTTAACCCGTAGGAGAACCCGTTTCACCATCACCAGCTACTGACGATGATGGATCTATGGCCAGTGCAACTACATGATATGATTTCACTGTAATTACTTAGTGTCTTTTATATGGATTGCAAGATTCAACCAAGTTGTAAAACATAACAGGAAGTAAATAACATAACTCAACATTATATTATTATTGCAATCACATCAACCTGATCCATCACAAGGATTATCACATACCATGGGATCTCAATCCCTCATCATGTACTGCCAATGCCTCTTCAAGGCTCATATCAACATCATGGGAAAAACACATCATGTATGCATCCTCATAGAATAATTATCATAGGGGTGTTACTCATCACATATGTCTCATAGCCTTTTCATGGCTAATCATCACCTGCATGGTTAGGATACACAATAATTATAGCTTCAATCATAAGGACTATGCTACTATCATGAAATTCCATTCAAGTTGCTCTACTTATCATTCTTACACTATTTGGTGATCAAGCGTATAAGGCACAACATTAACAAACCATATTCATGCTTCTCAAGATTATATAAGTAATCAAGGTGTTCAAACATACAGAACAAGTACTATTGTTACCACTATCATTATGTCACCATCCACTATCATCATTATTATCATTATGCAAGCTACTAGTGTAACTATCACCATTATATAAGCATAAGGATTACATCATGCATCTCATTACTATCATTATGGCCATCATTATTATGATCAACATCATTACTATCATTATCATTATGCAACTACCATTATCATCATTGTTACTATCATTAGCATTATTATTGTTTGCAAGGCATCATAATCGTTTGAGCATAAACATTCACTTCCATAACCCATGAGGCCATCACTATAGGATCACAAGACTCTCACCATAACTCATCACCACCCTCGCTAAAACCCCTAAGGCCTATTGGCCGACACACACCCAACCCTAGGTTGTCGCCCACCATGGCTATCGGCCATCATGGGTGTCGTTCAGCATAGCTATCAGCCAGCACCAACAAACCATCAAGAGACTTAGGTATGTCGTTCACCACAAAGAAGAGGATGTCATCCAACCATATCGCCCATCATGCTCACCATATCGGCCAACACAACAAGATGTATCGTCCGGTACACAACAACATCCATCGGCCAACACGCATGGTCTATCGTTCAAGGCAAGGAAACCAGCTACACATGGCCATGTCGTACGACACAAGAAGAACCACACCTGGTCTATCGTCTATCAAGAGAACAAGAGTGTCGTTCAACTCAAGAGGAACCATCTCTCCCAACATGGTCAGCATATCGACCAACACATCATTCTAGCCTATCGTCCAACCCTAACACACATGCCATACATGGCCCTATCGTCCACCACATGGACAAGGAGATCACCCAACTCAAGAGCACCCACCATATCGCCCATCACAAGGTACCCATCTCGCCCAATACCAAGACAAGAGAGGGTCTCTCCCAACACAAGAACAAAAGGGGTTGCTCATCACAAGGACCATATCGTTCAACAAGGGTCACTATGTCGACCAACTCATCATACTAGCTTATCCTATCACCCAACACACGACACTCATGTTGCCCAACACCATCACAAGAGAGGATGTTGCCCAACACACTCAAACAAGGAAGGGTATCGCCCAACACGGGTCACCTTCAACCTCCAACTTTAAGGATACTCAAACCCTAGAAAGCAAGGTGCACAAAGGAACCCTAAACCCTAAAGGGGAATCAGCCACCAAAGGTACATAAGCAAGGTACAAAAGCAAAGAACTAAGCTAAACTACTAACATGCAACAAGATCATAGCTAGAGGTAAAGGAGTTAGGGTTAGAAGTTATGCAACCCGCCTTGAGCTCCAAGCTCCAAGGAAGAACATACACTTCAAGCTCCAAGGGATTTCGTCCACCAAAGCTGATCCAAGAGAGGGTATCGGCCACCACTGCAACTCCAGGAGAGTGTCTCGATCGACACAAGCAAGAGAGGGAGGAGTGTCGTGCACTCAAGGTGGAGGAGAGACCAAAAGATCAAAGGAAGCTAAGGCAAGGGAAAGAGCCACATATATAGAAAGGAAGGGAGGAGAAAACAAGGTAGATCCATGCTAAGTGTCGTCCACCCAAGGGACACTTGTCCTAGGGTTCAACCCAACACACTAGCAAGCCAAGAGACACTTGTCAAAGATATACACCAAGTGTCCACCAAACATGGTCAAGGCTGGACCAAGCAACATGGGCGACACAACTAGCAGCTCTGCTGGGCGACACACACCACTCCAGGTCGACACACTACTTAACTTGGGTGACACAAGCTAGTCTTGGCCGACACAAGGCTCAAGCAAGCCCAAACAAGGCACTTCAAGGCCCAAACAAGCTCAAGCAAGGCTCAAGAGACTCAAACAACAAGCCCAAGCCTTCCTCTCAACCCTAGAGGAAGCAAAGAGGGGAAAACATCTCACAAGATGGCAAACTTGCACACAAAACCCTAAACTTGGGTTATTTGCAAGTAGCCCCTCGAACTCTCAACAAAGGACAACAAAAACCCTAATCACCACTCAAAGGTGATTAGCAAGCACAAAAGCATCAAGATCAAGCAAAACAAACAGGGTAAACCCTAAACGCAGGTCAGGGTCCTTACACAATCAATCACTAGATTTTTTCTTATACCGATGTGGGGTGTTATTGTAATGTACTTGTCAAGCGTGGATATCGATACGGAAAATTGTATTTTGAAATGTTAGCATGCAATGAATTCCTTGGTTTGGGGTCGCAGGCATGTGGTAGAACAGAAAGTGAGCAAGCAAAACAAGTGTGCAAAAAAAAGATACAATGGTTGTAAGTGGTATTAGATGAATAAAGGATCACATGTGACAATGTGGCATTGTTACAAAATGTTGCTGCTATGATAAACATTCTTTTTGGATGGAGTTTTAGTACATGTGTCTGTACATTTGGATATGTGTTAGAATGTATACAAGAAAAAACTCCACAACCAATGACAGTAGATACAAGAAAAAACTTCACAGCCACAACAAAAAAATTGAAGGAATACAACAGCAGAATCTACATTTGTTGTGACAGAAATTTCATCCATCCGGCCGCCAGGTGCGAAGAAATGTAATGTTGTTGGGTAGATCCATAGGTTGCATAATTGCTTGATTAGGACGACATGCACCACTGATGTAAGTATTTTCATTGCTAGATTCTTTGGTTTGCATTGTGGTTTGCTTTCCTTTGTTTTTTTAGCAGCTGCATATGATGTTTTCTTGACAGAATGCATTTCTTTCCAACTCTTTTTCTGAACAGATGGAGGCCTGCCAATCTTTTTTGCGGTGCTTGGGTCTTTTATGGCATGGACACCATAAGAACTATGTCTTGGTACCTTTTAAATTGAAAGTACATTAGATTAAGAAAGTGTCTTTGTACAACAAGTAGAAAACATTGAACAGCAATGAAAAAGAAAATGCATTATGTTATGGTAAGTAGATACGGTTATATGTAGTTTATAACTGTAAAAACACATGAAACAAAATAATATAAGCAGTAGTAGTAATATATAGAACAAGGTAATGGTGTGTTTTGGAGTAAGTCTATAATGTTAGAATTTTGGTGAAAGTCATAAACGTGAAAGGCATAAAAATGTTAGAATTTTGGTTGTCCAAAATGGAATAAAAACAACTGAATTGACATAAGAGCAAATAACGAAAACATTAGAGCATAAAAAAGTTGTATACATTACAACAGGGAAAAGGGTTTTCATGTTCCAAATGATTGATGGAAAGTGCATAATAGAATTCAAAAAAAGGTAAATGATGTACTTACAGTGGAATTAGGACAAAGATGCTTTATTTTGCAAGTTTGCATTGCTGTGAGAACTGCGTTCCTGACTGTATTGTAGTGGTTCTCAGAAATCCTGGCTGTGGCAATCAATTTTTGGCACATGTTAGCAATGTCATCGGCTCTTGCGGACGACTCTGTACTCATGCTTGTGTGTTTCGCAATAGTAATACAAAAATCTCTTGGGTTGTTTGTCCTCCACCTGGCTAATACATACTGCATAGGAAATCTGTCTGACTTGCAATTCCTGATAAGAACACAAAGCGAATGTCTGCACATTAGGCCTTTGCACTCAAAGGAATGACAACTGCATAGCACGTTGTCTAGGGTTGAGTCATAAGTTACTACATATTGTTTCTAAACAAGGCTGGATTCGGTTTCAGATATGCTCACCCTGTGTTGCTTGTTAACACAGAAAGTTGATAAAGTTGATATATTATTCAATACGACAGCTTCACAGTACATCATTCTCTGTAGCTGGATTTGAAATTTCTTGACGATGTTATGGGTGTAAACGTTCCTAGCATCTATCTAAATCTGAAAATCTGTCTGTAACTGAACAACCTTATATATATCATCGTAATCAGCATGGTGATCTGCCTCTAGACGTGCTTCTTGTGCCCGTTGGTATTGATTGACAAACTGTTTCAGCAATGTTTTGGAGTTAACATAGTTGTCGAAAAAGAATTAATAGACTCACTTTGTTGAGTGGTTGTCATGTCAGCCCAGAAAAAGTCATCCACATACGTAGGTACCCACATTTTTCTCAATTGATACATACGAGATAGCCACCCTTGTTCATTTGTCTTGCATGAGAGTGTTGTGGCTTCCCAATTTTGTTCAAAAGCCTCAATCGTTTGACTTTCGTATACGACATTCTTAATAAGTTGTGAAGCATTGGAAATTTTACCTAACTTGTCAGGCAATTTCCTTATAATATGACAAAGGCATAGGTGGTGCCTTGCATTAGGAAAGATAGACCGAATGTCATTTATTATAGATTCTGCTTGATTGGTAACGATGCCCTTAGGTGGACTTTCTGAGTACAATTACAAAACAGTAGCACTAATGCGGGGGGAGAAGTATTTAATGGAACATTTATTGTGTGTAGAGTATGCTAAAACTCATGAAGGTAGTTGGTGGGGTAACATATAGAGGGTGACAACTTTGCAGATGTTCAGATGGCAGGACTTATGTATGCAACACCGTGGTAGTTTCCATTAAGTATTTCATTTGCTAGAATGTATTGAATGGGGTTATATGTTAAATCTACTAGCAATTAAACAATCAGACAATGTAGTAACAGATATATGACATTCATGTTAAATGAGGAATATGTTGTTTATGAATAGTATGCATGTATACATAGATGTAACAGAAATTAGGTGGTTCAGATGGATAATCTTTAAAGGACAAACATAAAAATTACAGGGTTGTACAACACAATGTAGAGATCAATGAAAGGAAAAGGAGGAATTGTGGTGAGACAGACATTGTAGTATAAGAGATTGAATACAGTTGTATAACGAGTAAGTTAGATAAATAGTTTCACCAATTGAGTACAAGTAGTCACAAATAGCATGTTATAATTTGCAGAATAGGAATATTTATGAAACTTGCTTTATAAACTTGACAAGTAATGTGCTCACCCATGCATTGCATCCATGTTTGGAAAAACCAAATATAATTATCAGTTGTTTCTTCACATAGCAGTCCACATCCGAGTAAGATGGATTGACCGTGATGGTTAATCCCAACGAATGGTGCAAATGGCATTTCATATCTATTGGTAAGGTATGTCGTATGAAATGTCACAACATCACCAAAGTGTTTATATGCCGTCCGAGACCTTGCGTCTTCCCAAAAGACATTTCTAAGGACTCCTTCTTCATTCAAGTCTAGAACATAGAAGAATTCTGAATTTTCTTTTTGCATACGAACAAAATATGTTTGTATTGCATGGGCATCACCTTCCCCTAAGTGGAGCTTCCATGAATGATGCAGATGTTTATTCATGTCCTTTTGTGTGAAGGAAAGTTTGTCATAACATCTAGCTTCACATACAAAGGATGACATAGTTTTGATGCACTAATACTTGCTGCATCGTTTAAATCAATACGCCTCTGAACATCTACCGGTAATTTTCGTTTGGATGGGAGATGCCTAACCATGTGGATAGGAAGCATTTGGTGGTTATGTTGAAGTTTAACATTGGAAATCCGGTAGTCCCCTAATATTGTCCATTTCAGATTGACATAAGATTTGCATTTTGTATGCGCAGTTGGCTTGTACCGGTATAGAGAATCCTTGCAGTTGTCTGGTGGCTTGCCACCCTTAATACAGGAGAACGTGATCCTTGAGGTCATGTTACAATGTCTATCCTTATGTGAGTGCTTTATTTTGATACCAAATCCAGAAACATGTGCATACGCCTCATAGAACTGCCTCGCTTGTTCTATACTAGAAAATTGTTGCCCTACCTCAGGTGTTGGGATGTTAACAGATGATGCTATGGTACTGGGAGTATTCACTAAGGTAGGTTGGGTCTGACTTGTAGATGAATGATCTATTTCATACTCTGTCAGCACTACAACGTGAGCTGACTGTGAATCATGAGTGGCATTGAAGCCTTCATCTACGGTGTTCACTTCAGTGACCCAAACACAATGCAGCTCTGGATCTTGGTTCAAATCGATGACAACCACTTCCGAATTCTAAGACATTTAAGAATGTAGTGAGTGCATGGAACTGATACATAGAAAAAAAGTGAAAGTACTGCGCTTCGAATATGTAAATCAATGGCAAACTATGAGGTTAAGTAGGTTGATGTATAAATGGAAAGTTCCTGGGAAAATGAGATAAAGTGTATAAATTCCAGAGCAATCATGACTCTAATAGAAAGCAAATCTTAGCAAACAACATATTAGAAAAGAAGAACACACATACTACACTTGATGCATAACAAATGACAAATGGTGACGAGCTGTTAAGTAATTAGGAAACTTGACAACAGAACTGATGCAAAACTGTAGATTGAGAATATGAATGGAAACAACTATGGACACGTGGGAATAAAACATACGAAAAAAAGTAATATAATGGAATGGTGAAGAACGGCTTAGCATGGGTGGATTACTGATGAAAACTCCATAAGCCTTTATGTAAACTGTATAAAACCCACAACAATTTGAACTATAATAGCAAGCAAATGTTGGTGGAAACATAAAAAAAGAGGACACGAATAGCACGAAAACATTTGCTAAATGATGATGAGTAGTTGCTAAAGCAAGAAATGGCATGGAAACAAATGGAAAATGGTGAGGACTTCTTAATTAACTCATGAAATGGCAAGGATTTCTTCTGCACAGCTGGGCTAACAAACAAGAAAGTATGGTAAGCGCATCAAACAAATAACGACGCGGGGGTAGCAAATAACAAAAGAACTGAAAATGGCGAAGGGTAAGGCTGATTTGTAGGGCTATAAACATACAACCAAACAGATAGCAGTGGACAATAACCATGATACTTAACAGGTAAGGAACATGTAACATGACAGGTAAAGGTAAACATATACTAAGGAAATACATGTTGGTCACGACGTAACATTGTTCGTGTGTACCCTATTTTGTGTGTGTACATGATACTTGCTAAACTAGAATTGGTACAAACAATTAGAAATAGAAAATAACAGAATAACTAATAGCTTAGAAATGCACAACATGAGGGGTAAAAGGTAACAGGCACTGGGATGTTCTAAGCGAATGATACGGGATTATAGCAGAGTTACAGGGGTAGGCGACAAGCAGGACTGAAGGTTTCTTAGTGTATTGGATATAAGGCATGCCAAATAATAACAGACTAGCTAAGGTATTACAAAAGGACAACATGGGAGATAAAAGCAACTGAAGGAAATTAACTAAGGGAAGAGTAGTATCTCAGGAAATTAACTAAGGGCACAGCAGTATTTCAGGAAATAATAATAGACTAGCTAAGGTATTTTAGGGAATGTCATGTCCCGCGGAGTAACAAAGGTAACTGGCATGCAGTATAAAATTATGATTTATTGACTTGGCTAAAAGCGATGCCACAGAGCTGCTGACTAACTAAGGGCATAGCAATTAACTAAGTGATTCAACAGAGTTTCTAATTAAGGTGAAAGTTGTTTAATTCATGTGCATATGCTAATTCGTTACAAAAAGGTAGCAGTACAAAACAACAGACTAACATTGTTCATGAGAGGTAAAATGTAACAGTTACTGGGATGGGTTGAGTTAGTAACTTTGTTCATGAGCTATGTAATGTGAAACCTGGTAGTGGGTTAACAAAGGGGGGTTGTTATGGTGGTGATATATATTGATGATGGGTACTATCCAAAACTAGATTATATCACGTTACGAGTAACAAAGGGGGCTTGCCACTGTGGTGATCGCCGAAACCCTAACATAGGGGGGGTTGTTATTTTATAGAAGCACATAACATTTGGGCCGATGAGCCATTACCATGGTTCGGAAACATAGTTGCTCCTCCAATACCGTCCCAACTATATGGCCGAGGAGGAGTCCAGCGACGGAGCAGCGGCGGAGCAGAAAGGGGGCAAGCCACAGGCGGAAGACGATAGGGAAGGGGGTGAGCGAGAGGGAAGGGGGGAGGAGGGGGAGCCAAAGAACGGTCAAATCAGCGAAATCTCAACTGGGTGACGACAGCGGCGAGAAGTGGAGAGAAATGTGGCAAGGACATTGGAGAGTGCGAAGCAAATGCGGGGATGGGGGATGGGGAAGAGAGAGATACGGGGGGAGGGGGAGTGTGGGGGTTTGAGGGGGAATTTTTTTGAAAATGTGAGAGGACTGGAGGAGGGCGCGTGAGATGACTGCAGGAGTGTACCGGTATAGAGAATCCTTGCAGTTGTCTGGTGGCTTGCCACCCTTAATACAGGAGAACGTGATCCTTGAGGTCATGTTACAATGTCTATCCTTATGTGAGTGCTTTATTTTGATACCAAATCCAGAAACATGTGCATACGCCTCATAGAACTGCCTCGCTTGTTCTATACTAGAAAACTGTTGCCCTACCTCAGGTGTTGGGATGTTAACAGATGATGCTATGGTACTGGGAGTATTCACTAAGGTAGGTTGGGTCTGACTTGTAGATGAATGATCTATTTCATACTCTGTCAGCACTACAACGTGAGCTGACTGTGAATCATGAGTGGCATTGAAGCCTTCATCTACGGTGTTCACTTCAGTGACCCGAACACAATGCAGCTCTGGATCTTGGTTCAAATCGATGACAACCACTTCCGAATTCTAAGACATTTAAGAATGTAGTGAGTGCATGGAACTGATACATAGAAAAAAAGTGAAAGTACTGCGCTTCGAATATGTAAATCAATGGTAAACTATGAGGTTAAGTAGGTTGATGTATAAATGGAAAGTTCCTGGGAAAATGAGATAAAGTGTATAAATTCCAGAGCAATCATGACTCTAATAGAAAGCAAAGCTTAGCAAACAACATATTAGAAAAGAAGAACACACATACTACACTTGATGCATAACAAATGACAAATGGTGACGAGCTGTTAAGTAATTAGGAAACTTGACAACAGAACTGATGCAAAACTGTAGATTGAGAATATGAATGGAAACAACTATGGACACGTGGGAATAAAACATACGAAAAAAAGTAATATAATGGAATGGTGAAGAACGGCTTAGCATGGGTGGATTACTGATGAAAACTCCATAAGCCTTTATGTAAACTGTATAAAACCCACAACAATTTGAACTATAATAGCAAGCAAATGTTGGTGGAAACATAAAAAAAGAGGACACGAATAGCACGAAAACATTTGCTAAACGATGATGAGTAGTTGCTAAAGCAAGAAATGGCATGGAAACAAATGGAAAATGGTGAGGACTTCTTAATTAACTCATGAAATGGCAAGGATTTCTTCTGCACAGCTGGGCTAACAAACAAGAAAGTATGGTAAGCGCATCAAACAAATAACGACGCGGGGGTAGCAAATAACAAAAGAACTGAAAATGGCGAAGGGTAAGGCTGATTTTTAGGGCTATAAACATACAACCAAACAGATAGCAGTGGACAATAACCATGATACTTAACAGGTAAGGAACATGTAACATGACAGGTAAAGGTAAACATATACTAAGGAAATACATATTGGTCACGACGTAACATTGTTCGTGTGTACCCTATTTTGTGTGTGTACATGATACTTGCTAAACTAGAATTGGTACAAACAATTAGAAATAGAAAATAACAGAATAACTAATAGCTTAGAAATGCACAACATGAGGGGTAAAAGGTAACAGGCACTGGCATGTTCTAAGCGAATGATACGGGATTATAGCAGAGTTACAGGGGTAGGCGACAAGCAGGACTGAAGGTTTCTTAGTGTATTGGATATAAGGCATGCCAAATAATAACAGACTAGCTAAGGTATTACAAAAGGACAACATGGGAGATAAAAGCAACTGAAGGAAATTAACTAAGGGAAGAGTAGTATCTCAGGAAATTAACTAAGGGCACAACAGTATTTCAGGAAATAATAATAGACTAGCTAAGGTATTTTAGGGAATGTCATGTCCCGCGGAGTAACAAAGGTAACTGGCATGCAGTATAAAATTATGATTTATTGACTTGGCTAAAAGCGATGCCACAGAGTTGCTGACTAACTAAGGGCATAGCAATTAACTAAGTGATTCAACAGAGTTTCTAATTAAGGTGAAAATTGTTTAATTCATGTGCATATGCTAATTCGTTACAAAAAGGTAGCAGTACAAAACAACAGACTAACATTGTTCATGAGAGGTAAAATGTAACAGTTACTGGGATGGGTTGAGTTAGTAACTTTGTTCATGAGCTATGTAATGTGAAACCTGGTAGTGGGTTAACAAAGGGGGGTTGTTATGGTGGTGATATATATTGATGATGGGTACTATCCAAAACTAGATTAGATCACGTTACGAGTAACAAAGGGGGCTTGCCACTGTGGTGATCGCCGAAACCCTAACATAGGGGGGTTGTTATTTTATAGAAGCACATAACATTTGGGCCGATGAGCCATTACCATGGTTCGGAAACATAGTTGCTCCTCCAATACCGTCCCAACTATATGGCCGAGGAGGAGTCCAGCGACGGAGCAGCGGCGGAGCAGAAAGGGGGCAAGCCACAGGCGGAAGACGATAGGGAAGGGGGTGAGCGAGAGGGAAGGGGGGAGGAGGGGGAGCCAAAGAACGGTCAAATCAGTGAAATCTCAACTGGGTGACGACAGTGGCGAGAAGTGGAGAGAAATGTGGCAAGGACATTGGAGAGTGCGAAGCAAATGCGGGGATGGGGGATGGGGAAGAGAGAGATACGGGGGGAGGGGGGGTGTGGGGGTTTGAGGGGGAATTTTTTTGAAAATGTGAGAGGACTGGAGGAGGGCGCGTGAGATGACTGCAGGAGTGTGCGAGACGATAAAGTGGGAAAATGACGCACGGTCATCCCGCTTAGTTCATCCCTATATCATTTTCCTATTATATATACCCAACCTTTTGAAAAAATATAAAGTTTGCATTAATGAAGCTATCACCTGAATCACCAGAAGATCGGGCAACTTGAGATCTGACCGAAAGTCTAGTACCATCCTCTCCATCTTATCCTTATACGACATCGTGGCCTCCAAGGTACCGACGTCACTCTCCCCCTGATACCACAGTAGAGCACTAATCTTCCCACCGCCAGCTGCCACGACGCGAGCCCTTTTGAGCATATTCTCATACACAGCCACCTCCCCTTCTGCCACTCGTCGATCCTCGTACCACCAATTGCACAAGGCACCAGCCCCAGGGGCCCCCGGACCCTCCGCAACATGTCGTGGGAGAAAGGCATGCCAGGGCTAATGTCGTTGGTCATGTTTACGTCCATGTCAAAGTGAAGAGGCTCCCGCGCCTCCTCCCACTGGAGGCCCACGCTCAGGCAGAGGATCCTCGGGCTCGGGCTCGGGGTGCACTCCGAGGGCACCACACCGTCCCACATCCCGTTCCTAACGCCTCCCCTATCGGCCATGTTGCTTTGACCAGATAGAATGACAATAGTGGTTGGGTGCGTCTGGTTGCGACAGTAGTTATGGCTCATAGTTTGATTTTCCATAGTTGCCTCGAAGTAGAGGAAGGCAAAGAGGAGTGTGGCGGCAACGGCGGCGCCCATGGGAGTGGAGGTAAAGCTGAGTAGCTACAAAGGCCCTTGTGAAGCTGGGCGGCACCTATAGGCTGCCACTATTTTTTTGAAGTGGGGAATTTCTCCCCTTTGTTGTTCAAAGTAGCAGGAGAGAGAGAACACCATCAGCTACACTGAGGGCTATAATCCCTTCCTGTAGTGCTCCAACATATTCGTTGAGATTCGAACCCGCAACATGCGCTTCACAAACAGCAGGCTAGACCAACTGAGCTACTTGGCAAGTGCGTAGGCTGCCACTGTATGGGCGGGATCACTGCATTCCTTAATTTGATGGCAATAGTAGCTTGGGACGTCAGACACCCGATTTAAACAGTTTGACGCATTTCTTTTGGTTGGATCTCTGATCTTGGATCATTTTAAAATGAGGCTACCATCTTTTGGACCGCGTGGTCCGCGTCAACCACATGGACGGCATGGGTGATTATCACGTGTGGTCGCATGACTCGCATCCACTAACTAATAGACACTAACATTAGGCCAAAAAACAAAAATGGGACATTTGCCATAATTTATTCCCTAAATGGTATGTTCTTGAACTTATTGTCCAAAATGGCACATTTGGGGAGCAATGCGTCCCTTACTGGGACGCATTGCTCTCTCGTGAGGCAATGCGTCCCAGCAGCAGACGCATTGGCCCCACAGGAGGGCAATGCGTCTCGCTTCAGGACGTATTGCTCTGCAAGAGAGCAATGTGTCCAGAAGCGGGACGCATTGTCCCCTGTGGGGCCAATGCGACGCGCACAGAGACACCCCAATGGCCACATTTTGCCACGCGAGCAATCCATCCGGGATTGGGACGCATTGCTTCCATGCAGCACCTAGACCGGCGCAACCCAACGGCTATTTTGCCGTTGGGTCGTGGGCCGGTGCCACGTGGGGGCAATGCATCCTCAACTGGGACGCAGTGCTCTCCTATATATATGAGGTGAAATCAGCCCCCCAAACTCACACCATTCTTCATTTCCTTGCTCTTGCTCTCTACTCCCATTGCTCTGGAGTTCCTGCTCAGATTTATACTACTTAGAGGCGATTTCTAGCTTATTTTGGGCGATCTTGGAGATGCTATCTTCTTCGCTTCTTCTACTGCTTGGAGGCGATTCTACTACTGCTCTTCTTTCTCTTCTCGTATTCTTTGATTGACAAGGGAGAACTCTCCATCTGAGGTATTTTTTCTACCAAAATTTTAATTTCCAAAACTTGAACTTAACATTGGTATGCAATATTACAATTGAAATAATTGTATTGATCCTCCTTAATTCCACATTACTGAAATAATGATGTAGAAAATGACAATTGAAGGTTAATTAATACCTGAAAAAATTTTGTTTGAAATTGCAAAATTGTTGTTCTGAAATGTTAATGTTACTGAAAAATAGAAAAATTGTTGTTCTGAAATGTTAATGTTACTGAAAAAATAGCAAAATTGTTGTTTTGAAATTTACTAAAAAAATAGTAAAATTGTTGTTCTAAAATGTTAATGTTATAGAAAAAGTAGTAAAATAAATTTAATTCCGAATTCAAATTATTGTTCTAAAATCTTAACTACTCTTTTAAAAATGATGTCACTGTTCTAAAATATTAATTCATGTTAATATAATGTTCTAAAATATGAATTACTGTTTTACAATGATAGGAACATGGCATCTAGTTCAAATTCATGAATTGTCAAGCTGTGATATGATGGTCAATTTCTCTCTGATGGGTATTATTCTAGTCGATCTCTTAGACCCATAAAATTTCACTTATCAATACCCTATCTGAACTAAAATCATATATCTATACAACACTTGACATCAATCCCAACCACTTCTCTATCAAAATATCCTATCTTTTCCCTGGAGAAAATCATATGCTCGTACAAGTTGATAATGATGATGCATACAGAACCTTGTTATCACTTTCAACTGATGCCTATATTGATGTGTTTCTTGAAAAAAACATCTATCCACCAATAGCCTTGTTTCATGAGTCTATTAAATCAATTTCAATCTCAGTTCATGGGATGGGGACATACATGCACATACTTTGGAGGAGCTGGTTCTTATTCTTCATTCATCACCCCACCTCAACCAACATCCTACTATGGAGCAGGTTCTTCTTCTTATGCCACATATTCACCTACTTCGTTTGATTTCTTAGTATGCACCCCACCTGATGCATCCTATCCTAGTTTACAGAGACCCCTCACCCCACCTCCACCTTTTCATTTCTACCCTGATGCTCTCCATTATTCCTCGTACACAGTTGTCCCCAGTTCAGGCATCTCCAGATAACATCGGTATAGAGGAGCCAGATGTAGAGGGAGGTGGGCAAGGACGTCGTGGGCGAGGAGGACGTGCTTAGTTTCTTATATATTGTATTGTGTTGTGTGTATGCCTTTGTGAAGGCATTTATTTGGGTTGCATGTGGATCTATCATATTATGATATCATATTGGTTCATTTTGGATCTATTTGGGTTGTATGTGTGTTGTGTATTATTTTCTCATCATGTTGATTCACGTCTTAACCTTATTTTTAATTGTTATCTCATTTTTTTGGGATTAAGTTCTTATTATATAATCAATTACGAACCAACTAATGTTGGTTGCAATACCACATATATATTCCATATGCATGTTACGAGCTATTGAAATTGACAAATTTATAATAATTGGGTATATTATAGACATCCAAATACAAATGAATTGTAAATGTACAAATATAATCAATATTGTTAATATACATATCAATAACCATGAAAGAATGTTAGTGATTGTAAAAAAATTTGAAAAAAAGCAATGCATCCTACATGGGGACGCATTACTCTGATGTGGCAGCAATGAGTCCCCATGCAAGACTCATTGCTCCCCTGTGGGAGCAATGCTTCCCCGGTTGGGACTAATTGCATTCTCACAGTGCAATGTGTCCCGACAGCGGACGCATTGGCCCCACAGGAGGGCAATGCGTCCCGCTCTGTGACGCATTGCTCTCTTGTAGAGCAATACGTCCTGAAGCGGGACGCATTGCCCTCCTGTGGGGCCAATGCGTCCGCTGCCATGACGCATTACCTCGCGAGAGAGCAATGTGTCTCAACAGGGGACACATTGCTCCCCAAATGTGCCATTTTGGACAATAAGTTCAAGAACATGCCATTTAGGGAGTAAATTATGGCAAATGGGCCATTTTGGTTTTTTGGCCCTAACATTAAGGCCATGTTTGGTACGATACACCGGTGTAGTCTGTCGAATTGAAATTCTAAGCAACGATAACCATGTATTTTGTTTTCCTTCTATTTTGTTTGGTATGCTTTCAGCGGTTTTGTTTAAGTAGTTGCAGTTCCTGTGTTCATATCCAATGAACACAGCTATAAGAAGTAAAAAGGCATGATGCAGCAAAAGAAAAATTTATATGGCTATGAAAAAATTAGGGAAACCATGTACATGAATGAATCTAAGAATTCCGTAGGTAGCAGCAAAAAGAAACTTACCGTGGACCCTGTAGGCTGTAGCAGCTGGACAATTTTTTTTCTATCTGCTTCTACACCTGACCATTCCCTAATTGGTCGCGGTACAAACACACAAAATTGGACGGGTAGTTGGGTGTAGTTGTATTTCAACCAACTTCACTCCATTTCATCTTACTAAACTAAAAATCGAACGAAAACTGTGACGTTTTTTGTTAATGAGTTTGACTTCGCTTCTACCAAACAGGGCCTAAGCATGCTTACATAGCACTTTAAAAAGCAAATATATGGTATATTCTGAAGGATCAGGGCATTCATTCTACGGTTGTAAATGGTGCGGACATAGTGCAAGTATGACCATACCCAGAATTATATCCAATTAATTTAGCAAACGGGTACAGGTCCAGACCCACATTATTCAAAACTTATTCCCACACCATACTCAGACTCGCATATAATGCTCGTAAATGATACAGGTCCATGGGTATGCGGTTCTCTATACCTTTTTTTTCTAAAGTGGCAAAATTCAATTTTGGACACATTTTAGGCCAAAATTGATTTAAATTATCCAAAAAAGTTATAAATTTAATGCAGTTGAAAGATTCATTACGTTGGCTTCTACAAGAGCACAAATTTGTAATTTTAGGGGCTTTTTCAACTTAAAAGTCATTCGAATAGGAAATTAAAGCACATTCTAGAAAACAAGAATCTGAGATACGGAGAAGAAACATTCCAGGAAACAAACAACAGCACAACACAAGAGAACAATCAATGGAAGCAATGCATCAAGCGAGTAGTTTTCTGTAGCATAAGTTTCCCCAATGTCTGTAAATCGCCACACACAGAGTGACATAGGTGAAGAAGAAGAAGATCGCAGTAGGGCCGTAGGGAGGAGCTGGAGCCAGAGCAATAGAGTTGCACTAGTGAGACTTTGAGGGCGGTTCCCTATGTTGGCGGTGTTGATGGATCAGTGACAAAAGTCAAAGATGTTGGTATGTATGCACAGAGAGCCAATCATGTGATGATTGTAATGGCGTAATATGTAAATGATTTGATTAATAAATAAAGGCAACCTTCTAATTTATTCTATTTAATTCATTTATGAGATAATGATGTAACATTATAAATATCTAGAGAATGATGTCTACTCAATAACATATGTATTCATGTACAAGACTTGAAAGATGAGAATATGAATGTTAAGAGTATACATATCCATACTCATTATGTCCATGATCAGTTGTTATTGTGGAAGTTGATAGACAATAGTAACACATAAGATCAAAGTGTAAGTTGGTTGATGATAGAATCTCATTATTCATGATATGGCAATATCAAACCAAGCACACAGATACATGTAGAGAACAGTGTATCAGACAAACCCACCATGAGAGTGACACATGGAAGCCATTAACATGGTAGTCATAGTTAGCTCTCATAGTGATGTTGGTGATTGTGGTTCTTAGACCTAAAGTCACTACATGTCACGGAACCAGAA
Organism: Alisma plantago-aquatica; assembly: GCA_963693085.1. Classification (NCBI taxonomy): domain Eukaryota; kingdom Viridiplantae; phylum Streptophyta; class Magnoliopsida; order Alismatales; family Alismataceae; genus Alisma; species Alisma plantago-aquatica. The sequence goes on from OY856411.1 coordinate 990,477,062, forward strand.
TCTCAATCACATGAACCAAATGAATACCAAAGACAACAAGCAGAAGCGTGAAATGCTTAGCATACATGAACAAATAACAAGATAAAGGCACCAACAGTAGTCTCAACATTCAACAAGATATATTAAACAACATTGTATTATTATAAGCTTTCCATTACATATACAAGAGTACAATTTTACCAGTATTCTCATATACACTAGGGATCCTACAATAAGTACACCTGACTTAGTTCACCAAGCCCATCAACTTCTAGCCATCTCTGAACCTATAAAATACATGAAACAAGGCATGTCAAGTACACGAGGTGCCGAGTACGGGGATAAAAGATACATATACATAAGCTTTGCATAATTGAAAAGAGTTAAAGAAGTAACAAACAACAATAAACAAGTTAAGTTCTTAGCAAAATGAGAGCCCATATTTTATGTCATTTTACTCCAATTATACCATCATATCATGTATTCTTAAGGCCTTTGATCAACTTCTCATCGGAAGGATCCGTAAGGGTGCTCAAGATTAGCTAACTCTTTTATATGTGAGGGATCTCAATATCCAAAGTCATTGAGTAAAACCATGTTTCACATTTGTATAATGGAGTTCTATATTATATGTGCACGTTATAAAACAATGAGACAAGCAAGCAACGAATACAATACTAGCATATTATATGGCAATATTTGAGCAAATAAAAAGCATACATACATATCAGTTTGCAAGCAATAAATCCATAGTCATATAACTATTTAAAGTTGGTACCTAATTTAATTCATAATTAATCTTAGCATTGACCATCTAGCCACAAGCAACACTTAATTAAGCACAAGATTGTATACATGCATTAGATTTTCATCATTAATACTAACTAGATCCATTTTAGGTTTTGGCCAAGTTGAGTTACAAGTTTCTTAATCATATTTTTGATGATCTTTCATTGATTTATATTTCATCATGGAGGTGCGGTTCAAGTTTTATGTCTTATCAAGGTTCCATGCATATCATACAATCATTTTATGGTTCAAGTCACTTACTTGCATATTAGGGTCCAAGGACCCTTAACGGAGAAACAAGGCAATGATTCATTAAGTCATGAAATTTAGACAACATATTAGACTAGGTAAGAAAGATAGGACATACAAGAAACATATTAAAAGTTGGGTGGATTCCCCCCAGGTTGTAGGCATCATTGCCCAAACTTGATATGTACACCTTAACATTTTTGCAAACATCAACATAGTTTATATGCCAAAAAAGTTCAACATGTGACTTAGTTGAGTCAAAACATATTTAAAGGAGTCACAAAGATTAGGTGCATCCCTAATTTGAGAGGGAAGAGCATAAGAAAAGGATTCATAACAATTATAGAGCATAAGAACACCATTCAAGCCTTATAGGTCACCTTAAGCATTTAAGGATGCAAAAGTGTCTCATACATCATCTTATCAATACATAGTGTGAATATTGGGAATTAGGATATGTAGACATCATGGAATTATTGATTTCAAGAATAGAAAGACGTATGGTGCACAATATAGGTCAACCACATCATTTGCTTCAAGGCATAATCAATATTCACATTTTGGGGGTACATATGTGCATTTAGGTCCATATAGTCACAAATAGCTTAGGGTTGATGATAGCATCATATATAAGCACAAGGTTACTGACTTTTAAGGTTAGGGGAGTCGAGATATCATTTAGAAATAGGTCTAGCAACATAGACCAAAGTCCATCATCAAAGTCCCAAACAAGTCACATATGTGCAATTAGAGGCATTAATGTGCAATAGGGGTGACTAGGAGCGTCATTTAGTTTAAAGGCACACAAAAGTTACTGATCAGTAGAGAGGGAGAGTAAAAGCACACTAATAATTCAAGTTGTAACACAATGATGAATTAAACATGGTCAAAGAAGGTCAAAATTCGTATTTTAGCAAAACAAAGAAAAGAGAAAGGTTTTTAGGGCCTGATACCATTCCCAAGTTGTAGGTCTTTTTTAGAGGATCAATTTGGTGTATAATTTCCCATAGATTTGGCCTTAGGATCAGGAAGATATCAATTTCTAGAAGTTTTGGCAAGAACTTTATAGAAATGATAGGGTGTTATCTCTTATTATGTGAGAAATCTCGTGTGCTTGCTCTAGATCCAACAGCTCTGGCACTCTGTGCCCCCTTGCAAAGCACATTGGGTCCTCCCCTAGACACGTGGCATCACTTGATACGCACCCGCTCCATGGCCCAGCAATGGCTGATCGTTGGTTATCTCCTTCAACTGCCACGATGTGATGAAAACTTAGCGTCCACTGCTCTTGGACGCTCCCCCAATGCGCGAGGTGTCTGTGCCTAGCCAGTATCTCTATGGCACTTGTAGCTTGCAAAAGAGTGCGGACGTGGGTGTCTCCTCTCAGAGACTGGTCACTGAGGAGCTTCCCTACTCTGATGGGTTGTATTGGACCCGGCTGTGGTCTCAGTTGGAGATGGGGCAAGCTAGGGTGGAAGAGCCCAACCCTGATGGCCATGGCAATGCGAGAACGAGAGGGGGAGAAAAGGAGAGAAAGGGCAGAGCCCTAGGGTGCGAGTGAAGGGGAAAAACTGGGGAAATAAGAAGGGTGGAGAAACGAGCTTGCTGGGCATTTTATTTGGGCTAAAAGATGAAGGAAAGGGAACCAATTGGATGGGGCAAAAGCGAGGTAGGTGGCGGCATCACTATTGTCGCTGATCTATTATACAGAGATAGGGGAAGATGTATCGACCATTGGATTGTCCAGGTGCGATCAATGGGCACGCATCCGGCAATCTAGATTGGCCCCCAAAAAACAGTAGGCAAGGATGGGGTGCCTCTTCACTTGGGCCGCGCACAACACATTGGGCCCAATAAGATGGAAAGCATATAAATTCAATGAATTAGGACCTAATTTGACCCAATATTTGAAGGACCATAACTTGGGATAGGATAGTCTGATTGAGGTGATTTTGTACCATTGGATTCCTAATTGAGAGAAATATAATATGCTATATACTAGTAATCCAAAAGATCATAGTATGAGGTTCAATTTCAATTGCAAAATAGGGAGGTATTAAGCATGGTACATGGCTCATATTTGCTCATTCATGTCATATATAGAAACATAGGTGCCATGTGACTACGATTAAGTATCAACATTACTTGATTTATGAAATTGAACTCTAACAGAGTGATGTGAGTCACTAATAGGAGAGAAAGGGTATAATAAAAAAGAAAGAGAAAAATTAGGGTTGTCACACTACACTCATCACATTTCGTTCGATATGCTTTGACATCATCAAATGTAATCCTAAAATAAGGGTTATTATAAAGGTGATGATTGGGTGACTGTGACACATGGGGATAAATTGTGAGTGATTTAGATGGGATTTGTCCCTCCTATAGGAGTATGATATCCTAGCCTCTTGATTAGCGAGATGGAGAAATGCATGGCCATGCACATGTGAGTCAATATGTGATATTGAGCTGACATATATCTTAGACAAACTACTCTGGTTCAAGAAACAAGATTGAATGTTGAAGGGGTGACTACTCCATACATCGAGTTTAATATGGATATCAGTGACAAAGGAACTATACAAACAAGTTCTTTTGATGATCTGCTCATGTTCCATACAACCGTCTCAACTTCCACTCGACTGGTTTGGTACTTGCAAGTTGTGAAAATTCAAGATCTTCCAGTCCCTTCCACTCCCACACAGATTAGGAACCCAAACCCTAACCCCTCCAATAAACAAAGGGGTACTAGGGACTTCTTAGATCATAACTCAATTGCCTCTGATAATTGTTGTCCTCTCTTGTCATGGTAACCAAGAGAGAGCCCGAGCAAGTCCTAGCTGCTAAAGGGAGGGATAGCAAGGGAGAAACAATTGTGGGAGTGCAAGTTGGTGACTAGTAAACCAATGGGAGGGAAAACTCATTGTTGTCTGTTCTAGTAGAATGACAGGAGTTCTAGATGGTCTGTATGCACTTCCATAGAGGCATGGAGGTTGTTGTCTGCTGCTAGGAGGACAAAGTCAACATGAAGTTGTGCTACATACTAGGAGGTGCAACAGTCAAACAAGTCCCAGTGCAACTAAAGATAGTTGTGCATCTACAACGATGAGGAGATGTCGTTGGACTTGCTCCAAAAGAAGGCATATCCTTAAAACCATCCTTCTCATCTTATAGTTATTGAAGCAATCTATTAGTTATGGAGAATATGGTAGATAAATTTTTTATTTCCACTACTTACTCAGTAGTCATATTTCCCAACAGAAGTATAATCGATCGAAGGGGCGAAGGGCATAGTCGATGGTCGACCGACGCAAGCTGACCTTCGGGACCAAGAGTCAAGGTCATAGGCTGCAGAGCAGGAGGTTGGAAGTCGTCAAGACGATGAGGAAAAGATCTTGTGGTGTGGAGATCAGAGAAGGAGAACACAACATCATAGTCAAAGCCCGATTGGCCGATGAGGTTGGAGTTGGCCAATGAGTCGAGCTAATGAGTCGACGAATTGGTGGCTTGGGGGTCTTATTAGGAGAACATATGTTCTGAAGTGGACAGTGTCTCGCGGTGCATCGATGAACCTATACACTACTACAGAAACCGCCTTTGGCGTCGGTTGTTTAACACCTTTTGGCGTCGGTGTCCGGCCGACGCCTATGTGGGCGCCGCTAAAGGTCGAACACTTCAGCCTCAGTTTTTCACCCGACGCCTATTTAAACTAAAAGCGTCGGGTGTTTATAAACAATCGACGCCAAAAGCGTTCGCGCCACAGAAAACGACGACATCTAGGAAAGCCCTTTGGCATCGGTTATCTATTAAAAGACCGCCGCCTACATGTATTAGAGACCAAGTACTGCGTTGGTCACATCAGGCATCGTTTTTTTACAAAAACCTGATGCTCTAGGTCTGTGCTGACGGTTTGTCTACTAAAAGACTGACGCCTACATGTATTAGAGACCAAGTACTGCTTTGGTCACATCAGGCGTCGTTCCTTTACAAAAACCCGACGCTGTAAGTCTGTGCTGACGGTTGTCTGTAAATAACCGACGCCTATGTCTATTTTTTTTCATATCAGTTTGCAGGCCTGCTGTGGCTGGTCAGTTTACGACATACATTGATATCAGCCTACAAACAGGCCACAAACCTGCAAAATTAACAAAAAAAGATTCACACAAGTAGATACATTCAGACATCAATTCAATTCTCACGTTCACACGTATAGAATCATTCAAATACATGTTGTAACATTCAGAAACATTCATTTACAAAGTATCATTCAGCATCACTATCAACATCCCAATTATATCTTACAATTGCCACTGTTTGTATGGCTATTGCCCATTCTTCTCTTACTTCATTTAATGCTTCCCTCGTATATGGAGCATGTACATTTTTTAAGCGTTTGCCTATAGTGTGGTCAGTTTTAAACACCTGCAAAGAGAATGATGTATATATATAAGTAATAATATAAAAATAAGATTGATATATTTCATACTAACTAATGAGACTATATATAATACCTCATGTATGGTATCGATGTCCAATGCGGCATGTTTGATAATCATCTGCATAAATCGCATCACATAGTATGCGCATGCCCAGCCATTGTCTTATGTAGCGCACTATAAATTGAAACATACAAAATAATACAACTAAGCACAATTCACATCAATAATATATACATTGGAGTCGGGGAGTCGGGAACTTACTTTTACATTCTCCCAATTTATTGGCTGGTTCTTTTTCCTTGTGACCTTTCCTCCAGCCTTTTTGAATGCATCTAAACCCCTACATGTTAATATAACACAGTAAATTTCATAAGTAAATAATAATGTAATAAAAGATGTTAACGGATATAAAAATGAAATATTTCTCACCAGAATAATGGCATTCTCATTACGTGTCCAATTTTAGTGTTTAATGTACTTCCTGCGGGATCTAGATAATAAACAGTGAACGTCCCGGGGACAATAACTAGTAACTCCCAATGTTTACCGCTAGAGGTAAAAAGTTAACAATTAATAACTCAAAATGCAAAATAAAAATGGAATTTTCTTAAGTCCAAATTATAAATAAAGTAAACTTACTTGACATTGAATGGAGCTATTATTATCGTCTTCATTCGCTGACCAAAAATTGTAAAAGCATCTATACAGTATTGTTGAACACTATCAGGGTCTTTAGCTACCATACTAATCAATGATGGAATCAAAAATCCCACATAATCATATGCAAATTGTTTGCAATGATCTTTGACTAAGTAGCTGCAAAACATATATGTGTATGCATTAATATATAAGAAACCAGATCACCGAATCTTACACAAGGTATATGGATGTATAAACAAGATCTCACCTTATCCATGTCTCTATCATTGATGTATTCAGCCAATCATACTTAAACATCTCAATAATATCTTGTATAAATAAAGAGTTGTCGTATGATTGACCTGCATAATCTGCATCTAAAGAAACAATTATAGGGCAATGTATATTATGTGCCCGTAGCCAACATGCCATTCCCCTACAAGCAGGACCTAACGGGTATGTTAGGTCAGTTGGAACCCAAGTTGGTAATGCGGGAAGTGGAGGTGGAGGCCTAGGTGCTCCTGGTGTCTTCTTTTTAACCTGTATATATAATTTCAGATCAGTTGACATCATTATATACACATTAACAGTCTAAATCAATGTAAATTTATCTTACAATTTCAGTCGTGTAGAGGACATCTGCTTTGGGCCACAATATGACCCCGCCTTCTGCCTCACCAAGTCTATCAATATCTGGGTGGGCATATGGCAACGCAACTTCCCTCCAATCGGGTAATACATGTATCGGGTTCACACGAATGTAGCCATGCGGCATTGGAGTCCCATGAAACGTTGCCCCAGGAAGGGACTGGTAAGCCTGCGCCTCTGCAACAACATAGTCTTGCATTCTTAAGCGGCATGGCTTCAATGCCTACAAATTTACGTGAAGAATGTTATACATATATACATATCATCTTGAAAACATATCATCTTGAAAAGACTAGCTACAATGTCATAAACAATACTTACAGCAGACGTGTTAGGCGATGGGTCTCCAGGATTACTTGCAGTCTGTGCACCAGGAGAAGAGTGGGTCGCCATAGGCTGATTGGAAGCCTGAGATGCCTACCACCGCAGCAATTCTTCCTTGACCTTCTCAGCAACTACATCGTTGACCTTCTTAGCAACTATATCCTCGACTCTCTTATTCACCTATACATGGATAAAACAAACATTAGCTTCTTATTAATGAATTTCCTTTTGCAGTAACATTCTAAAAAAAGAATAGGATACCTCTTCTTGAGAAAGTCCCGCTCTGGGTTTGCGTTGGGATGGCCCAAAGAATGCTTTGATGCCCACACCAGCGTCGGCACCTCTAACACGTCCAGGATGCTCTGGGTTACCCAGAGCAACTGTCAATTCATCCCTTGTGCCCTGAGGGATGAACGTGCCTTGTTTCCTCTGCTCGTGCAGCTCCCGCTAATCACCATAAACAGAAATTGGTAAGTTAACACCACAAATAATCAATATTCAAACGATTGCTCTAAGAGTTGTATTTTACCATTTTTGCAGCCGCCTCAGCAGTTACGGGCTTCTTTATTTCACCCTTCTTGTTTTGCCTGCCAGCTATCCAGTTATCATGGCGAGGCAAGGGTGTGGCAGACTCCTGAGTATGAGTATCATCCTGAGTAGCCGCAGACTCCTGAGTAGCCGCAGACTCCACCTGTAGTCTTTGGCGAACGCTTGCATAGCCTTTTGGACCCATAGTGTGGTCATGCACATTCAGTGCACGCCTTGCTTTTTGTGCGTCACTGAGGGCCTAGTTAGTATGCACATTTATAATTAGGTTAGTAGCACAATGTATATTAATTAAAATGGGAGTGACGCCTAATACCTTGAATTCTTCAGATTTTCTTGAAGCAACAAAATTGTCCCAATCTTCTTTGTCCAAGAAGTTCCATTATTCAAGGGCTGACTTCTTCTTCTTATCACCCTCTTTTATGTATTCTCTGTTCAGATTTGTCCTGTAATTCCTAAGCATCTTTCCAGCACGTTGCATCACACTTTTACGATGCAACATCTCATCCAATGCAAACAAATTCTGTAAAATAGAAATGTTATTAACTAGTATCCAAAAATAGAATTGCAAATAATAAAATTTGTAATCTACAAAATAACTCACGCATAATTCTTTCCATATCAAGTCTTTCTTCGCCTGAGGAACTTTATGCCAATTATCATACTTAACACCACAATGGCTTCGAGTGACAACCCCAAGATAGTTTATAAAATTATTGCAGTTCACTCCAATTGCATTCCCTCCATTATCAAACTCCACAACCAATTTGGATCCACTGCCACTCAGCGCAGTTAACTTTTTCAACAGAGTGATACCCCTTTTCTTGTTAAGTTTTTGTTGCTGCGCATCAAGTTGCTCAATTGCTTCAGTGGGTACCTGTGCATCATCAACCTAAAATTTGACAAAAATAAACACATTGAATTAGGCCAATATAGAAATATAGGATATATGACATAACTAGAAGATAATGAATTTTATAGAAATACAGGATATGTTTTTAGAACTTACATTGGTATCCTCGCCATGCTCGTCATGGATAGCATGCTCATCATGGACTTCATGCTCATCATGGACATCATTCTCATCATGGTCAGCCATCTGAAAATGTCATTAAAAAGGAAAACATTTAGCATTTGTATCAACTAGAAAAAGGAAAACATTTAGCATTTGTATAAACTAGAAAAAGGAAAACATTTAGCATTTGTATAAACATACATGTCTCTAAAATTGTGATGTCATTCTTATATATAATAAATGTGTACCACCTATCCCATCCTTGAACACCTAATCTCACTAGTAAGTGTATAATGTGTATTGGGTTTTCAAGAAAATTTCGGCAGCATTTCTCTGATCTCCACACCAAATTTTCTTGAAAACCCAATACACATTATACACTTACTAGTGAGATTAGGTGTTCAAGGATGGGATAGGTGGTACACATTTATTATATATAAGAATGACATCACAATTTTAGAGACATGTATGTTTATACAAATGCTAAATGTTTTCCTTTTTCTAGTTTATACAAATGCTAAATGTTTTCCTTTTTCTAGTTGATATAAATGCTAAATGTTTGCCTTTTTAATGACATTTTCAGATGGCTGACCATGATGAGAATGATGTCCATGATGAGCATGAAGTCCATGATGAGCATGATGTCCATGACGAGCATGGCGAGGATACCAATGTAAGTTCTAAAAACATATCCTGTATTTCTATAAAATTCATTATCTTCTAGTTATGTCATATATCCTATATTTCTATATTGGCCTAATTCAGTGTGTTTATTTTTGTCAAATTTTAGGTTGATGATGCACAGGTACCCACTGAAGCAATTGAGCAACTTGATGCGCAGCAACAAAAACTTAACAAGAACAGGGGTATCACTCTGTTCAAAAAGTTAACTGCGCTGAGTGGCAGTGGATCCAAATTGGTTGTGGAGTTTAATAATGGAGGGAATGCAATTGGAGTGAACCGTAATAATTTTATAAACTATCTTGGGGTTGTCACTCGAAGCCATTGTGGTGTTAAGTATGATAATTGGCATAAAGTTCCTCAGGAGAAGAAAGACTTGATATGGAAAGAATTATGCGTGAGTTATTTTGTAGTTACAAATTCTATTATTTGCAATTCTATTTTTGGATACTAGTTAATAACATTTCTATTTTACAGAATCTGTTTGCATTGGACGAGATGTTGCATCGTAAAAGTGTGATGCAGCGCGCTGGAAAGATGCTTAGGAATTACAGGACAAATCTGAACAGAGAATACATAAAAGAGGGTGATAAGAAGAAGAAGTCAGCCCTTGAACAATGGAACTTCTTGGACAAAGAAGATTGGGACAATTTTGTTGCTTCAAGAAAATCTGAAGAATTCAAGGTATTAGGCGGCACTCCCATTTTAATTAATATACATTGTGCTACTAACCTAATTATAAATGTTCATACTAACTAGGCCCTCAGTGACGCACAAAAAGCAAGGCGTGCACTGAATGTGCATGACCACACTATGGGTCCAAAAGGCTATGCAAGCGTTCGCCAAAGACTACAGGCGGAGTCTGCGGCTACTCAGGAGTCTGCGGCTACTCAGGATGCTACTCGTACTCAGGAGTCTGCCACACCCTTGCCTCGCCATGATATCTGGATAGCTAGCAGGCAAAACAAGAAGGGTGAAATAAAGAAGCCTGTAACTGCTGAGGCGGCTGCAAAAATGGTAAAATACAACTCTTAGAGCAATCGTTTGAATATTGATTATTTGTGGTGTTAACTTACCAATTTCTGTTTCTGGTGATTAGCGGGAGCTGCACGAGCAGAGGAAACAAGGCACGTTCATCCCTCAGGGCACAAGGGATGAATTGATAGTTGCTCTGGGTAACCCAGAGCATCCTGGACGTGTTAGAGGTGTCGGCGCTGGTGTGGGCATCAAAGCATTCTTTGGGCCATCCCAGCACAAACCCAGAGCGGGACTTTCTCAAGAAGAGGTATCCTATTCTTTTTTTAGAATGTTACTGCAAAAGGAAATTCATTAATAAGAAGCTAATGTTTGTTTTATCCATGTATAGGTGAATAAGAGAGTCGAGGATATAGTTGCTAAGAAGGTCAATGATGTAGTTGCTGAGAAGGTCAAGGAAGAATTGTTGCGGTGGCAGGCATCTCAGGCTTCCAATCAGCCTATGGCGACCCACTCTTCTCCTGGTGCACAGACTGCGAGTAATCCTGGAGACCCATCGCCTAACACGTCTGCTGTAAGTATTGTTTATGACATTGTAGCTAGTCTTTTCAAGATGATATGTTTTCAAGATGATATGTATATATGTATAACATTCTTTACGTAAATTTGTAGGCATTGAAGCCATGCCGCTTAAGAATGCAAGACTATGTTGTTGCAGAGGCGCAGGCTTACCAGTCCCTTCCTGGGGCAACATTTCATGGGACTCCAATGCCGCAGGGCTACATTCATGTGAGCCCGATACATGTATTACCCGATTGGAGGGAAGTTGCGTTGCCATATTCCCACCCAGATATTGATAGACTTGGTGAGGCAGAAGGCGGGGTCATATTGTGGCCCAAAGCAGATGTCCTCTACACGACTGAAATTGTAAGATAAATTTACATTGATTTAGACTGTTAATGTGTATATAATGATGTCAACTGATCTGAAATTATATATACAGGTTAAAAAGAAGACACCAGGAGCACCTAGGCCTCCACCTCCACTTCCCGCATTACCAACTTGGGTTCCAACTAACCTAACATACCCGTTAGGTCCTGCTTGTAGGGGAATGGCATGTTGGCTACGAGCACATAATATACATTGCCCTATAATTGTTTCTTTAGATGCAGATTATGCAGGTCAATCATACGACAGCTCTTTATTTATACAAGATATTATTGAGATGTTTAAGTATGATTGGCTGAATACATCAATGATAGAGACATGGATAAGGTGAGATCTTGTTTATACATCCATATACCTTGTGTAAGATCCGGTGATCTGGTTTCTTATATATTAATGCATACGCATATATGTTTTGCAGCTACTTAGTCGAAGATCATTGCAAACAATTTGCATATGATCATGTGGGATTTTTGATTCCATCATTGATTAGTATGGTAGCTAAAGACCCTGATAGTGTTGAACAATATTGTATAGATGTTTTTACAATTTTTGGTCAGCGAATGAAGACGATAATAATAGCTCCATTCAATGTCAAGTAAGTTTACTTTATTTATAATTTGGACTTAAGAAAATTCCATTTTTATTTTGCATTTTGAGTTATTAATTGTTAACTTTTTACCTCTAGCGGTAAACATTGGGAGTTACTAGTTATTGTCCCCGGGACGTTCACTGTTTATTATCTAGATCCCGCAGGAAGTACATTAAACACTAAAATTGGACACGTAATGAGAATGCCATTATTCTGGTGAGAATTATTTCATTTTTATATCCGTTAACATCTTTTATTACATTACTATTTACTTATGCAATTTACTGTGTTATATTAACATGTAGGGGTTTAGATGCATTCAAAAAGGCTGGAGGAAAGGTCCCAAGGAAAAAGAACCAGCCAATAAATTGGGAGAACGTAAAAGTAAGTTCCCGACTCCCCGACTCGAATGTATATATTATTGATGTGAATTGTGCTTAGTTGTATTATTTTGTATGTTTCAATTTATAGTGCGCTACACAAGACAATGGTTGGGCATGCGCATACTATGTGATGTGATTTATGCAGATGATTATCAAACATGCCACATTGGACATCGATACCATACATGAGGTATTATATATAGTCTCATTAGTTAGTATGAAATATATCAATCTTATTTTTATATTATTACTTATATATACATCATTCTCTTTGCAGGTGTTTAAAACTGACCACACTATAGGCAAACGCTTAAAAAATGTACATGCTCCATATACGAGGGAAGCATTAAATGAAGTAAGAGAAGAATGGGAAATAGCCATACAAACAGTGGCAATTGTAAGATATAATTGGGATGTTGATAGTGATGTTGAATGATACTTTGTAAATGAATGTTTCTGAATGTTAAAACATGTATTTGAATGATTCTATATGTGTGAACGTGAGAATTGAATTGATGTCTGAATGTATCTACTTGTGTGAATCTTTTTTTGTTAATTTTGCAGGTTTGTGGCCTGTTTGTAGGCTGATATCAATGTATGTCGTAAACCTGCAGTTCAGAAAACTGAACTGCAGGTTCTCATCCTGCTGACCAGCCACAGCAGGCCTGCAAACTGATATGAAAAAAAAATAGACATAGGCATCGGTTATTTACAGACAACCGTCAGTACAGACCTACAACGTCGAGTTTTTGTAAAGGAACGACGCCTGATGTGACCAAAGCAGTACTTGGTCTCTAATACATGTAGGCGTCGGTCTTTTAGTAGACAAACCGTCAGCACAAACCTAGAGCGTCGGGTTTTTGTAAAAAAACGACGCCTGATGTGACCAACGCAGTACTTGGTCTCTAATACATGTAGGCGGCGGTCTTTTAATAGATAACCGACGCCAAAGGGCTTTCCTAGATGTCGTCGTTTTCTGTGGCGCGAACGCTTTTGGCATCGATTGTTTATAAACACCCGACGCTTTTAGTTTAAATAGGCGTCGGGTGAAAAACTGAGGCTGAAGTGTTCGACCTTTAGCGGCGCCCACATAGGCGTCGGTCGGACACCGACGCCAAAAGGTGTTAAACAACCGACGCCAAAGGCAGTTTCTGTAGTAGTGCTAGTTGAAGCATTGTGCTAAGCAGATACGACCCTACGAGAACCTAGAACCCTAGCTCTCTGTGAGTCGTGACTCATGAGTGAGAGAGATGGGGATAGTGAGAAGAACTAAACGGCCCGGATGAACACAAAGGTGCCCAATATATTTTTACCTGGATTAGGTTAGAAACATTGACTATTAGATTATGTCTAGGTGGTCTTTTTACTATTATATTATGGCAAATATACATTTATATAAAATTTACATTCATATATTAACAAATGCGGGTACACAGGTATAATGGATATGAATATGGATATGCCCATTATTGGACTAAAACTAATATGGGTATGCGGGTCTAGAAGTTTGGATCCATGGTGGGTTTTAGCGGGTAAGGATTTGCGGGTACACAGTAGACCCATACCCATTTACAGCTCTAATTCATTCATGTTGTCCTTTGTTGGAAAGATCAAAGGATACCCAGTAATGAGCATATTCATAGGTTTAAGAACACATTTTTACCTTGAACTTTTTTAATCTATTTAAGAATATCCCAACTTAGCCATAAGGGAGATGCTCCATGGTTATTCATATGATTCATGGTCTATAAAAAAACTTTGAGAATTACTTTATCTTTACTTTTTCTATTATAAGGGAGTATGTGTGTTCCTCCTACCGCCCTCGTATGAGCCAACATGAACAAACTACAAAACCCTATGAGCAGGATGATAAGACCAAAAAAGAAATTTAGGGGACCAACACTATAAACCTTGTGTGTTCTTTACACATATTGTATACAACCACGGTAACAATCTCAAAATGTTGAAAATCTTAGAGCTAATTTAAGAATATGATGTAAGAAGCAAAGTGGAGCATTGAGTGACATAATAATATGACTTTGGTTGATGAATCTGAGATGTAGTCCTATATTAATTTTTTTATTCAAGTAAATAAAGTAATGGTAATCATATATGTTTACATGAGACTTCTATTGAGATACTATAGTGTTTCAATCCTTAATTTCATAATTAAGATTATTGTGGAGCTTATCCATTGGAAAGCCTAGGTTTGGGTCATGGGTCTTAGAATCCAATTTAACCTCAATTGGAGTACTTTTAGCTTACAAGTAGGTCATTGGGATACCAAATTTAAAATTTGGTATTTCATGCTCATATTTAATATCAATGATAATTTAAGTTGGGTGATAATCAAATTATGGAATCATAAATGAATTTTAAAGAGATTTCAAGTTATCTTGTGACCTAGCTAATTAATAAAAAGTTATCCATTAATTAAAAAGAAGTTTTGTCCAACTAAGAAATTAGTTAAGAATTGGCCATTTACCCAAGGATATGTAATAGATAATGGATAACTATCCTAAAGTTTGAGGGGAAATGGATCTACAGTATGGTCTATAGAATTTATTCTAAGAAATGGGATTTAAATTAAAAAGAAATATGAGTTTGGTTTGAGAGTAGAGTCCGTCCAGACTGGGACTCACTGATCATGACTAGAGAACTCATCTCCTTTATCCAATCTCTTCTCTTCATTGCAAAAACAAGAACCCACACACATTGAATTCTCTCTCCTACTCTGACCCTCATCACCACCAACTAATGATGATGTTATCTTAGGGAGGATGAGTCATACCCCAATAATTCTAATTTTCCCATTATCTTCACCAAACAAGATGGTGGCCAACTCCCTAGTTATCCTATAAACTAGGGCTAATCATGGTCGGCTCTCCCCTCATCCCCGTGCCATTTAAGGGTACTCCCAGAACATGACCCTGCTCTCAATTCCTCCCTAGACACTCATAAACTCTCCACCGAACTTTGTATTTCTCTCTAGTAACCCAAACCTTGCCTCATTGACTCGTAATCCCTCTGATCAATTGCTTTGTCTTGCTTAGGAGTGAGGGTGATCTAACCTCTAGAGAGACATGATGAAGCCTAAAAACATATCCTCGATCTCCGACCTTGGTTGCATGGAGGTCCTTGCAGGTGCCCTTCTCTAACGATTAGGAGTCGTCACTTGATGATGGAGATCCATCCTCACACCCCCATAAACCTTCTCCAACCTTTAGAACTCCTTGAACACAAGTAAAACTTCGTCCTTCAATATCCCTTGTTATCATAGTGAGACCTACTATTCCTTCCTAACTCTGGCCACCTCGTGACTCGGAAAAGGGTTTGCTAGCCTCGGCAAGGTGTGGAAAAGCCAACCAAAGCCAGGGCAACAACCATCACAGCTTGAAGTGGAGAGTCAACCCTTGGGTTAACCTCCATGGATGTGTAGCTGATAGTTAAGATTAGGGAACATTCCCCTGGGGTGAAACACTATCATGCCCTACTACACACGCTAGGATAAGGTGCATCATGAGGGGCAATTGGGTAATTCCCCATTTTACTTATCGGAATCCCACTCCTATAAATAAAAGGTTTTTAACAGTGACATGGCATGTCCCCATTAGTCCATATATGTTTGTCTTGCAATAATTGTAGAAATCAAGTGGTAGCTCAAATGTTAACAAAATTATAGGTGCATTTGATCAATAAAATACATAGAATCCAAATAAAATATATTCAATTCCTAAGTATGATTCTAGTCCAAAAAGCATATTTTAATGTATGAATGTATGGATATATTAAATACAAACCATAAGTTTGATGAATATGTTGTCGAACATGTTAAATATGAATGTTTTGTGATATGATATGATCTTACTTGGGTATTAATGAAATCTTAACTTCTTAGTAAGATTAGGATGATAATGATATCTATTTAGGGCTTCTAAATCATAATATCTTGAACATGAGAACTAGGGTTCAAACCAAACCCTAATATCACCATAAACCTAACCCTAGACTAGAGTCGTATTCAAGTCATATGAATATGACAGTGACACCCTACTGCTATACATACTTGCATATTGATTACTTTCTTGAATCTACACTTGATTGTTGGATTACATGCAACTTGAAGTAACTTAGATTATAACTTCATGGTTTCTGCATTGAAAATATATGTCATTTTTAATGAAGAATTGATTGTATCGATTAATGATGGAGTTCCATATGTTTCTTGAGTGTCCCATTCTATCATAAAACTTCTTGGATATTTATTTCATTCCAGTTCATATATAGTGTGTATGATCGTATAAAGAAATTATAAGTATTATGGATCCAATGTTAGAACTGCCAAGGGTGTAAGTCATATAAGTGCAATGATGGACAAAGAAATGATTACACCCAAGGTGGCATGATAATCACGGGTTACAATAAATAATAATAAAAAGTGTGTATGTGCAAGTATTTGACTTATGAGAAATATATGTTGATAATCATATATGCACACTTTTGTTTGCACCCACGTAAACAATATAGCACTATGTTGACTGCATGTTTTTTTTTTGATATTTTAGGTTGCAAACTTATTTAAAGATATCAATAAATGAATATTCCAATGAATGAATTAAAGTTCAAATATCTAACATCACAAAGAGAATTATATAGATAGTAATCCGTTTTCATATAGTAGTTTTTCTTCTTCTTGTGGTTTCTCTTTTACTTGAAAATTATGTAAACTCCTTTGAGGATAAATTTAGTATCCTTTTGTATCAAACAAGTTTATGAAATGAAATTCGTGATTATTATTGGTAACAACATGCTAGGGACGGATGCCTGGGTCCTAAGGCCATTGACTTTATAGTCATTTGGAGTTAGAACTTGGGTAATAAATGGCTCCATGACAACGATCTTTGGAATGTGTAGGACAAAATAATTGGGCTGCAATGGTAACATATGATGGTTTGGTGTGGCATTGGAGAAAGTAGAAAATGTTGGTGGTCAAGGTGCTTAGGGATTTAGTGAGGCAATTACAAGTTGCTATGGAATCTTATGGGGTTCAGAGGGGATAACTGGGATTGGGCCATATTGATAAAGGACTCTTCCTATATCAAAGCTAATTAGGATTTGGTGTTTACTCAGACCACATCCAAGTGGGCATGTAAAGGATGGTTCAACTTAGGAAAACATGACAGTGATAATGATGAACAAAATTGAAGGAAGGGACAGGTGAACATGGAGGGAGAGGGGGAGTAGGAGTCCCTAGAATGTTGGTACTCACATAGAGGTTAGGATGATGGTTCTACCTCATCAAGCATATAAGGTTATGGTACATAGAATTGAGAATCCTAATTTTTGAGTGTCCCTTAATTAAGAGAAGACCTTAAAGTCAAGGATCATTATCTAACTTTTCCAGGATCATATTTAAAAAAAATAAAGAATGGTTAATAATTTCCATAAATATGAAACTAAATGAATAGAAATCTTTGAATTATACACCTAAAAGGTGTTCATGAATTTGTCAAAATAACTAACTTATACATAAGAGGAGAAATACTATCTAGCTAATCTTCCTTGACTTATCTTAAATATCTTTAAGATTTCTTAATTCTTCATGTCTTCTAGTAATAGATACATGTTAACCTAAAACGTCAACAAATACAATGCCAGTGTATTGCTATAATGTGTATGTGGGATGCATACAAAATGTGCATATAAGATAACATCATGTATTATTAACCATCAAATAGATGCACATATAAACTGGTAATTCCTTTAAGATAACTTAACCCATGTTTATCAAGCCACCTTGGGTGTAACTGACTTTCTCTATCCATCATTGGACTTAGGTGAACTACCCATTGGTATGTCAAACCCCGGGTTCATATTACCAGAGTCTTCTTTATGTGATACTCATATGGGCCTTATAGTTTGCATAAAATAAATAAACATCAAACATGTTATTTTCATCCAACTTCTAGAATTCTCGGTAAGCTTCTGAGCTCGATACATGGGGGTATTCATATTTTTAACCATGTACCATATGTAGAACCATGTAGTATACTTCAAGTATCGTCAAGCAATTCAATCAACAGGTCCAAGCAATCAATCATACAATCAATATTATTTGCATGCATGTATAAATCCTAAAGTGTCGCCATGCATTCAAGTCATTCTAATTAGACCTAATGTGACTTAGATCATGGTTTAGGGTTATCTTAGTGTTGTGTATTAGCTTATCATGTGTTATAAGTATTACAAATCCTAATTGAGCATTAGATGAATTATAATCATTATTGTAGGCCAATTATCCCAATATGGCTCTATTAAATCAAATCATGAGGTCTAGATATAACTTCTATGATGAATCATCATTAAACCCTAATTATTTCACTAATGTCTTAGGAAGCATAAAACATCATCATTATTAACTAAATCTCATTGAGATTGTAGATCATCATCACTACTCAGTATATTCAGATTACAAATTATATTAAGCATATTTCACATGTCCATTATTCCTTTTGTCAGACCTTGGGTTTGCATGTATTTATAACCTACAATCATGCATTAAACCATATTGTTGAACTAGTATAATTACTTGGCATGCTAATGCAAATCCAATTTTATCATAAATATTCTAAATCATGTTAAACAAATCAAGACTAATTAACCATGATACCAACATCATTGTCAATCACTCTATGATTTACTTATAAGCACTAATATCTAACTATGATCCAAAATACAATTTTTGAACTAGAAAATTAGGATCATACCCTTAATATATTTTCATTGCAGTTTACACATTAGTATGATCAAAATCATATATAGGTTCACTACTATTGCATTTACCATTCAATTACTACAATTAATAGAATATTAGAATCCCTACACTAATGGTAGAGTTTCATGTAAGTAAAGGTTGTACAATATGTATTGTCCAGGTGGTCAGGTCCAGCCAATGGGCTCACGCCCTAGTTGAAATATGTACATGCATGGTTGGGTAAATAAAAGGATTAGAATATGAATATGCCATTTACCTCATATGCCTAGATGGGGATAGTGATGGAATTTTCTCTATCTTCATCTTTTTCCCCTTTTCATGTTGATATGCTCCTTTATGAAAAATCAAGGCCCTATGGAGGCATGGAGGAGGTCAACTGAGGATTGACTCTTGACTTTGGGCTTCTATTAATTGGTTCAACACCCCAAGTCACTCTGTTGCAACCCCCCAAACTCACGCAACATCCTTGTGATGGTGAGTGATGGTTGGGGTGACATGATCAATTACTAAACCAGAGATACAAGATAGGGAGGTAGATAATATGTTGTGATGTGGTGAGATGAAATTAGTGGTCTTTTGTAGATTCTCCTGTATAGGAGAGGCTATCTATGTCCTTATATAGGTACTCAATTGATGGGAGTGGAAACATCATCTACATCTAACCCTAGTAGTTCTTATTTATAGAAAATTTTTGTAAATCTAGAATTCCCTTACTTTGTGAAGATAATGGCAAAGTTGAGGTCTATTGAGTTCGTTTCATTATATTGAATCTAACCATGTCAATATCATTTTCACACCCTAATTTTTGAAAGTTAGTAAGTGCATGATTAAGCTTATGCACCCTTCGTGAGATCAAGGAATGGGTCATGTGCCCTAGAATCCAATTCAAGACTAATCTGGCCAATTAGGGTTCACATATGGTTCCTTGGAGTACAAGTTTAAGAATTGATATTTCATGTTCAAAATAAATACCCAAAATATTTGTAGTAGATGAAAAATTAAAATATTAGTTTTTGGTAGAAGTTTCAGATCATTTTGATTTATCTAGTGGTTGAGGTAATCAAATAGTAATTATCTAAATTTACTTAAAACTTAGGTTTGAAGTGTTTATCTGAATAGTTTTGGCCTAATTTCTTGCCCAAACAAAGAAATTTTGATTCCAAAATTTGGGACTCAATAGGGTCATTAAGTGGCTTAGACAATTATTTGTAAAACCTAGAATTTTATCAAACAAAGGGAGAGTGTCACCCAACCCATCGTGGACCAGGCACACCTTTATGTTGTATGGAGACAATATATCTATGCTTAAGGGATTTGAGGCAATAAAAAGCATCAGTTGCTATGCAGGTGGGTTAGGCATTGTCAACACTAGGGTTTTATTCTCATTTTTAAGAGGAGAAGAAAAGAACTAAGGTAGAAGATTGTGGGAAGCGACGCCTATAAAGGATGAATTTTTTCTTTATGATCTAGATGTTTGGAGCCATGGAGGTACATCCTCCCTGATAAGGGAGGTCCAACCAAAGCTTCTAGTGGCCTCACTACATGTGGAGGTAGCCTAGACCTCACAATCATGGTCGTTGGAGAGCCCCCTGGCGGTGGCGGCTTTCGTTGGGACAAAGCCAGGGAGCATTGATCTCCTGGATCCATAGGTAGAGAAAGAGAGATCTGGACCCAAGTTAGGATTGCAAAATGATCTAGGAGAGTACTGGATGGTAGCGTGAAGTGGCTTCATGTCATTCATCAGATCAGATATCAACGGCTTAGGATGAATGTAAAGGTAAGATTTTGTATGAATTACATCATCTATCCTAGAGATCTATTTGGTACTAATAAGATGTCCATGGAAAGGATATTGGGTATAATATGCCTTAAAATGTCTTCAGTAGATGATGTAACTATTTTAATGTAATATGTTCAGTTTATTGAAATCTATACGATTTTAATACTTTGTGTGCTAATATTAGCAAATGACATTAGACATTCCTGAATATTTTATAGTAAATGTATATTGGTATGTTAGACATGATTCCTTTTCCTAATCATTATGACTTGGTGTTTTACCTAAGCTTTGATGTAAACCCTAATAAGGGTATTGTGGGCATTTCACCCATTATTTGATCATGAAACTATATGAAATTTTTATCTAAACCCTAATTTTATATGTTCTTACTATTTCTAAATTTTTCATTCAGTTTAGTACATTATTTTATTAGTATTTGATTTCTAGACCTAACATGATATTTTATGATATGTCATATGGATACTTATGAAATATTACCTCAGATATTTACTTAATTACTATGAAATAGAGTTTTCAGACATATATCTCTTATTTCAACTGAATCATAGTAACCAGAGACATATATTTATATTTGAAAGTTTTCCCTTGGTCATGGATCAATATGTTCACATATTAGTACATTATGTGAATATTATGACTTATTTGAGTATGAAGTTTACAGTGCTTACATAATGTGATTTTTGATGTATGTCCAATGCAAAATTTTATGGTAGCTGGGAAGTTTTTCAGAAGTTAAGATAACACAACGGGCTGAATTGAATGAAGAACTCAGCCCGGATAAGAACTTTTCTATAATCAGGTCATCTCTATCCTTGACCTATTCTTGGACAGTCACTAGATGATAGAAACTTAGTTATTGAGCAATAGCTTGGATCATCCCAAAAGATTCTTCCAAAGGCTTGTCTCCATGTCGTTCTAAAAAAAGTTCATATATCATGCACTAACAAAGAGCATTCTTCTCTTAAAAGTAATATTTCTTGACTGCATCCCATATCTCTTTGGCAGTGGTGTAGAACATGAACCTAGCAGCAATTCCAGGTTGCATGCTTCCCCATAGCCATGTCTTCACTAAACTGTTATGATGCTTCCATTCAACATAACCTTTGTCAGTAGTCACAGGAGGATCAGACTCAACATGCTTCGCCTTGTCTCGAGATTCAAACACTGTATGGACAACATTCATCCACAAGAGATTATTCTTCCCGTTCAGCTTGATGGAGGAGATAGGTGACATCTCATTGTAGACAACCGATGCCTTAGTGTCCTTCATGATTCAAAAGGAAGTTATGATGTAGGAGTGATACACGTCAAGAGAAGGACGGGATGACGGTGTGATACAAATCAAGAGAAGAATGGAGTGATGGAAAGATACATGTCAGGTCAACAAATTAGATGCATGTCTGAAGCATCCACAACCCCAAATGAAAATTCCCTAATCACACATGGAGGAGATGTGATTAGGAATTTCCAATGTAGACGTGGACCCTTTGGTTTTGATTTTTAATCTGTCAAATTAACCAAAGAGATTTGTTGACGTGCTAACCGGCAACAGATCTTGCGGGACCGCTGGCAGGTGGTGACTGCCTCTCTTCCTAGTGCCGATGGCTACTGCTACTCAGCTTGGCACTGACGACTCGCCTTGGCATCAGAGACGGCTTCTTCTGACCCTTGGCCGGTGACAACTATTGCTGCCCCTGGCGGCTGGCTAGTCTTTGCACCGGCTGCTGCTAGCTAGGGCGGTGGTTGGTCTATCCCTAGAACTGATGTTGCTCTGATACCATCTAAGAAGCAATGTGCCGCAAGGCTTCTTGCGTTGCAACAGTGAAGGGATATGATGTGTATCCTCTTCCATTTATTAATAATAGAATTGATACAATTACATATAGGTCCAACAGTAATAGAAATTATAGAATATAAATAAAATGAATACAAAATTGATATATTAATAAGGTCCTCCTGGATCTTTTCTGAGGAAATGACAATCAACTTCTATATGATTTGTTCTTTCATGAAATATAGGATTTTGGGCAATAAGAACAACAACCTGGTTTTCACACTTCAACTCCATGGGACTACTCTGACCAAAGCCCAACTCTTCTAATAGATGTTTGACCCATAATAACTCACAAGTGGTTAAAGCAATAGCTCTATACTCTGATTCAACACTAGATCTAGAAACAACCATTTGCTTCTTACTTTTCCAGGACACCAGATTACCTCCCATAAAGACACAATAGCCAGAAATAGATCTCCTATCAATGCTAGATCCTACACAATCTGCATCAGAAAAACCCTGAACTCTCCTGTGGTTATGATTATGGTACAATGGTCCTTTTGCAGGAGACTTCTTCACGTATCTCAAAATGTGCATGATAGCCTCCAAGTGACCAGTACATGGCTTTTCCATGAATTGACTAACAACACTGGTGGCAAAGGCAATGTCAGGCCTGGTGACAGTCAAATAATTCAATTTTTCAACAAGCCTTCTATATCGCCAACGGTCATCAAGTGGCTCCCCTTGTTCCACAGACAATCAGACCTTAGGGTTCATTTGACTCTCTACTGTCCTAGCTCCAAGCGTACCTATCTCTGTAAGATCTATAACATACTTCCGCTGTGAAATGACAATTCCATCTTGTCGGATAGGAGGAAGGGCGATCTACATGATCCCAAGTCTTACAATCCAAGAGTGCCTGCATTTCAGCTTCCATGGCTTGGCTCCACACACACTACTACAGAAATGGCTTATAACGTCACTTTTAATGGTGTCGGTTGTAATAATACACCGACACGTAAACCATACAGCGTCGGTGTATAAAATAAGTCGACATCAATCTGTGAAGGGTGACCAGACACGGGTATCGCTTTCATTCAGTGTCGGTTCCTTAATAAGAAACTGACACCTAAAAGTAACCGCCAAAACCAAAATTTCTAGCGAAAAAAATTACCTCCAAAAATTGACATACATCGTCGGTTTTTAAGACAGAAACCGACAACTAAAGGTTTTCTGCGAGAGAGAAATTTGCTCACTTTTTATCGTCAGTTTTGTGACAATAACTGACGCCATTGTGTTTTTACGCGAATAACCGTGAAAATTTTCACCTCCCTTTAGTGTTGGTGTTTGGTTGCAAACCGACACTTAAAGTTTTTATTGTCGGTTTTTGTTAGCAACCAACACCTATAGTTAACTTAACAGCGCGAGGCAAACTCTTCCTCTTCTGTTTCATTCATTTCCGCCGATCAGGGTTTTTGCTCCGACGATTTCTTTACTCCGACGATTCCTCTGCTGCTCTGCCTCCGCCTACGCCTCTGCCTCCGCCTCCACCTCCGACACCGCCGCCACTCGCCGCCTCTGCTTTCGCCATCCGCTGCCGGCGACCACATCTCTCCGCCCCGCGACCGCCCGACCAGAGCTCTCCGCTGCAAGAGCAACAACGTCGCCGACAAGGAGCAGCAGCACCACCCACACGGAGCAGCACTGCCGCCTGCACGGAGCAGCAGCATCACCGCTTGAAGCATCCAGCAGCGTCACCGCTTGAAGCAGCCAGCAGGGCCGCCTCTTTGAGCTGCTAGAAGGTCCGCCGGTTGAAGTACGACCGGCCCTTCTGCACGCCCATTATCAGGTTTTCCCCTGACCTCCCCCCCCCATTCTTGCTTTTCCTGTATCACAGGCACGTCCATTAATCCTATGGTTGTGGTTGTGTGCTTTCTTTTTATATGTGTGGTTTACATGCATCAATATTCTGTAATTGTTCTATGAGAAACTGCATTTTGTTCTACACAATATTACTCACGTTTACAACATACTCACATATCAATTCAGGGTTAATGTGGGGGATTTGGGGGTGGGATATTGCGCTACAAGTTCTTCATGTGCTTATCTATGCATAACCTTTTATATTTATTTATCCTCTCTCAGTTCAAGTTTTAGAATTCTAGGTAGGTTTAAGCTACATCTTCACTACTTCAACCACTCAAAAGTTTTGATATGTAGATTCATCAAGTTGATGAATGCATTATTACATTGTTTAAAGCTTGATTAATTATGGTAATCTAATCATTATGTTTTAAAACTAATGAGAAGATTTAAACATTATTTGATTCACATAATTAGGGTTTGAGAATTGAAAATCCTAATCGACATAAATTAGGATTTTGGTAACATATGAATACAAAATTTGATTAGTATAGTCGTGTACTAAATGATTTTCAGCATATTATATACAACTAGGATTTAGTTGAAATTTGTACATGGTTTGGAGAAATTAGATATTAGTTGGAAGAATTTTTTGACTTGTTTGTTGGCCAATTTTACCCAAGATAAACTCAATCAGCCATGTATTCAAACTGAAATATAGCAGTCTAGTATTTGAATTTTATCTTTGTATTGGTATATCCAATTGATCTGAAATTTTAATTATGTTTTGGAAACTCCATTTTGGACGTCTTGTTAAACTTTCCCAATTTTTTAATGATGTTTGAACTCTATAGAGAGGAGTGACGGTTGAGTATTCCCTAGATTAACTCGACCGACCATGTTGCATACTATATTGATTGACGATTCATGGGAAATTCTATGGATATATGACTATGCTATTTCATGTGAATATTGCCTAAAAATTAGGTCAGTGGTCAATATGCTTGGGAATTAAATTGACATTATAAAATCATATTTGAATTGTATTAGAATGAATTATACAAGTGTTTGTTGAGTCTTACTGAAATTGAATATGATATATACATAAGGATCAGTGTGAGGTGGCAATATTCCCTATTTAGGGTTGTGTTGATGTATTACTGAATAATGTAATTCTTATGATGTTGAACAAAGGATGACTTCTTGAAAACCCTAGAAGTTTAGTATTAAGACGAGTATGAGTGATAAAGATAGAACGTGTATATAATGGTGCAAATGTGATGAATTGTTGAAGTGTAAGTATTAATACTTGTATCAGATGGCTGATCAAGACCATGCTGATGATCACCATGAGGGTGAGGACGTGCTTGCACTACCTGACAATGTAAGTTTTAAGAATATATCCCTGAGGTTTCTATCTATATGATCATTTGTAATTATATTATGTAAGTGTGTTTTTTATCAAATTTTAGGTTGGTGATGTACCCCCTGAAGAAATTACAGCACTTGATGAGCAGCAAAAGAAATTGAGAAAGTGAGGGGCATCACAATGATGAACAAGTTAATACAGCAAAGGGGCAATGGACCCAAATTGGTTGTGGATTTCGATCAGGCAGGAAATCCATATGGAGTGAACCGCAACTCATTTGTTTCATATCTTGGGGTTCTTACTCGCAACCATTGCAGTCTTATCCTAGAATCATGGCATAGAGTTCCTAAGGAGAAGAAAGACCACATATGGAAGGAACTATGCGTGAGTTATTATTATTTGTAATTCTATTTGTGTAGATTACTAATTTTTAGGATACTAGTTAAGAGCAATTCTATTTAATTTACAGAGCATATTTGATCTGGATGAAAAGCTGCATCGTAAATGTGTGATGCAACATTGTGGGAGGGTCCTAAGGAACTATAGGACTAATCTCACCCGAGATTACATACGCGATGCTGAGAATAGGTTCTTGATAGATTCCAATTCTAGACATTGATCAGTATTTCGCTAACTTTACACTAATAATTTTTGTTTGTATTCTCTTTAAAAAATAAATATAGGAAGAAGGAAGCCACACAGCAATGGAACTACTTGGACCCCATAGAATGGGAGGAGTTTGTTACCCAAAGAAAAACATATGAATTCAAGGTATTAAGCGCCACCACTCCCAATTTAATTAATATACATTTTTATGTATTCACCTATTCAAGATTAACCTTTAGTGTTACTAATCAAATCAATGTGCTAACTAACTAGGCTAAGAGTGATGCTCAACGAGCAAGGCGTGCACTGAATGTGCCCGACCACACAATGGGTCCAAGAGGATATGCAGGCGTTCGTCAAAGACTACAGGTTGAGTCTACTCAGCCTAATTCTACTCAGGAGACTGCAGAGTCCTCTACTTCTGCTCCCGCACCTCTGTCTCGTCATGTTATATGGATAGCTGGGAGGCAAAACAAGAAGGGAGAGATATCGAAGCCCACAACTGCTGAGGCGGCTACAAAAATGGTAAAAATCAAACTCTTAGAGCAATCTATCGATATTGATTATTGTTATGTTTACTTATGAATTTTTGTTGATGGTGCTTAGCGGGAGCTACACGAGCAGAGGGAGGAAGGCAAGTTCATCCCTCAGGGCACAAGGGATGAACTGACAGTTGCTCTGGGCAACCCAGAGCATCCTGGATGTGTAAGGGGAAGGCGCTGGTGTGGGCATCAAAGCGTTCTTTGGGCCATCCCAGCGTAAACCTGTCCCAAAAGTGGGACTTTCACAAGCTGAGGTAACTTATTCTTATTTTAGAATGTTATTACAAAAGGGAATTCAATAATCAGAAACTAGCATTTCTTTTATCCATGTATAGGTAGATTCCTTAATTGAAAAAAGACTCCAGGAAGCATTTCACAAGTGACAGGCGTCTCAGACTGCCACTTAGATAGTACCTGTGGCGAACCTCTCTTCTCCTACTCCTCGTACTGCAGAGGTTGGGAGTAATCCTATAGACCCACCTAGCACGTCCTCTGTAAGTATTTTTATGGCATATATAATATTTAGTCTGTTCAAGATGATATGTTTGTGTATATATACATATAACATTCTTTACATAAATTTGTAGGGGTTGAAGCCATGCCGACTACAAAGTGAAGGATATATCGTTGTAGATGCATCGGCTTACCCACCCCTTAAAGGGTGCATGTTTCATGGGAGTCCAGTACCAGATGGCATGGTACGTGTGAGCCCCATACATATACTCGCTGGCTGGACGAATCTTGCACTGCCTCATGCACACCCAGATGCTGAAACACTTGGTGAGGCAGTAGGCGGAGTGATACTTTGGCCCGAAGCGGATGTCCTCTATACTGATATTGTATGATAAATTTTCATTACTTTACTTTGTTAGTGTGTATATATATATGAGTCAATTGATATGGAAATTATATATACAGGTCAAAAAGACGAGACCCGCAACATCTCGGCCTCCACCTCCTCGACTACCAAGTTGGCTTCCAGGGGACCTACATGCCTCGATAGGTCCTAATTGTAGGAGTGTGGCAGTATGGATCGGCGAACATAATCCAAATTTCCCTATAAATGTTACTATTTTGAAGAATGCTACAGGTAAATCATACGATAACAATCTATTTATACAAGTTTAGCATACGTATTAATGCATACGTAATAGAAGTTTTGGATACGTATTAATGCAGGTCAAACATTCGGAAACACCATATTTATACAAGATATTTTGGAGTTGTTTAAGTATGAATGGCTGAACACATCTATGATAGAGTTATGGATATAGTGAGATTAATGCATACGGCAATCTGGTTTATACATCCATATACCTTGTTTTATATACGGCAATCTGGTTTCTTATATATTAATTCATACGTAATACATGTTTTGCAGCCACTTATACAAGACATGTAAAGATTTTGGGTTTTCCCATGTGGGATTTTTGGTTCCATCTTTGATTAGTCTTGTAGATACAGACCCTGGTTCAGTTACTTCATACTGCTGTGATTCTTTTGAATATTTTGGTAAAAATAATAAGACGGTGATAATAGCTCCATTCAATGTCGAGTAAGTTTACTTTGCTTGTAATTTGGACTTAAGCAAATTACATTTTTATTGCGAATATTGAGTTATTAATTTTCTACTTTCTTACCTGTAGTTCTAAGCATTGGGAGTTATTAGTTATTATCCCCAAGACATTCACCGTCTATTATCTAGATCCTGCGGGGAGTGAGTTGGATGTATATGGACATGCAATTAAAAGGCCATTATTCTCGTGAGAAATATTTTATGTTTTTATATCTGTTAACATATGTTACTGCATTACTATTTAATTATGCAATTTAATGTGTTACATTAATATATATAGCGCTTTACAAGAGTACAAAAAAGCTGGAGGAAAGGTCCCCAGGAAAAAAAAATCTGACACTCATTTGGAAGAATGTGAAAGTAATTTCCTGACTCCAATGTATATATTATTTATGTGAAGTGTGCTTATTTGTATTTTTGAATATTTTGTATGTTTTAATTTATAGTGTGCTACAAAAGACAACGGTTGGGCATGTGCCTACTATGTGATGTGATTTATGGACCTAATCATTAAACATGCTGTATTGGAAATCGATAACATACAACAGGTATTATACATAGTCTCGTTAGATAATATGAAATATATGAATCTTATTATATATTATTATAATTATGTATGTACGTCATTCTCTTTGTAGGTCTTTAAAACTGAGGACTTCAGCACAGGTGCAAAACATTTCGATGTACATGCTCCCTATACGAGAGATGAATTAGATGTTGTAAGAGAAGATTGGGCCAAAGCCCTGCAAAGAATGGGAATTTTTCAATATGATTTTTATGACAATGATGACAATGATGATGATGAATAAAGAATAACTTTGTTCTCATAATTAATTTTGTGTGAATGTGAATGCATTTTTATGAATTGTCATATGTGTGTGAAAATCATCAATACATGAATGTTTCTACATGTGTCTGAATGTGAAAAGAGATGAAATAAATGGAACTGCAGGTTGCTACTGGTTTTTACATGCGTGTGATGAAAAAATAATATGAATTAAATTTATTATACATGAGTGTGAATCACATATATAATAATTTGTCCATCATGTTAATTTTGTAGGTTTGTGGCCTGTTGTTGGCTGATATCAATGGATGTCGTAAAACCTACAGTTCATAACTGAACTGTAGGTTTCTCATCCTGGGACCAGCCACAGCAGGTCTGCAGACTGACAGGAAAAAAATCAAATCATAGGCGTCAGTTATATGTATAAAACCGACGACATACGGTTACAGTGTTGGTTTCCATACTAGTACCAACGTCAATTTCCCTAATGAGGCCAGACACCACGGCCGTGCTGGCCAGCACGACCGTGGCAGCGGACCAGACATAAAATACGTGTCGGATATCTGTATAAAGCCGACAATATATGGTTACAATGTCGGTTGCCATACTAGTAACCGACGTCGATTTCCCTAATTAGACCAGACACCACAGTCGTGCTGGCCAGCACGGCCGTGTAAGCGGGTGATTCAGTGTCAGTTTCAAAGCGGATAACCGACGCCTATACCCTCTGCTGGTGCATTTTCAGCATATTTTCGGTGGCGCGTGAAGGGTTGTGGCGTCGGTTTGAGAACCGACGCGTAAAGGTTGGGCTTTTAGCGGCGCCCACATAGGCGTCGCTTAGAAACCGACACTAAAGGCCTTAAATAACTGACACTAAAGGCCGGTTATGTACTAGTAACAGGAATAAGGAGGGCTTCTTTGACAGTTTTGGGAATGGATACAACAGAGAGAGCATTAGTAAAGCACACAAAATTGGCACTCAGATTAGAGGATGAACAGAAATGACTAATTGGATGTTTTGTACAGGAAGAGACACCTTTCTGAAGACTAATAGGCAGATGTAAGTCAAAATTTACCTCTGGTGTGGGATGATCATCCTCCGAAGAAGGAATTAGTTGTGGAGGGGACATGGAGGGAGTAGTCTTCTTGGGTCTTCCCTTGTAAACTTGCATTGGTCAATCATCAAGTGCCAACTCAGAAGGTGGATCAACATCCACAATATCAGGTAATGGTGTGGCAACCAAAACGTGACTTGAAAGCTAGGAAGTACATATGCATTTCGGATACGGGTACGGGTACGGGGATACGACAATTTTTGAAAATATTGGATATGGGCATGACATGGATACGACAATTTTTTGATATTTATTTAAATGTTTTAAAAAATAAATAGTATATTTATTTTTAAAATAGATGAAGGCAGTCAAATTTCATTTATAAATCATAATATATCTAAAGAAAAAGGAAACCAATTCCATAGTAACAAACAATGATATAAAAAGGGGTCTTTCATTCATATTAATGTCAGATAGAAGTTACAAAAAGACGTCATAAAATCATATTTTTAAACCATTCACATTTCATGTATCATTTAATTTTGTGTTGTAAAGTGTGTTATATCATCTGTGACAAAACATCTTATTTCATCTATAAGAAGTAATTAAATATCTATGTATACAAGAAGTATATCCAAATTTAAAAAAAGAACTGAAATATGAAATAGCAGAGGCATTTATAGACAAGTAGGTATATTAACAGCAAGACACGGTGAGAAAAATTAGAACTACTAAACAATAAAATTAAAGAGCTAGAAAGGCTTACATTCCAAGGGGATGAACAAAGACAATGCCAAAATAGAATTCCAAAAAGAGCTAAGGTAGAAATTCAGAGGCTAGAGGCTGTAACCACCAATAGAAAATTGAATCCCTTTAGAGAAGATGAGGCACAAAGGTTTTATGTTAACCACCAATAGCCCATTAGAGAAGATGAGGCACAAGCCGCACAACAATAGAAATATGACGTGGACTGAAGCAAAACCAAGCTTCAAAATGTATTGCACAAGCCAAAGGATCCGTTTTACTGATTTGCAAAGAGAATTAGTAAAAAACGCAGGTCAATCCGTTAAAAGGTCTTAAAAATGAAAAAAGGCTTAAATGGGTTGGGCCATATCCAAAACGTATCCAGGCCGTATCCAGGAAAAAAAAAGCAAAAATAGGGATACGACTGGAGAGGTATTCGATACGTATTTAGGTGTATCCATGGAGTATTGGTATCTGATACGTAGCAGATATGGGTATGACACCTATTTTGGAGTATGTGTGCTTCCTAGCTTGAATGTGATGCCCCATTATTAGAGTAGAAGGACAAATGCTCACAGAAACCGACATATGCACTTACAAACCATTGTTGCATACTAGAATCATAACACCAATACCTTTTTGGGTTCTAGGATATCCTAAAAAAATGCATTTGGTGGAGCGAGGGTCTAGTTTTGTTATCCCTGGATGAAGGTGTTTGACAAAATAGGTGCACTCAAAGATCCAGGGTGGAACAGAAAAGAATTGTGCATCAGGAAAAAGGATGTGATAAGGAATTTTATTTTGCAAAATAGAGGATGACATGCGATTAATAAGATAGCAAGCCATAGAAACAACCTCAGTCCAGAAACATTGAGGAACTTGATAATGAAGGAGAAGAGTGTGAGCAACCTCTAAGAGATGATGGTTTTTCCGTTCAACCACTCCATTTTTTTGTGGAGTTTAAGGGCAAGTAGTTTGGTTGAGGGTCCCTCGAGATGAACAAAAATACGTAACTGATTTTTGCATAAATTTCAGAGCATTGTCGGTGCAAAAAACTTTAATGGGTTTGCTAAATTGGGTTTCAATTTCAGAAAAAAAGGTGTTGATGGTATCCAAAATAGTGTTGCGATCTTTCAATAAAAATAACCAAGTAGCACGGAATATTCATCAATGAAAGTCATAAAATATTTAACTCCAGAATGGCTAGTGACAGATGTAGGGCCCCATATATCCACATGAACAATGTCAAAAATGCATCTAGAACCAATTTCTTTCTTAGAAGGAAACACAAAGTGGGTTTGTTTACCCAAATGAAACAATTCACAAGAAAATGTTCTTTCAAATAAAGCAGAAATTAATATTTCAGCTTCGCAACAGAGGGATGGCCAAGACAGTAGTGCCACTGTAGTCAAGTCACAGATGTTGAAGGAAGAGCAGTCACTGATGTCGGTCCATCCAAGTAGTAGAGTCCATCTCATAGCCTAAACCAATCCCCGTCTTTGTGCAGAGATCCTTCAAAACACAACTAGAAGGATCAAATTTAATTGAGCATTGAAGGTTTTTCACAGTCTTACTGACAGAAAGAAGATTAACAAGAAATTTTGGAACATATAAGACAAATTTTAGATGCATATGGTGAGATAAAGGAACAGTCCCAATGCCATGAAAAAAAGTCTGAGAACCATCAACCACTATAACCAGAGGAAGTTGAGTGGTTTAGTAAGATCATAAAATAAATTAATGTTACCAGCCATATGGACCAAGGCACTAGAATCAGTACACCATTTGTTTTTATCGGCAGATGGAGTAGCTAGCAAAGTAGATGAGCTGGCCTCTGAAGTAGATGGGAGATGAGACATACTCTCCTGAAAAATTTTCTCAAACTCGGAGAAAAGCCAGGAAGGGGAGGGTGTAGCTGGAGGTTGATCAGACATAGTAGTATCAGTAGAAGTATCAATAAAAACCTAGTTAGCCTAGGCGGGCTTGCCATGCTTAATCCAACATCTGTCCACATTATGATTGTCTCTTCCACTGAAGTTGCGAAAACGAGGACCAAGGGGTACCCCCAACCTATTGTGGTAGAAGTTGTGTTGCCTACTATAGTAGAATGACGTCCACCACTGCTATGGCCATGACCACGATCACGTCCATGTCCACGACCAAAACTATAATAAGTAGTGCAAACTACAAGAGTAGGATGGTATACTGCTGGGGTAGAAGCTATAGATGGTAAACATCGAACACAATTAAGGACGTCCCGAAGAGTAGGCAGAGGATCACTGGAGAGAATCTGATCGACGACCCCAGAGAAGGAGGATGGAAAACCATCAAGAAATGAGACGAGTTGTAGTTCATTGCACTGCCTCTGGGCTTCCTTGATGTTTGCAGACAAGGGATGATAAACCTCGTATACATTCCAGAGAGCAAAGCACTAGTTATAGTAATCTTCAATAGATGTGTTGAAAGAAAACTCCTTCTTGGCCAGGTTTTTGAAAATCTTATAGACTCTCTTTGGATTTTTCTTATGAGAGTAGACGTGAGACAATTGATCCCACATGGCCCTAACATCATGAAGGCATATCAAGGACTAGTTGATCCATGGCTCGGTGTTACTAATGATCTAAGACATAACACCTGAGTCATCTTTGCTCCACTGTGCGTAAGCTTGCTTGGACTTTTCATCTATCATGTCATCAGGTGTAGGTAGAAGGTTGGTGGTGATATGAGAATGGAAGCCTTGCGCTTTGACATATAGGATGAAGGAGGCCGACCAGAGGTGATATTTGGAGCCATCAAGTTTCACGTGGTGACACACAGAGAACGTGGAGGCTCAACAGATGCCATGATGGACATGGCTTGGAGTAGTAGAAGAGCAGTAGCAAAATGAGATGTCGAGGCCGTACTAAAAAAATGTTAGAGTCAGTAGATGCAAGGAACCCCATGATGGGTCAATAGTTGGCAGTAGTGGATCTGACGCATCAGATCATAGAGAACCCACAATGGGATAGAAAAGATGATAGAAGAACCTATGCCGTCATGAAGAGATTTAATCCACCATGAGGCGTAGGCAGTAGAACCCAAAGATTTTGGAAGCACTCAACATGTTATGACAAGAAAACTATCCAGAGACGTAAGAGAAGTTGGTGGAGGAGGTCTAGGAAGGAAGGAGGCTAGATGAGATGGATGGTAGAAGGGTAGATGGGTGGGAGAGGTGGATGGTGCGTGGGTAGTGGCTGTGGGGAAGAAGCAATAGTGTTGCTTGGTGCCACAAGAGGGGCGGGAAGGTGGGGTGGGGCGAGAGGGTGGTCGGTAGGTAGAGAAGCAGGTGGAGGTGGGGTTGTTTGGGTGTTGAAGGAAGAGGGGAGGGGTGGGCGGGGAGAGAGGAAGGGAGGGGACGTTGGGTGGTGAGAGAGGAGAGGGCAGGGGGCGACAGGGGGTGGGGGTGGTGGTGGGTAGAGGGAGATAGGCTAGGGTTTTGGGTGTTGGGGGGGACTAGGGCATGGGAAAGTTAGGGTGGGAACTTGCAGGGGAACCAAACTTCACTTGATACCATATAGAAGTGTAAACGAATTGTATTTGACAATCCAAAGAATTTATAATGCATTCTCTTTTATAGGATAATAGAATAAAGAAATAACTAAAATTGTGCAATATGAGATATAACAAGTACATAAAACCACAAAAATAACATAGAAACAACATATCTCTTTATATCTCTTTAGTGAGGACATAGTTGTAAAGGCTCTTGTAGATTTGAATCAATAATTTGAGATTGGGGGTTTTAAAAAAAGGTGAAGTATCAGATTCTACATTACTTTGTGAGTGTGAGTTGTAATTTGCAACCTTTCTTAAACTCTAGCAATAAAATTAGTAATTATTTTGAGCTTATCTATTTTGATATATTGGGAGCAACCCCTATTATGCCTAGAAGTTTTTGTATCAATAGCATAGAAATTGATTGATGATTTTTCTAAGTATACTTAGGCTTATCTTCTTCAAAATAGGTCCGAGTCACTTCAAATCTACCAATCTTTCATTAACAAAATTCAACTCAATTTTACAAAGTTATACATGTCTTTTGTGCTGATCGAAAAAAGAATATATATATAACACCATAAATGTCATATTTGATTCTCAAGGTACCTAATTTCAAGAATTTCGTCGTTATACCCATGAGCAGAATGGGGTTGTTAAAAGGAAACACAAACACATCTTAGAGACCCCTATATCTCTCCTACTTCATTCTAGTGTGCCTGATCATTTTTGGTTGAGGATTTTCACTTCCATTTATCTCACCATCCTTCTGCCTAGTGAGGGTCTTGATGGAGTATGTCTTTGGCTGCACTTGCTTCGTTCTCTAACTTGAACTCAAGAAAAATCAGTTATCATCTCATTCCTCTCTGCTTGGATATATTGATGAACATAGGGTTATCATTAATTTTACATTATATCTCATTGCCTCTGCACTGGAGGACATGTTACTTTTCTTAAGAACACACTTTTATACCTACTAACATAGATGTTGGGTCTCTCCATGATTTTACCCCTAGTACATGTGATGAGTTAATGACTATTATTCAGAGTTTGTCCTTCTCATGTCATTAAGGGCACCTATGTTGAACCTTCTAAAGGGATTGAGGCCACCCAATGTTGAGCCTCCTTGTAATATACCTACTTCATCACCTTCCTTTGGGAATGAGGCTACCAACATTGAGACGTTTACCAATAAATTGACTAGGTTTATGATATTATCTCTAACTTAGTGCATGATACTTCTTGTACTAATAGAAATGTGGGTCGCAGAAGATCACAATGAATTTTTCGGCCTAATCTAAGATATGCACCTAATGTTATTAGTAGTTATTCTCTAGAGTATTTAGATTTCCTTACTGCTCTCTATATTGATCGAGAGCCATCTTCTTATTTAGAGGCTTCTACTTCTACACATTGTCATAAAACTATCTCCGAGGAGCTTTAGGCATTCGAGCGCAAACATACTTACCTTGTACCTCCACCTTTAGGAGTCACATTAGTTAGTTTCAAGTGGATCTATAATATTAAGCATTGAGCAGATTGTACTATAGACAGGTAGAAAACACACTTGGTTGCTAGAGGTTTTACTAAGGAATATGTGATAGACTATGAATAGACTTTCGCCCCTTTGCTATATCTGACTATGGGTTAGGGTCTCCCAAACTTTCACTCATCTCAATCCTCGGTGTTGGATGCGTCTAAGATATAGATGGTGATAGACTCGTAAACAGATCGAATACCGAGCAGACACTTCTTATCCAATATTCGAATCCAAAAAAAATGTGCAATCTGGTATCCGATCTGATATCTGACGCATATCATATGAAACATCCGACTCTGATCTGAATAGATAATATGTGAATTCTGATTATATCCTATCCAAAAAAATCTTATATTTAATGTTAATAAATATGTCATATACTTGAAATATTGCTATTACATTGAATATATATACTAAAGTGTCTATATTTTTATATTATATGAATAATATACATTTAATAAGTTATCTATTTTGTTAGAATATTAGCCTATTTAGTTAATCGGTTAGTTAGTTTATTATGTACATGAGCCTGTTGGCCCATGGCCCATTAGGGTTTAGTCTGCTTCCATATGCTTCCTTTTAATTGCCTCCTCTCCTATATATATATATATATATATATATATATATATAGGAGAGGAGGGAATTAAAAGGAAGCATACGGAAGCAGACTACACATAAATATTTCTCGAATTCATATTTTTTTCGGAGAAGATATAGCAATATCCGATATCCGATCCAAAAAATTTTAGATACAAAATTTGAAATACAAATTCGAATAGAATTCCGCGTATGTCGGATTTTTTTTCTAGTTCTAGAGTCAAATTCAGATCAAATGTGTGGATCAAGGATATCCATTTACATGTGTAGATGGCGACTTGTGTGACCTTATGACGATGCCTAAATCATGGTTGTCAACCATGAACTATGAATCGACTTGCAAGACTGTTGCGCCCCTCATCAACCCCGTCATGCAACCAAAGTCATCGCCCCCCAGAAAAGCAGGTTGTTAGTCCAGCCAAACTACAACAACCGTCGGTCATTGATCAACACAACGCTTAAGGGACCACCACTCTCCCAAAGTGGAAGTCATTGACCAACACAACTGCAACCAACACAACAGTTTTTCTTTCTACGCACACATCTGGAGGCCCATGTTAGAAGCCGCATGTCAAGCCAAGGGGTTCTACTTGTCCTCCATATTGGGCATGGCCAATTGTTGTGCCAAAGAAACTTCTTCTTTTGTCGAGAAGATGCAAATATTGGTCAATATAGTGCCATCGAGAAACTATCATGATCTATCAAATTTGGCAACACTGCCTACTCTCTTAGGATGCCTCTGCCTCATGCTCTCTCAATCTGACATGTGCCTATCTTTGTTTCTATTTGGATCCTTAATCAGATTTAATTTTGTGATGCACACAAATCCATTTGTTTAGCTTGACCTGTCTAATAGGGTCGTGTAGCGTATTGACTTGCATTATCAATTATATCTATGATATATTGGCAAATAAAAGACTCCGTGCTAGTTTATAAAACACCAAAAAAAGGAGGCACTATGCTAATTTTTCTTCCTCTCCTTTATCAATCTTATTCCCCCTACCACCCCAACTTTTCCATTCTTTCCATAATAGGATTTTGCTTAATATTATAGGGATATGTTGTGTTATGTTGTGTTTTGTTGAGCGTCATGTGCATATCATGTGCCTTACTTATGCTTTCACTTCTGTAGTTTAGTCTCATACTGCTCATCTCTGATTTAGTCTCTATTCCCTTATGTTATATAAGAGACTGCATTATACACTTCTGTAGTTTAGTCCCATACTATTTTACTCACTCAATAATCAATTCCTAGTTTCTCTATATGGTATCAAGAGCAGGTCTGGTTCTCCAATTTTTTCTTTCCCTTCTTGCCCTATGCCCTGAGACTTCAGCCCCTCCCCCCCGCCGCCAGCCGCCGCCCCCAACCCTCCCCACTCGCTGCCGCTGCTGCTAGCAGCAAACCCCCCCCCCCTCTTCCACCCGCCGCCTCCCATCCCTCTCCACCCCTCCCTGCCACTGCCGCCCACCCCCCTTCTCTACTTACCGCCGCCCGCCCCTCTCTACCCCTCCCTGCCGCCACCGCACCTGCCCCTATCCACCACTCCCCCTTCCGCCGCTGGGTTGCTCCTCTCCTCCACCTTTCACCACAGCCACCGCCCCGCTCCTCCTTACTGCCCACTTCTTCTCAGTCCCCCCTTGTTTTTTCACACGTACAAACTTTCGGACCGCCATAGCCATCCCACATTGAGAGTCTCCTAACTCTCCAGTTATTTTTCTGCCTGTGCCTCATGTTGGGATATTGATTTCCTCATGATGGTGTAGGTTCCTTTATCGATCTCTATCTGTCTGACACGGGCTCCTTCATGACTGCGTCAGATCCATGCTGCTACTGCTACTACTACCCCATAGTTGGTTTCTTATTTGCTTCCTATTCGTGCTGCGCCACCACCTCATTACAGCTTGCTTCTGCCCATCATGGCATCAGTTGAGCCTCCTCGCTCTCCGTGTCATACCATTGTCAAGCTCGATGGTTCGAACTACCATCTATGGTTGGTGTCCTTTGTCCTCTATGTTAAGGCTCAAGGCCGATACTCACATCTTACCACCGATCCTCCTGCTACCCCTGCTGCTACTGCTGATGAAAAGAGCAAACAGGCTTATGCTCAATGGTCCAAAGATGACTTTGGTGTTATGTCCTGACTTCTCAATAGTACCGAGCCATGCATTAGTCAGTCTCTATTATGTCTTCATGATGCTAAAGCAATGTGGGACCAACTTTCTCATGTCTACTCCCATCCGCAAAATCCTAAACGGGTTTTTTGAAATGTTTAAAAACCTGGCCAAGAAGGAATTCTCTTGAGATGTTTCTATTGAGGATTTCTACAACCAATGCTCTACTCTCTGGAATGAGTATGAAATCTACCATCCGTTGACTGTTGACATAAAAGAGGCTCAGAAGCAGCGCAATCAACTACAACTAGTTCAATTTATGGATGTCCTGCCTGCTTCTTTTTCGGGCATGGTCGATCAAATTTTGTCTAGTGACCCTTTGCCTACTCTTCGTGACTTCCTCAAGAGAGTTCAACGGCTACCATCTGTATCCTCCAGTCTTGTTATTGAGCATCCTGCTTTAGTTTCTTGCTCTGCTGATTCTGGACGTGGCCGCGGTCATGGACGTGTTCGTGGCAGACGTTCACCTCCTATTGGCAGACGAGGCTCCTCTACTGCTCCTGGACAAGGTCAAGCCACTGGACCTTGCTACTACAACTGGTGTGGTCGTGATAATCACACTGAAGATAGGTGCTAGATCAATCACGACAAGCCAGCCTGGGTGAACCAGGCCTCTATAAAAACTACTACTGACGCTGCATCCGTTCCACCAACTGCTCCTCCGACCATTGAATGGCTTCACTCGAAATTCGAGAAGTTCTTCCAAGACATCATGACTCAACTGCCTTCGACATCTACTGTTGGTTCCTCTATAATGCTTGTGTCTCCTTGTGCTGGTAACAATAAGTGGTGCATTGATTCTGGTGCGTCTGTCCATATGGCAGGCGACATCCACTTATTTTCTACTCTGTCTAAAACCTCTAATATTCCATCGATCACGGTTGCAAGTGGCTCGAAGATGCCTGTTCATGGCGTTGGCACAGTTCCTCTATCTCACAAGCTGAATCTTCACTCTATTTTATACATACCATAATTTCCTATTAATTTATTATCTGTCAGTAAAACTGTTAAACAACTTTAGTTCTCCATGAAGTTTGATCCATCTGTTAGTGTTTTGAAGGATTTTCACACAAAGACGATGATTGGTTTGGGCCATGAAGGACCAGATGGACTATACTATTTGGATGGACCGCCTACAGCTTCATCTATCTTGTCTACATCAGTCACAGGACTTCAGTGGCACTTCCGGTTGGGCCATCCGTCTGCTGCTAAATTGAAGCTTTTATTTCTTGCATTATCTGAAAACAATTTCTCTTGTGCATCTTATGTTTTGGGAAAACAAACGAGGTTTGTCTTTCCTACTAAGAAAGAACCTGGTTTTAAAGAAATTTTTGATATTGGTCATGCAGACATATGGGGTCCTTGCTCTGTCTCGAGTCAAACTGGTGTTAAATATTTTTTGACATTTATTGATGATTATTCCCGTGCTACCTGGCTATTTTTGCTCAAAGATTGGAGTACTATTTTGGACAATATCCACATTTTCTTTTTTGAAATACAGACCCAGTTCAATAAAACCATTAAATTTTCCGTACCGATAATGCCCTGGAATTTATGCAGAAATCTGTCACTTCTTTTTGTTCTGATCGTGGCACCATCCATCAAACCACTTGTCCTTATACTCCACAGCAAAACGGTGTTGCTAAACAGAAAAATAGCCACTTATTAGAGGTTGCTCGCACTCTTCTTATCCATTATAAAGTTCCTCATCATTTTTGGCCTGAGGTAGTCACTACGACATGCTATCTTATAAACCACATGCCCTCTTCTATTTTACAAAATAGGACACCGTACTCCATTTTGTTTCCTGATGCACCTCTTTTCTCTGTTCCTCCTCGCATTTTTGGGTGTACTTGCTTTGTTAAACAATTATGCCCAGGAATGACAAAACTTGACCCTCGATCCACTAAATGCATTTTCTTGGGTTATTTGAGAACTCAAAAAGGTTATCGTGCTTTGATCCGATACCTAAACAGTGGTTTGTCAGTGCAGATGTGATCTTTTTTGAGCATATGTCCTACTATTTTGATGATGGAGCAAGACTATCCCATGATATGTTGGCACTGACACCTCTACCGGATATTGTTGAAGACTTGTCTTCTTCTAACCAGCCTAAAGAGTGTTCGTTGCAAGTGTACAAATGCCAACCGAAGACAAGCACCCCTTTCATGGCCCCTCCCCAACCAATTCCTCCGTCTGCGGCTGATCAGATAAACACTGAGGTAACTTCTGATTTACACCTTCCTATCAGTCTGTGCAAAGGTGTTCACTCCTGTACTAAACTTCCCATCAGTCATTACTACACTTCTGCCAATCTACATAACAACTTTTCTTGCTTTACTTCTGCAATTTCTATTGTCACCATTCCAAAAAATGCTACAGAGGCTCTTGTTATTCCTACATGGAAACAGGCAATGGATCAGGAAATGTAGGCACTCTATGATCGCAAGACATGGGAACTTGTGGATCGCCCTTCTTCTTGCCCTACTGTGGGCTGTCACTGGGTCTTTATCATTAAATGTCAACCTGATGGGACTACTGAATGCCTGAAAGCCCGTCTTGTTGCAAAAAGCTACACACAAACATATGGTGTCGATTATTTTGAAACTTTCTCTCATGTTGCACGATTAAACTCTATTAGAATTCTGATTTCTATTGTTGTTAATAAAGATTGGTCTCTCTTTCAACTAAATGTTAAAAATGCATTCCTTTATGGAGATCTACAGGAAGAAGTATACATAGAGCAACCACTTGAGTTTATTACTCAGGGGAAGTCTGCCTTCAAAGTATGTAAGCTGAAAAATTCTATCTATGGTCTCAAATAGAGCCCGCAAGCTTGGTTTGACAAGCTCAGTCAGATATTAGTCACCTTTGGCTTTCGTCACTCTCATTCTGATCATTCAGTCTTTTATCTGCAAAACAGTAGTTGGACTTGTCATTCTTATTATTTATGTTTATGATATTATCTTATCTGGCAGTGAAACTGTGGGTATACAGGAAACTAAAACCTATTTAGAAAAAACACTCTGTCACTAAAGATCTCAGAAAGTTGAGGTATTTGTTAGGCATTTAGGTTTCCAGATCATCTGCAGGACTGTGTCTTTCTCATAGAAAATATGTACTTGATCTCTTGCAGGAAACTGGCATGTTGGGCTGCAAACTAGTGTTACCAGCCAACACTCCATTTGACCCAAACATGGACTGGGATGATGCAAATTCTCCTCCCTATGTTGATCATCACCAGTTCAGAAGGCTGGTAGGCAAGCTTATCTATATGACTCTCACATGAGATAACCTCATTGCTATTGTCAGATTCATTAGCCGGTATCTTGATAAACCCCGACAATGTCATTGGGATGCTATATGTCATATTCTGCAATATCTTAAAAGTTCTCCAGGAAAAGGCTTGATGTATAAGAAGCATGGCCACTGCAACCTATCTGGCTTCTCAGACTCTGACTATGAAGGAAGTTGTTCTGATCGTAAGTCAACATCAGGATACTATACATTTGTTGGTGGAAACCTTGTCACCCGGCGAAGCAAAAAGCAGACTGTTGTTGCCAGATCCAGTGCAAAGGCAGAATATCGAGTGATGGATCATACTGCATGTGAACTTCTATGGGTTCAGATTCTCCTCCAAGAGTTTGATATATCCTATTCCATCCCTATACCAATGTTTTGTAACATTAATGCCTCTATTTTTATTGCGAGCAACCCCACTTTTCATGAGAGAACAAAACATATTGAGGTCGACTGTCACTTTGTTTGAGAGGAAGTCCTTTCTGGCCAGATTTGCACTCCATATCTCAGCACTAAAAAGTAAGTTGCAGACATCTTCACCAAGATACTTCCTAAAGCTTGTTTTCTGACTCTAGTTAACAAGCTGGGCATGTTCAACATCTACACTCCATCTTGAGGAGGAGTATAGAGACATGTTGTGTTATGTTGTATTTTGTTGAATGTCGTGTGCATAGCATGTGCCTCACTTATGCTTTCACTTCTATAGTTTAGTCCCATACTGCTCATCTCCGATTTAGTCTCTATTCCCTTCTGTTATATAAGAGACTCCGATTTAGTCTCTATTCCCTTATGTTATATAAGAGACTACATTGTACACTATTTTACTCACTCAATAAGCAATTCCCAATTTCTCTATAAATATCATTTGGATGGACTCAAATCCTTTCATGTAGGAGAGTCTTTGATGGACTTTGAATTTGGATAGACCCACCCCTCATGTGTGCATCCCTTTCCATGTGCATGGAGCATAGTCTCTTTTCCACCAGCTACTCATTCATTTCATATTTCATGTGTGGGGGGATAGAGGAGAGACAGTATGAAAAGAAAGAGAGAGTGTTATATGTATTAGTCTGGGATACTCTGATATTCATGGAGCTTCTTATTTTCAACAGATCCATCTTTTGGTAATGTCTTTGTGGTACTTTATTCCCACTAATCATCATACTACTAGTGCATCATTGGTGT
This sequence comes from Alisma plantago-aquatica, assembly GCA_963693085.1. Taxonomy (NCBI): domain Eukaryota; kingdom Viridiplantae; phylum Streptophyta; class Magnoliopsida; order Alismatales; family Alismataceae; genus Alisma; species Alisma plantago-aquatica. The sequence goes on from OY856411.1 coordinate 990,520,486, forward strand.
ATCTCTTTTCTAATGATGCTACTTTTTTGTGCTTCCAGTGCATCATTGGTGTATCTCTTTCCCAATGACAATGTGTCTCTTTGTGTTAGTGCCAAAATATGCACTTAGGTTGGCTATCCACACTTCACTTATTCCAATTGGCTACCACTTTCATGCTAGTTTGTGGATCTCAGTTATATCATTAACATATGTCATGATAGAACTTATTGCTCTTATTCTAACCTCTTGTTCCCTTTGGTGCTAGTCTTTGACGATCCTGTTGCACATCATACAATGAATGGTTACTTTTCAAAATCTCGTCGATTGCAAGCCAACAATACTATACCTGCAAGGTTGATGATTCTTCTAGATCTTATTTTCACCGAGTTATTTAGTTCATGTCTTCTCAAAGTTGCCTCTGTCATTTCTCAAGTTCCAAGATGAATCTTCTAGTGATCTACTTGATTTCCTTGATGATATCTTTCATATATGTCAAGCAGTAGAGAGTCACACTCTAGATAGATCCAGTTTGACAAGTCTAATTGGACTTCCTTGTGGTATCTTTCATTCCTGCCAAGCCCTCGAGATTCATACTCCAAATGGATCCAGTTTTATTCATCATCACCTCATCATATCTATGTTTGAAGATACATCTACTACTACATCATTGGATGTGTTGATTGCGCTTATTCCAATTACAAATTCCTTTCCAATGTAGATGACGTGGTCATGGTGTTTTGATTGTATGGTCCATATTAATGGTGATGTTCTTCATTCCATATGCGCTTCAGAAGATCTTCTACAAATCTCAAGTATTTCTTGCTTGCAAAACATAACTTCAAAGGAGGAGTCATCCAATCTTTTTTGAAGAGTCATGTTTAAGGAGGAGTAAGAAATTTGTATGAGGAGTGACACTTTTTATTTGTTGTATCATCTAATTGAGTCTTGTAAGTCCAAACAGGATGCGTTGGATGGCTATAATAGAAAGTTTTTTTAAGACTAGTTGGCATGTTACTAAAAATAATGCCAGCCTTGTTGTGCTTCATTTTTTTAGGACTAGGAGACCTCTCAGAGAAGAAAACCACACATTCATCACCTTGATTCCTAAGTCAAATGATACTTAATACTTGAAGAACTAGAAACATATTTTCCTCTACAATGTGATGTCCAGGATCATTATTAAGATTATGAGTAATATTCTAGAATGTGATCCCTTTTATCATTAGAAATAATCAGTTCATCTTTGTGAAAGGTAGAAGTATATGGGATGCTATTTTATTTTCTAATGAGCTCATTCATAATTTCAAATGGAAAGATGGGAAGAAAAAGATGTGTATTATGATAGAAATATCTAAGTCTTATGATTTTGTCTCTCGAGAGGCTCTATTATGCATTACAAGCTTATGGAGTTACATCATTGTTCTAGTGTTTAATTGAGAGAGATCTTCTCTACTACCACCAATGAAATCTTGATAAATGGAGAGCCTTCTAATTCTTTCAAGCCTAGCAATGGGGTCAAACAATGGGACCCCCTACTCCTTATATGTTAGTTATTGTGATGAAAACTTTTACTCAACTCATTAACAAGTTTGTTTCTAATTGATACATTAATCATATTAAGAATTCTTGTGATATGGAGGTGTCTCACCTCCTTTTTTATATTGATCTGATGTGTTTCTTGAATTTAAGTATTTCCGGAGTGAACAAGGAGTATTTTAACTTTGATTCCAATGTTGATAAAACCAATCAATTTCTAGAAGAAGATTTTCTAAATTGTCTAAGTCCTGTTGTTTCACCGCCACACAAGATAATACTAAAAAGAAAATTTCCAATCATATTACCTCAAAATATTTATCCTTTGTTGGTGTTTGTAATGGCATAGAATTTTTATGTATAAAGTTAAACAAAAATATCATTGATGTCGTGGTGGATAGAAAATGACAAAGAGAAATCATCCCAAGAATTCTATTTATGCCAAACAAATCATGAGAAACTACGATTTGCATATATATATTACAATTCCGTGTGCGCTTATGTTTTGTAATGACTATAAACAAAGCACAAGGACAAACTATGGATAAAGTTGGATTATATTTACCTTAGGATGCTTGTTCTCATGGTAAACTATATGTGGCTTTATCTAGAAGGAAATCACCAATAGATATTAAAGTTCTCATCAACACAACTTCTATGGACAATAATAATAGTACCACATCTACAAGAAATATTGTCTACACTAAAACATTATCTGCCATTGGAGTAATGTAGGTAAAATACACACACCTACCATAGATACATTTCAATTTACTATCATCTTATCTGTCAATAACATTATATATTATTTTGTAACTTTATAATGGACCGGAGGGCGGTTGATATCTCAAGTGGTGTGGCTCGATAACACCTCAATGAAAGGTCTCAGTTTCAACTCTTAGCATCGGTCGTGGTGCAACAGTGGGTGACATTCGATTGGATGCGCCGTGGTGTCCCCCCTAATGACATGGCTGGTACTGGGCTAATTACGGTTAAGTTTGCTTCCTTGTACTTACCTCCTCTCCTATATATAGGAGGGGAGTTTTCCATCTATCAATAAGAAACATCTCATTAGCCTCTCATCTTATTTCTCACTATACAAACAGATGTCTAATATACTTTTCTCCATGAAGAACTATATGATACTATTTGTATAACACCTCCACCTAGACCACCGGTTCCTACTTCCTATATTTGTGGTCTTTCTAAAGCTCTTTATGGACTCAAGCAGCCTCCTAGGGCTTGGTTTGAGTGCTTTTGACAAGTTATTACATCTGTTGGATGTACTCAGAGTTCATATGACTACCCAATGTTTATGTGCAATACTCCTAGAGGACAAGTCATACTTTTGTTGTATGTAGACAACATGATTATTACAAGGAATGATATTGTAGGGATCACTAACCTTCAAAAGTATCTTGCATGACATTTTCAGATGTAGGATCTAGGGCTTCTTCACTACTTCTAGGTTTGTAGATTGCTCAAGGTGATAGGGGACTCCAAGTTTCTACACAAAAGTATGCCGCATATATCATGGAATGTGCTAAAATCTCTGCTTTATGACCTACGTACATGACATTGAACCTTCATGTGAAGATTTATCAAATAGGCTGAGAAATATTAACCGATCCTACAAGATATCATTAGTTAGTGGGACAACTTCTATATCTCTGTATAACTAGGCCTGGCATACAATATGATGTGAGCATTCTATCTCAATTCTTATCTGCACTCAGAGTCTACATTATGTTGTAGTTCTCTACATCATATGATATGTGTAGGGGACAAGTTTTAAGTCCTCACTTATAAGTTCTTATGGCTCTCGAGCCTATATTGATGTTGATTGGGCCGGATATCCATCTACAAGATGCTCCACCATTAGGCATTGTCTTCTACTTGGAGATTTCTTACTATCTTGGAGGAGTTACAAGCAAGATGTTATATCCCTCTCCTCTATCGAGGCTGAACACCAAGCAATTCGAGACACTACACAATAGATAATACATATCAGATGGCTCTTAGGCGATTTTGAAATCATAATTTCTGAGGTTATACCGATGTATTGTGATAATAAGAGTGCTTTTAGAAAGGCTAATGATCTCAGATTTCATGACTAGGCTGAATATATTGAGATTGATTGTCATTTTTTTTTAGAGAAGCACTTGGTAGGTTTTATCACTTTACCTTACACTAATCTTGTTGATCAGCTAGCAGATCTTTTCATAAAAAATCTTATGGCTTTTAGTAGTTTCAAAAAGTTCACAAACTCCACGTTTTTGACCCACCTTGAGTTTGGAGGGGGGAGGCTGTAAAATCAACAACTTCATATGTATCTCTCTTTTATTGTACCTGCATTATTCAATACCTTACATTATTACCACACGTTCACTATATCTCCTACTTTTTGAAGGAGTATTGTTAATAGAATTGACATGGGTTTTACATTGTAATAATCTAATAAGAGGAGAAAACAAAATACCAAATATTTATCAGCCATCAAGTTAAACATGTGTACATTGCCTATGTATAGGTTTTTGTAACAAATCAAAAGGAAGCGGCAACTAAGGTGGGACTAAGGCACAAGGCTTAACAAAAACATATATACAAGTAATAATGCCTATACATCGAAATAGCATACATTCATCCTAAATAGGTTCTCAGAGAAAGCTATGTTCTTGAAGGTCCAACATGAGCAAAGGCTAGGGTGTGAGCACTCCGCTAATAGTAACAGGTTATTCCAACAGCAGGTTTTTTCCTTCTACATATGGAAAGAAAGAGGTGGTGACCTAGATACCTTATTCATTTGTGATGAGGAGACTGATGTATGTTTCTTTTTAATGTTGTCCGCAAAATCAGATGTAGTAATTGCATGTAACGTAGTGAATAATGATTGAGTTTCTCTATAATCCTACTAAAGTCCCAAGAGGCACGGTGTAACGACCCCGCCTCCCAGTATCCCCCAATTAAGGGAGACCAAGAGGTCCGAGCCGTTATCCCCATTTCCAGATCAAAGGTTCGACAAATAATCAGTAATAATTATCAAATTCTACCAACTAAATTGAAAGGTTGTAATAAAGTAAAACTTTGCATACCTTATCTCTTTTCCACTGGTATTGTTACATCTGAGTGTTGGCCAAACTTATCTCTTTTCCAACTGAAGGTTAACCTAACGACCTCTTCTAGCCTCCATTTAAACTAGGCAGCTGTATCTCATCCAAAGCATCCATTACCACTTCACATCCTTAGGTGTTAGGTAAATTTGAGGACATACACCTCCACTTATTATATCAGCTCTAAGTCTATCTTCATCAAGAAAACTCTGAGCTTATTCTCTTGGTTTTTCAAACTCAACCTTGTATAACTCATAGCTCATGATAAAACATCCTCATAAGATGACTACCTTGTTTCTCTTAATGTTTGTAAACCATCCATGTATCATTCACTTTACCAGGGTATGTTATCATCCCTGGCCTCATACCTCATGGCAACGTTCCAACTCACATCACCTTTTATCCTTAGGTTATGGCATGCGTATTGTCCTATCTCTCACTCCCATAATAAGAGGAAATAAGCATTTGGCTACAGTCCAAATACAGAGTTCTTCCTGTTCCTAGAGTAGAGATGGTACATCCCACCTTGCCAGTACTCCTTTAAATCTAAGTTGTAACGTGCAGCTTATGCCTCAACATCACAAATTAAGGGAGACCAAATATAACAACCCCGCCTCCCAGTAACCCCCAATTAAGGGAGACCAAGAGGTCAGAGTCGTTATCCCCATTTCCGGATCAAAGGTTCGACAAATAATCAATAATAATTATCAAATTCTACCAACTAAACTGAAAGGCTGTAATAAAGTAAAACTTTGCATACCTTTTTTTTTAAACTGAGGGTAACTACTTCTATCCATAACTGGAGTCTATTCTAACTAATCCTCCTTTGTACTTTAATTCTCATTTAAATCCACATATGCCACTTTACTGTTTGTTCTTTTGGCTTGTAACTAAAACGCCGACAAACAAAACGTCGATCATCATAAAGATGGTATGTGGGGGAAACAATAATCATGCAATTAACTTGTAACAACATATTGCAGTCAAATACGATTTAACACACAACTTTATGTTTTCAACATAACTGCTCAATCCTTACATACCCTAACCTCTACGTTGTCCCAGTAGTGGACCTGGATGCTACCTTCCTCATGGTAGATCCCCATTAAACCCCACATGATCCTACCTAACAGGTAGATCAATATCTAGGGTTGAGTCGCATGGCACTACCCATAGGTATCCCAATCCCTAACTCATGGTGTGCTAAAGAGTCGCATGGCACTACCCATAAGTAGCCCAATCCCTAACTCTTAATAACCTGATGGTCCCGCTGAACAAGTAGACCCTTTACCAGGTTACCCTTTTCATCATCAACAAAGCCACAGAGGACCAGGATCTGAGCCAGTCATGTACACATAGTTATGGTGATAGTCATAGTCACTTTATAGTTGCATGAAATAAAAGTCATCCAAGCAGTTATTTTCTGGTAACCGATAAAACAATCGGGAATCGTCATGAAACTAAAGTGATTAACCATAAGCGTAACCACATACCTGTCAGGCTGATTTGAGACAAAATAATCCAATCAATCAAGAGTTCCAAATAATCAAGCAAGCACATAACGAAGTCCTGAAACAATCATACAATTGTCCTTTTATTACTCATGTCATCAAGATCTATTAAACCTAGCTTGCTTCCTAGGGTTTCTAGTCCACTTTTAGGGTTTCCATTGCAATTAGGGTTTCCCTTCATCTTTCACTATTTTAAACCCTAATTTAATACAATTACTCACAAACCCTAATTATCTCATCTATTCATTATGAAAGATACTAAGGTTATCTTTTAACAACATATAACCCTGATATCAGAAAAAAAAACATAATAAACCATCAATTAAGTCCATTAAGCCTCTTTTACATTAAAGCTTCCATTTTTATCCCTTTAATTCATGACAAGATCATTATGCTCATTTATCATCAATTCATAGTTCATTATGATCTAATTCACATATGCACTCTATTTGTCATTAATTCTACCTTTATCCATTAGAAAACCCAAATTACTACATTAAGGGTATTTATCCACAATTAGGAACTTTATACTTGAAATAGCTTGGAATTATCATAACTCAACTTTATTCACGATTTTGAATAATTAAAACCATTATGAGTCACTTTTACTAATATTAGGGTTTCAAGGCCCATTAAATCATATTTATACACATGAAACTCTAAATTAAACTCATTATGTGCAAAGTTCATCCTTTTTGTTCTTAATGTACCTTTTTGCCATTAACAAGTTAATATCAACTTTAATCATCCATCAAACCCTACTAAATGCATTAATCATCTCTAAATAGGATTTCTTAATCTTTAATTCATTAAAGTTGATAAATTACACTACTTTTTGAATTGCAAGAGGAATTAACCTCTAAAACCATTTTTAATGAATTCCTCTCATTTATTCTCTTTTATTGCTTTTTCTCTTTCTTTTTACTTCATTGGGACTCCTTGGATCCCAAGAAACACTAATATTTCGAAATTCCTTTTTAAGGATACTTATTACCCTTCTAGATGCATTTATTTCTATTTTTTTCTCATTATCTTGTTTATTTCTTATCAAAATATCTCTTTTTGATGATTTCTCTTTATCTTTCTTTTTATTTTCCTCATTGGTATTCCTTTTAATATTATTAATCCTTTGGATACGAAAATCCACCAAGTATTACTTAATTATTCCTCCTTCCACTTATTTTCCACATTTTATCATTGTTCTCAATTTCTTTCTTAATAAAGAAATATTTAATTGGTCTTTTCTTTTCTTGTTGTATTATCTTTGCAACTTTGGACTCACAAAATCCAACTTTGGATTATATTCTTTTGCTTTCTAGAGGTTTCTACATCTTTCTTTTCTCCATTTCATATTAATAATGGAATTCCTTATGTCTTTTCCTTATTATTGGGCCCAATAGCCAATAAAGCCCACAAAACAATCATCAAGGCTATTGTAAACGAAATCCATTTATTCAAAACAAATTATATCTTTATTTGTGCCAATATCTTTAATATGAGAAATTACATTTCTCACCAAATGAACCCAAAAGTTGGGGTTGTAACATCCTTCCCCTCTTATAGGAATTTTGTCCTCAAAATTCCATTAAGCAATCAAACAATTTAGGATAAAACTTTTCAATGTCCATCATTGGCCCCTATGTGGCTTTACCTTATCCATGGCACTTCCAAAGAACCTTTATCATCACATAATCTTTTCTCTGAGTTCTTTCACCTTGACATCTATAAACCTCACAGGTGACTCAGGTCATTTCAGCCTCCCTTGGGGCTCACTAGGTTCATTGATCCGCACATGGCCCGGGTACCTCACATAGTGCTCTAAATTGGACACATGGAATTCATCACACATTATTTTATCCTAAGGTGTAAGGGCAAACTTAACCTTCTCCACCAAACCATCTCAAAAGGACCCATGTATTGGGGATTCAGCTCTCTAGCTATAACTTAGAGGGGTAGGATTTTCATGTCACATATTTCCCTCATAGTGAACTGCATGTCAGTCTACTTTGCATCAGCTTGTGACTCATGTCATCCCTGGGCTCCTTTCAGCCATTGCTCGATCAAAGCGACTTCATCTGCACGCACTGTGGTCCTTTTCTGACCTTTGCGAGGTCCATTCACCAACATCATCTTAATGAAGTGGTGCCCGACACAACCTCCCTTTCAGAGCTCCTTTACATCCTGACACTGGCTATGGTGGTTATCATCACATCTTACAAAGGACAAGAACTGTCTCTATGTATCACCCTGAACGAGTACACATGCTCTCATCAGACCATCTAGTCTGGATCGCACTAACCATTAGTTAGGGGTGATAAACTATACTAACATCGAGTTCTTCATGTATCTACTTCTACCTTATGGAAGTGTGTCTTTAGGTTATACTCAAGAACTTTTGAACTTGCATCATGGTGTAGTTGAACCATCTCTCTTATGTGTAGTTCACCAGATCTGTCCCTTGACAGTACTCTTTCTTTCTCATGTCATCTAAGTAAGGCAATTTACCATAACCCATATTGCATCTTAACCTTCCTTGGTCTAGGGGAGACTTACAACATCCCTAGTGATGAACTCCCATTCTCTCTCAGGGACTCTTTATCCTCTATGTCAATACACTAGGTTACTTGTGTTCGTCCTTCACCTCTTGGCTTGCATGGCAACACACCACATGCAACTTTATCTTAGGCATCCAAAGTACTACTGTCACTTATTATCTTGGTAGTACCACGGTATATGGTGATCTTAAATCATGATCTCCCGTATTGTCATGATTCCTTAAGATCGATTCCTCAGAAACCCTAAACCACTCTAGTCGGGGTTTCATCTCCTTTTTTCCAAAGATGTGCATCTGAGGTTCTACAACCATCCTTTTATTGCATCAAGGCCTAGGTTGGCTAACCAAACAACCATCAACTTGATCAACCAGTATTATTACATCTGAGTGTTGACCAAACTTATCTCTTTTCCAACTGAAGGTTAACCTAACAACCTCTTCTAGCCTCCATTTAAACTAGGCAGTTGTATCTCATCCAGAGCATCCATTACCACTTCACATCCTTAGGTGTTAGGTAAAGTTGAGGACATACACCTCCACTTATTATCTCAGCTCTAAGTCTATCTTCATCAAGAAAACTCTGAGCTTATTCTCTTGGTTTTTCGAACTCAACCTTGTATAACTCATAGCTCATGATAAAACATCCTCATAAGATTATTACCTTGTTTCTCTTAATGTTTGTAAACCATCCATGTATCATTCACTCCACCAGGGTATGTTATCATCCCTGCCCTCATACCTCATGGCAACGTTCCAACTCACATCACCTTTTATCCTTGGGGTATGGCATGCATATTGTCCTATCTCTCACTCCCATAATAAGAAGAAATAAGAATTTGGTTGCAGTCCAAATACAGAGTTCTTCCTATTCCAAGAGTAGAGATGGTACATCCCACCTTGCCAGTACTCCTTTAAATCTAAGTTGAAACGTGCAACTTATGCCTCTACATCACAAATTAAGGGAGACCAAATATAACGACCCCGCCTCCCAGTAACCCCCAATTAAGGGAGACCAAGAGGTCAGAGCCATTATCCCCATTTTCAGATCAAAGGTTTGAAAAATAATCAATAATAATTATCAAATTCTACCAACTAAACTGAAAGGCAGTAATAAAGTAAAACTTTGCATACCTTTTTTTTCTTTTCAAACTGAGGGTAACTACTTCTATCCATAACTGGAGTCTATTCTAACTAATCCTCCTTTGTACTTTAATTATCATTTAAATCCACATATGCCACTTTACTGTTTGTTCTTTTCACTTGTACCTAAAATGCCGACAAACAAAACGTCAGTCAGCATAAAGCTAGTATGTGGGGGAAACAATAATCACGCAATTAACTTGTAACAACATATTGCAGTCAAATATGATTTAACAAACAACTTTACGTTTTCAACATAACTGCTCAATCCTTACATACCCTAACCTCTGCGCTGTCCCTACAGTGGACCTGGATGCTACCTTCCTCATGGTAGATCCCCATTAAACCCCGCATGATCCTACCTAATAGGTAGATCAATATCTAGGGTTGAGTCGCATGGCACTACCCATAGGTAGCCCAATCCCTAACTCATGGTGTGCTAAAGAGTCGCATGGAACTACCCATAAGTAGCCCAATTCCTAACTCTTAATAACCTGATGGTCCCACTCAACAAGTAGACCCTTTACCAGGTTACCCTTTTCATCATCAGCAATGCCACAGAGGAGGACCAGGATCTGAGCCAGTCATGTACACATACTTATGGTGATAGTCATAGTCACTTTATAATTGCATGAAATAAAAGTCATCCAAGAAGTTATTTTCAGGCAACCGATAAAACAATCGGGAATCGTCGTGAAACTAAAGCGATTAACCATAAGCGTAACCACATACCTGTCAGGCTGATTTGAGATAGAATAATTCTATTAATTAAGAGTTCCAAATAAGCAAGCAAGCACATAACGAGATCCTAATACAATCATACAATTGTCCTTTTATTACTCATGTCATCAAGATCTATTAAACCTAGCTTGCTTCCTAGGGTTTCTAGTCCACTTTTAGGGTTTCCATTGCAATTAGGGTTTCCCTTCATCTTTCACTATTTTAAACCCTAATTTAATACAATTACTCACAAACCCTAATTATCTCATCTATTCATTATGAAAGATACTAAGGTTATATTTTAACAACATATAACCCTAATATCAGGAAAAAAAACATAATTAACCATCAATTAAGTCCATTAAGCCTCTTTTACATTAAAGCTTCCATTTTTATCCTTTTAATTCATGACAAGATCATTATGCTCATTTATCATCAATTCATAGTTCATTATGATCTAATTCACATATGCACTCTATTTGTCATTAATTCTACCTTTATCCATTAGAACACCATAATTACTACATTAAGGGTATTTATCCACAATTAGGAACTTTTATACTTGAAATGGCTTGGAATTATCATATCTCAACTTTATTCATGATTTTGAATAATTAAAACCATTATGAGTCACTTTTACTAATATTAGGGTTTCAAGGCCCATTAAAGCATATTTATGCACATGAAACTCTAAATTAAATTCATTATGTGCAATGTTCATCCTTTTTGTTCTTAATGTACCTTTTTGCCATTAAGAGGTTGATATCAACTTTAATCATCCATTAAACCCTACTAAATGCATTAATCATCTCTAAATAGGGTTTCTTAATCTTTAATTCATTAAAGTTGATAAATTACACTACTTTTCAAATTGCAAGAGGAATTAACCTCTAAAACCATTTTTAATGAATTCCTCTCATTTATTCTCTTTTATTGCTTTTTCTCTTTCTTTTTCCTTCATTGGGACTCCTTGAATCCCAAGAAACACTAATATTTCGAAATTCTTTTTTAAGGATACTTATTATCCTTTTAGATGCATTTATTTCTATTATTCTCTCATTATCTTGTTTATTTCTTATCAAAATATCTCTTTTTGAGGATTTCTCTTTATCTTTCTTTTTATTTTCCTCATTGGTACTCCTTTTAATATTAGTAATCCTTTGGATACGAAAATCCACCAAGGATAACTTAATTATGCCTCCTTCCACTTATTTTCCACATTTTATCATTGTTCTCAATTTCTTTCTTAATAAAGAAATATTAAATTGGTCTTTTCTTTTCTTGTTGTATTATCTTTGCAACTTTGGACTCCTTGGGACCCAAGGAACCCAAGAGGCACAAAATCCAACTTTGTATTATATTCCTTTTGTCTTTTCCTTATTATTGGGCCCAATAGCCAATAAAGCCCACAAAACAATCATCAAGGCTATTGTAAATGAAATCCATTTATTCAAAACAAATTATATCTTTATTTGTGCCAATATCTTTAATATGAGAAATTACATTTATCACCAAATGAACCCAAAAGTTGGGGTTGTAACACACAGAGTTGATCCTTGCCACTTGAAAGGCACATCATGTGCACTTGACGCGGTAATTCCAAGGCATTCTTATAAGTCTTTGCTGATGCAGACATGGTCGATGAGGTTGATCAAGGCAACTCAACTTCCGGGTACATCTTTGTATTTGCAAAGGAGCTTCCACATGGTCGTCACAGTTGTTGAATTTCAGAGGTCGAGTGCACTTCAGTGGTGGAAGTGTGAAAGTATAAAATTTGCATATAATATTTCAAGGATGCTATTTGTGAATCAGGATGATCAATTGTGCACGGTGACAATCAGACTGCTATCAGAAGCATAATGTGTCATGCACAGTTAATTGATTTTGACATGAGTTAGTACTAGCCTCTATGATGTAATTGACAAGTTGACTTTGACGAAGATTCACATATATCATAATGTTAATAGGGATGTCAAAGATGGTGACTTGCTGAATTCTTGAGCTAGGTGGAGAACTCAACAACATCTGCTTCTGACGATGATTGTGAAAAAACATCTTCTTTCTGGGATCGTGGGGCCGTTAGGATCACTATTATTCAAGACCATATTAGAGTTCACATTCATTGGGATTTGGTTGTGGAGATTTAGTTTCAGAGTGTTAGAGAGTCTATATTAGCCTATTTTGTTAATAGGTTAATTAGTTAATGGGCTTTTGTATTTCAACCCGTTTAGATTGCTTGCATCCTAAGTCTCAGGGCGTCTCCCCTCTCCTATATAAAGGAGAGGGTGTCCAGTCTTGTATTCATCCCATTGTGCTCAATTTAATACAATATTCTCAACATGGTATCACAGCGTGTTCGCTCCTGAGGGAACCCTAACCGCATCCGCTTCCCTCCTCTCCTAGCCATCGAGCAACAACAACCCTAGATGTAGCCGCTGCCTCTCTCCGAGAGAGCGCAACTGTGGGAGAACCCACATGCGGGCGGCCACCTCCGCCATTGCCATGGCTTAGGCCGCCTGCCCGCCGGGCATATCCCAACCTCCATGACTTCTCATCCTCCTTAAGATCTGATTTTATTTCCGTACGTCGATGCTATCTGGCTATCTCCAATCTATCTATCATCTCCCGACGCTATTAGCCACCATCAAGCCGTCGTCGGCAGCAGTAGTCAACGTCACCATCAGTCAGGCGCCACATCACGCCGTCGCCGTATCCTCATGCATCTGGTGCAAGCGTCGCGGTCAGCAGCAGAGCCGCTATTCCCAACAAAAATATTGTTATCGCCGTTGGCCGCAACCATCAGCGGTGTCGCAGCCGCCGTTGGATAGTACACTATTGTGGCCAACCACAGAAGTAGGAGCAACCATCGCCGCCATCGCGCCCCAGGATCATCTTCCATCACCACTGATGCCATCATCTATCCAACCTTTGCCATCTCTTATAGAGAAGCTTTGCACTTGGCTTCCCCTGTAGCCTCATGGTCTGCAACATCTCTAGAGCCGTGCAAGAGCCAGTATCATCTCCTACGCTCTGGCCAAGTCCTACGGTAGCCGGTCATCACCTAGTCGCCATTGAAATTTTGCGACAACATCAAACAAACGTCGTCACCATCATCCAGGGTCCATCTTGTTGCTGCTCCACCCTATGTCCTACTATTGCTGCCCATGTTCGTTGCCATCAAGCACCGCCGCAGACACTGTTGCAAGCCACCACTACTTGGCAACCATCAACTCGTGTTGTTGTTGTTCATCGCCATGTCCTGCTACCCGCCACTCTTCACCGCTACCAAACAACCCTTTTTATTGCCCCCAACTTCTCTATCTCTATCGATATTCTGATCCTTAATCGGTCCTATTTTTTGCTAATCGGATCCAATTTGAAGCCTAATCAAAATGTTCACAGGGTCTCCGCCCCTACACCCCCGGATTTGTTGCCCTAACGGGCCAAACAAATCCCTTTTAGGGTCGAGAATAGATCCATTTAATTTTCTACCCGGATCTTACATTGACCCATTTAGCATATTCTCTCCGGTTATCGGTTTCATTCTCCACATGTTAGACATCTCCATATCAGAAATTTCTTTTAAATCCACCAATTCCTTTTCCACCCACCCATATCATGTGTGTATCCCTTTCCACAGTGTGGGGGGTCATATATCCATTTCTCCACACTAAACACTCACTCTCCTCGTATTTGGTGTGCGGGGGGTGGGGGATAGAGAGGAGAGGAAGAGATGAGAAGAGAGAGAGAGTGAGAGAATATGTATGAGAAGAGAGAGTGTGAGAGAATATGTATGAGAGAGAGAGTATGAGAAGAGATGATTTATGTATTCAGGCTATATATGTTCCCGACTATTATCTTCATGGAGCTTTGCATTGTTCAGCACGTCCGTTCTCTACTTCCAGACAACAATGAAGGATCTTCATTCAACATCAACACCGAGCTATCCACGTTATGTACGTCAGGTGTTGATGATGTACTTCAACTGCATTCACATGAGACAGATGGGTGCTTCTTCAGATTTTCAGAAGCTCAGCAAGCCTTCCAATCTACTTTTGCAAGGTTGATTCATCCAGTTTATCTTCACCGAGCTGCTTCATCATTTCTTCTCCGAGCCGCATCTGCTATTTCGACATCACCTGTTGCCGATCTATGTGGGACTTTTCTTGATGGATGATATTTCCTTTCCTGTCAAGCCCCAAGTTCACGCTACAGAGTTTTATGGTACCTGCATCGTATCATCAGCACATCGTCCGTTCGTGTTCGTGCCACGTTATGCACGTCTTCTCAGACAATTCAAAGATTCCACTATTTCTACATCAACATTGGGCATCCGCGTACGTGCCGCGTTAAGTACGTAATTCAATGAAGATGACATAGTGATGGTGTTGAGGATCGTCTGCTCCAAGTGGTGAATTACTGTTGTAGTATCAGGTTCCATTCTTCAGATGCTCTTCATTCCAGATGCACTCCAAAGACCTTTTTCAAAGCTCGAGGATCTCTAGCCTTCAAAATACAATTTCAAAGAAGAGAGACATTGTCACCACATGGTTCAGGTTGGGTATTAATTAAGGGGGAGTATCAATTTTTGTATGAGGAGTGATATTTATCTTTTATCTTTCATTTATCTTTTCTTTTATCGTTTTATCGAGTCTTGTAACCTCCAAGCTTTGGACGTGTTTCACCCATGCTCCAGCTTGAGGGGGAGTGTTAGAGAATCTATATTAGCCTATTTAGTTAATAGGTTAATTAGTTAGTCGGTTTTTGTATTTCATCCCGTTTAGATTACTTGCATCCTAAGTCTTAGGGCGTTTTCCCTCTCCTATATAAATGAGAGGGTGTCTAGTCTTGTATTCATCCCATTGCGCTCAATTCAATACAATATTCTCAACACAGAGTAATAACATTTACTGATTGCTTGGGGTTCCAACTAATTCATGGCTACTTGACTTATGAAAGGAGCCAAAGAGGACCATTAAAATGATGTACCTACCGTTTGAGTGTTGTTCGTACCTTTTGATTGAGAGGGATGCAAGGAATCATGTTGGGCGAAAGACTATTGCATAGGCCACAAATTCTGAATAATATATGATTGTGGTATTGTTCTAGGAAGTGTTGCTATTGTGGGCAGTGCTATAGGCCCATGTGTCCTTGTTCACTATGAAACTACTGTGATACTTGAACGAGCATGCCAGTTCTTGTGTATGTACTGCAACGGTTCACAGGTGGGTGGATCAGAAGAAGGTTGCCTTGTGCAAGCAAATCGGTGATCTTTGATAGATCTGCGGAAGCATAGGCTAGTGTGGATCTTTATATAGCTACGGCCATCTAATGAAATGTGGTCGCATCGCATGTGAGACAAGGAACAGCCAACATCCTCATGCACTCTTGCTTGGCAGAAGCTGTGCAAGACCTCCTTATGAGTTATGATAATATTGCTTCTTAATTACTTGATGTTTAGTTATTGCTATTGGTAGCAATTAAGTGCTACTTGTGAGAATAAACAAAGAAGAAGGGGGGTTTCACAAGTTAATCTGCAAGCTATGGATCATGTCGAGGTCCAGGTAGAGTTTTTGTTGTCTCTTTATGTGATTATTCTCCAGATAGAGTTTCTTGGATATAATAGGCAATACGATCAAGATCAGTTTTGATAGTTCTGTCAGATTGCCCCATGTCTTCCCTCTTGACATATAAGGATGGGTTTCCCATGCATGTTGATTTGATCGATGATCTTTTGGTATGGGTTAACTAACTCATAGTTTGACTCTGAGTTCATGCACATAGTAATACCAGAAGCCTAGAGCAACTACAAAGTAAATCAACCTAATGTCCAAATTATATATGATGAACTGACAATTTTGCAACCTGTGGGTGCAATGTAGTAATGGCCTTAACAACACGAGCTCTGTTGTCCAAATTCTATATGATTAACTGACCTGTGGGTGCAATGTAAGAAAAATCTGGTTTAATGCACACCAGTAAAAATTCAATTTAGTTTCATTCAGTATTATTCTTGTTAGTGCTCATACATAGTATACAGAACTTTACAGATATTGGTAGTATTTTTTTCATTTCTATAAGACCTGCTTCGATGGAGATTAATTTCCCATTTGTAATCCAAATTTAAAAATTCGGCATGAAATGACACATGCAGGTGGCTCTCGCATCAGGGCAAGGTCCATTTATTGAGCAAATTAGACAATCCCAAAAAGGGGGTCAATCTACCAAAAGTTACCTATGTTGATGCAAAAGGTTTGGAGCTTGATGATCTTCTTCACCTCCACCTCACGACATCAACGCAGCTGATTCTGGGTAAGTTGTTGGCAGTTGCCTACTTGGAGCATATTGCACCTTGTCAGTGTGAGTAGCCATGCGAACTTGCAGTGTTAATTGTGTGATGATGACAGATTTCTAAGTTCATATTGCATCCCTCAAATTTGCGGCATGATGCACCACAACAGGCCTCATTTAGTGTATGGATCAGCAGGTGATGATTTATACATTATATTTGTTGTCATGCATACTGAGTCGACTGCTATGATGTCTGTTAAAACTAGTGTTCCAAATAATTTATTTACGACAAGAAGTTTCATATGATGTGCATAATGTATCAGGTACTCATGGCAAGACTTGTTGCATAAGCAACATATGTATTCATTCTACAGATGCTCGATCATCAGTGAATTTTGTCCAGGGACGATCTGCCATAAGAATCTTTAAGCCCATCTATAGCCCATATGGCTTATAGGATGGATTCTTAGCCTTTTTTCCTCAGTGACAAAATTGACAGGCCACAAGGCATGGTTTTGAGTGAGCAGACCACTACGGTGTGGACGAGCAATGTTCGTCGTAGTGTTATGGGTTGAAGGTTCAGGACTGACCCAACATAGAGCACTCTAGCCTAGCATTGCCAAGCCCATTCTTCTTTTTGGTTCGAATATGAACTCAGTGGCGGGCTGGCTATGCCCAGAGACAAGAAAAATTTAAATTATAGCCGGAATAGGTAAATAGCTGTCAGATGGCTCTTACAATACCGAGAATTTCGTAGAGTTTGGTATGTAGTTTCTAGTATGCATTATTGAATTTCTAGTAGACACAATAGTTGTTTGTTTGGTATGTAGCTTCTCAGTATTTATTATTAAAATTCTAGTAGATGCAAAGGTTGTTTGGTCGTCCTGTTATACATGTGTACTTTTGTATATAAAACAACAAATGCAAAGATATACGTGAGTTTTAGTCCCGAACTGTTGATAACACTTGACAAAATAAAATAGTTCCTATGTGTGTGATGTGTCAACTCGAAGGTCCTCATTCGTATCGATCGAATAAGCATTCAATTGGATCCGTCAGTTTCTGATGCATCCCGATTCTAGTGTGCATTATTGAATTTCTATTTTGGCGACCAAAGACATTATATTACACGTGTAACCAAAAATTGTGACCAGTCTCTATCCAATGCTATGCCAATCAAAGGTGTTCGATAACCTATGATATTCGAATATATACAATTAAAGGCCAATCTTATCCTTGCTAGACATCTGAATCGAAGGACACCCGTCCATCTTGTTCTCTCCTTCATCTGCAGTTCACTTTTCCGTATGCTATATCCTATACACCATATAAATAAGCATGGGTGATATGTTTGCTTCTGTCACCCTGTGTGCTTCAGCCATATCCTTTTCTGCCGTGAGTTATGCAGTGCAACTTCGTATACCAGAGCCGTTTACATATCGCCAACATACTTGCATATCGCTTAGCCAACAAATGCTTGCGTTCATCGTTTATTCCCTTTTCATATTATTTTTCAACTATCTGTAAAATTCCGCCGCCAGTTGCATGTCCACGGTATTTTTCAACTAGTTGTAAAATTCCGCTGCGAGCAACAAAATTGCGTTGCTATTCTCAGAACTTGAGAGCCTGTCGCTGTCGTTGTCCCAGTACTAAGTCTTTGTCTTTCATTTCTTCTACTCTTTTAGTACTTGCCTTCGGTATATGTTGCCATGTAAGCTGTCTCCACCACAAAGGACTATTAAATAGGTATAACAAAATCCTCACGGCCTCTTCCCATGACCTAATTACATAAGCGTCGACATAAGTGAAAATGCCGCCCAACAGATCCTAATCGGCCCCAGCATCTCAGCAGATTTCTTCGATCTGTAACCTACCCAATCGCCGTCTCCTTGTTTAACCTCTTGGAACATTGAAGCTGTAGACTTCCGCCGCCCTTGTATAGTCTGGGTCGACAACGGGACACCCTTCTAGGCCTCATGGACGGAATACGCACAGATGTGGTATCCTGTTCTGAGTTGTGTGAGTGGCAATTCATGACTTCCCCATCGCCAACAAGATGCTCCGGGGGTATAGGTCCCCTGGATAAGGAGGCGATGCCTATTGATGCATGTGGTGTCGGTTGGATACTCCTTGCTGCTTTAACTTACATATATTATTGCCATAGAAAAATTCATTGATTGAAAAAAATTAGTCAGGACATTTTGTTGTTTCTTTAAAATTTTGTCTCTGGAGACAAGGGCCCTGTAGATTCTTCCTTAGAATAATCATGAACTTAAATAAATTACATCTTTCAAGTGGTTGTCATAATGAAACTTCTTTGCAGTTTTAGTTTTGTTTTGGCATAAATATATGACATATATTTTGTTTCATTTGTGAATAGAGTTTTTGTCAACATGTACGTTAACACGGTCTACATATTTAGTAAGACTAGAAAGTTAGCCGATTCTTATGAAAATATCATATGTATTTAATAATATGATTTTCATACATGTTATGCTTACATGCTATGTTTTATTTTAAAAAATCTACAATGTTCAACTCATTCAATCTATATATATATATATATATATATATATATATATATATATATATATATATATATATATATATATATATATATATATATATATATATACAAACCATTATTGATTATTGTATGATGTCCTTTTAGGATCACCTATATCAGTGCCATAAGCCACTAAATCCATTTTGCATGAAAGGTCATAATTTGTTCCAGTGCAATTTTGAAAAATATTTACATTTTAAGGCATGTATTTTTTATTTTGAATACATTTTGGGTATTTTTATACACTTATTTATATAAACAAAGATTGTTGATGTTAGTAGTTAAAATAATGTTCATTTATTTTTATTTTACCCTCTTTGATTGCATTAACATACATGTAGCATCACTATTAAATTATGAAAATATTTTGTAGCTCAATTTGTATGTATATGTATATCTTTTTGGTGAAAACCATAGAGACTGAATATTATTCACCCTGTTGTGTATTGCAGGCTCAAAAAGGTTCAAATTGAAGCCAAAAGTAAGCCAATGGGGTGGAACGAAGATGAAGTTAAGTTCTATATTAAGACTAAGAGAGTGTTTTGCAAGCATGTCCGTAGGGATATTGTTCTCGCATGGTATGTGGATCAAACATACTGAGGGAGATTTCAGAGAGAGGTGTGACCATTTCCTGGAATAAGGCTTGAACCTGGCATCTGTGGTAGCATTGTTAAGAAGCTTTACAACCATGGATGAGTTTGAGGCTATGATCACCTTGTGTCAACTATTGGAACATATCACTTCCATGGGTTTTAGGATAGTTATGATTTCCACTTCAAGGACAAACAAGGCTCTAGTGGAACCACTCACAACCATGAGAAGCTCACCATCTCTTTTGTTCACAATGAAACCGAAGGCCATGTCTTTAGTGTTTTGTTTGAAAGATGCATCCACTTGGACAAAGGACTTGGAAGGATAAGCAGGCTGGTTTCCTGAGTTCTCTTCAAGAGGCATGAAATCAAAATGCATCGGGGTGATCCTGGTTCTGGATGTTATCAATCATGGATGATCTTGTCTTGATGAAAGATGCAATGTTCATCGCACTAGGGCACTTCCCTACATGGATGGAGTCATTATGAACTGTCTGTAGGTGCCATTCAGCTACAACAACCAAAGTATCATTGTTTGCAGTGATCCTTCGGATCGTGAGTCTGCATCCATGAGGAATAATTGTGAGTCCATGCCCAAGAGCATCCATGTGGCTTTAGTAACTTTGCATTCACGTAGATAGTGGGTGACAGATACCAGCATGTTGTTGCACCTCATGCACAAGGGGGACATGTCGATGTGTCTTCTTGCCTTCTCAGTGTTTGTAAGGATGGCTTTGTAATTAAGAGTCAAGAGGAAGATTTTGACTCTTGTAGATATCTTAGACTTCCAAATAGCTCTCCATTCACCCTCAAGAACAGTCTCAGAGTGGGTTCTAATCCACTTGTAAGCACATTTAACATATACTTCGCCATTAGTATCGTATGGACATATCTAGGCGTCGCTGCCTGTAGAGGGGTCATGATAGGGAACATAACAAATTATATTCCATGTGTTAGCAGGAAGGTAATCGTGTATAAAACCTCAACCCCAATTGTCATTGTATAATCTCATGCAGGCACATTCATGTCAAAGAGCTCATTCAAATTTGGGGTAGAGGTGGCTAGGTCAGTAATGATGCAGCCGGCGAGCCAACGATCACTCCAAACTAGGGTGTTGACACTATTTGAATACCCTTGCCGCTGATATTTGGCACACTAAGGATGTGCTTTATAATGAATTCCCATGTTAAGGAGCAATAATCTATGGTCCTTTCCGAGTATTTTCCCCTCATGATGTGCACCCAGAGTAGGCACAAATTGCTCAAACATGCCCATACATTTTTTAGCACAAGTGTCACATTCTGGTTGCAGGAATTCGTCAAACCCAAGACACCATTATCACAAGATTTAGTGGTCTTCTTCCAGCTAACAAAAGAGAGTTTCACTTCTTCTCTGCCACCATGCCAGATGAAACCATAAACAGATATGTTGGTTTCATCACACAAGTACGGGGACAATAGTGTGGATTGCATAGTATCGGTGGGGATAGATTAAAGTGTTGATTTCATAAGGGTTACTCTTCCTATGAGAGAGAGATGCTTGACATCCAAATATTCATTCTATTCTTTATAGATTCAACAATATACAAATGTGTTGATTTTTTGATCCGTTTGTGGAGAATTGATACGCCCAAATATATCCCGAGGTCTTTAGTTTTATGAAACCCAAGTTTCCTGCTGAAGAGCGTTATTATGTTGGAGAGACATTGACAAAGAAGTAACAGTAAGATTTCATGTTGAAGACAGTTTGTCTAGACACTTTAAATAAGTTTTCGAGACTTTCTTGATGCAGTTGGCTTGTTTCAAGGATGTTTCAGTCATCAGTAAGATATCATCTACAAAGTATATGTGAGAGAGAGAGGGGTATCTCCTCTTCATAGTTATATGGCCTTCCAATCTCCCTAATGAGTTGCTTGTTGTTTGGCTTGGCAAAGTCTTTCGATATAGAGGACAAAGATGTTGGGGCTCGAGGGTCCCCTTAAGAAACACCTTGTACTAATTTGAAGGCGACCATAGGTGATCCGTCCTCGAGGATGGATGAATTTCTAGACGAAATTATTTGCATAATGAGAGTGATGAGTTGGATTGGGAGACCCATCTTTATAAACATATTTTTGATGAAACACTAGTTCATGCGACCGAAGGCTTTTGAGAGGTGAATTTTAATTACCATTCACTTCTTCTTTCCCTTCTTATGGAGCATCAAGTGGATAACTTCTTGTACTAACATAATGTTATGATTGATTTTCTTGCTCGGGACAAAGAGGAACTGAGCGGGCATTATCAAATCATCTGAGAGTAGTTTGATGCGCTCTACGATACTGTTGGAGATAGCTTTAAACACAATGTTGTTTAGGGCAATGGGTCTAAAGACATTGCAATGCTGGGACGATTTCACTTTGCGAACGAGAATAATGTGGGAGTCTGTCAAGCGTGAGTCAAATAGTGGAACTACTAAAAGCAGCCTGCACATTTCACCCAATGGATGGGCCAACAATGTCAATGTTGTTAAAAAAAGTGGGCGGAGACTACAACGGGTCCTGGTTCCTTGCTTGGCGCGATGGACGAAATGCAACCATGAATCTCCATAATAGAGGGACTACTAGCCAGTCCGGAGGGGGTACTCCTATTAAGGGTTGGAAAGGTACCTGCATATTGGTTGATGTGTTCCCTAGAGATAGGGCATTGGTTATGGAAAATGGAAATGAAGAAGTCATTTACATGTGATTGGAGCACATTGGATCACTAATCCAAGCCTAGTACTTATCCCAGAGTCTGGTGACCTTATTGTGGTGCCCTTTTGCTTTTAGATAAGATTGGAAGAAGTGAGTGTTGGAGTCGCCTTCCTTGAACCAATCAATATGTGCTTTTTGCTGCCAATCAATATCAACTTTGAGTAGCGTGCTTGATACTATTCTTGATGTCCACCACTCAAGTGGAGTCCACCATTGAAGTAAAATTATTGGGTCTATCTTGTATTTCTTAAATAACCCTCAACAACATGGTCTTTTTGAGGTTGTCCTAGTTGGTGTTGTTGTTGTCTCGTTCAGTAGAAAATCATTGGAAGGCAGACAGGGAGTCCTTGAAGGCTTTTGAAGAGTCCCAATTGTTGCGCAGCGATGAGGAGAAGCCATTTGAGATGCTTCAACTAGCCTTGGTCATGAAGCTTGCACATGTGTCACAATGAAGTTTGGAGATTTCCACTAGAAGATGGTTATGATATGAGATAACTAGGGTGAGGATAGAAATTCAAGTGCCATGATGTAAGCTCAACCATGTTTCATTAGAAATATACGATCCAATATTTCTAGGAGACCCCCACACAACTAGCATGTGAGGAATATGATTAGAAGGCCTAAAGAGGGGGACATGACTGAACATATAAGTAGTTGACAAATATGATCCATGGTCCACTGATTATAGCTTCAACACAATCTTCATGATTGCGCAGTTGAATTATGTAATATCCCATATCAAGATTGATCAAGCATAATTGGTCCATGAGACTCCATAAGATTTGGATTTTCTTAACTAATGCTATGAATCATAAGTTTAGTCTGAGCGCTTTCACCACCACCACAAATTTTTATGGCTCCACCAACGCATGCATGGCTTCAAGGTTGATGGTAAAGGAATGAAGGTTTCCCGAGGCATCAATGAAGATATTTGAGGGTTTCAGAATGTTGGGTAATGTCAGATTTGACAAGTGAGGGGCAAGCTTCCTTTGGCCTGACGTTTCTTAAGCAAAGGAGATCTTTACCTAGTCGGGGTTGCTACCCTCAGTCATATCTTCATCCACTTAATGGAGGTCGTCGGTGGTAGCCACATGTTGTGGTGGTTCTTCTTTCAGTGATTGAGAATCCTCCAGAGGGCGGTCACCCCTGGTAGTCGTGACCGCCTCTTCCTGCACAGACGCCTCCTTTCTAAAATCCTAGGGGATCCACCATCTCTAAAAGTTCAAATCATATGTATATGTATATTAATACATCATAAGAACTTTTGTGTGGATTAAGTTTGTAGGGTGAAATATTTTGATCTATCAAAGGAAATGAATTCATCAATACAAAAATGACAAAGGTAATATTATGTCATCCTTTTATATGAATAAAAGAAAGAAAAACATGTAAAAAGTAGGAAAAACTATGCTAAGAGAAAAACTCAAACATTCAATGAAAACAAGCTTATATACAAAAAAACCCAATCTCACAATCTGATGTACTTGGGAATTTGGATCTTCATCAACATTTTGTGAAACAAGTTTTACTTCAACATCCTTATCATATTTAAGTAAAAGAAGTGAATGAATAGTAAAAATCTTTATAACAAATTTGTCAATACCTGAAGAACCATATGTACTTGCCAATTACGGTCATTATGTACATTTAAAAAACTTGTGAGTAGTTGATTGGACTACATCAGAAGAGACTAACAAAAGATTAGAGATGATCTATATCAAGGAGTTGTTGACAATTTTAAATAAGGAAAAGGTAGTTCTTCTACAACTGGAAAAAGAATTATCCTTCCATCTTATTTTATTGGCATCATGGAGACATGAGGCAAGGTTATCTTGATGCACTGAAAATAGTCCAAAGATATGGAAGACTTGATATTTTTCTAACTTTTACATGTAATCTTTCATGATTTGAAGTAAAAAGAGAATCACTTAGTTTTGAAGAAGTGCGGATAGACAATATCTACTTGCTAGAATCTTTAAAGAAAATTTTGAAAACTTAAAAGTAGATCTATTAAAAAATATATATTTGGATGTACAATTGCATATGGGTGTGTGATAGAATATAAAAAAGGGGACTACCACAAGCACATTTTCTTATTGTATTGGAAAAATTCAAAAGATTATGTCGCTTAATGTATATGACTGGTATGTTTTTGGTAAAATATTGAAAAAGGAATCTATATGTATAAGATCGTTTTGAAACATACGGTACATGGTCCATCTAGAACATTTAATCCAAAAAATATTTTCTTGGATAATAAGCATTGCAAGAAGTATTATCCAAAGGATTTTTGCGCAATCACCATTCATGCCAAAAATTCATATCCTCCATAAAAGAACATAAACTAATCATTTTGAATGAGTTGGTTCCACCATAATAGACAATCGTTGGATTGTTCCATACAACCTTTACTTATTAGCTAAGTATAACTGCCATATGAATGTCGAGATATGTTCTTCAATTAAGTCAGTCAAGTACTTATAAAAATACATGTGTACAGGACATGATCACATATTATTTCAAGTGCAAAACAAACATCTAAGAACATGCACGATAAAATTGCACAATTCATATCTGGGTGATGGGTATCACCACACCAGGAAACATGGAGGATTTATAAATTTTAATGAATGAAATACATCCATCCATGACATGCTTACATCTTCATCTTGATGATAAGCATATTTTCATCTTCCATGAGAATCAAGATTTATCAACCATTGTAAAAAATGAAAGTTTCTCAAGAACATTGGTCACAAATCTTTCAGAACAAATTTCATTAATGAAACAACTTAAAAATGTATGTACAAAGAATTTCCTAAACATTATGTACGGGATAAAAGTTCTAAATATTGGAAAAGAAGAAAGAAATGAAATTTCATTGGAAGGGTTGTTTTGCAAAATGTGTTGAGGGTGAGCATTAGTAAATGGAATAAAATCAAAGGTGCAAAATATATTGATCATTTGAGAATTGTAAATGGCATCAAACATATCACATTTCAATAAGTTGTCAAAAAGTTTGTTTTCTAGATATTGATAACAACATTGAAGAATGTCTTGATAAAGTAGTGTTATTTCAAATACCTTTTGGTATTCAAAAATTATTTTCTACTATATTGGTTAATTCTTTTATTACAAGACCTACAATCCTTTGGGAAAAAATTAAGAATAAAATGATGAATATTTACTCTTAGTTGGGTGGGGTCAAATAGTGGTCGATCCCAGGAGGGGTTTCTCGTTATAAAAAAAAACTTTGTAATGGATCAATAGATGAGTAGAAAATTTTGCTTACAATATATTTATCTCGACGTATTTTCTCTCATAATCATCTATATGTGGCTTTATCTAGAGTGAAATCACCAACTGTTGTTGAAATTTTCATTATACTGATTTCGATGGACAACAACAATAATATCTATACAATAAATATCATCTATTCTAGAATATTCAGTCACTGGAATATTTTAGGTACAACACATACACTTATTGTGAATACACAACTATATGATAACATAATAATTACCACCAACATCTTATATTCTTCTATAACTTTATAGTGTCTGGACAACAAGAACAAAAGCTAAAAAGAACTATATTAAATTAATGAAAATAGTTTTATAGGTAATTGAGGCTATGAACTTACAACATCAAAAGATGAACGATATTTGTACGTACGATATACTTCATATATGTAAAGATATGTTGAATTTTTTATCAAGCAGTAAATTGGTTCATTGTTGTGATGTTTAAGGATGATACCAAAGACTATCTAGACATGAGATATAAATATTTGATCTATTGATTTCACTTTATAATAAATTTTTTACCCTTGATATGAAGTTTCAAAATATGGTATATTAATTGCAACTCAAGAGCTTAGCCCCGTGCACTATGCCAATTTATTTTAAAGAAAAAGAAACGCAACATCCAGTTACATCTACTTGTACATCAGAGATATTAATAAATTTTGTAGTATGCTACTAAGATAATAATTATTAGTAACTCAATACTAAACTATTAATAATATAATATCAAAAATTAGTAAAACAACAACTTATACAAGATGAAAATCTACGTAAGGAAAACACATCTAACGTACGTAAAAGAAGTAAAAGAAATGCTTAAAAGAAGAAACAACGTGAGATGAAAAGGTGTACGGTGGGGGCTTATGGAATTTTGTGAAAAAAGACAGGGGTCTGCTTAGGATAATGTACAAGGGAAGGGTTTTTTTAGGAATTTCAAGATATTCGAGGGAGGTTTTGGAAAAAAAAACTATACAATATGTATACACAAAAAGTACACCAATAACAAATAATAGTGCACAAAATTTGAGTATCTTGACATGTTAGAAGCAATTATTGAATTGTTAGTTTTCATTTCAATTTAGTTTTCATAATATAGATTTATATAAAATGCAATATACAAAATATGTATAGGTAGTATACAACTGATCACACAATTGTAGACAAAAAATTGATTGCTATATGATTGTTATCTTATATTAGATAAATTTTTACAATACACGTTTATACTAACAAGAACACTCAAAATATACATGTAAGTACACAAAATATTAGGATTCAATGCACAAAACTTGGACCCTAACTAACCGTTAGGGGCCTATCATATAACCTTTAAAGGATTTAATTCTGAGTTTTTTTCCAAGGTATGCATATCACTGTCTTTGTTTTATCATGTTGAACTCCTGTGACCAATGTACAATGTTAAAAATTGCTGAATTAACTCTTTAAGGCTATGCTTCTTGTATACCTTGTCGATCTTCCACTTCAATATTTCTTGTAGATACTCTAAACCACATGAACACCTTCATCAAGTTTTGACATCTTAAGATGGACGACAGGTATTGGAACACATAATTTCAAAGTACCATAAACGACATGATTTTCAAATTAATCGGGAGGATACTCATGATGTGATTTCACAAGAATACTATGGAGAAAATATGCAAATGAATTTTAGTTCTTGGAACAAATCCCTCAAATAACCCTTTTTACTAGTTCTTGATTATAGAAATATATGGCCCAAATTCTAAAAGGCGTGTAGCTCGATTCATTGGGACCTTGATGCATCTAATGAAGTGCAACCATCTTGATATGTCATGTGTAGTTGGGAGTCAAAGTGCATTTAACCAAGACTCTAGAAGGGATTGGATGCCTTACATTGGGTATTAGGATATATAATATATGATGGGTTACATGTTGGTCTTATGTTGATATCCTCTACATACTTTCCAAATTCATGACCTAACAAATATGATTGTTTGGGTAACATAAAAGACTGAAGAAGGACAAGAAAATGAAGGTACCATCTCTTCTTTAATGGAATATAAGGAAAATGAAAAAAAATATAAGATCAACAAAAAAGTCAAACCCGAATTGACTCTAATTAAGGAAATGTGAGTTTAAAAAGAATAAGATAATAGACAAAGGAACTCTTCTACGCTCGAGGAAGGTGTTCAAGACCTCATGTCACCAAATAAACTTAGTATTGGAAGTGTATATCAAATATGGGATAGTCATTTTTTACTATGGATTGGGAACAATTAATGAGATCACGAATTGAGCTGATAAATTGATAATGCCTCAAGATTACTATTATCCAGCTTTATTCGGTAAATTGATTCCATATTTTTAATATTCTTTGACACAATAGATCACCAGATCTTGATGTTTGAAAAACATCCATAATGATTAGGGATGGATTCAATGGGTTATTAGAAAGAGATGGTTGCTATATCATGATTTTAACAAGATTAGAGCATTATAAATGTAAGAAAGGAGTGACTGTAGCATAAAAGTTAGTTTTCTGGTTGATTAGAAGATAATACTAACAATGTTGATAAAATATATAGAGAAACTTGAACTATAGTCCTTGTATGCACATGCAAAAGGAATTCTTCAATCTACTCTAGATTCTTGTTATAGAGAAGTTATTCTAAAAAAGAAAGTGGTTTGTGAGAAACTAGTGGAGTTATAGTTTGATTTTTTGGATCTAAGAGGTCACAAAGGTGTGTGTAATTTGATTTCCTATGGTGGGTGTATATAATGTATCTTGTTTCCACATAGTTAATGTAATTCATAAAAAGGTCATCCCTTGAAATTTGATCTAAAACAAAAGTATGATAAGATCTGCCACTTCTCAGTGGGTTTATCATTATATAAATATAGGAATTTTATCACTATTGAATTGTTGTAAGAAAAATCTCACATCAAACTTTGATGCAATGTCTGGGATAATATGATTCCCTTATTAAATTGCATTTAATTAAGGTTGTTTTAGGAGTTTTATTTTTCACATTTGATAACATTGCATATATTCTTGAATTAAATTTCTCTTACTCCTTTTACTTAGGTTGGTTCTTTTATCCCAGGTATCCTGACTAGTGTATGGTATGCCTCCCTAATTTGATCCTATGCTACATTTTGATGAAGATATATGCAAAATTATCATTAGAGGAACTAATAATTAACATAGAGAGTTCCTGATGTAGAGATAAAATACATCATGGACCTGGAATGTACTACATAGAGAAACAAACTTCTATAAGAGACCAAGACTATAATATAAGAAGATATTAGGGCAACCCAAGTAGAATACCAAGAGGCTGAGTAGTAGTAGAAGCGTATGAATTACTCTATCCCTAAAGAGATAGACGTCCTCCACCATATGGTTCCACCATGAATCACAATACTGAGGTTTGAAATAAAGACACAATGAGTGTAGATAAGTCATAATAATACTTTGCCAACCGAGTGGGAGAATATTTTTGGGATCATTTCTTGGAAAACAAGGACAGAAGATATGTCAGCAGAAACAATTTTTTTCCTTATTCCTAACCAGCAGATTGTGTCAACAATGATGTATCTAGGAAAGAAGATTGTATGGATTATACCTGGTCCTCGAGCAAGTAGAATGATAATCGTCATCGTCGTGCTACTTTTTCATGTAGCACACAAGTGGTCGTCTGCGGAGGCCTCCTAGTGTAGCACTAATGATGGCACTTGACAACATTCTCTCAATGTGATGGAAATGACCTCTACACCTTTACGTAGTCCATGTAGACTATCGAGAATGGTTGTTGTTCTTTTAGAACTGATGCAAAAATGTTGTCCCTTGTGTTGTTAACCTACTAGTGTCAAATTTTCCTCCTTTGGATATATCTTCCTTTCATGGCTAAGATGCCTCTAGCTCACACGCTACCACAATGTTGAGATTAGTAGACTTATCTTGAGAGCCTTGGCCACCCCCTTTATATAGGAGTGAATGGGTCAAGGTTTCCAAAATCGGGGACATGAGGAGATGAATTTCATGATTTTTGGCTACTGTGGATCATGAGTCGGTCGACTGGGCTCCCAATCGGCTTATGGGCACCCTAGTCAGTTGAATGCAACATCTAGTTGGTTGATTGGAATGTTTTTGTATCTACAAACATATTGAATTTCAATATGATGAGCAATGCACAACATGACTTCAACATAAATCCTTGATCTAGTCTCAGTGATCGTCCAGTCGGATGACTGGACTTTTCAGCCAATCGACTAGACATTCGGTTTAGTGGACTCATATTCCTAGTCAGTCAACTAGAATTCCAGTCAGCCAATTCTCAACCAATGTTGTTGAAGTTGATTACTCAAACACTTTAGTAATCAAGTCAAACCTTATTTGTGAGTAAATTTGTATTCTAGGTCCATCCTATGTGCTTGACCCTAGAGGTCCCAAATTACATTGGCAGTGAATGTCCATAACTAGATTATGACATCACAAACAATGATCAATATGTAGAAACACATCGGTGCTACCCAAGTAATTGGAAAGTTGGAGAACAACTTCAACCTAAAATATGTGATCAATGTTAAAAGTGATTGTATAGTTCATTTATCACTGATATCTAGATTGAATATGATGCATATAATCATCATCCTCTTAACACTCAATCCATGTTTCTTGAAACAGAGAAGACTATTGAGATACATGTGAGCTCAATATCACATATTGACTCACATGAGCATAGTCATACATTTCTTAGTCTCGCTTATCAAGTGGCCAAGATATTATCACTGGTGGGAGGGAAAAATACCATCTACAACACTCACAATCAATTCTTAGTTTTCACGATGTACCCAGGCACCACCTTTATGACAACCCTTATTCAAGGTCACATTGGATGGTGTCAAAGTTCATTGAATGACATGTGATGAGTGTAGTGACTTCAGGTCTAAGAACCACAGTCACCACTAATACTTTGAGAGATGATTTTGACTACCATTCAATGGTTCTATGTATCACTCTCAAGGTGGGTGTATCTAGTACACTATTATTTAACAAGTATCTATGTGTTTGGCTTGATATCATATATCATGACTAATGATATTCCATCATCAACCAACACACATTCTAGTCTTATGTATTATTGTCTTCTGTTTTTCTTCCACAGTAATATCTGACTAGGGACATAAAAAGAATGTATGTACTCATATCATACATATCATCTCATTGTCTAGTTGATAAACCTGAAGACATATGTCATTGACTAAAATTATTCTTTAGACATTCATTATGTTATATCATTATCTCATAACTGAAAAAAAAAATTCCTTTATTATTATAAAATCAATTACATTATGCCTCCTTATAATCAACATATGACAAGCTCTCGGGGCATAGATACCAACACCATTTGCAATGCATTTGTTTATGTATGTGATATGATCAAATTAACATCTTCACATGCTAGATTTTGAAATTAAGATAGACCTCTTCAAATATTATCTCATGGATAGGGACAAATCAAGTGCAATTCTTTGAATGAGGAGAACATCACCACTTTCGCAAGCTCCAAAACAAATTCATACAGAAATAGCACCCACCTTCCCTTAGTTATTAGATGAGGGGTTACATCAAATAGTTTTTGAAATATCCAGGAGAGTCACTAGATGAAGCTTGGGAGAGATGTAATGAACTTCTTCACCAATTTCCCCATAATGGCATCTCACAAATGTAACTGATTGATATCTTCTATGAAAATGATATCACCAATTTATCCAAAAATAATATCATTTGCCCCCCAAAATAAAAAAAAACCCATCCTTATATATATCTGCTGTATATTTTGTACAGAGTTACTCTTTTAGTCGTGTAGTTACTTTCTTATCACCATAGTTACTTTTTTTATAGCAGAGTTACTTTTCTGGCCAGCAGAGTTACTTTTTTGGCTGCCGGGTAGCAAAACGCCAGGCTACCCGCGCGGGCAATGAATAAACGGCCATATATATATATATATATATATATATATATATATATATATATATATATATATATATATATATATATATATATATATATATATATATATATATATATATATATATATATATATTGTGTGTGTGTGTGAGAGTCTAGGGAAAATTAGGGAACTCAAGTTCTGGACTTCTAGGAAACCAGTCAAGTAAAATCAGAAAGGGAATTCGACTTCTAATATTTTTTTAGGACAAATTACACCAAACCAGTCAGACCCTTAGGCTTTGATTGGTTTGTTGTAACTATAATTTTTAGGGAACTCATTTTCTAGGAACTTGAGTTCAGTCTTAGGAAATCAAAATCAGGTGATTGGTTTGAAAGATAACTTTTCTTAGGAAAATGACTTCCATATGATTGGTATATTGTAACCGAGGAAGCTTTCCTAAAAAACTATTTGCCCTAACTCCATTCTCCATAGCTCTCATTTATGCTATGTGTTAATCAATTAATTCGCAATAGTAACGAACCATGATGATAAAAAGTTCTCTTGTCTTTTTATTGTATGTATACTCACAAAACTAGAAGATGACTTGGACACAAAGGGCGTGCTTGTGAACTATGTTTAAAATTACAATATTCAAATATAGAGTCATCATACTTATTCTTGAGTTTTTCTAATTCACTACCTATGTGAGAACTCAGTTGTGCAACTATGCAATCAGTTTCGTCTATGCTAGATGAATAAAATAAAAAGAGAAAGCAAGACAAGAATACACAATCAAACAAAAATGGTGGTTGCTTTAGCAACACAGTAAATCGTATGGAGGTTTGAATGATTTTCCATCGCAGTGACATCTGTCGCCGATTGACTAGAGTAAATTGTGAGAAAAGTCAGGAGTAGCAGTGTTCCAACCCAACCGATCATCATCCTTTGATTTATTTATCCCCCACAACAAACAGATCAGTTGCCGATTGATCAAGGAAAAACGGCAAGAAAGATGAGGTGTAAGCCAGAGAGGTGTGGCTGAAGAAGTACATGCCAGAGAAGCACATGTGAGAGAGGAGTGGCTGAATGCTACCCAATAGAGAGAAGTGTGGGTGAAAGGGGCACAGGCGAGGAGAGAGTTGTCATCGGGACACATGCGTTGAACATGTTTTCCACTCGCTTTTCAGTGGAAGTCTGGAACTCTAGTTTATATATATGCTCGGAAGTCTATGGAAAATTAGGGGAGTTTAATTCTTGACTTTTTGATAACCAATCACACAAAACTAAATAAGAAACTTGACTTCCGGACATTCCGGTTTTTTCCTAACAAGTAACATCGAATCAATCCCGTTTCATTTACAAATGTGTGTGTATTAGAAGAAGAAGAAAAATTATAGGCCTCCATCTTTGTTGGGCCCCTGGCCATCGCCCAGGTTGGCCCCCCTAATGGGCCGGCTCTGAGCATATATTGGGCGTCCCGAAAAAATTCGGTGGTCAGACACACACATCCAGCCGCACCATCGCCAATCCCCGATACAGACACACGTTCATCCGCACTATGGCAAATCATGTACACAGACACACATCCATCCGCACAATCACAAATCCACGACAACGCACCATCGCCAAGGGACGATACCGCACCATCCATCCCCATCCCGACGCATGCACATGGAGTTCCTTTGATTATGTCCAAAAGCCTCCGGGTTCTTAAAGGCTGGACATCCGATCTCTAGAGGCGTGCTCTAAATTTCACTAAAAAATTTAGACAAGCATTAATCGGACCTGAGCACATAAACCTCCGAAAATTCTCATATTGTGAACTTGATTCCGCCACAGGTCACTTCAAGGAAAGTAGGAGATTTGGTCGGGACAGTTCCAGCATAGTTTATAAGGGCTACTTGTCAGATTCCAACACTTTGGTCGAGGTTAGAAAATTCACCAGGGACTCAATGTTGAAAGAATACAACTCTGAGATAGAAATCATGAGTCAACTGGGACACGCGAGTGTTGTGCAAGTTATTGGCTATTGCAAGGAAGGTGAACATTTACTGCTTGTTTATGAATTCATGTTCAATTATACCTTAGAGCATCATCTATACGGAGATAACATGCCGATACTTCTGTTGCCAACGCGGTACAAGATTGCCCTTGATGTTTCATCCGCACTGTTGTATCTACATAGTGGATGGAAGCAGTGCGTGGTACATGGAGCTATCAAGGCTAGTAACATCATGTTGGACTTCAATTTCATCGCTAAGTTGGGCAATTTTGGGTCTGCAAGGTTGGTCAACACTGAGATAGAAAGTACGTTTGACTACATGGCCCCTGAATACGACGGAAATAGTTCCATGCAATCTGATGTCAAGAATTTCGGCATCGTTCTTCTTGAGATAGCATGTGGGAGGCAAGAAAATGAGGTCGGGAGAAGAATCCTGATGATTGATTGGGTTTTGAATTAAGGGTTGCCTCGAGGAAGCTATGGATGTTAAGCTAAATGGGTCGACCTTTGACATCCACCAGTTACAGAGGTTGATCATTGTCGGCTTGTGGTGTGATAACCCATCCCCCAATGGTCAACCATCCATGGTCCAAGTTATCGCAGCTCTCAATGGCCATACTGACCCCACGATAAATTTGCCACCAACAATGCCGATTGTAAGTTTGTTAAATTATGAATCTAACATATTTGCATTTTGTCTTTAATTTCAATATTGACGATTTTAATATTGTATCTAATGTTTGTTTATGTTAACAACAATACTACTCGTTTGAAAGAAAAATCAGCAAAATATGAAGACGACCCCTCTTTACCCCAAGGTTATTTCATAAAGATGATGTATCCTGAAATCAGATGCTCGGCTTACTGCTAAAATAATTGGAACACAGCTACAATGGAAAATAACTTACACTGCAAGCTCAAGCATCCATATCCTAGCTGGTTGCTGTTCATTCTATCTTTCTTTGTCTACTATTTCTTTGTTCCAATAATGTCATTGGCTTACCCGTGGTTTCGTATTGGCCAACATGGTTGACTGTTTCCTTTGATCTTCTTGATGAATTTTTATATACTAGTGAAACAAAATATGCCTTATCAATCTGGACGTACACCATTGATGAGGGTGCTTGAATTTAGACTTACAATTTTGTCGTGTTTCCTTCAAAGAGAAAAATAAGTGTTTTAGAAGAGAAAAAACAAGTCCTCATGAAAAAGAAAGATACTGTTTTAGAGAGAAATCATTGGCAAAAAGAAAAAGTGGAAGATAAAAAAGAAAAACTACAAAACAAACCAATTGAATAAATGATAGTTCAGTAGTAATGTAATGAAATATAAAAGTTTGAGAAATAAAAAGTAAATTTTCTAGTACAAATGAATTAACAATATGTTAATGTCAAAGAAACATTCCACTATTAGATTGTTAGGACGGATTTGAATCTTGCATCATTCTAGCCATGACCTTGTTGGACTACTATTGGGAAACTAGAAATTTGGATTTGGTAGAAAGAATGTTTTTTAAAACACCCAAAAAAGATATTTTTTCCAATAATGGCATGATTGTGGCCTTGGACAAACACGGTCAACTAAATGATGACAAGAGGCTTTTCTATAGGATGGAGGAACACAATAATGCTTCCTCGAACTCGATGATTAGTTGCTATAACAAGCCTAGATATGTTGATGCAGTGATGACGATTTTTAAGAAAACCCCAAAAAGGATGCTACCTCATGGAATTCAATGATTAGTTGCTATACCATGAATAGAGATATAAAGCTAGGCCGAATGGAGGAACCATGGTTAGCTTGCTATCAATGTGTGCTCATATAGGTGCTTTGGATTGGGGAAGGGGGGTTCATGCCTACAATCGAACAACAACTTGAGAATTGACATTTCTTTGGGAAATTCTCTTATTGACATGTATTTCAAATGTGGAGTTGTATCTGATGCTATGCAAGTTTTTTATTCAATGTCTGAAAGAAATGTTTTCTAGTTGGAATGCTGACATTGTAGGATTAGAGATGCATGGATGTAAGGAGCAAGAAAGGGAAACATTTTATGAAAGGATATAAGGGAAAAAGATCAAAGCGGACAAAGTTACTTTTGTTAGATGATTGTCAGGGTGCATCCTCTCAGGTACGGTGACTGAAGACAGAGATTACTTTTACCGTATGTGTTAGTATATATGGCATCGAGCCAAATATTGATCACTATGGTTGAATGGTTGACCTTCTAGGAAGAGTTGGCTTCTTAAGAGAAATTGTAGATCTCATTAACAATATGCCAATCAAGCCAAATTCTTCTACATGGGGAAACCTCTTTTGTGCTTGTAGAAATCAAAGAGACACTAAGCTCTATGAAGAACTCATACAAAAGTTGTTGGATTTAGATCCATACGATGGAGGTAATTATATCTTCTTGTGAAATGTTTATGCTTCTGTAAGGTGTTGGGATGATGTAAACAAATGTACGAGTGCCATGCTTGAGTCAGGGGTACAAAAATTTCCAAACTGTACCTCTACTGAGGTGGACGATGATGCTCATGGAATTTGTGATTGTAGGCACTCTTCATCCATGACTCAAATAATTTAATGTGTTTCTAAGTTATATTGAAACATGGCTTAGCAAGCTTGGTAATTCTCTATATGGGAAATCATCACTTCACAATAATGATGATGAGGAAAAGCATAGTGCAATTTGTTAACACAAGTTAAACATGACACTTTCTTTTTGGACACATTTGTGTAGCAATTTCAATAGTGAGTAATCTTAGTGTCTTGATTGAAATAAGGAAATTGTATTTGTATGTCCAGGCTATTATAGAGTCATACATGATCATATTGATGATTATTGTTGCTCACACTGAGATAGTGGTAGTCCCACTAATATTTTTTACACTATACTAAAGAGTTATTGCCAACAAAATGACTTGCAAATATGTTCATTTTGAAGCTAGGAAACAATTTTCATCAAGATGAGATCAAATGGGGACACCAATATTTGAAAGTATTTTACAACAAATAATTTTTTTATAATAATTATTATTCTTGAATCATGTATTATATTTTTTAGCGCATATGCATGCTTGTAAATATCTATAATTACATCACATAATTGGACATATTGATTAATCTATATCATATAAGAGTTCATAGACATTAAATGAGGATCACATTTTAGGTTAAAATGTTAATGTGAAACTCTAACTAAATGTCCATGACTTATTCATGTCATTTTATAGTCT
Organism: Alisma plantago-aquatica; assembly: GCA_963693085.1. NCBI lineage: Eukaryota > Viridiplantae > Streptophyta > Magnoliopsida > Alismatales > Alismataceae > Alisma > Alisma plantago-aquatica. Next base: position 990,557,699 of record OY856411.1, read on the forward strand.
AGTTACCAAAATAACCCTACCTACATTTACTCTCTCATTAATTATCAAAGTATAATTTATAGATAATTGACCTAGTTGTGAATACTACTCACAAAAGCTACATCACAAGAGTTTATTTGGTAAGTCCTGAAAATTCTACCTATCTCAACTTCTACGTCTCTTTGGGTGTTTTATCACTCATCATGACATTGTGTTTTACATTGTACGTGTCTACAATTTTAAGTTAAATTTTAATAGTGGAAGGCCTGAGCTAAATTATATGTAAAAACTAAATTTTGATAGAACAAATATTCCATATACTCTCATTTTCCCGTGGTAGGTGTTTCTATATAATACATTATTTTACTTAATGTACGTATAACTTTATTTAAATTATATTATACATAATTATTTATAAGGTCACTTGTAGTAGCATCCTTCATATACCAAAGTTTTATGTCTAAGATGGATATGTTGACCAATAATTTTATTAGTAATCATTTTCATATTTCTAATGCACCCCTTTCCTAAAAACACAACATATATCATATCAATGGTTGTGCATACCAGGCATAAATTTCTAAAATCATCTTTCTTGTTGGAAATCACATGCTTCACACTATTTTCCCCTATTTATTCTAGATGATACTTAAACATAGTTATATTGATATGGGATCTGACATTATGATTTATTTTCATGTTGAAAAAATGCCAGTGAGGATGAATGTACACAAACATATTACTTTTCAATTGACCCAAAATGCTTATTTTGGAACTAAAATTATCTTTTAATTTTTGAATGGGATCATGGTGGTGTGACCTAGTTTTTTCCTATATGAAAAAATAAATTGACTATTTTTTACATATATTAGTCAACTTAGAGTTTAATATAATATTTTGAGATAAAAAATCATGAATTGATCTACTTGACATGAATTGACCCTCCCTAGCTAGTTTATAGATGAAACTAGGGACATTGACTATAATATGCACCATAGCTTATTACTAATAAATATGCTATGTAATATCCACGTGGTTCATAAGTGGTCTTTGTACTTGTAAGCTTAATTCAATGTTAAATTAGGACACTAATAATGGTATTTATATAAAAATACTGAGCAGGTTGTAAAAACTAAGCAAGTTTTGTGTAACTCTAGAACCCTCAACTATGGATCAATATAAAGAACTAAATTCAAAAACTAAAAATACACAAGTAAACTAAGAATTATTAATGTTATAATGTTATTACATTAATTGATTTGGTGAAGCCTGACTGACCTTTATCACTCCTATGAACAAGTCTAGTCTAAAAGTGAGGAATCTCAGGTATATGTATATTGTTACTAATATTTTATATGATACTTAGTTAAAAGAGAAAAATTTATGATATAACTTGCAGTAAATATAAAATATTAATACATCAGATCTATATGTTTCTTTCTAATGCTACACAATTCTACAGATAATAAATAAAATGCTAGTACATGTGATCTAACATGTAACATGAAGAATTCAATATAAGAAATGGGGGATCATATACAAGTTGAGTTATATTATGACTAGAATATCATAGATATGACCTGAATATTGTTAATTAAAAATTTAATATAATCTATTCAATTATGATGAATGTCTGATTTGAAGCAAAGACAACTAAGTTTATACCTTAGATTAACTTAAGCGGGAAGAAATACCATGTAACATAATTTGATCCAAAATATGCTACTAATAAGAGATGAAATCAGTAAATGATTATATGATAGAAATGTAGAATAAGTTCAAAGAATACACATATGGAGTTAGGAACTCAATTTGAACTCTAATATGTTGAAGTTTGTATCCGAATTACATATAAATCATCTTTAAAAGGATAAATGCAATTAGATGACTCTTTAAAACATAAAACACTAAAATAGTACAATGAAAATGGTTTCATGTTTAGTTTATATGACATATCATGTAGTTATGCTAGTTTTCTTAAAATTTGTAAGATTTTAACATACGTATATTCACTTATTTCTTAAAAGATTCTATATGACATATCATATATGTGACATATCACACAGTTTATGCTTGTGGTCGAGCTAAGAAATATGTAATAAATAGAATTTAGATAGAATACACTATCCCTATACTCACTTTCTCACAGTGGTTGGTATTGTGTAATTAAATTGTTTTGTCTTCTTATACATGTAACTTGATCGAAACTGGAATGTCAACTCTATTTTTTTGAGTTGTAAAGTACATTTTTCGTATACACTAGATGATACATATCTCACATGGCCATCGACTTTATGACTACATGGTGTATTTGTAATGACCCCACCCCTCGACAACCCCCAATTAAGGAACACCAAGAATCTAGAGTCGTTATCCTAAAATAGGATCATATGATTTTGCAAATAATAAAAAATAATTAATAAATTCTACCACAACTGAGATTAAAATAGGATAACATTTTACTTTTCACATACCTTTCAAAAGTAGGATTTTAGAACTTTACACAAGCAAAGAACTAACTATAATCCTCCAAACATTATTTAGTCTTGTTCTTTTTCAATGTCACCTTTTATTGAACATTCTCTTTCCGTAGATGTATCTGCATATTTCCCTAAAATGCAGACAAAAAAACTTCAGCCAGTATAAAAAATTATATTGGTATGTGGGGGAAAGAAAAAGTTTACATCTAGTGGTAAGAACATATTGCAACCAAATTATTGTTTAACAGATCAAACTTTACATCTTAAGCATAACTACTCAATCCTGACATATCCAAGTCTATGTGCTATCCTTATAGTGGATATGGGTACTACCTTTCTCATATGGTAGATCCCAAATAGCCCCTCTTGATTCTACCCTAAAGGTAGACCAAGACATAGAGTTGTATAGTCATATGATCCTACCCAAAGGTAGACCAAACATCGACTCATGACAACCTGATGATCCTACCATAAGGGTAGACCAATACCAAAGTCATCAATTCCTTGAATATACTCAAATATATAGAGGAGGACTAGGATATGAGATAGTCATGTATGTAATTATTGTGATAGCCATAGTCACTTTATAGTTGCAAGAATTAAAGTTAATTCAAGTAGTTAATTTCAAGCAACCAGAATAACCTCAAAAATTGCCGTGAAACTGGAGTGATTAGTCATAAGCGTAACCACATACCTGATTTGGCAGTCTTAAAACCAAGCAAGATAGCTAATCCAATCAAGAAGTCCACTCAACAAAGCCAAGCAATAAATCAAGAAACTTGATCCTGAAAAGAATTTATAACACCTAATTGTTATGATCGCATCCAAATATCATTTATTGACTTAGGATTCCATTCTAGGGTTTCTAAGCCTTATTAGAGTTTCCTTAGGGTTTCTTGGTTTCCAAACTTTTACTTTCCAATTTTACCCTTTTTAGGCCAACAAACCCTATTAGCACTTTTCCATTCATAATACCCTAATTACTCAAATTGTCTCAATTAAGGGTCTTTATTCACAAATTAGTTCAAGAACATCATTTTCATGCCTTCTTGATTGATTTTAAATACATTAAACCTCATAATTATCAAAATTAGGGTTTCTAAGTCCATTAATGCACTTTAATAATCATGGAATCTTAATTAAGAAAATTATGAACAAATATCATCCAATTAGATCTATCCATCATTTTTATGTCAAAAGGCTAAACTTTGCTCATAGTAGTCAGGGAACATCATTAGATCCACTAATCTTCTGAACTTAGGATTTTAAATTAATTAAAACCATTAAAGATAGCATCTTCATGCACTTTTCAAACTAGAAGCATATTTTGATCCTGATCTTATTTTTACTAGATTCTACACATTCTCCTAATAAAATTTCATATATAGTTTATCTTAATTTGAGTTACGAATAATTAACTACGAATTTTGCAAAGATAAAATACCTTTGGCCAATAACAGAACGCCACGTCATTAATTTGGTTGCCTTTTCTTTTCCATGTGGGTAAGGGCTTCACAAATCACACTTAGCCACGTAGTGGCTTGGTCCTCATGAGTAGAACTCTGAACTAAGGTAGAAATACCCTCTCTAGCCTCCCTTCTTCGGCTTGACCTTCTTGCGTATCAGGGGTAGGCAAGTAAAATCACCTTTCTTCTCCTTCAACCTCACGAGCTGATTTCTTCACGACGCAATGCCCAGCCACGATCAACTCCAGTGTTGAATCTTAACCTTAGGCCTATTGAGGGGTATACATATGTCCTCATCCCTTCGCCATGACCTACCAGACTCGTCGGTGGTCTCCAATTTCTCCCAACAGTCCCGAATAGGGTAGACAATGAAGGGCAGAACCTGGCGAGATTAGAGTAGAGTATAAGAGAGGGAGAAGGATTTGTGGGGAAATCTGAGGCATATAATTAAGTCTAAAGACTAGCAGAATCTCATATGAAGGTTTGAGGTCTCGCTGAGGCATCTAGCCCCCTTATATAGGTCTGGGATAGAGGTTGACCATTAATGGAGTTTGGCTCCAGAGAACAATTGGGTAAAGTCATTTAAAGATTCCAAACATGATCTATCTAGGGATGATCTAATCCAGAATCACCTCAGGTGTGACGACCCAAAATCAAATCAAGCCATCACCAGTAACTAATTGTTGAATAACCATAAGCAGCGGATTAACAAAATCATTAAAAATTAAAACTATTTTGCAAAGAGATCCTCTTCTAGGAAAATCTTATTGAAAGAACCAAAACTTATATATATCATGGTTCACATTGTACATACATTGTATCATCTCAACTCAAGGACAACAAATAACAGTTGCTTTTCCAAAACCTATACATAAGCAACGTAAAACCTGGAGGCATAAAAGCCAAAATCTCAGATCATGCATAAAACCATTACGTACTGACTCCAAGGACCCGAGAGTACAGGGACGACACATATGACTTTTATCTACAAGACATGACAGACAATACACTCAACCACAGCTATTAGTGCTGTCCCAGCTGTTATTGTTCTCCCTCTATAGAACGGTCTTACCTCCTTGTGCATGTCCACCTAAAAATTTTGGGTCCCACAGGGTGAGACAATTATCCCAACGAGAGATATAACTTTTTGCCAACAATATTATTATGAGAGATAAGAAGTATAAAACTAAGCAGAGGATCTTTTATATTAACAAGTAGGATTAATCACTGTTATAATAAGAATAGAGTAATCTCTTCTCTTAAAATAGTGCATCTATCTATGATAGAGCAATAAATCATCTATTTACTTTATAAGGAATATAAAGAAACATGAATAACATCTATCCAACTAAGATGTATAAAAGAAGTGTACATCAACCAATGTCTTCTGTATTTGATTCTCAAGCAAATACGCTACACAGCAGATAACATATTACAATCACACTTATGCCTTGAGGAGATGAAGTATACCATTCATTCTCCAACCGACCATGTAATATCCCTGACCTGGGTTATAACCTAACCCTGGAAGTTTTGCCTAAATATGTAATTATATACTTGTGAATACTCCCTGGCATGTAATTAAGTTCCCCAGGAACATATATTTTCAATTTTTGCTCCTTTTTAAACAAAGTTGTAGCATTGTATTGTATGTAGGGACCTATGTGCAAATTACCCAATTTAAGGGGTTAACTTGCAAAATTCACAAGTTAAGATGTTCCTTTGATGTTGAGACATCATGAGATTGTTTATGATGAAGTTTGAAGGATTTCCCAAGCTTGATCACCAAGGTGCAGCTGTGGAAGCAATCCTTATGCTTGAAAACCCTAATTTGGAGTAAAGTGTAATTTACCCAAATTGAGGGGTCCAACTTGTAATTTTTCACTATCTAGAATATCTTTTATAAATCTTGTCATCATTTAGAGTAGAAATAATGAAAGGGACACATCAATGACTAATCAGATGAGAAAAAGTAATCTTTGTGGTGAAAGTCACCTAATATGGGTATAGAGACTTTTCATGTATGTACCCTAGTTGAAGGTTGGCTTTCTTTACCCTTAGATCTTAAGATTTCATTAGCTTTGCATAATGTTAGATGGGTTTGGACGAGCCCTTGAGCAAGGAAGGACTTGGATGTAATTCCATAGCTTGTGAGGTCTTTTTGGTGCAAAAAGAGCTAAAGTATATAAGCCTTTTCTTTGCAAATGAAGTGAACGGATCCTTTACTTCCTTCACTTCTCCTCTTTTTTATCAAACAACCAAGGATAGATATGGAGCTCAGGGGGACGACCAACATGTTCTAGGTAAGAGAACACCACCTTCTAGCTCGAATTCATGGAGGAATTCACCCTTTAAGGTTGGTTTTGTGGATAGCTTACTTAGTCTTCTTGTTCTAGCCGACCAAATTTACCTTTCCTTGGAGAATTCACCTCTGACCGAGTTGTGGAGCTCAAGGACGCCATTAAAGCTTGGATCTTGAAGGCTTGGAACTCTAGGATCAACCTTTAGGCGGGTTTTATAACTCTAAACTCTTGCTTTATATGCATACTTTGTTCTTGCAAAAAATTAGTATGTTAGATCTTCTTCTACCCCCTTTCTTCCTTGCACTTTTGCAAGCAAAACGGTGGGAGAACCGACCTTGATAGAGGTTGAAGATGAGGGGCGGGAATCCCTATGTTACTTTTTCAAATGACCTTGGACCCTTTTGGTCCAAACGGTTGCAAACCGTTTGGGGTCAAACGGTTTCAAACCGTTTGCCCTCAAACGGTCTTGCAAGACCGTTTGGATTGAAACGGTCTCAAGACCATTTGATAGGGTTGACCAAGGGATGACAGTTTGAGGGTCTGTTGGTTATATATTGAATTTCATTCCTGCAAAGAATCAAAGTTTAATTCTTAACCAATTGAGAGTTGAAGGCACTTCAACATCCAAACCCTAATCGGGTCAAAATTGCTGATTTAAAACATAGATCTTGTTGAGTTTTGGGTTGAAGGACCCAAACGGTCTCAAGACCGTTTGGGGGTTCCTCCAAACGGTCTCAAGACCGTTTGGGCACAACCCAAGACCGTTTGAAGGTCTAGGGTTAAGTTAATCTTATGATTTGAAGGTCTAATTACAAGAAGTTGATGAATTGATAAAAATGCTGATTTTTGACCTAATTGGAGTTCAACCCTAGTCAAACCGACTTGGATTTTGGTCAAACTTTGGGCAAACGGTCTCGAGACCGTTTGGATGATGTCCAAACGACCTCAAGACCGTTTGGGCCAAGTTTGGGCCCAATTGGAGGTCAATTGATGGGTTCAACCTTGAATTGATTCACAATGTTGAATATTGATGACTATCCGATTTGAAACCCTAATTAAGATGGACTCAACCCTAATTCGCTTTCAATTGAGGGTCAATTTGATGTCCAAATGATTAAGGCTAATCCTAATTATCTCAATTTATAAGTGGTTAACATGGCTTTGACCAATTGAGGGTTTCAACATACATATCCATGAACAATTATAACCTTTGAACCACTTTGGAGGTCCAAACGGTTTGAGCCCATTTGGACCAAACGGTCTCAAGACCATTTGGATCCAAACGGTCTCAAGACCATTTGGATCCAAACGGTCTCAAGACTGTTTGAGGCCAAACGGTCTCAAGACCGTTTGGGCTCAAATGATCTCAGGGTCGTTTGGACCAAACGATCTCAAGTCGATTTGATCAAACGGTTTCAAACCGATTGAGCTCCAAACGGTTTGGAAAGTCAACCCTTCCAAACGGTCAACACATCCAAACGGTCTCAAGACCGTTTGGAGGTTGAAACCGTTTGAAGGTTGAAACCGTTTGGAGGTGTACATGGTGGTTTGTACTTAATCAATTGATGGTGTGGTTCAATGGTGATCTAATCCAAACCCTAATGGTAACATAGGTCATTAAGGGACTAAGTGATTAGTGAGTTAACCCATGATGGTGATCATGAGGCAAATTACCAAAATACCCTTGAGGGGTTTAAAGGAGTAAAACCTTGTTCTAATCAAACCCTAATCACATGATGATGATGTCTTGGCTTATGTAAGTCAATGAGGATTTAACCCTACCTGATCTAGAGTGGTGTTATCACCATCTACTAGTGAGAGGAGAGAGAAAGTATCCTAAGAGAGAGAAAGTACCCTTTTAAGGTGGAAACTCAAGTAAGATACTTTCAATACACATGAATGTGCATGATTATGAGATGATGATCATATCCAGGTATGGAATATCATATTATATTCATAAAAAGCATGCCTTAAGCTTTATGAATAAGTGAATTATCTTGATGCACTGTTAGTGACATCTTTTGAGATTTATGGGCTGTAAGAGCCATAAATACCATCAAGGTCATGCTTGACAGATGACTTATGATGAGATGATTGAGAACTGATGATTGAAAAGAGCTAGGCTTGCTACATTTTAGTATTCTCATATATAGCTGTTATGCTAATGTTATTGTTTGAAGAACAATGTATGATATTAAGAATACTGAATGTACCTAACTAATCAAGTGAAATGTAGAGCCCTGATCATAGATCCATCATTGTCAGAGTCTAAATGATGGTGAAACAGGTTTTCCCCAGGGAACTCCTGGATCACATACTCTTGAGTATGTGGGGTACATGGATGTGTAGAACCTTACATCCTAGTGTAGGAATTGATGTAGATTTTTATAGTCCGTCAAACCTTCACTAAAAGATATCCAAGGTGAGAGGATTTGATGTACATTCTTGTAGTCCATCAAACCCCACCACAAAGTCCAAAAGGTGAGATGTATCACTATTCTCCCTTAAAGACATAAACACCGCATCGATGAAAGATAAACAAGAAATCTTCCGATGACGAAGAGAGCACAGAACGCCACTGTAACTCTAAAAATAGCGAAGGAACAGTTTACCCCGGTAAGCTATAACAAAAGACATCCCGCCAGATGTCTAACAATCAATCCTCAAACTGACTGAGGAAGGTGAGGTCATAAGAATCCGGCTCTTTTAATGACCTATGTATGATACTGATGTGACTTCTTAGCGATCAGTTGGAGTATGAGTGGTATGCCTCATCTCCACAGGGCATAATAATGTTTGAAAAACATAATCAACAGTGTAGTATATCTGTTAGAGTTATCTACGAGTTATTTGATTGATGTTACATTGAATAGTGTAGATGTTCTTCATGTTTCATAAATGATTGAACTCTTGCTTATCATCAAAACTGCTAATGAATACCTTGAAGGCTTTTACTGCTTAAGTTATTCTTTGTTTTGCTTATAAAGCTTCTAGTGGAGAGTTATAACTCTCGCTGGGGAAATTATGTATAATTGTCTCACCCCGTAGACTTCAACTTTTTAGGTGGTCGTCGAAGACGGAGAAACAAGAATACAGGTGACCAATCTCAGTAACAGCAACACCAGGAGTAGCAGCAAATCTCAGGTGGAGATTCAGTCTGTTATGTGGTGTAGTTAGAGTTAGTCCTATGTGTCCTCTGTACTCTCAGGTCTTGGAGTGTTTTGGTTATGAGTTCTTGAGAATTTTGTATCATGATGTATATAATTACTCAAGAAGTAATTTGACCGAGATGTATACAGTTTAAATCCTTTTTCTATGGAAAAGGTGTGTGGTTTCAACCTCTTGTCTCGAAAAGTTTTAATTTCCCGTGATTTTCGTCTTCCGCTAATTATCGATTGCTTCCGCACATGTTTATTTCGAGGTTTGGAGATTTGAGCCCACAATTAAGTGGTATCATAGCTCTAGGTTCGCCGAGTCTACAGAGGCATAGGACTTAGGAAGTCGAGTCTATCTTTAGTATTCCTTCCTTATCTAATAGAATCTTCTGCTCCTCAGGAGAAGAAGATACTTAAGAATGTCAGAGCCACATGATGAGAACGTGGTAGAAAGTAGTGCTAGTGCACCTCAAGGCAGTGCAGGAGTACCAGGGATAGAACAGCCTGTACCTGAGCAACCCAGAGAGCCACCCCAGTTCGACCCAGCCGACATGGGTAACCCAGCAGTTCAGACAATGTTTGGGCAGTTCATGACTGCCATGACACACATAACTGACAGGATGCCTATGCCTGTACCCAGGGCACCTGTCCAACCAGAAGGTCAAGGTATCGGGAAAACGTTCGAGCGACTACGTCGTGTCGGAGCTACCGAGTACCTTGGGACTGCTGACCCCACAGATGTTGATCTGTGGTTGACAGAGTTGGAGAAGGCTTTCAGGATACTCAATATCCCTGAAGCTGAGAAGGTCAGACATGCTGTCTATCTTCTCAAAGGAAGTGCTGGTCATTGGTGGACAATGGAAGAGCAGAAGAGACCTGGAATAGAGATCTCGTGGGAAGACTTTCGGCGGGAATTTGTTCAGAGATATTTTCCAAAGACCTTCCTAGACGAGAAGATCTCTCAGTTTGAGAGACTGAGGCAGGGAGTCATGAACATTAGCGAGTATGAAGCTAAGTTCATGGAGCTATTGCGGTTTTGTCCGCACATGGCTGCCACAGAAGAAGAGAGAATCAGGAGATTCGAGAGGGGTTTGAATGCTGACATGTCTACCCATGTGTCTGCCTTAGAAAACCGAGAGAGATTCTCTACCTTCGTTGAGTCAGTCCGAAGGATAGAGAGATTTGTGGTTGAGAAGAGGCAAACTCAGAAAAGATATCCACAGTTCCAGGGTTCTTCATCTAAGGACTTTAAACAGCCTAGATCCTATGCACCTAACCCTCCACCATCTAGATCTAGTTCTCAGACTCAGTGGTCTCCAAGTAGAGGTAGAGGAAATGGACAACCACCTCGGGAGACACAGAGTTCTGCATCAATGTCCGCTACTGGACCACCAAGACCACAAGAGAGAAGCTGCTACAACTGTGGTAAGGTGGGACATTTGATGAAGGACTTCCGATCTAAGCCTGTCAGTGTGACACAGCCTTCGAGACAAGGACAACAGGGATCACAGAGAGGACAATCTCAAGGAACAGGTCGAGGACGCGGGCAAGCGTCTCAAGCCGGATCATCAGCACCACCTCAACAACAGGCTACAGCAAGGTTCTTTGCTATGAACCCACCAGAGGCAGTAGTTGATCCACAAGTGGTGACAGGTCAGATGGAACTTTTATATTCTGATATGTCTAAATCTTGTGTAATATCTATTCTAATTGATCTAGGTGCTACACACTCTTTCATCACTCAAAGAGTGATTCGCAACTGCAATATGAAAACTAGTCATAGGGTAGATAGGTTGTTGTTGGAGACTCCGTTGAGTGGGTCTGCCGTTCTACAAGAAGTATGCTCTCCCTGCGTACTCTTCTTTTCTAAGCATCGCATTCAAGTGGACCTTATACCGCTTGAAATGCAAGGATTTGATATAATCCTAGGGATGGATACCTTGGAAAGGTATCGAGTTGTCTTGGATTGTGAATCCAAGTTGGCAGTGTTTGCTAATGAAAGCAACACATGGATCTTTCAAGGTGAAAGAAAGATTCTGCCCACCTGTCTTGTATCAGCTATGGTTGCTGATAAGTTGATGAGGCAAGGATGTTATGCATTCTTGGCCCATGTGGTAGATGTTACCAAGGAGAGTCCCAACCCTGCTGAAGTTCCTATAGTCAGGGAATTTGAGGATGTGTTTCCTGAAGAACTTCCTGGTGTACCACCACCTCGGGAAATTGATTTTGAAATCAATTTGGTCCCAGATACGAAACCCATAGCCCAGACTCCTTATAGGATGGCGCCTGCCGAAATGGCATAACTCAAGAAACAGCTTCAAGAGTTACTTGAGAAGGGTTTCATTCGACCGAGTACCTCACCTTGGGGTGCTCCAGTTTTGTTTGTTAAAAAGAAAGATGGATCGATGCGGTTGTGCATTGACTATAGACAACTCAATAAAGTAACAATAAAGAACAAGTACCCTTTGCCGAGGATTGATGATCTTTTTGACCAGTTGCGTGGTGCAACAGTCTTCTCCAAGATAGACTTAAGGCCTGGATATCATCAACTCCGCATTAAGGACAGTGACATATCCAAGTCTGCCTTTAGGACAAGATATGGTCACTATGAGTTCACGGTTATGTCGTTTGGACTAACCAATGCACCAACTGCATTCATGGAACTCATGAATAGAGTTTTTTGACCCTTCCTTGATCAGTGTGTTGTCGTCTTCATAGATGACATATTGATTTATAGTAAGGATGCTCAGCAGCATGAGCAGCATCTTCGCCAAACTCTGACTTTGCTAAGAGAACATAAGTTGTATGCTAAGTTTAGCAAGTGCGAGTTCTGGTTATCTGAAGTGTCTTTCCTTGGACATGTGATATCTGTCTCGGGAATTCGAGTTGACCCTAAAAAGGTAGAATCTATTCTACAGTGGGAACAACCAAAGACACCGACGGAGATTAGAAGTTTCTTAGGGTTAGTTGGTTACTATCGAAGGTTTATTAATAATTTCAGCTATATAGCCTTACCTTTGACCAAGTTAACCCGGAAAGATGTTCCTTTTGCCTGGAGTGATAAGTGTCAACAGTCTTTTCAACTATTGAAGGAGAGGTTGACAAGTGCACCTGTGCTTGTGCTACCTGAGCAAGGAAAGGAATATGTAGTCTTCTGTGATGCCTCCAAGAATGGACTTGGATGTGTGTTGATGCAGGATAAACAAGTGATTTCTTTTGCTTCCCGACAGCTTAAGAAACACGAGGAGAATTATCCGACACACGATATGGAGTTAGCTACTGTGGTCTATGCTTTGAAGATCTGGAGACATTATCTCTACGGAGAAACCTTCCAAATTTTCACAGACCACAAGAACCTTAAGTATATCTTCTCTTAGCATGAGCTTAACATGAGGCAACGTCGCTGGATGGAGTTAATCAAAGACTACGACTGTACAATTGATTACCATCAGGGCAAGGCCAATGTGGTTGCAGATGCCTTGAGTAGGAAATCAGCAACATCAACCATGGATAGAGCACAACTAAGTTCCTTAGTATGCTCTAGGAGAGATATGCTTATCTCTTTAAGGCAAGACAATGTGCAGTTGAAGGCATCATTGTTAGCTGGTTTGTTAGCTGAGATGCAGATTAAACCTACCCTTAGAGAGCAGATAAAGGAGGCACAACAAGTAGATGCTACAGTTCAGCAGATTAGATCTGAGTTTGGTGATGAGAAGCGAGAAGGTTTTCATGCGTCAGATGACCAGGTGGCATGCTATCATGGAAGGATGATAGTACCAGATGTGGATAACCTGAGGTAGTTAATTCTGGAGGAAGCTCATTCTTCAATGTATGCTATGCATCCAGGGAGCACCATGATGTATCGAAACTTGAAAGATATGTATTGGTGGCCTGGGATGAAGAAGGATGTAGCTGAGTTTTTTCTGAGGTGTCCTGTGTGTCAGCAGGTCAAGGCTGAGCACCAGAAACCTGCAGGAACAATGCAACCCTTACCCATACCACAGTGGAAGTGGGACCATGTGACCATGGACTTTGTTGTTGGCCTACCCAGGACAAACAAAGGACATGATTCCATTTGGGTAGTTGTTGATAGGTTGACAAAGACAACACATTTCTTACCTGTCAAAACAACCTATTCTGCTGAAAGGTTATCCCAGTTATATGTTCAGGAGATAGTGTGTTTGCACGGAGTTCCTGTCACTATAGTTTCTGACAGAGGTCCCCAATTTACAAGTCGTTTTTGGGAACAGTTACACAGAGCCCTAGGCACTAAGTTAAGGTTTAGTACAGCCTTTCATCCACAGACTGATGGGCAGTCGGAAAGGACTATACAAACCTTGGAAGACCTGTTGAGAGCATGTGTTCTCCAGTTTACCGGGAGTTGGGATCTACATCTGAACTTGATAGAGTTTGCCTATAACAATAGCTATCAGCATACCATTGATATGGCACCATATGAAGCCTTATATGGTAGACGTTTTAGATCACCCTTGTGTTGGTATGAGACTGGTGAGCACCAGTTGTTAGGCCCTGATCTTGTACAACAAACTACGGAAAAGATTAAAGTTATACAGCAACAACTTAAGACTGCACAGGATAGACAGAAGTCGTATGCCGATAAACGTCGTAGACCCCTAGAATTCCAGGTTGGAGACAGAGTATATCTTAAAGTCTCACCTTGGAAAGGAGTCCTTCGTTTTGGAAGGAAAGGGAAGTTAGCTCCTAGATTTATGGGACCTTATCCAATTGTTGAAAAAGTTGGAAAGGTGGCCTATAGACTAGAGTTACCTCAGGAGTTGCAGAAGCTACACCCTGTGTTTCACATTTCCATGCTGAGGAAATGTCACCCAGACACCGAGTCAGTTCTACAACCTATGGAAGTAGAATTGAATGAAGATATAACATATGAGGAGGGACCAGTGTCAATCCTTGATAAAAGAACTAAAAAGTTAAAGAAGAAGGATATAAGCCTTGTGAAAGTCCTCTGGAACCATCGTGGTGTTGAAGAAGCCACTTGGGAACTAGAGGATGAGATGAGAAGGAAATACCCTACTCTTTTCTTATAATACACTTTATCGATTTCGGGGACGAAATCCTTGTGAAGGGGTGAAGAATTTGTAACATCCCTGACCTGGGTTATAACCTAACCCTGGAAGTTTTGCCTAAATATGTAATTATATACTTGTGAATACTCCCTGGCATGTAATTAAGTTCCCCAGGAACATATATTTTCAATTTTTGCTCCTTTTTAAACAAAGTTGTAGCATTGTATTGTATGCAGGGACCTATGTGCAAATTACCCAGTTTAAGGGGTTAACTTGCAAAATTCACAAGTTAAGATGTTCCTTTGATGTTGAGACATCATGAGATTGTTTATGATGAAGTTTGAAGGATTTCCCAAGCTTGAGCACCAAGGTGCAGCTGTGGAAGCAATCCTTATGCTTGAAAACCCTAATTTGGAGTAAAGTGTAATTTACCCAAATTGAGGGGTCCAACTTGTAATTTTTCACTATCTATAATATCTTTTATAACTCTTGTCATCATTTAGAGTAGAAATAATGAAAGGGACACATCAATGACTAATCAGATGAGAAAAAGTAATCTTTGTGGTGAAAGTCACCTAATATGGGTATAGAGACTTTTCATGTATGTACCCTAGTTGAAGGTTGGCTTTATTTACCCTTAGATCTTAAGATTTCATTAGCTTTGCATAAGGTTAGATGGGTTTGGACGAGCCCTTGAGCAAGGAAGGACTTGGATGTAATTCCATAGCTTGAGAGGTCTTTATGGTGCAAAAAGAGCTAAAGTATATAAGCCTTTTCTTTGCAAATGAAGTGAACGGATCCTTTACTTCCTTCACTTCTCCTCTTTTTTCTCAAATGACCAAGGATAGCTCTGGAGCTCAGGGGGACGACCAACCTGTTCTAGGTAAGAGAACACCACCTTCTAGCTCGAATTCATGGAGGAATTCACCCTTTAAGGTTGGTTTTGTGGATAGCTTACTTAGTCTTCTTGTTCTAGCCGACCAAATTTACCTTTCCTTGGAGAATTCACCTCTGACCGAGTTGTGGAGCTCAAGGATGCCATTAAAGCTTGGATCTTGAAGGCTTGGAACTCTAGGATCAACCTTTAGGCGGGTTTTATAACTCTAAACTCTTGCTTTATATGCATACTTTGTTCTTGCAAAAAATTAGTATGTTAGATCTTCTTCTACCTCCTTTCTTCCTTACACTTTTGCAAGCAAAATGGTGGGAGAACCGACCTTGATAGAGGTTGAAGATGAGCGGCGGGAATCCCTATGTTACTTTTTCAAACGACCTTGGACCCTTTTGGTCCAAACGGTTGCAAACCGTTTGGGGTCAAACGGTTTCAAACCGTTTGCCCTCAAACGGTCTTGCAAGACCGTTTGGATTGAAACGGTCTCAAGACCGTTTGATAGGGTTGACCATGGGACGACCGTTTGAGGGTCTGTTGGTTATATATTGAGTTTCATTCCTGCAAAGAATAAAAGTTTAATTCTTAACCAATTGAGAGTTGAAGGCACTTCAACATCCAAACCCTAATCGGGTCAAAATTGCTGATTTAAAACATAGATCTTGTTGAGTTTTGGGTTGAAGGACCCAAATGGTCTCAAGACCGTTTGGGGGTTCCTCCAAACGGTCTCAAGACCGTTTGGGCACAACCCAAGACCGTTTTAAGGTCTATGGTTGAGTTAATCTAATGATTTGAAGGTCTAATTACAAGAAGTTGATGAATTGATAAAAATGCTGATTTTTGACCTAATTGGAGTTCAACCCCAGTCAAACTGACTTGGATTTTGGTCAAACTTTGGGAAAACGGTCTCGAGACCGTTTGGATGATGTCCAAACGACCTCAAGACCGTTTGGGCCAAGTTTGGGCCCAATTGGAGGTCAATTGATGGGTTCAACCTTGAATTGATTCACAATGTTGAATATTGATGACTATCCGATTTGAAACCCTAATTAAGATGGAATCAACCCTAATTGGCTTTCAATTGAGGGTCAATTTGATGTCCAAATGATTAAGGCTAATCCTAATTATCTCAATTTATAAATGGTTAACATGGATTTGACCAATTGAGGGTTTCAATATACATATACATGAACAATTATAACCTTTGAACCACTTTGGAGGTCCAAACGGTTTGAGCCCATTTGGACCAAACGGTCTCAAGACCGTTTGGATCCAAACGGTCTCAAGACCGTTTGAGGCCAAACGGTCTCAAGACCGTTTGGGACCAAACGGTCTCAAGACCATTTGGGCTCAAACGATCTCAGGGTCGTTTGGACCAAACAATCTCAAGTCGATTTGATCAAACGGTTTCAAACCGATTGAGCTCCAAACGGTTTGGAAAGTCAACCCTTCCAAACGGTCAACACATCCAAACGGTCTCAAGACCGTTTGGAGCAAACGGTCTCAAGACCGTTTGAGACCAAATGGTCTCAAGACCGTTTGGAGGTTGAAACCGTTTGAAGGTTGAAACCGTTTGGAGGTGTACATGGTGGTTTGTACTTAATCAATTGATGGTGTGGTTCAATGGTGATCTAATATAAACCCTAATGGTAACATAGGTCATTAAGGGACTAAGTGATTAGTGAGTTAACCCATGATGGTGATCATGAGGCAAATTACCAAAATACCCTTGAGGGGTTTAAAGGAGTAAAACCTTGTTCTAATCAAACCCTAATCACATGATGATGATGTCTTGGCTTATGTAAGTCAATGAGGATTTAACCCTACCTGATCTAGAGTGGTGTTATCACCATCTACTAGTGAGAGGAGAGAGAAAGTATCCTAAGAGAGAGAAAGTACCCTTTTAAGGTGGAAACTCAAGTAAGATACTTTCAATACACATGAATGTGCATGATTATGAGATGATGATCATATCCAGGTATGGAATATCATATTATATTCATTGAAAGCATGCCTTAAGCTTTATGAATAAGTGAATTATCTTGATGCACTGTTAGTGAAATCTTTTGAGATTTATGGGCTGTAAGAGCCATAAATACCATCAAGGTCATGCTTGACAGATGACTTATGATGAGATGATTCGGAACTGATGATTGAAAAGAGCTAGGCTTGCTACATTTTAGTATTCTCATATATAGTTGTTATGCTAATGTTATTGTTTGAAGAACAATGTATGATATTAAGAATACTGAATGTACCTAACTAATCAAGTGAAATGTAGAGCCCTGATCATAGATCCATCATTGTCAGAGTCTAAATGATGGTGAAACAGGTTTTCCCCAGGGAACTCCTGGATCACATACTCTTGAGTATGTGGGGTACATGGATGTGTAGAACCTTACATCCTAGTGTAGGAATTGATGTAGATTTTTATAGTCCGTCAAACCTTCACTAAAAGATATCCAAGGTGAGAGGATTTGATGTACATTCTTGTAGTCCATCAAACCCCACCACAAAGTCCAAAAGGTGAGATGTATCACTATTCTCCCTTAAAGACACAAACACCGCATCGATGAAAGATAAACAAGAAATCTTCCGATGACGAAGAGAGTACAGAATGCCACTGTAACTCTAAAAATAGCGAAGGAACAGTTTACCCCGGTAAGCTATAACAAAAGACATCCCGCCAGATGTCTAACAATCAATCCTCTAACTGACTGAGGAAGGTGAGGTCATAAGAATCCGGCTCTTTTAATGACCTATGTATGATACTGATGTGACTTCTTAGCGATCAGTTGGAGTATGAGTGGTATGCCTCATCTCCACAGGGCATAATAATGTTTGAAAAACATAATCAACAGCGTAGTATATCTGTTAGAGTTATCTACGAGTTATTTGATTGATGTTACATTGAATAGTGTAGATGTTCTTCATGTTTCATAAATGATTGAACTCTTTCTTATCATCAAAACTGCTAATGAATACCTTGAAGGCTTTTACTGCTTAAGTTATTCTTTGTTTTGCTCATAAAGCTTCTAGTGGAGAGTTATAACTCTTGCTGGGGAAATTATGTATAATTGTCTCACCCCGTAGACTTCAACTTTTTAGGTGGTCGTCGAAGACGGAGAAATAAGAATACAGGTGACCAATCTCAGTAACAGCAGCACCAGGAGTAGCAGCAAATCTCAGGTGGAGATTCAGTCTATTATGTGGTGTAGTTAGAGTTAGTCCTATGTGTCCTCTGTACTCTCAAGTCTTGGAGTGTTTTGGTTATGAGTTCTTGAGAATTTTGTATCATGACGTATATAATTACTCAAGAAGTAATTTGACAGAGATGTATACAGTTTAAATCCTTTTTCTATGGAAAAGGTTTGTGGTTTCAAGATCTTATCTCGAAAAGTTTTAATTTCCCGTGATTTTCCTCTTCCGCTGATTATCGATTGCTTCCGCACATGTTTATTTCGAGGTTTGGAGATTTGAGCCCACAGACCACTACTAAGTTCAAATCGGTACCATACAAGGTCAATGGCAGAGTCGTCTGTCAAGACCTCACCCGTCTCGATCAGTATGAGACAACTAGCTACCGGGGTATAGTGATATCTTCGCTATAGAGTTACAATCGCGGCATGTACTCTCTTCAAGAGAAGACCACACAGCTTTCCCAAATTATATGGAAAAGGAAGATTATACATCAATTCCTCACCTGGTCAGGAGATTATCATCAATCTCAACAACACAGAATAATAATGAAGAAGGATTTACACATAAATTCCTCATTTGGTCGAGAGATTCACATCATCCCGGGATAAATAAGGAAGGTGCTACATCAGTTCTTTATTAGGACGTATGGATATACCTCATCCTTCACCCCCACATATTCAAAAATATGCTCTCCGAGTTAAACTCATTTCACCATCAGTAATTTATGACACTAAATGGATCTATGGTCAGGGCACTACATGATGAGATTCCACTTGATTAATTAGGTGCATTACAATATCTTTTAGCATCAACCAAGTTTCGAACATGAATTATAACAGATGCTATGAAGAAGGGTGTAGTACTTTTAAGAACTTTGGAACACTTTGAATGAATAACACTCTGGATCTCAGTCCCTTATCACTTCAATGGGAATTCTCCTCCTCATCATCATGATTATTGGATCTAGGTATTAAAACCCTTAGATCATCACTGAACATTGTTACCTCTATAATAGGTAACTATTACCTCTAGGTCCTCAGACCAAGGTATTCATCACACTTGTTGTACAAATATTTCACATAGCTCACATGGTTTATTAAATATCGTCACCTCTCACTAGGCATCGACTATATTTCAAGATATCAGACTATATAATCATTATACTTGTTGTACAGATATTTAACATGGCTCACAAGGCTCATTTAAATCTGTATTATATAAAACATAATAGCTCATACTTGGCTATGCTCATTATCTCATGATTCTTGAATCGTTTGCGCTTCATGATAAAAACTCTAGTAGTATATGACATCACTATGCAATTCAAGAGAAATACATCCTTCCCATTATGAGGGTTAGGATTTCCTATTTTAACCAAATAGGGTTTCAAATTCACATCATCACTATGTGATATAAGAGAAATACATCCTTCCCATGATTATGGTTAGGGTTTCTCAATCTAACCAATTAGGGTTGTAAGTGCATACCATCACCCTTCACTAGGGTTAGATTTTCCCTTTATTAACAAGTTAAGGATTCAAGATAATATTATCAAGAATCAAACCCTAATTCATACTCCACTCTTTTTTAGAAGTATCGATGCATACTTATTAAGATGATTATCATAGATGTTAAAGTTTCTCTCTTATCCTCATTAGGATGTTGTTTTCATCATACTTTGGCTCAATCCTTCTATCAAGGTACATTGGCCTACACCTAAAATATTGCATTAAACTCTTTATATCTTAATGTATTACTTTACATAACACAATTCATGTGTTACTCCAACAATTACATTGAATTGAGATACTTTGATCATATTGGGTATAAAGATGTGTACTTGACACCATATAATACTTTCATATCGGGCTTAAGGTGTAACCCCATCATGTACCAAGCATCTATATTGGGCATAAGGTTGGCCTCCTCATCATATCATGTTTAGGGTGTATTCCTTATTACCATAATGTGTACCAAAATTGGGTTGTCTATCACTTAGGTTTTATCATCTCAAGTTAGAGATACTTAGCTTCATATCGTGTATGAGCTAAATGCTTGACCTCATATCGGGTATAAGGGTATACTTGATAGCATATCGTGCACAAAGTGTGCACCATGTTTGGAATAGGGAATGTGCCTCATCATGGTATCATTTTAGTAGTATATACACAATACCATATCGGGTTTCTATGTTGGATTATCATATCGGGTTACCATGTTGGTTGACATATCGAGTTAGCATATTGGATAGACCATTATGTTCTTATCCTTTATACTTCCAAGGAATAAGTTCACATCATATAATTGAACGACAAGCTAGATATTTGGTTGAGTTCTTTCACAAAAATGATTCACACAAAATGATAGGGTGTGTCAGGTTTCATTCCATCACCTAGGGTTTCAACACCATATTGGTTAAAGTATATCATTGACAACATATCGTGAATGAGGTATGGACTTGACCTCATATCGTGAACAAGGTGTATGTAGGTATCACTCACATCGTTCATGAGGTATCACTCATCCCTATATCAAGTTACCCATCATCATGGATTTATCATATCAGGTTTCATATCACTCTCTAGGGTTTCAACCCATATCGGGCTAGGGTATAATCCTAACACCATATCATGTAGGAAGTGAATACTTGTCCCTATATCTTTCTCATGGTCTGTATATGTTTTGCTCATATTTCCCATGAGGTATACACTGCTCACCATATCATGTTTATGGTGTGTTCATATCAACATGTCGGGATACTTATCACCTAGGGTTTGTTATATCAGGTGAGAGTATATGCTTGACTTCATGTCGTTCATAGGGTGTATACTTGACCTTATATCGTAAACATAGTGTATTCTTAACAACATATCATGCACAAGGTGTGCACTTCATCATCATATCTTGCAAGAGGTACCAACTCACCACCATATCGTGCTAGTGGTGTGTTCACCTCATCATATCGGGTTAGAGGTACTTCAACCCAATATCGGATTGAACCATGATGATTTCACCATGATCAACCTCTAGACTCTTATTCTTAATGTTCTAGATCATGGAAAATAGTCCTAAGATGCTTTTAGAACCCAAGATCATCAATTTATCAAAGGAATTCAAAATTTAAAGTAGATCAACAAGTTCAACAATATTGAAGGTGAATAATAACATAGTTGGGTTCAAGTTATATAACCAGCCTCAAGAACAACTTCAAAGCTCCAAGATCCAAAGCTTCACATTCCTAAGGTTGAAGATGATCTTATCCAAGGTCCAAGGCTCGGTCACAACTCCTCCATATACAAGGAATCATCGTAGTTAAGAACTTGGTGAAGAAGAAAAAAGAGGAATAACTATAACCCAAAAATCATGCTTTAACCAAGGTTGAAGATGACCATGGCCTTACCTCAAGCTTGGTGCTCGAGCTCCCCTTACTACTTAAGCTACTATGCACGATATCTAAGAGGGTATGCATGATATCTCAAAGAAAGAGAGTTGTGGGGTTTGTAAACTTCCATTAGTAGGTGAAAGGAGAGGTATATATACTTGGGGTTCATGAGAGAGAGTGTATAAGAGGTGTCATCCCCATATATTACTAGGTGACATGTGGCCATGCATGGTTGAAACATGTCCATGCATGCGCACATGTATATCCTGTCATGCAAAAGTCTTAAGGATAATCCAGAGATGATATTTCGTCCATCCTTTATCTTGTTGGATAAGGTATTTCATCTTTATCTCACAAATTATGCAAACTGATACAACTTTTTGCAAGGAGCATCTAACTCATCATGGATCACCTCCTTGAGGTGCTTAGTCCATAATGGCCTCTTCCAAGAGTTCACACATCGATATGGGATCTCCTCTATGGATCCTTGGCTGATATGCACTCCCATATCAAGTCTACAACTCGATACAACTCAAGAAAGGGCTTCAACTATACATCATCTCTTAGTCTTTGCATTACCAAGTGTACCAATACTCAAATATGATTCAAACATGGTGTCTACTTCTTTCTTTCTCCTATAATGGATACATAGATGAAGTAAGGACACTCTAGAGGTGATAATTTCATATCAACCCTATATTATGGGTAAATTACAATTTATACCAGAATTGGTACACAAGGTACTAGCATTATTCAAACAAGTTCTTTCTTTAGAATTTAGGCTTTCCACAAGCCACAACTTAGCATCATTCTCTCTCTTATTATATTAAAACATTTAAGGTACATTCAACATGTGACATATTGCAATGTAGCCCCTAATCTAGGGAAAATTGGACTTTACACTCAAATTATCATATAATGCACAAATAGTTTGCAATTAAGCTCACACTTGAAAATAAACTTCACAAAGAGTCTTAATTACTTTTAAAAAGATTTAAAACAAGTTTGTAACTAACTTACTTAAGTAAAACTTCTAGGGTTAAGCCATAACCTAGGTCAGGGATGTTACAATTATAAACCCCTAATAAGGATTTCGTCCCTAAAATCCTGAATGAAGGAAGACGATTGTTATTCATGCATCATATCATCATGTATCCACATAACATCTTGATGTCTTGGAGATGCCATAGAACTTTGACCAGTACAAAGTCCTTCCATTTAGGGTCATCATAGAATCTGTCATACAGGACGCATATCAATTGTCCTTTTCATTAATGACTGTAGTGTCAATTCTGTGTCAGGTAACACTTTCTAATTTAGAGAAGTACTATTCATACTTTGAATAATTCAGGTGTCAAACCTTATTGATTTATCACCTTCTCAACTACAACTTTATGTGATATGATTCTTGACCTTGGGATTCTTCCATACTCCTCACTGAGTTTATCATTTATCCTCCACGGAAAGGCTAGAGTTACATTATGTCACCCACTTGGGACTACAAGTCCTATGATACATTTGCTATGTCACTCTAATCTGCTGACACAACACTAAACTTTCTTATGACTTGTACCAACTATCCCATTAGCTGTATATTTCTTTCCATAAGGAGTGGCTACTTATCAAGGAAGAACTTATCTCAGAGGTATCTCTAGATGTTATGTATAAGTTACCTCAACATATCTAGATAGGAATATTCTAAGGAATTATTTTTAGCTTGATAAGATTTTTCCCAAAATGATTTTACAATTGTTCTTTCAATTGATACATCCTTATCGATGTTTATGTTTATGAAGAGCATAAACCCCTAACATATGATATCCATACTATGGTTATCTCAAAATTGGCCCTTTCTAAGTAACCAAACATTATTCATTTTATCAGGAGTCATGTTCTCATTTTCTCATACCATTGAAAGTTCTTGGATGCTAGGATTCTTTACCTTGGTATCCATTATATGTGCCCAAACACATCACATCCTCACCATTTCCATTTCTCTATTGTTACTATCAAAGCCAAACATATAATAAGACCCTTCTTTGTTATTGTCTAGTATGTTCATGAATAATTTTCTGACTTTATTTATTTTCACATCATAGAAAAGATCTTTATTTTTCACACATTCTTTATGGAATATGGATCATCTCCCTTGTTATCTTTGTCTTATCATGAGGATTGTACTTTTTGCCTCCTCATACACACAGACTGGTTTGAGATAAACTCAACTTCTATTTCATTGCAGTTAGGATGGGATAGAAATATCCATGCCATATTTTCAATTTCATTATACTCTTTAGATTGCCTCAAAATAACTACTTGATCAGAGTAATTAGAAAGATAACAATCTAAGAGTCTCATACTTACCTTGCCTTCAATAGATGAATACTTGGCCAGGGTATACAAGTACTGAGATTAGGTAGTATGCGCCTTATTTATATCATATACCTTACTTTTTATATCATCCCAATCATAGAACTTAGCATCCCTAGATGTCTTCATGCATCTCTTTTACACCTCATCCTCTCTTATATGGATAAAAGAAATTATAAAACATTTTTAAAGATTACTGGCCAGAAGGCAAGTTCTCATCCCCTTTATCTCTTCCTTATGCCCTCATAGGACTAGTCATATGAAGCTCAACAAAAACTACTTTTCTTATATTTAATAGATAAAATTAGGAAAAGACATATGAGAATGAAACAATTTCATATCACCTTTCTCAACTCGTGGATCAATTACTGCCTCAGGCTGATTCATTGCATAGAATCTTGTCGTTGCCTATTTCCAACATCATGCTCTATCATTTGGTGCAGATGAACCTACTCGGGATGCCTGTCCACGTCCTCATGTGCCACTTCTAAACTGTTGCCTTTGAGAGCCTTGTTTGTTGACCTAGAGATTATACATTGTCTATACTTTGATAATGACTTAATCATTCCATTCATATGAATCGAATATGTGTATTGAAGATTGATTTCAGGTGTTAGGTACATGAAAAGGATAAAAAATCAAAAGCCCTAATTTTTCTCAAGTTCAAGTCAAAAGCTATACAAGTGTGTAATTTAGGAAATATATGTAAACGACCTTAGAATATTTTTGTAATCACTTGTATTGATGAATTGACTTTTAACTAAGATGAGAAAACTAATTGGGACAGTAAACACCAAGTTTTAATCATTTTAGATGCACTTTAGAAAATTGATCACAGACATTCAATTGGTCAAGTTGTAAACCTGATCGATCCTTCTGGACCAATTCTCTGAAGATGGCATCGGTCGAGTTGTGGTTTCACATAACTCGATCGATTGAGTACCTAACCAAATCGATCTTCATTGGTCAGTCGAGTTTCCTAAGGACAAACTCAACTGATGATTTGAATATCGGCTTTGTCTTTTACTATATCGGTCGAGTTACCTTTATTGAAACTCGATCGATCGCACTGTACAGAATTTGCAGAAAAAGTGATTTTGACCATTGGTGTGTTTTTTGATCGAAAATAGAGTCATTGCTTTGAGAAAAAATGGCTATATTTCATCTCTAAGTGTCCCACAACTTAAAGGGGCACCCTCAGCTATAAGTAGGACCTCATAGAGTTCATTCCAAGGTTGCTCAGTCACTACATGCTTGGTCCTAGCCTAGTTGAGAGTGTTCTAACCCTTTGAACCCCTTTCTCTCTCTACCTTCAAGTCAAATTCATGAGTATGAGTGAGATAGGTTCCTTTGTAAGAGAGCTACTCTATGTATTGATGTAAAGCTCTCCTCCACCATCTCCCTACCCTCTTTCCTATTGAAGAAAAGGTTGAAGATCTTATCCGAGTGAAGGAGAAGGAGTTTCTATTCTTCAAGGTTGAAGAAGGCAAGGTGTTCCAGATATCCAAGTGAAGGAGATAGGCAAGGAGACACCCAAGAAAGATAGGTAATCCCTTGAAGGATGAAGACTTGCAGAAGGAGTGGGTAAGTCCATGTTGATGGCTGAACAGTCCATGGTTCAAGTGGGTAAGCTCCTTTTATAAGTTGAAGATCTTTGCTTGAGGTATTAAGCTCGTGGATGTTGTCATTTTGTCTTGTAATATTATGATGGAATATAAAAGTACCAAGATTGCAAAGTCCTAGAGCCTAACCCACTCTAGGTATTGGACTGACTCACTTCAAGTTTGGAAGTGTGGAACCACTCTAAACCACTTTGTCCAAGTGCATGCTCTTCCTTGTCTCTTACTCTTGCTATACATGCTAGTTAGGACATCAAATTGTTGCTTGTTTAAGTTTCTGGACTTAATATATTTTGGTGGTCTAATCCGTTTTGTGAGGGCTGTGAAGCTCTATTCACCCCCCTCCCCTTCTAGAGCCCTTTGATTCAACAAGTGGTATAAGAGCAGGTCTTCTCCAAGCTACTTCCACAAGTAGGAGAAGATGGGCGATTTAGCACTTGAATCCCTCAACTTGGAAGGAAGCTTCTCCGTGCGACCTCCGGTCTTTGACGGAACCAACTTTCTCTATTAGAAGAGAAGAATGTGGTTCTATCTTTAAGGAGTAAGCTATGAGATGTGGAAGGTGGTGCATCTAAAGTATGAAGATCCAAAGGGGGAAATCTCCACATGGACGGAAGCCCAAATGAAGCAAGCTCAACTCAATGCCAAAGCAGTGAGCATCATCTATGCAGCCCCACCCCATCTGAGTTCAACCGGATCTCCTCTTGGGACACCGCACATGATATTTGGAACAAGCTATGTGTCACCTATGAAAGAATGGAGCAAGTGAAGGAAGCCAAGACATGCTTGGTGGTCTACTTGAGAACTTCAATATGGGTAAGAATGAAAGAGTAGTTGATGTGTACACAAGACTCAATGTGATCATCAATGGATTGGCAGCCCTTGGTAGTGTGATGGACAAAGGCACTATCAACTCCAAGATCTTAAGATCTCTTCCAAAGAGATGGGAGCCCAAGGTCACATCCATTGAAGAAATGTACAAGCTTAGTGAATTGTCAACCAAGGAGCTGGTTGGTAATCTTCAAGCCCATGAACCAAGGCTTGATAAGCAAGAAGAAGAAAAAGAGAGAGAAGAGAATGAGTCCAAGAAGATCAAGGACACAACCTTCAAAGCTCAAATTTAAGAGATGGTTCGGCAGCAACAACTTGCTCTCAAGTCCCCTACTCCTTCCTCAAGTGAAGATGAAGGCCCTAACGATCATGAAGAAAACTACTCCAAGGGAAAACACTTCAAGGGGAAGCCTTCCTCGTCAACTCCTAGATGCTATGAATGTGGCCAAAAAGGCCATTACAAGAGTGACTACCCAAAGGCCAAGAAGATCCATCACAAGAGCAGCCACAAGAAGGACAAGGAGTACAAGAGAGAAGGCAAGTACAAGAGAAAGGAGAAGAAAGAAAGAAGAAGCAAAGATGCAGCTCATGCAGCTTGGGAGGAGTCTTCCTCAGGCTCTTCAAGTTCCATAGATGGAGAATACCACCTTGCTATCATGGCATCTACAAGTGAAGATGTAGGTGAGGTAAGTGAGGTAAGTAAGGTAAGTGAAGTCAATTTCAATGAGTTATCTAAGGAAACTCTTATTGATATGCTTAATGATTTCCGATCATCTTTTACTAAATACGAATCTAAAAGAAAAAGATTAGGTAAGATAGTAGATGATCTTTATGCTAAAATTGTGATTCTTGATAAAAATGAAAAATTGCTGCTTGATAACATAGATTCTTTGCAAGGGCAATTTCTTGACCTTGAGCTTCAATACATTGGAGTAGAGGTTGAGAATGGTGTCTATCTTTAGACTATTATAGATCTTAAGGAAGATAACCAAAGATGCCAAGATGAGATAGATGTTCTTAAAACTAAAAATGTAGAACTTAATCTCATTGATGAAGCTAGGAAGCAAGAAATTCATATTTATCAAAAGGAAATTTTGTTTCTTAAATATGAAAATGCTAAGTTGCTTGCTCAAGTTAATGATATATCATCTAGGCCTAATTTGCAAAGTAACAAAGTAGCTAGCATTTCTTTAGAATGTGATTCTTTTCATACTAAAGCCCTCTGTTTAGAGGCCGATCTATTGCATGCTAGAGATGATCTTATTAGTTTATCTACTACTGTCATTAACCTTAGTGATGATAATGCTAAGTTAAGAGCTTCTTTGCAAAAGTTCCTTATGGGAAAGAAATCCCTTAATGCTTTCCTAGAATACTCTACCAAACAAATTGGTACTATTAGTTTAGGATATGATGGGATTACTCCCAAGGGTAAGAACAAGAAAAAGAGTAAGGGTAAGAAGAAAAGTGTGGAACCTCCTATCTCAAATGAAGAGACTTCCAGCTCTAGAAACCCTGTGGTATGTGTTCATTGTAAATGTGATGATCAGTACTCTACTTATTGTCCTTACAAACCAAAGGGGACCAAGCCAAAGATGAAATGGGTCCCCAAGCTAACCCCGGATCCCAAAGTTTGAGTTGGGTACCGACATCCTTCTTTCATGCAGGTCAAAAAGAGGTGGATTGTTGATAGTGGCTGCTCAAAACATATAACAAGATTGAATTGTCTAAAATTGAAGAATCTATCAATGTTAAGTTTATTGAAACTAACCCTATTGTTGACAAGAATGTTGTTGATAATGATGTTGCAGATGACTTAATTCCTATCTTGAAAGACCTCAACATTGACAACAAAGGTAAGAAGGTGGTTGAAGCTAAAGATGAAGAGAAGAAGGATTCCACTCCTCACTTTGCAAAGAATCATCCCAAAGAGCTAATCATAGGCAACCCTTTTGAGAGAATGAAGACACGAGCTGCCTACAACAAAGAGCAAGCAGACAGTGCCTTCATCTCATAGCTGGAGCCAAAGAACATCAAAGAAGCACTTGGAGATGACGAGTGGATCCTAGCTATGCAAGAGGAACTAGAGAAATTCGAGAAGAATCGTGTGTGAACTCTAGTGCCAAGACCAAGTGATAGAAAAATCATTGGCACCAAGTGGGTCTACCACAACAAGCTTGATGAAAAAGGCAAAGTGGTAAGGAACAAAGCAAGATTAGTGGCACAAGGTTACAATCAACAAGAAGGTATTGACTTTGATGAAACTTATGCTCATGTTGCTAGACTTGAATCTATTAGAATGATACTTGCCTTTGCTAGTTACAAAAATTTCTTGCTATATCAAATGGATGTTAAAAGTGCATTTTTGAATCGTACAATCCAGGAGGAAGTATTTTTTGCTCAACCTCTGGGCTTTGAAAATGACAAGTTACCCAATCATGTTTATTTGTTATAAAAATCTCTTTATGGACTCAAACAAGCACCTTGAGCTTGGTATAAAAAATTAAAGAACTTTTTGTTAGACAATGGGTATGTCATGGGCAAAGTCGATTCTACTTTATTTCTAAAACACACTTCTAGCAATTTTCTTATCATTCAAATTTATGTTGATGATATCATTTTTTGCGGAACTGATCTTGATCTTTGCAAGAAGTTTAGTTCTCTTATGCAGAGTGAGTTCGAGATGAGCATGATGGGTGAGTTGACTTTCTTCCTCGGCTTTAAAATCAAGCAAACCAAAGATGGAAACTTCATCAACTAAGGCAAGTACACAAGTGAACTACTCAAATGCTTTGGGATGGAGAACATGAAGCCGATAGATACACCCATGTCCAACACCTCCAAACTTGATAGAGATGAAGAAGGTGAAAAGGTAGATGAGAATCTCTATAGAGGTATGATTGGAAGTTTACTTTATTTAACTGCCTCTAGACCTGATATTATGTTTAGTGTTAGCTTGTGTGCTCGCTTTCAATCAAGCCCTAGGAAATCACACCTTATTGTTGTTAAGAGAATTTTGAGATACTTAGCCAAAACTCAAAATTTTGGACTATGGTATACTAAGTCAAGGGACTTTACTCTTGTAGCATATAGTGATGCAGATTACGTGGGTTGTTTGGTTGATAGAAAGTGCACAAGTGACACTTGCTTTCTTCTAGGATCATGCTTGGTGTCTTGGTTTTCCAAGAAATAGAGCATCGTGGCATTATCAACTACCGAGGCTGAATAATTGCAGCTGGGAGTTGTTGTGCTCAGGTCCTATGGATGAAGCAAATGGTCTAAGACTTTAACATACGTTTTGATGCTTCTCCTATCTATTGTGATAATACTAGTGTAATCAATATCTTTTATAATCCTATATTGCATAGTAGAGCTAAACATATAGAGGTTCATCATCATTTTCTTCATGATCACATTGCCAAGAAGGATATCTGTATCACACATGTGGGGACAGAAAATCAGTTGGCAGACATTTTCACTAAACCTCTAGCTAGAGAGAAATTTAACTTTATTAGATCTAAATTGCTTATTGTTGCTTTGGATGATATTGACACGTCATCTAGCCAGTTGTTCTTATCCTATATGTTTTGCTCAAGCTTTACTCCCCTTGCTTGCTTAAAATTGCTTCAAATTTTCTTAATTTGCTTGTTCACATGCTTAGTTTCACTTATTTTTTGGTTTTTCTCTAATTTCTTAGTTTTATCACCAAATAGTACCCAATGATGAGTGATATGTGACTAAGTATGTTCAATATACATAATAGACTTGAAAAATGAATTTAATTGGCATGCATATGGCTAGAAATTAATTTCCATGGTTTTAGGTCAGGTTGACCATCGGTCGAGTTTCCCCAGGACAAACTCGACCGATCAGTGGCTGAGAGTTGTTCTTCAGAGGACCAATCGGTCAAGTTTCCCACTCTAAGAATTCGACCGATCCGCGGGCTGAAGCCAACTTAAGTTTGTATCGGCTGACTATTCTCCTTCTCAACTAGAGAATAGACGTCTGATTCCTCTTCTTCTAGCCCTAAGCTCTCACCCCCAACCCTAACCTTCCCTTTCCTAGCCCTTTCCTGACCTAGATAGATCGACCTAGACCTCCCCGATTGCTCCCTAGTGGTGTTTGGATGACTTTTGAGGTTTGCTTTGTGTGTTTGTTCGTTTCTCCTCTCTTGTTTTGCCTCCATGGCTTCTCAAAGGAGAAAATGACCTACCCCAAGCAATGCTCCTTCGTCCTCTTCGTCTAATCGCTTGATTCCCTTTGATGATACCTCTTTTATCTCAATAGAGGTTGTTAATAGGTATAAGGACCTTCTTCCTAGGAGTCATTTCCCTTTTCACACCTTGTTTGAGCCTAGTCCTAGGCATCAAGCGGTTATAGACTAAGTAGCTAGGTTGCTTGCCATTCACCACCTCTCCACCTTGGCCATCGAACATGATTGCTTTTCCAATTCGATGTCTAGTACAAAAGCAGTTCACGACTATGCTAATTTGCATTGGAACTATGACTCCCTCGTACCCCTTCCGAATACTCAAGTAATGCTAACCTCAATGATCGCCGGTAAACATTTTCAAATCTCCGAGGATATTTTAAATGTCTTCTTTTCCGGAGATGATACAAATGATACCTGGTGCGAGGATTATAGCGAGTACTTTGATCTTTTGGATCTCGAAGGCTTTTATAAGCAGAATGAACTTACTCTCCCTGACATTCATTGCTACTTGAAGAAGCTTGACGTTCCATATAAGAAGAAGATCACCCTTCCTTCATCCTCCCTCGACCTTAGGAAGTGCATTTTGGCGTTAGTGATCAACTGCAACATCCATCCGAAGAAAAATCAAACAGATATTGCAGAGAACATTGCTGTCATTATGTATTGCATCCTAGAGAACATCAGTATCAAGTGGGCCAGATACATTTTACACCACATGACCTGCTTTGACACTGGTAAGAACACCAAAGGCACCCATCCCCCATACCCAACCCTGATTTGTGGTTTGTTTTAGTTTGCTACTGAGAAATCACTCTTTTCTGACTTCCATTACAAGGTAGTCAGGAAGGGTGTTTGTATAAGTGAAACCACAATTCAGAAGTCTATGCCTGTGTTTGCCTCTACCACACCTGGTGGTTCTCCCTCTACCTCTACAGCCCCTGCCTCCTCTGCATGAGCTCCACCTCCTCAGCCCCCTCCTTGACCTAGTCGTACTTCGTTCCATGTATCCAAACCCTTATGGGCTACATGATGCACCAACAAGCATGCAACCAACATGTCCAGGAGCACCTACATCAGGATTTGTGTTCTATCATGTCAACCATGAACCTATCCTGTTCTCACCCCTACCCAACCTACCACCCCTACCCCGGTATTGATTATGCTTCATATGCATACAATCATTACTACCCTTCCCCTGAGCCTTTCGCTGCTACTGCTCCTCCACCCTTTGCTGTTGGTGGTCCTGCCCCTGCTCCTGCCTACCTACCGTTTCCTGCTGGCCTCCTGGCTACCTTGCTTGCCTCTCTTGGAAACTCTGCTCCATCCTTTCCTCAAGACAATGTGCTCTATGCTCTTGGTATGACTTAGGATGAGCAGAATGCTGGTTGGACCGGTTGTGGTTTCGGTCCTCCTATAGACGAGGAGATGCCTGACCCGACTGATGATGCTGAGGCTACTGATGATGACTATGGTGATGGCAAGGATGCTTCTGATGATGGTGATGGTGATGGTGCTGATTCTGGTGATGAAGGCACTTCAGATGCACCCTCTGATGGAGACAAGGACTACGAGCCTAGAGCCGATGATGACGACACTGTTGATATAGATAGTTTACATGTTTAGCTTGTTTCTTAGTTTTTAGTCTAGAATGTTTATCATTTACATCTTTCTAGGCTATTTTGTATAAGAAACATCTGGGGAAATTATCTGAGTTGTACTATTTTATCTTCTATTTTTCATCGCTTCTTGTTTTTCATTTCTTTCATGAGGACATGCATATGAGTTGTAATATATGTGATGTGCACTCTTGCTAGTTTCTCTGATATATCTTATGTGTTGGTGCCATCTTTCACCATATTTTGATTATGACTAAGATCGTATGTTGCTTTCATCTCTATTTGACTTATGATATGAGATTGCTTGTATGTATGCCTTGTTAATTGTGTTTTGGAGAAGACCTGGATATATGCTCTTCTACCCCCCTTCTTTTTGATAATGTCAAAAGGGGGAGGGAAATTTCAAAGTTTTGAAACACAGTCATATTGTTATTCATTGTTATACTATTGCTTATTGCTTATGAGATCCTTTTCTTGTTCATTCACTAGTTTATCATGTGACTTGCAAAGGACCACATAGTACATGCATGCTCTTATTACTCTCTGTAGATAGACTAACCATGCAGGTTAGAGGAAGCATAGATTGAGGGGGAGAAATTCACATTGTTCACATCTTGAATCCCCTTAATTCACAAGGCAAAGGTATAACTTCTATATCCTTTTCAATATGTTTGAGGAATGTTTTGTCATTGTTAAAAAGGGGGAGAATGTTGACCTAGAGGTTATACATTGTCCATATTTTGATAATGACTTAACTATTCCATTCATATGTATCTAATATGTGTATTGAAGATTGATTTCAGGTGTTAGGTACATGAAAAGGATCAAAAATCAAAAGCCCTAATTTTGCTCAAGTTCAAGTCAAAAGCTATACAAGTGTATAATTTAGGAAATCTATGTAAATGACCTTAGAATATTTTTATAATCACTTGTATTGATGAATTGACTTGTAACTAATATGAGAAAACTGATTGGGACACTCAACACCAAGTTTTAATCATTTTAGATGCACTTTAGAAAATTGATCACAGACAGTCAATCGGTCGAGTTGTAAACTCGACCGATCCTCCTGGATCAATTCTCTAAAGATGGCGTCGGTCGAGTTGTGGTTACACAGAACTCGACCAATCGAGTACCTGCCCAAATCGATCTTCATTGGTCGGTTGAGTTTCCTCAGGACAAACTCGACCGATGATTTGAATATCAGCCTTGTCTTTTACTCTATCGGTTGAGTTACCTTTATTGAAACTCGACCGATCGCAATGTAGGGAATTTGCAAAAAAAGTGATTGTGACCGTTGGTGTTTTTTTGATCGAACATTGAGTCATTGCTTTGAGCAAAAATGGCTATATTTCGTCCCTAAGTGTCCCACAACTTAAAGGGGCACCCTCAACTATAAATAGGACCTCTTGGAGTTCATTCCAAGGTTGCTCATTCACTACATGCTTGGTCCTAGCCTAGTTGAGAATGTGCTAACCCTTTGAGCCCCTTTCTCTCTCTACCTTCAAGTCAAATTCATGAGTATGAGTGAGATAGGTTCTCTTGTAAGAGAGCTACTCCATGTATTGATGTAAAGCTCTCCTCCACCATCTTCCTATCCTCTTTCCTATTAAAGAAAAGGTTGAAGATCTTCTTCAAGTGAAGGCACTACACACTCTTTATTCTCATTGGTTGTAAGCTATACAAGCATTTTCTGCCATTATATTTATATTTTCCCTCCACTTTTGATATTTCCAACATGCTTGGACTGCACGGCTCGAAAACTGGCATGCCATATGTAAGGCCCTTGAACTTGCTTAATGAGTTGAACGAGCTTAATTACCATAATTGAATGCTTATAACTCTAACATAACCTTTTGATATGTTTTGAAATCATAATACAAGCTTAAGTTTCAAATTTGGTCCAATTTGGACACTGTTTGAACAAGTTATGTAATTTTCTGTATATTTTGGACTTTTATAAGGATTTTTTGTTCTTCAAGGTTGAAGAAGGCAAGGTGTTCCAGATCTCCAAGTGACGGAGATAGGCAAGGCGATGCTCAAGAAAGATTGGTAATCCCTTGAAGGCCGAAGACTAGAACAAGGAGTGGGTAAGTCCATGTTGATGGCTGAAGACTCAATGGTTCAAGTGGGTAAGCTCCTTCTATAGATTGAAGATCTTTTCTTGAGGTACTAAGCCCTTAGATGTTGTGGTTTTATCTTGTAATATTATGATGGAATATAAGAGTACCAAGATTGTGAAGTCCTAGAGCCTAACCCACTCTAGGTAGTAGACTGACTCACTTCAAGTTTGAAGTGTGGAACCACACTAAACCATTTTATCGAAGTGCATGCTCTTCCTTGTCTCTCAACCTTGCTATGCTTTCTAGTTAGGACATCAAATTGCTGCTTGTTTAAGTTTCTAGACTTAATATATTTTGGTGGTCTAATCCGTTTTGTGAGAATTGTGAAGCTCTATTCACACCCCCCCTCTAGAGCCCTTTGATCCAACATTGTTGACTCTGTCTTGGTGGTTGGGTCATTCCCTCCTTTTTTTAGACAAAAGGGTCTAATATGCCCAACCTGTCCACAACCAAAACATGTCCTATATGCACACCCTGGTCTTATCAGCCTTGTTACCGATGTAGAAGCTAAATCAAGAGTTCTAATTGGTGGAATATTAGGTCCTTTTCCCTTTCTTGGTAGCCATTTCCCTGGTACTTTAGGTGTTGGTTGCATTGGTGGCACCAAAAACTTCCTCTTTTTAGAGCTACTAGGCATCTATTTGCGAGTTTGGATAGATCTTTTCTTAATTTCTACCTCATTATCCTTTTTAGGATAGTCCTTTATAAAATGTCCTGCATGCCTAAACCTGTAGCAGACTCTAATTTCATGTCGTGTTCTAATCCTTTTGACATTTTCCACTACTTCAACATAACTATGTTGATCATAAATCCTGCTAGAGCCCATAATTTCATCATTGGGAACTGGTAATCTAGGTTGTGTTGCTTGTATCTGATCCTTGATACGTGATAATTCTATCATAACCAGTATAGTGAGAGCATTAAAAGTAGGGTTCTCTATCATATCGGGATTAACTAGGGGATTCTCAGGCAGTCATCCTTCTCTCACATGATCCCTTGCACTTTCTCTTGGTGCAACAACATTGCTTTTAGCAATGTGTTCCTTGTGTTCTCCAGACAGCTTTAAGCTTTACTCTATCTTCTGTATAAGCAGAAGTCACTATAAGATATACTGGAGGACACTAGAATAGACTCAACACCTTAGTCCTATGTCTCTGTAGACTCAGCGAACCTTAGGCTCTAATACCAAAACTTTGTGACGACCTGACATCAAATCAAGCCATCACCAGTAACTAATTGCGGAATAACCATAAGCAGCAGATTAACAAAATCATTAAAAATTAAAACTATTTTATAAAGATATCCTCTTCCTGGAAACGTGTATTGAAAGAACCAAAACTTATATATATCATGGTTCACATTGTACATACACTGTATCATCTCATCTCGAGGACAACATATAATAGTTGCTTTGCCAAAACCTATACATAAGCAACATAAAACCTTGAGGCATACAAAACAAAATCTCAGATCATGCATAAAACCATTACGTACTGAATCTAAGGACCCGAGAGTATAAAGACGACACATAGGACTTTTATCTACAAGACACGACAGATAGTACACTAGACCTGAGTTGTTATTGTTGCCCCAGAAGTTGTTGTTCTCCCTCTGTAGAATGGTCTTTACCTCCTCATGCACATCCACCTGAAAGTTTTGGGTCCCACGGGGTGAGACAATTATCCCAGCAAGAGACATAACTCTCTTCCAACAATATTATTATCACATGTAAGCAGTATAAAACTGTGTAGAGGTTCTTTTATATTAACAAGTAGAATTAATTATTGTTATAAGCATAACAGTGTAATCTCTTCTCTTAAAATAATGCATCGATCTATGGTAGAGCAATAAATCATCTATTTATTTTGCAAGGAATATAAAGAAACATGAATAACATCTATCCAACTAAGATGCATAAAAGAAGTATACATCAAGCAATGTCTTTCGTATTTGATTCTTAAGCAAATACGCTACACGGATGATTACATATTACAATCACACTTATGCCCTGAGGAGATGAAGTATATTTTTCATGCTCCAATCAACCACTACCAAGTTAAAATCGGTACCATACAAGGTCAATGGTAGATCCGGCTGTCAAGACCTCACCTGTCTCGGTCAGTACGAGACAACTAGAAGGACATCTTGTGTCAGCTGCTGACATGACATCTTGTGACAACTGAAAATAGCATGTCAGGGTATAGAGGCATCTTCGCTATAGAGTTACAGCCGCAACATGTACTCTCTTCAGAAGAAGACCACATAGCTTTCCCAGATTATAAGGAAAAGGAAGATTATACATCAATTCCTCACCTGGTCAGGAGATTATCATCAATCCCAACAACACATAATAATAATGAAGAAGGATTTACACATCAATTCCTCATTTGGTCAAGAGATTCACATCATCCTGGGATAAATAAGGAAGGTGCTACATCAGTTCTTCATTATGACGTATGGATATACTTCATCCTTCACCCCCGCATATTGAAAAATATGCTCTCCGAGTTAAACTCATTTCACCATCAACAATTTCTGACACTGAATGGATCTATGGTCAGGGCACTACATGATGAGATTCCACTTGATTAATTAGGTTCATTACAATATCTTTTAGCATCAACCAAGTTTCAAACATGAATTATAACAGATGCTATAAAGAATGGTGTAGTACTTTTAAGATCTTTGGAACACTTTGAATGTATAACACTCGGGATCTCAGTCCCTTATCACTTCAATGGGAATTCTCATCATCATCATCATGATTACTACTGGGTATTCAAACCCTTAGATCATCACTGAACATTGTTACCTCTGTAACAGGTAACTATTACCTCTAGGTCCTCAGAAACAAGGTATTCATCACACTTGTTGTACAAATATTTCACATAGCTCACATGGTTCATTAAATATCTTGTCACCTCTCACTAGGCAACAACTATCTTTTAAGATATCATACTGTCACATAGCTCACATGGTTCGTTAAATATCTTGTCATCTCTCACTAGGCAACAACTATTTTTTAAGATATCAGGCTGTATAATCATTATACTTGTTGTATAGATATTTAACATGGCTCACAAGGCTCATTTAAATCTGTATTATATAAAACATCATAGCTCATACCTAGCTATGATCATTATATCATAATTCTTGAATAGTTTGCACTTCATGATAAAAACTTTAGCAATATATGACATCACTATGAAATTTAAGAGAAATACATCCTTCCCATTATTAGGGTTAAGATTGCCTATTTTAACCGAATAGGGTTTCAAATTCACATCATCACTATGTGATATAAGATAAATGCATCCTTCCCATGATTAGGGTTAGGACTTCTCCATCTAACCGATTAGGGTTGTAAGTGCATACCATCACCCTTCATTAGGGTTAAATTTTACCTTTATTAACAAGTTAAGGATTCAAGATCATATTATCAAGAATCAAACACTAATTCATACTCCACTCATTTTTAGGAGTATCAATGCATGCTTATTAACATGATTATCATAGATGTTAAAGTTTCTCTCTTATCCTCATTAGGATGTCGATTGCACCATACTTTAGCTCAATCCTTCTCTCAAGGTACATTGTCCTACACCTAACATACTGCATTAAACTTTTTATGTCTTAATGTATTACTTTACATAACACAATTCATGTGTTACTCCATCAATTACATTGAATTGAGATGCTTTCATCATATTGGGTATAAAGATGTGAACTTGACACCATATAATACTTTCATATAGGGCTTGAGATGTAACCTCATCACTATACAGTGACATCTATATCGGGCATGTGGTGTTGCCTTCTCATCGTATCATGTTTAGGGTGTATACCTTATTACCATAACGTGTACCCAAATTGGGTTGGCTATCGCTTAGGTTTTATCATCTGAAGTTAGAGATACTTAGCTTAATATCATGTATGAGCTAAATGCTTGACCTCATATCGGGTATAAGGGTATACTTGATACCATATGGTGTACAAAGTGTACACCATGTCAGGCATAGGGTATGTGCCTCATCATGGTATCGTTTTAGTAGTATATACACAATACCATATCGGGTTTCTATGTTGGATTATTATATTGGGTTACCATGTTGGTTGACATATCAGGTTAGCATATTGGATAGAACATTATGCTCTAATCCTTAATACTTTCAAGGAATCAGTTCTTACCATATAATTGAACGACAAGCTAGATATTTGGTTGAGTTCTTTCACAATAATCTTTCACACAAAATGATAGGGTGTGTCGGGTTTCATTCCATCACCTAGGGTTTCAACACCATATCGGTTAAAGTATACCATTGACAACATATCGTGCATGAGGTATGGACTGACCTCATATCGTGCACAAGGTGTATGTAGGTATCACTCATATCATTCTTGAGGTATCACTCATCTCTATATCAAGTTACCCATCATCTTGGATTTATCATATCGGGTTTCATATCACTCTCTAGGGTTTCAACCCATATCAGGTTAGGGTATAATCCTAACACCATATCGTGTAGGAAGTGAATACTTGTCCCCATATCATGATCATGGTGTGTATATGTTTTGCTCATATTACCCATGAGGTATACACTCCTCACCATATCGTGTTTATGGTGTGTTCATATCAACATGTCGGGATACTTATCACCTAGGGTTTGTTATATCGGGTGGGAGTATATGCTTGACTTCATGTCATGCATATGGTGTATACTTAACCTTATATCGTGCACGTAGTGTATGCTTAACAAAACATCATGTAAAAGGTGTTCACTTCATCATCATATCGTGCAAGAGGTACCAACTCACCACCATATCATTCTAGTGGTGTGTTCACCTCATCATATCAAGTTAGAGGTACTTCAACCCAATATCGGGTTGGACCATGATGATGTCATCATCATCAACATCTAGACTCTTATTCTTATTGTTCTAGATCATGGAAAACAGTCCTAAGATTATTTTGGAACTCAAAGGATCATCAATTTATCAAAGGAAATCGAAATTGAAAGTAGATCAACAAGTTCAACAATATTGAAGGTGAATAATAACATAGTTGGGTTTAAGTTATATAACCCACCTCAAGAACAACTTCAAAGCTTCAAGATCCAAAGCTTCACGTTCCTAAGGTTGAAGATGAGCTTATCTAAGGTCTAAGGCTTGTTCACAACTCCTCCATATATAAGTAATCACCATAGTTAAGAACTTGGTAAAGAAGAAAAGAGAGGAATAACTATAACCTGAAAATCATGCTTCAACCAAGGTTGAAGATGACCATGGCCTTACCTTAAGCTTGGTGCTCGAGCTCCCCTTGCTCCTTAAGCTACTATGCACGATATCTAGAAGGGTATGCATGATATCTCAAAGAAAGAGAGTTGTGGGGTTCGTAAACTTCCATTAGTAGGTGAAAGGAGAGGTATATATACTTAAGGTTCATGAGAGAGAGTGCATAAGAGGTGTCATCATCATATATTACTAGGTGACACATGGCCATGCATGGTTGATGTAACACCCCTGACCTGGGTTATGAGCTAACCCTAGAAGTTTTGCCTAAATATGTAATAATACACTTGTAAACATTCCCTGGTATGTAATTATGTTCCTCAAGGACATTTACTTTCATAATTTGCTCCTTTTGCATAAAGTTGTAGCATTATGTTGTATGCAGGGACCTATGTGTAAATTACCCAGTTTAAGGGTTGAACTTGCAAATTCACAAGATAAGATGTTCTTTTGATGTTGAGACATCATGGAGATGTCTATGATGAAGTTTGAGGGATTTTCCAAGCTTGGGCACCAAGGTGCAG
Source organism: Alisma plantago-aquatica (assembly GCA_963693085.1). Classification (NCBI taxonomy): domain Eukaryota; kingdom Viridiplantae; phylum Streptophyta; class Magnoliopsida; order Alismatales; family Alismataceae; genus Alisma; species Alisma plantago-aquatica. The sequence goes on from OY856411.1 coordinate 990,598,181, forward strand.
CTGTGGAAGCAATCCCCAAGCTCAGAAACCCTAATTTGGGGTAAATTGCAATTTACCCAAATTGAGGGGTCCAACTTGTAATTTTCACCATCTAGAACATCTTTTATGACTCTTGTCATCATTTAGAGTAGAAATGATGAAAGGGATACATTATTTATAAATTAAATGAGAAAAATAATCTTTGTGATAGAAATCACCTAAAATGTGTACAAAACCTTTACATGAATGTACCCTAGTTGAAGGTTGGATTCCTATACCCTTAGATCTTGAGTTTTCTTAAGAATTGCTTAAGAATTGATGGGCTTGGGCGTGCCTTTGATCAAGGAGGGACCTAGATGTGAGTTTTGGCTTTGAAAGGTCCTTATGTTAGAAATTAGCCTAAAACTATAAAAGACTTTTCCTTTGCATATGAGCAAACGATCCTTCCCTGTTCCATTCACTTCCTTTCTTTCCCAAACGGCCAAGCCTTGCTCTGGAGCTCAGGAGAAACGACCAAGGGTGCAAGGTAGGTTTGGATTTCCCTTCTTGCCCAATTCTATGGTTAGAACTCGGATTCAAGGTCATCCCCATGGCTAATTCTCAAAACCCTATCTTTCTAGCCGTCTCTTTTCATCCTTCCTTGGAGTTTTCACCTTGGCCAACCTGTGGAAACTCAAGGACGCCATTAGAGCTTGGAGCTTGAAAGCTTGGAGCTCAAGAAGCAAGCTTTAGGCGGGTTTTATAACTCTAAACCTATGCTTTACTATGTTCATCTTTATATACGAGTTAATGATAGCTCCTAGTATTTCCCTACTTTTCCCTGCTATTTTGCAAGCAAACCCGTGGGATATCTGTACTGTTCTTGATCTAGAAGATGAAGGCGTGATTTCCAAGAAAAACCCACCGCTTTTCTTTTCCCTAAACGGTCCTAACAGTTTGCTCTCACGACCTCAAGACCGTGAGAGAGCCTCGCGGTCTCGAGACCGTGAGAGGGCTCGCGGTCTCAAGACCGATTGGCCCTGTTGACCGAGCGTGGACCATATAAGAAACCTGTTCCTAATTATATAGGCTAAATACCCTCAAAATTTGGGAGACTAACTCCAAAGGAATCGGGAGATATGACCTTTTTAAGTCACAACTTTAAATGAATTAATTGCTGATTTTCAAACGGTCTGAAATTGCCTTTTTGGGCAAAAGGTCTCAAGACCGTGAAAGGTCGTTGACTAAGCGTTGACCCCATGAGATTACTGTTCAAAATTATGTTAATTAACAACTTACCAAGTTTTATGGTCTAATTCCAAACGGGCTAAGAGTTGAAGGGCGAATACTAGGGCTAACCCTAGATAAAATCAGTACTGAAATTATGGTGACCTAATTAGGGTTTTTAGGGTTGATTGACCTAAACGGTCTCAAGACCATGTGGGGTCCACCCACATGACCTCAAGACCGTGAGGACAATCACCCAAGACCATTTGAAGGTCTAGGGTTGAGTAATTTGACCAATTGAACACCCAATTGCAAATAAGTTATCAAGTTAATCAAAATTCGGATTCTGTGACCAATCATGGTTCAACCTCTATCAAATCACCTTAGATTTTGATGAAATCTTGGGCAAACGGTCTCAAGACCATGTGGGGTCCACTCACATGACCTCAAGACCGTTTGGGCCAAGTTTGGGCCCAATTGGAGCTCAATTGAAGGGTTCAACCTTGTGTTGATACACATTGTTGAGTGTTGATGGGTGAACATTGATAGACCTTAATTGAATCGATTTCAATCCTAATTGGTCAACAATTGAGGGTCAATTGAATGACCATTTGGTTAAGTATAACCTTAATTAACTCAATCCATAGGTGGTCAACAGTTATTGGACCTTTTGAAGGCTTCAACATCAGTTGACATCATCGTTTGATTTGTTGAACCTTTGTTGAAGGACCTTGTGGTTGAGACCATGAGAGGCTCACGACCTCAGGACCGTGAGATGGCTCACGACCTCAGGACCGTGAGGTGGCTCACGACCTCAGGACCGTGAGGAGGCTCACGACCTCAGGACCGTGAGGTGGCTCACGACCTCAGGACCGTGAGGTGGCTCACGACCTCAGGACCGTGAGGTGGCTCACGACCTCAGGACCGTGAGGAGGCTCACGACCTCAAGATCGTGAGGTGGCTCACGACCTCAAGATCGTGAGGGAGCTCACGACCTCAAGACCGTGAGGTGACTCACGATCTCAAGCCCATTAGGAGGCTCACGGTCTTGGAGCTAGAAAGGGGCTCATGGACTTGAAGGGTCAAAGTGAGCAATCGGTCAACACTTTCAACCGATCTTGATTCAATTAATGATTAATGATTGGAATTAATCAATGTGACTCATGGTTGACCACATTCAATCATGTGATGGTACAATGTTGCTCAAATCAAACACTAATGATAATCTAAGATAGTAAGGAGTTATTTGACTAAGGTTTTGACTATGATGATGATCAATGGGGTGAATTACCAAGATACCCCTGAAGGGTCAATTGAGTTATACCTTGCTCAATTCAAACCCTAATTACATGAGAATGATGTTTTTAGTCATGATGACTCTATATAACCTGATCTAGTCTAATGTTATCATCAACTATTAGTATGATGAAAGAGAGAGTACTCTAGAGAGAGAAAGTACCCTAGAGAGAGAAAGTACCCCTTTTTAATGGAAACTCAATTGAAGCATCCCCAATACACTGAAATGAGCATAATTAGGGTATGATCCACCTGTGTGAGATCATAGAAACCCTAATTATGATAAATGATGAACCTTTAACTAATCCAAGAGCATCAATGAAGGTGTTACTCAAACATGATGATGTTATGAGTTTAATTCATCTTGATGTGAATAGTAAACCCTAATTCAAGGGTGATGACATGTAATGTGAATAGTAAACCCTAATTCAAGGGTGATGACATGTAATGTGAATAGTAAACCCTAATTCAAGGGTGATGACATGTAATGTGAATAGTAAACCCTAATTCAAGGGTAATGGCATGCTTTTGGGCAATAAACTCTATTTGAGTAGAATTAAAGATTTAACTCTTATGACAAGAGTAGGAAGTACATTCCTTATTGTTGTATTACCTTTATCAGATGTATTAATCATGCAGGTTCTGATATGAAGGTAATCATATCCAGGTATGGATGTTGATGTTATATTCATTGAAGGCATGTTGTTAGCCTTATGAATAAGTAATATAATCTGATGCCTTGCCAGTGGCATCCTATACTAATAATGGGCTGTGAGAGCCATGAATACCATCAAGGTCATGCTTTAGAGATGACTTGTGATGAGGATAATGAGAAATGATGATTGATATGAGTTAGGCTTGTTACATTTAGTATTCTTCTTTTATAGCTGCTAAGCTACTGTTATTGTTTGAAGAACAATGTATGCTGTTAAAGAATACTGAATGTACCTAACTAATCAAGTATAATGTAGAGCCCTGATCATAGATCCATCATTGTCAGAAATTAAGTGATGGTGAAACAGGTTTTCCTCAGGGAACTCCTGGAGCACATACTTTTGAGTATGTGGGGTACATGGATGTGTAGAACCTTACATCCTAGTGTAGGAAAGTGATGTAGATGTGGAATCCATCCATCCTTCACTATAGTTCCATACCGTATCAGTGGTAGGTAAACATGAAACCTCCTGATGACGAAGAAAGCACAGATATCCGTATCAGTGGTAGGTAAATATGAAACCTCCTGATGACGAAGAGAGTACAGAACGCCACTGTGACTCTAGAATAGCGAAGGACCAGTTTACCCTGGTGAGCTATAGTAGTAGAGACACAAGATGTCCTACAAGTGATCCTCTTACTGACTGAGGAAGGTGAAGGTCATGAGAATCCGGCTCTCTTAATGACCTATGTATGATACTGATGCGGCTTCTCAGCGATCAGTTGGAGTTTGAGTGGTAAGCCTCATCTCCACAGGGCATAATGTTGTTTGTAAAACATAATCAATCAGGTAGTATAACTTGTTAGAAATGACTCCAAGTTAGTTGATTGATGTTACATTGCAATAATGTTGATATTCTCCATATCTCTTAATTTGTAGAGATCTTGTTATATCCGCAACTGTTATAGAATGCTTTGAAGGCTTTACTGTTTAAAATGATCTTTGATGTTAGAATAAAGCTTCTGGCGAAGAGTTATAACTCTCGCTGGGACAATTATGTATAATTGTCTCACCCCGTAGACTTCAACTTTTTAGGTGGACGTCGGAGACGAAGAAACCAGCCTACAGGTGATCAGTCTCAGCAGCAGCAGCACCAGGGGCAGCAGTAATCTCAGGTGGAGATTTGTCCTGCCAAGTGGTGTAGTTAGAGTCAGTCCTATGTGTCCTCTGTACTCTCAGGTCTTGGAGTCTTGTGTTATGAGATCTTGAGATTTTGTATCTTGATGTATATAATTACTCAAGAAGTAATTATCCTGAAATGTAAACAGTTACCTCTCTTTATGAAAGGAGTTTTTATGGATACAAGTTCTTATCTTGAAAAGTTTTAATTTCCCGTGATTTTTGTCTTCCGCTGATTACCGATTCGCTTCCGCTAAGTTTTAATCGTGTTTAAGTCATGGTTTGGAGAAGAGACCCCACAATTAGTGGTATCAGAGCTCTAGGTTCGCCGAGTCTACAGAGGCATAGGACTTAGGAAGTTGAGTCTGTCTTTAGTATTCCTTCCTTATCTAATAGAATCTCCTGCTCCTCAGGAGAAGAAGATATTTAAGGATGTCCGAACCACATGACGAGAACATGGCTGAAGGTAGTTCTAATGCACCTCAAGGCGGTGCAGGAATACCTGAGATAGAGCAGCCTGTACCAGAACAACCTAGAGAGCCACCCCGGTTTGACCCAGCTGACTTGGGTAACCCGGTAGTTCAGGCGATGTTCGGGCAGTTCATGGCCGCTATGACCCACATAACCGATAGGATGCCCATTCCTGCACCTAGGGCACCTGTCCAGCCTGAAGCACAAGGTATCGGTAAGACGTTCGAACGACTTCGTCGTGTCGGAGCTACCGAGTACTTCGGAACTGCCGACCCTGCAGATGCTGACTTATGGTTGACAGAGTTGGAGAAGGCTTTCAGGATTCTTATGATTCCGGAAGCTGAGAAGGTTAGACATGCTGTCTATCTTCTCAAAGGCAGTGCTGGTCACTGGTGGAACATGGAAGAGCAGAAGAGACCTGGAGTAGAGTCCTCATGGGAAGAGTTTCGTCGGGAATTTATCAATAGATATTTTCCAAAGACCTTCCTAGATGAGAAGATCTCTCAGTTTGAGAAACTAAGGCAGGGTATGATGAACATTAGCGAGTATGAAGCTAAGTTCATGGAGTTGTTGCGGTTCTGTCCGCACATGGCTGCTACGGATGAGGAAAGAATCAGAAGATTCGAAAAGGGTTTGAATTCTGATATGTCAACCCCTGTGTCTACCTTAGAAAACAGAGAGAGATTCTCTACCTTCGTTGAGTCAGTCCGAAGGATAGAGAGATCTGTGGTTGAGAAGAGGCAGACTCAAAAACGATATCCACAGTTCCAGGGTTCTTCATCTAGGGACTCTAAGCAGCCTAGATCCTCTGCACCTAACCCTCCACCATCTAGATCTAGTCCTCAGGCTGATTGGTCTCCAAGTGGAGGTAGAGGGCAAGGACAACTACCCCAGGAGACTCACAGCTCTGCATCAATGTCCGTTACTGGACCACCAAGGCCACAAGAAAGAAGATGTTACAATTGTGGTAAGGTGGGACATTTGATGAAGGACTGCTGGTCTAAGCCTGTCAGTGTGACACAGCCTCCGAGACAAGAACATCAGGGATCACAGAGAGGACAATCTCAAGGGGCAGGTCGAGGACGCGGGCAAGCGTCCCAAGCCGGATCATCATCACCACCTCAACAACAGCCTATAGCAAGGTTCTATGCTATAAACTCACCTGAAGTAGTGGAAGATCCACAAGTGGAGACAGGTCAGATGGAACTTTTATATTCTGATATGTCCAAAACTTGTATAGTATCTATTTTGTTTGACCCGGGTGCTACGCGCTCTTTCATCACTCGAAGAGTGATTTCTAACTGCATCATGGCATTTAGTCATAAGGCAGGTAGCTGTTGTTGGAAACTCTGATGAGTAGGTTTATTACCTTGACATGCTTACTTATAAAAGAGAAGGATAAGAAAAAGGTAAGTACATATTTTCTTACTTCAGTAATCATATACCCTGGCCAGGTATACAATTACTGATGATAAGGTAAATATGGAAACTCCTAAATGTTATCTTTTGATTATTCTAAAGCAAGTAGATAATCTGATATAATCCAAAGAGATATACAGTTTTGACAAAATAAGTAAGAAATATTAAAATAAACATGTCTGCTTTCCCCTTTTCTTTCTATGATTTCGGGGACGAAATCCTTGTTAGGGGTTTATGATTTGTAACACCCCTGACCTGGGTTATGAGCTAACCCTAGAAGTTTTGCCTAAATATGTAATAATACACTTGTAAACATTCCCTGGTATGTAATTATGTTCCTCAGGGACATTTACTTTCATAATTTGCTCCTTTTGCATAAAGTTGTAGCATTATGTTGTATGCAGGGACCTATGTGTAAATTACCCAGTTTAAGGGTTGAACTTGCAAATTCACAAGATAAGATGTTCTTTTGATGTTGAGACATCATGGAGATGTCTATGATGAAGTTTGAGGGATTTTCCAAGCTTGGGCACCAAGGTGCAGCTGTGGAAGCAATCCCCAAGCTCAGAAACCCTAATTTGGGGTAAATTGCAATTTACCCAAATTGAGGGGTCCAACTTGTAATTTTCACCATCTAGAACATCTTTTATGACTCTTGTCATCATTTAGAGTAGAAATGATGAAAGGGATACATTATTTATAAATTAAATGAGAAAAATAATCTTTGTGATAGAAATCACCTAAAATGTGTACAAAACCTTTACATGAATGTACCCTAGTTGAAGGTTGGATTCCTATACCCTTAGATCTTGAGTTTTCTTAAGAATTGGTTAAGAATTGATGGGCTTGGGCGTGCCTTTGATCAAGGAGGGACCTAGATGTGAGTTTTGGCTTTGAAAGGTCCTTATGTTAGAAATTAGCCTAAAACTATAAAAGACTTTTCCTTTGCATATGAGCAAACGATCCTTCCCTGTTCCATTCACTTCCTTTCTTTCCCAAACGGCCAAGCCTTGCTCTGGAGCTCAGGAGAAACGACCAAGGGTGCAAGGTAGGTTTGGATTTCCCTTCTTGCCCAATTCTATGGTTAGAACTCGGATTCAAGGTCATCCCCATGGCTAATTCTCAAAACCCTATCTTTCTAGCCGTCTCTTTTCATCCTTCCTTGGAGTTTTCACCTTGGCCAACCTGTGGGAACTCAAGGACGCCATTAGAGCTTGGAGCTTGAAAGCTTGGAGCTCAAGAAGCAAGCTTTAGGCGGGTTTTATAACTCTAAACCTATGCTTTACTATGTTCATCTTTATATACGAGTTAATGATAGCTCCTAGTATTTCCCTACTTTTCCCTGCTATTTTGCAAGCAAACCCGTGGGATATCTGTACTTTTCTTGAGCTAGAAGATGAAGGCGTGATTTCCAAGAAAAACCCACCGCTTTTCTTTTCCCTAAACGGTCCTAACAGTTTGCTCTCACGACCTCAAGACCGTGAGAGAGCCTCGCGGTCTCGAGACCGTGAGAGGGCTCGCGGTCTCAAGACCGATTGGCCCTGTTGACCGAGCGTGGACCATATAAGAAACCTGTTCCTAATTATATAGGCTAAATACCCTCAAAATTTGGGAGACTAACTCCAAAGGAATCGGGAGATATGACCTTTTTAAGTCACAACTTTAAATGAATTAATTGCTGATTTTCAAACGGTCTGAAATTGCCTTTTTGGGAAAAAGGTCTCAAGACCGTGAAAGGTCGTTGACTAAGCGTTGACCCCATGAGATTACTGTTCAAAATTATGTTAATTAACAACTTACCAAGTTTGATGGTCTAATTCCAAACGGGCTAAGAGTTGAAGGGCGAATACTAGGGCTAACCCTAGATAAAATCAGTACTGAAATTATGGTGACCTAATTAGGGTTTTTAGGGTTGATTGACCTAAACGGTCTCAAGACCATGTGGGGTCCACCCACATGACCTCAAGACCGTGAGGACAATCACCCAAGACCATTTGAAGGTCTAGGGTTGAGTAATTTGACCAATTGAACACCCAATTGCAAATAAGTTATCAAGTTAATCAAAATTCGGATTCTGTGACCAATCATGGTTCAACCTCTATCAAATCACCTTAGATTTTGATGAAATCTTGGGCAAACGGTCTCAAGACCATGTGGGGTCCACTCACATGACCTCAAGACCGTTTGGGCCAAGTTTGGGCCCAATTGGAGCTCAATTGAAGGGTTCAACCTTGTGTTGATACACATTGTTGAGTGTTGATGGGTGAACATTGATAGACCTTAATTGAATCGATTTCAATCCTAATTGGTCAACAATTGAGGGTCAATTGAATGACCATTTGGTTAAGTATAACCTTAATTAACTCAATCCATAGGTGGTCAACAGTTATTGGACCTTTTGAAGGCTTCAACATCAGTTGACATCATCGTTTGATTTGTTGAACCTTTGTTGAAGGACCTTGTGGTTGAGACCATGAGAGGCTCACGACCTCAGGACCGTGAGATGGCTCACGACCTCAGGACCGTGAGGTGGCTCACGACCTCAGGACCGTGAGGAGGCTCACGACCTCAGGACCGTGAGGTGGCTCACGACCTCAGGACCGTGAGGTGGCTCACGACCTCAGGACCGTGAGGTGGCTCACGACCTCAGGACCGTGAGGAGGCTCACGACCTCAAGATCGTGAGGTGGCTCACGACCTCAAGATCGTGAGGGAGCTCACGACCTCAAGACCGTGAGGTGACTCACGATCTCAAGCCCATGAGGAGGCTCACGGTCTTGGAGCTAGAAAGGGGCTCATGGACTTGAAGGGTCAAAGTGAGCAATCGGTCAACACTTTCAACCGATCTTGATTCAATTAATGATTAATGATTGGAATTAATCAATGTGACTCATGGTTGACCACATTCAATCATGTGATGGTACAATGTTGCTCAAATCAAACACTAATGATAATCTAAGATAGTAAGGAGTTATTTGACTAAGGTTTTGACTATGATGATGATCAATGGGGTGAATTACCAAGATACCCCTGAAGGGTCAATTGAGTTATACCTTGCTCAATTCAAACCCTAATTACATGAGAATGATGTTTTTAGTCATGATGACTCTATATAACCTGATCTAGTCTAATGTTATCATCAACTATTAGTATGATGAAAGAGAGAGTACTCTAGAGAGAGAAAGTACCCTAGAGAGAGAAAGTACCCCTTTTTAATGGAAACTCAATTGAAGCATCCCCAATACACTGAAATGAGCATAATTAGGGTATGATCCACCTGTGTGAGATCATAGAAACCCTAATTATGATAAATGATGAACCTTTAACTAATCCAAGAGCATCAATGAAGGTGTTACTCAAACATGATGATGTTATGAGTTTAATTCATCTTGATGTGAATAGTAAACCCTAATTCAAGGGTGATGACATGTAATGTGAATAGTAAACCCTAATTCAAGGGTGATGACATGTAATGTGAATAGTAAACCCTAATTCAAGGGTGATGACATGTAATGTGAATAGTAAACCCTAATTCAAGGGTAATGGCATGCTTTTGGGCAATAAACTCTATTTGAGTAGAATTAAAGATTTAACTCTTATGACAAGAGTAGGAAGTACATTCCTTATTGTTGTATTACCTTTATCAGATGTATTAATCATGCAGGTTCTGATATGAAGGTAATCATATCCAGGTATGGATGTTGATGTTATATTCATTGAAGGCATGTTGTTAGCCTTATGAATAAGTAATATAATCTGATGCCTTGCCAGTGGCATCCTATACTAATAATGGGCTGTGAGAGCCATGAATACCATCAAGGTCATGCTTTAGAGATGACTTGTGATGAGGATAATGAGAAATGATGATTGATATGAGTTAGGCTTGTTACATTTAGTATTCTTCTTTTATAGCTGCTAAGCTACTGTTATTGTTTGAAGAACAATGTATGCTGTTAAAGAATACTGAATGTACCTAACTAATCAAGTATAATGTAGAGCCCTGATCATAGATCCATCATTGTCAGAAATTAAGTGATGGTGAAACAGGTTTTCCTCAGGGAACTCCTGGAGCACATACTTTTGAGTATGTGGGGTACATGGATGTGTAGAACCTTACATCCTAGTGTAGGAAAGTGATGTAGATGTGGAATCCATCCATCCTTCACTATAGTTCCATACCGTATCAGTGGTAGGTAAACATGAAACCTCCTGATGACGAAGAAAGCACAGATATCCGTATCAGTGGTAGGTAAATATGAAACCTCCTGATGACGAAGAGAGTACAGAACGCCACTGTGACTCTAGAATAGCGAAGGACCATTTTACCCTGGTGAGCTATAGTAGTAGAGACACAAGATGTCCTACAAGTGATCCTCTTACTGACTGAGGAAGGTGAAGGTCATGAGAATCCGGCTCTCTTAATGACCTATGTATGATACTGATGCGGCTTCTCAGCGATCAGTTGGAGTTTGAGTGGTAAGCCTCATCTCCACAGGGCATAATGTTGTTTGTAAAACATAATCAATCAGGTAGTATAACTTGTTAGAAATGACTCCAAGTTAGTTGATTGATGTTACATTGCAATAATGTTGATATTCTCCATATCTCTTAATTTGTAGAGATCTTGTTATATCCGCAACTGCTATAGAATGCTTTGAAGGCTTTACTGTTTAAAATGATCTTTGATGTTAGAATAAAGCTTCTGGCGAAGAGTTATAACTCTCGCTGGGACAATTATGTATAATTGTCTCACCCCGTAGACTTCAACTTTTTAGGTGGACGTCGGAGACGAAGAAACCAGCCTACAGGTGATCAGTCTCAGCAGCAGCAGCACCAGGGGCAGCAGTAATCTCAGGTGGAGATTTGTCCTGCCAAGTGGTGTAGTTAGAGTCAGTCCTATGTGTCCTCTGTACTCTCAGGTCTTGGAGTCTTGTGTTATGAGATCTTGAGATTTTGTATCTTGATGTATATAATTACTCAAGAAGTAATTATCCTGAAATGTAAACAGTTACCTCTCTTTATGAAAGGAGTTTTTATGGATACAAGTTCTTATCTCGAAAAGTTTTAATTTCCCGTGATTTTTGTCTTCCGCTGATTACCGATTCGCTTCCGCTAAGTTTTAATCGTGTTTAAGTCATGGTTTGGAGATCAGACCCCACAGTTGACACATGTCCATGCATGCACACATGTATATCTTGTCATGCAAAAGTCTTAAGGATAATCTAGAGAGGATATTTCGTCCATCCTTTATCTTGTTGGAGAAGGTATTTCATCTTTATCTCACAAATTATGCAAACTGATACAACTTTTTGCAAGGAGCATCTAACTCATCATGGATCACCCTGTTGAGGTTCTTAGGCCGTCATGGCCTTTTCCAAGAGTTCACAAACTGATATGGGATCTCCTCTATGGCTCCTTGGTCCATAGGCACTCCCATATCAAGTCTACAACTCGATATAGCTCAAGAAAGGGCTTCAACTATACATCATCTCTTGGTCTTTGCATTACCAAGTGTACCATCACTCAAATATGATTCAAACATGATGTCTCCTTCTTTCTCTCTCCTCTAAAGGATACATAGAGGAAGTAGGGACACTATAGAGGTGATAATTGCATGTAAACCCTATATTTTGGGTAAATTTCAATTTGTACCAGAATTGGTACACAAGGTACTAGCATTATTCAAACAAGTTTGTTGTTTAGAATTTAGGCTTTCCACAAGACACCACTTAGCATCATTCTCTCTCTTCTAATATTAAAACACTTAAGGTACATTCAACATGTAACATATTGCAATGTAACCCCTAATCTTGGGTAAATTACACTTTACACTCAGACTATCATATAATGCACAAATAGTTTGCAATTAAGCTCACACTTGAAAATAAACTTCATAAAGAGTATTAATTACTTTTCTAAAGATTTAAAACAAGTTTGTAACTAACTTACTTAAGAAAAACTTCTAGGATTCAGCCATAACCTAGGTCAGGGATGTTACATCAAGATTCCATCGAGCAACCTTCTAGATCCTTTCATGGACTGGGGGTGAGAGGTGTGAAAGGAGGAAGGGAGTAACTATTCCTGACTTTCCCGATCTAACCTAGGTAGGTGATAACTGCATCACCGTTGGATCTCAAATCCGATGGTTCACATTTCACGTGCCAATTTTAATGCTGATAAAAGGAATTCTAATATGAATGTAAATTGTGACATTTAATGATATTCCTCTCACTTTAGATATTTTTCAAAAATCCATATCTTTCCAACCACATATCCTATTAATCCCAATTTTTTTTGGAAAAGTCCTTAATGACATAACCTTCTTGTGTGCAAAGTTTGGCAGCAAAACTCAAAAATAAAAGAGATTTTTCTTCATATGCAATTCATCCACCCAAAAGGCTTATTTAATGCAATTAAAATTCATTTTCTCTTTCTTTATATTCTATTTTCTTTATTTTGATTTCTTTTCTTATTAGAAACCAAAACTAATTGAAACTTAATTAATAGTGGTCATCCATACTACTTTCTAGAGAATTCTACATAATTCTCACATATGCACACAATTATCCCTTTATTTCTTTTTCCTTTTATTTATTATGAGATTTCTTTTATCTCTTTTCCCTTGTATCATTATTGGTTTTATCAAAACAATATGAGCCACAAAGTCATGCATTCAAGTGAAATATTGTAAAAGAATCCATTCTTTGAAAACAAATCATACAATTTTCTATTCAAATTCCTTTTATTTGAAAAATTGCATTTCAATTCATACAAGCAAAAATTGAAGTTATAACAGTATTCTTATTTGTCTATCATGGTGTCACCATTACACAACGGTTATAAGATTAGTGAACAACTTTATATATAAGATCTCGTGGGTTCCGATGTTCAATTTTAAAGTTTTAAGATTTTTCTCTCCATGGATTTTCTACTTCATGTTTATTCACACTCGCTGGAATGAAATATTTTATCACCTGAAGTTGGGTTTAGCTTAAAGGTACCCTAATCTTGGAATTAGTGTTAACGTGAAGGGTGTCCCTTAATCCAAATACAAACTTCGAGTAAAAATATCCAAATGAAAACCCTCCTTTTTATTCTGAAAAAATTTGTTTGTTTTACTATCAATACTAGTAAGTGCATGTGCTTTGTACATGACTTCTAACTATAAATTATTATGAAAATATTAAAATAGTAATCTCATAAAATAGTATAGTGCATAAATGTATTTTATAATAACTACATTCTTCACTAAAGACAAATATGAACATTAATAAGTTTCACACTATTACATTAGTTTCAAATTTTCATGACCTAGAATTACTATATGAGAATTTTGCAATGTTTAATAATTTACTTTTAATATTATTCAATTTATATCATGTTGTTAGTTTTCTTGTGTCTTTGCTTATTGTATGTCTTGTTTATATGCATGTATTGGTTATTTGGTTATTTTGGATGATAGTTTTTTTTCTATCTGCTTTGTAACAAATATATATTAGAACGAGAGAGTGTGATTTCTTCTTGGTCTTTTCCCACATTCTTTTGTTGTTGCTGAAATTCAAAAAATATAATTCATGACTAATCATCTTAGTTGGTTTTGAGCTTGGTTGTCATTTTTATTATGTTGAACATCTCTCTTTTAGAGTTTGTCTATTGTTTAATTTTTCTAGCAATGATAATCATGATAGTCACAATGGGCACGAACATAAAGAGGTATGTTTTACTCTTAAATATTAGAAAATAATATGTAACGCTTCCTCCTATTATAATGTCACTAGTAAAACAGGTTTTTTTGTTAATTAAACATGTATAACTTGGATTTGGATTTCTTTTAGTAGGAAATGAAAATAGATGCATAAAGAGATTTAAAAGGCACATTTATGAGAGAAGAAAGACCTGATTATAGGAACTACAATATGAAGTGTAATATTATCTACATTTGACGTTATTTACTAAATGAGAACAATTAGATGAATATTTCTCATATATTTCAAAAGTTTTTTTTTACTGTATTATAAGTGGGAACTGCAATTTATACAAAAATAATATTAAAATATGTGGGGGATAGTGATGGACATTACACTGTGTTAGCAATTTGTATCGTCCAATAAAACTAAATCCGATGTAGGCTATATAATTAATAACTTTCAATATAAAACATGTAATACCCGGGCTCACTGCCCTAGGCTCTCTAGTAGAGTTTTAAGAATGATGAGTGGCCCCACAGATCGCCACTAGCATTAACGTAATTCAAAGTCAACTTCTCGACTGGTCACTCATCCTAGTACTACTCCAAGGGCTAGTTTAGTTGGGTGTAGTAGGGTGCAGTTGTGTGAGTTCGCAATGTAAAAATGTACATTAAACACACACTTTGTCATCCGGCTACATTCTACCAAACAGGCCCCAAGTTGAGCACGTTTAACTATGGAGTTTTTTTAATGGTGGACTCCCGGAAAATGAAGTACACTTTGATGATATGAGTAGTCCAATCATTCCTTATAATATCATTTTATCTGAGGCCTCAAATCTTTGAATGTTACACGATCTTTGGACTTAACATAGTATAAGTATAATAGTACATTCAATGTCACTTATCAAGAATTTATATTAAAATTTTGGCAAAGATCTTTTAAAATAGCTGACTCCGTTGACTCGTTCAGAGACATAATTTTGAATCGTTCTACAAACAATTATTCATGATTGATATACTTATTATATTTTTGGTATATTAAATATTTTTAAGTGAAAACATATTTAATACATGAAATTGCATTTTGCCGGTATCCCCTGAGGACGAACATAGTCGCCGCAGGCAACTAACACATTCTGCGGGCGGGATCGGCCATAGTCGTAGGCACATGAGTACTCCAGGTCCGGCAAACTACGTCGACTGCCACTTTGAACAAGCTTTTCTTGACTCAGCCTTGGGTGTTGTTTCCTTGCTGATCCTAGTTGCAATGCGCAGCTAGACACTCTTCCATCCTGGTTGCGGATCCCCACATCATGATGTCCCTTATTATAGTTGATTAGCGTAGCCGACTCAAAGTTAATAAGTGCAAAACGTCCCTGCAGAGCCTGACGATTGTGGGCGCATGGACTCGCCAGCCTGAAGCATATATGAGGACTGGTTCATGTGATGCGACCTATGAGGAAACAAACTAACCAGAGTGAACTTAAACATGTGGTGGCCATCTGCGGGGAGCAATCTGCAGCCGCACGTGTCAATTAATTCCTGACAAAATCCAAAAATTCCTGCGTGCCTCTAGCATTGCCTCAAGCGGATGTAAGTCGGAATGTAACACAAATTAACAGGTAATATTCCAAGAAGTGTCACTGGCGCAATAGTCTTAGCTTAAACTTTCAGAAATAAAAAAGGGCCGGTTTCTTCATGTAAGCCAATTAGTACCGTAAGTTGGAAGCTACAGCTTATGGCGTCCCTTTATGGGGCTTCGATACCTCCAAACTTGCAAAATCTGGTGACAGCGTTAATGCTCACCTTACGCGATCCGATGGTGCAACATGAGTAGATGTTGATGGCCACCACTGTGCTTTCGTTCTCGTCGATTGTCTATATATCAGAATCGACCCTGCATATCCTGACTTGGTTTCCGTGGCAGACTGCAGTTGTTCGTGGCAGGGGGTGCAACTGGAGCAGGTTTTACCGGCGACCACCGTCTATATACCAGAAGCGACTTTGCAGATCCTGATAGTATCACCGGCTGGCAGGAGGTCCCTGCCGAAACGGCCTCTGCCGCACGGCTCTGCCGCACTGCTCCGCTCCACCCAGAAGCAACAGCGGGAATCGCATTACCAACCCCGGCCGCTTTAGGAAAAGGCAAAGGATTGCCACAGGCCTGCGCGCCAATACGGGTGTTACCCATATAGAGGGCACCGTGTATATATATTTCCCTTCCTGAATGAAAAACGGCACGACTTGATTGCCAAATCTCAGTGATCTGAACCCTTCCTTGCCTTGGCAAGACCCGGGTGATCCCGGGAGCCCTACCCCAAGACGGCCCGCCGTGGCAAACCCGCCGCCCGATCCGTTCCTCCCCCCTCTGCCGGTATCAATCTCTCTTCCGCAAACTTTCTCTTCCGCGCCTCCTCCCTAGTCCCTATCTCACCCGGCGAGTCCGCCTATTTCTCATATTCTTTCTTTACTTTTATGGACAGACTTGCGGCTAGCTGCTTCTTCGTGGTTCAGTAAGTTTCCGCCGCCGACTACCACGACTACGGGGACAGACTTCCGGGATTATCACGCTTTGTATTCAGTAAGTTACCGTTGCCCTTCAACCACTACTTCCTTAACCCTGCTATCTGCTAGCTGTTCCGTCTTGATTCTTTCCATTGCTTTTAAGTTACATCTGCGGCAACTGTTCGATTCTTTAAATAAGTTACTCATAAATCAGGATAATTATATATGCTTCTTCTAGCCTCCATAGCTATGCTTCCTCTAGCTTTGCCTCGCCTGCTCCTCTACATCCTTCTCTTCATGAACCCTCCCTTCCACGACCTTCCGTGTTCATGCCCACAAATCTAATTAGCCTACTGAACAAATTAACAGCTCCAGAAACACTTCTTCCCCTCGTCCTCACACCTCGCCCGCTTAACCCTTCAGCACTGTCAACCGGTTCCCTGCCTCTCCTAATCCTCTTCCTACAGCAAAAGACGACGCCACTGTCTCCAGCGATCCGCGCACCAGGCAACACGTTGCGACTGACCGCACAGGGCTCCAGAACTCGACTTGGAACTCCACCCTCCGCTTCTCCGTCCCAGCCGACGCCGCCCATCGGGTTGTCAACCTTGCCGCCCTCCGCTGCCGTACTTCTTCCCACACGCCAGCAGATCCCGCCGCAGCGACCGCCCGCAGCCGCATCTACCACCATCCGCACAGACGGTCGAGGTTTCTCCCGCTAAGTCATGCCGCCACAAGGCACTACCCCGGCTCCCTACATCTCTGACCCCCGCTCTCCTCCACGGCGCAACCTCAACAACTCGCCACAATACCCACTACACCTCCGCCTCCTTTTCTGACATCCCCATCCATTGCTCAACCTTCTCTCCAACAGTCTGTTCCTATTCCACCTCCGCCACCCAGGCTACCTCCGGGCATGAACGCTGCCCCCATCAGCCAGCGAGGTCACCCTCCACCCACAACAATCATACCAACCCCCCCATCCATCTCTGCCCTCTTCTCCTGGGCCAACTCCCCTCTCACCCCCATTCGACATATGCACCAACCTGAAGCCGCAACTCTAAAGGTCTGTATACATGGCATACAAGCCATCCATATTTATCAACTGCCGATGTGCAACCAATTTCAACAAAAAACATACAAACACATCATTTACATATTTACAAGGATATGTCATACAACCCATCCATATTCAACACCTTCCTACACTACTACATGCATGGATGAGTGACCCACTGCCTCAAGATCTGGTTGATAATTGTTACTGTGAAACTGCACAAACAATCAAGAGCACACAAGCATATCGTCTTCCAGAAATTAAGAAAGACAAAATCAGTGCACATGATTGCAGAGAGTATCTAATTGAGGGAGTAATGGAAGTCACTTTAGATAGAAAAGTACTTAGAACGGCAAGAAGTTTATCAACTCAGAAAAATACTTAGAACGACAGTTATAAATAGCATGGAGCTCGAGAAAGAAAAGCCAACACAGAAGAACAGACTTGCAAAGATCATATGTTTTAAATGATATCTGCAACAGTTAGTAATTAGATGGCATTACGTCAAGTGTGGGAATTGGTCCAACTATACTCTATAGGACTTATTACAGATTTGTTTCGCCACTGTGATAAAGCAGACTGGTTCAGTCGGCACTAGGAAAGTTGGGTCTGGAGAGTAGATACACACACAGACCACTGCCGGGCAATAATCGATTATGAAGGTCAAGCTGCTGATGGCCTGTCTACCAACAGCAAATGATCGACGATGATGGGATCTGGAGTGACTACCACCACTAGGATGATGAGGACTAGGCAGGTTGCCAAGTGCCAGGGGCACCGACTGCTTCCTATCAAGCGCCAGCGCCGTAAGCCGAGTGAGTCAGCTAAGGGACTCAAGGATCAGGCCCAGGAGGCCGCACCCACACATGCCGAGCACGGGCAGTCGATCCATCTCTCCTAAGGCCGCCTGGCTCTACACAGCCGATGCTGTGACCGCGCTCGCCGTCCTCCCCACCTCCGTCGACGCCGACCTTCCTGTCCTACCCGACTACCTACATGAAAGGGGAGGGGAACAAGAGCGGCATCCTACTCTGAAGTCTAGTCACCCGTTGAGCGGTGGAGAGAGAAACACAAAAGATGTTCTATAACAAAATCATATTAGATCCTATCAAATTTTTTATAGGATCCATCCTATAGAATAGGCGTCGGACCAAGACAATTATGTCTATCTAACATTTTACTTTTTTGGTGTTAGACATATAATCTAAATCCAATAAAAATATACATTAATGATATATTGCATATATATATATATATATATATATATATATATATATATATATATATATATATATATATATATATATATATATATATATGCATACAATTATGTCTATCTAACATTTTACTTTTTTGGTGTTAGACATATAATCTAAATCCAATAAATTGAATATTATATATATATATAATATATATATATATATATATATATATATATATATATATATATATATATATATATAATGTGTGTATACACACTATTGCTTGATATTGAATATAATTTATATTGTGCAATATACATATAAATGTTATTTGAATAATATAGTAATTATTTGTGTTACCTAATCTTTACATACAATATTTGAATAATATTTGTATCGTGTAGTGTTAAAAATTGTTACAAAAAGTATTATGTTCAACTCCTAAATATATCTATATACAATAATTGTTTGCATACGTCGTTAAATATATCATTGATGAATGATAAATAAATATATGAAAATTTAATATACTATTTAAATATCAAATATTTATCATATTATTAATATTAAGTAATATTTTGATTTAAATGAAATAAGTAATTAAATTAAAATAATATATGTTAATTGAAATATAAAGGATACACATTAATTATATACATGGTATCAAAGTTTATTTTTAAAAATAAAACAAAACGGTTGGTGGAGAGATGCGCCATGTGGCATCCCAGGAGTAAAGATGTCACTCCATTTGGCGTCTTCATTTGTAGACCACCAAATAGTAGGGGGCGCATGCTGATTGTTTTGATTTTTCTTATTTTTAAAGACGTGGACCAAACAGAATGGAGACGCCAAATCAAATGGCATCTCCACTCTCTTTCCTTCCTTCAAACTTGTCTATTCCAGACATTTTGTTTCAAACTCATATGTTTTGGTCAATATTTCTATATAACTTGTTTATTTTGATTTTTTTTTCCAAGATTTGAGGGAGAATGGAGATTAGGGGTGTGTCGAAGATATAGGGCGGAGGAGTATCTGAGCCAAGGGGCGTCGACTAGAGTATGTGGGGCGACAACAAGGGCTCAGCTGCGACGACAAATTGACTGGAGACCGGTATCGGGCTAGAGGAATCTTAGGGATCTGCTGCTGCATGTTGTTCTTCTAAATCAAGGAGGCGATACTTATCTTTACCTTTTTCAGTCATTTACTTTCTTTACTTATGCAATGTAACCAAATCCTTTTAGATAATGATTACGCTAATGGAATTAGATGAGTTGACATGTCTGTTGCTTCATGTTTGGTTCCTTTTTGTTGGATGGTTACCTTGCTTAGCATCTGAACTCTAGCTTGTACGCTTGGATCATGTTTTGACTAGCTATCGATTCATGTTTCCCGTTGCAGCAACCTTGAGAGAGGTGTTGCAGCTCTAGTGTTTGGTCCGATCAGGGAGTATGAGAGTACCCAGGATCGGAGTTGCTCCAGTTATCTTCTACTCTGACCAAGTCCAGCAACCTCGAGAGAGGTGTTGGTGCTTAGTTAGAGGTACCCGCTTTGAGAGAAGGGGTGCTGGATGTTCCTGCTGCCGCTTGTTATACTGAAGTTTTCCTCCTTCGTTCCTTACTAAAGCAATAGTGTTATCTCCTCTGTTTCTGTTGCACTAAAACCCTAAAAACTGATAAACGCTTAAAACCTTAATTTCTCCTTGTAACTCCAGTTGGAGATAGTTCTCTTTTATTTTATCAATCTTGGCCTATCGTTCCCTTCGGGAACTTTATCCTCATCTTACCCTTACCGGAGTGTAATGTGTTGATTCTGTGTTCTTGATACTACCACCCTTGTCCCTGTGGTTTGACCTCGATCGCTACTTCGGACCCCGTCATCGTTATGGGGGCCTAAGAGTCGGGTAATTTAAAAGTCTGACTACTTCAAATCCGCTACTTTTGAACGCACGATTTA
The DNA here is from genome assembly GCA_963693085.1 of Alisma plantago-aquatica. Lineage (NCBI taxonomy): Eukaryota > Viridiplantae > Streptophyta > Magnoliopsida > Alismatales > Alismataceae > Alisma > Alisma plantago-aquatica. Next base: position 990,618,792 of record OY856411.1, read on the forward strand.
GGCCGGTCACCTATCATCCCCGTAGTCTCCAGAGGTGCGGTGCAAACCCTAAGGGTATCGCACGTCTCCTCATGAATGGACCTTTATGATAACATAACTGTCATACTTTCCCTCTTGTCATATTAAATCCTTATCTAGTATCACTCATAATGTGGATGGTTCACCTAGACCTTGGGATTAATGTTGATATCTTGGGCTATGTTGAATTAATGAATGCATGTTTGACAATATGGGACTATTTGAAACTAGGTTTAAGGGAAACATCCACATGACATGAAACTTGATTATCTTATCAAAATTCTACTGATCTTAGACTCACATATTATGTATTTTTATATATTAGGTTCCTTTGGATTGAACCTTCTCTAAGAATATTACTCAAGGATCATAACTTGCTCACCACTCAGTAGATATGCTAAATCTCTTGATCCAACTATGATATTGGCTTGTTTGTATGTATGAGGTTACTAATTCTTGGTTACTTAGCTTATTTGAGCGATTTTTCTCATCAATACTACTTTCATGTTTGATTGTACTATGTTAACAAATCCTAGACAACGTTTTGGAGAAATCCATTATATAATCTAGAGGGCCTAACTGAATTCTTGATGTAAAGGAACACAGATTGATTGAAATAGGGTTAGCTCATTGAACTTGGTCTTAAGGTCCCTCACCTATAATGAGGGTGGCATTAAGGTTTTTAGCTTCAAATTTTCCTCACTGGCCCTTTGGAAATTGTCAAAAGGCCTAATGTTGACATAATGGATACCTAAAACTTTTTTTTTATAAATGAATGTCATATGATCTGTTCGTTCCTGGTGTCTACTTCTTGATTATTATAATATTTCTAGCCAAGCAAATTTTATATTACTCTTAAACTGTGTTTACCTGTGTATCATACTCAATGCACTCATATTGATATATTTCATTTATCTAAGTTTTAGATGTCAAATGAACATTTACTGCACTCAGAATAACTAATCTATGAAATGAAACACCAAATGGGACATCCTTGGAATATAAATGGATTCGTGTCTCTTTCTATATTTGTAATTGTTATCTTTTTGGTTGTGTTATCACCTTTCTCATGTACATTTCTTGTATGAAACTCTGTGCCATTCTAGGGATCGACACCATGGTCCACTTGCCTTTGGTTGTGTAGCCTTTAGGAGTGTGGATTTGGTTAATGAACATTTATGTGAAAAATGGTATCAAAGCCATATATACAAGATTCTATGTATGTTTAAGGCATAACACAAATATAGGGCAATTATTAGCAGCAATAAAGATCTTCTCTTTAAAAATTCAATAGAATTAGTCGATAGATGCACTAGACACTATAGGGAATCCAAAATCCTTAGCACTGGAACTAAGGAAATAGGCATGGTCTAAATGTGGAGGTTCCAGATAGTAATCACCTACTATCCACCAAATCATAGTAGTTGAAGTTCCTCAACACACTGACCATCACAAAGTGGATCCAAGATTGGATTAGGTTTCATCCTTTGAAGCATAGAGAGTCTTCTACATCTCATCTTTTCTTTAAGGACTACCTAAGACACTCAAGTAGATGATGATTAGTTAGTCTCCTCATCTCCTCATTTGGCTCTTCACTCATGAATATTAATCACATTATTTACTGATTATGGGTAGCTAATGCATTGGAAAACTAAAATTCACTTAAAATCATGAAAGTAGATTGATATTGCCATGATTTGACCTTAAAGTGAAAATCTCATTTTGCTTAATTAAAGTACTTTTAAAAGTGATACACTCATGTGTAATACCTCATATTATGCAAACTCCTTGTCACCAAATCTAACATATGTGCCTTCTATGTTTTAGAAGAATCCCAAAAGTCCTTGATGTGGTGAAATAAGGTGGAACTCATGTTTTATACCTCATTGTTGATGAGGTCCCTATTAATTAAACCCTATGTCATACCTATTTTTGAATCAAAACTTAAACATAATTAATCAAATTTACCCTATTTTATATGTATAATGTGCATACTATGATATAACTATGTCTTTGGACCCACAGACCCTAATGGGAAGACTTGTTACAAGAGGCAAATTTCATATCTATTATTATGCCTCTTTGTGAGGCTCCATTTTGAATAATATGAAACACGTATAATCTTGACTAAATCCTATGATGCTCTAACTCTTGGAGTGCTCTATTTTGACTTCTCTATTATTGAATGTATCCCTTTATTTGATATATGAAAGGAAGGGTACAAGATTGTGATGCCAATTTTGCTAAGAATATTGGAATATGAATGTTTGGTCCATACTCTCATGATGTAATACAAATAAATAGTCATTGCTTGCCCCATGTTTCTATGACCAATGTCTCATAACAAAAAAAAAGTGTGCTAGACCACGGCCATAGTTGATTTATGACCCCAAACATACTCTCATATGGATGTTTGGAATATGGATGCTTGGTCCATACTCTCAAGATGTAATATAGATCAATAGTCATTTCTCACCCTATGTTTCTATGACCAATGTCTCATACAAAAATAAAAAAGTGTGCTAGGCCAGGGTCGTAGTTGATTTATGACCCCAAACCTAGGCCGCATCACTATTATGATTTTTTCTAATTTTTACCCCTTAACAATTTAGATCTTTGAAAGTTAAACCCTTTCCTATGATTTTGATTTATCGAAATTAATCTTTATTAGATCAGATCTACTAATACCAAATGTTAAAATCTCAATTTTATGATGATCTTGAAATACAATGTTGACTATAGCTTGTGGTTAAATTTCTAGAAAGACCAAGGAGTAGATCATTCATTGATATCCATAGCATGATAATAAAATTGGTTATTGATATAATAGAATGTTGCTCAATTATTGAACATGGATGAATCATCAACCCTAAGGTGTAAATAGGAATTTATGCCCCAACATAAAAATATTCAGACCTGTGACTTTTACGTCCAAACTTTGACTCTTGATATTGATTTCTAAAATATTGAGTCATGGTATTGGTCTTGATATTGATTCAACTCCTAAGATCACATACCTATTTAGATCTTGAGATCGCCCTCAATATATGATTACTTTCATGTTCCCAATTCTAAAAAAATTGAGATGATGATTATGTTGATTCACTCGATCAATGACCTAGGGACAAACTCTCATATGGACTTGGGTGGTAGCTTCTAATGATTTCAAACATGAAACCAAAATATTAATTATGATGTTTATCTTGAAATGATGAAATACAAAATCTGGATCATGGATGTATAAGCCCATATAGGCCAATGTATAGGCTAGAACACTAGATATTGGGAATGCAAGTTATGTTTTACTCTTGATTCAAGGAATTCTACTCTTTTTATGTAAAGTATGATCTCTCCAAATGTGTGATCCAAAGGATGGTATATCCCAATTTTTGATTTATGTGATATTCCCCCCCCCAAATAATCAATAATACTATGCTTTGACCCTGATGCTTGACTACTTGATTATGGAATGGGATTTATGTGGATGTGAGATGATACTTTATTTTAATACAAAGATGATTATGATATAGAGTATTAGTCTCAATCTCCATTGAATAATTGTGTTAGTTTTCAGGACAAAATTCCTTCTAAGGTGAGAAGGATGTGATAGCATGGACTTTTCTCTCTCTTCATGAATTCTATCTACTTCATAATTGCATAAATTTCTCACTCAAGCCCCAAGTTTCACTATTTGAGTTATTTTGATGTTTTTTGACTTCATCTTGAGTTCACATGATAAGTGGTGACACTCTATTCAATATGAACCAAGGTTCCACCTATTTAGACCTCATACTCTCTCATCCCCTTTAGATCTCATCTATGTGTCTCTCTCTACCCCAATCGTGTGCTCATTGTGCATATGACACACTCACACTTTTGAGGTATCAAATTTTACTCAATTCCAAGCTAGGATGAGAGAGAAATGTTCATTTGATAATCATCTTGTTCTAACTTTATGTTTTATCCCATGAAATCCGATTTATGCTCATTTTTAATCATCTTTCTCCAACATTATATTTTAGCCTATTTAATTAGATTTAAATCTAATTGTGACCAACTTACTAGGCACACAGCTTGTTTCTCCTTTACTTCAGCTATCTGCTCCTTTATTGAATGACCAATCATGAGGTCTGGATCCATGGGCAATGATTCATGGCCATTGGATCTTGCTATTGTGGATTCAACCCCAAACCAACGATTGAGGTACCACCCCCTACCTCCATACCATGGTCGGTGGTCATGGTGTCAAGCCTTGCTTAAACGCCCACTCTTAATACGGTGAGCTCAAGACTTAAATAGGGTGACCATCGTAGTTCAAATAATATTTGCAATATTCCAGGCATGGAACACTAAGCATCTTGAACAGTTTCCCTAATAGAGTGGATTCCTAACCCTCCCTCCTTTTTATGCTTTTAAACTTTCTCCCAACTAACTAGGCCAATATTAGAATTGTTGTCCAATTGGCCCCAACTGAAATTTCAACACATCTTTTCAATCTCATCTATAACAAAACAAGAGAGAGGAAAGGAAGTAGACCAATAATGATGCATGACAATCATGGTGGATTGCAACAATTCAAGTCTAGAAACCATGGAAAGTTGTATAGTTTCCATCCATCCAGTCTACTCTTAATTTGATCAATATCAGGCTTGCTATGTCATCTTGAGAGTTTTCCAATAATAATAGGAACTCACAAATATTTCTATGGAATGCTACCTTCTTTGATACTAAGAATATTATAAAGTATTCACCTTATCAACTCCAAAACTGAAGATAATTGATCTCTTCTCAGTGTTGATTTTTAAACTTGTGATCTCATGAAAGATATTCTAAATGTTCTTCAGACTATTGGCATTGTTCTCATCGACTTCAAGAAACACATCATATCAATATAAAAAAGGAGGTGAGACACCTCCATATCACAAGAATTCTTAATATCATTAATGTATCAATTAGCAACAAACTTGTTAATGAGTTGAGTAAAAGTTTCATCACAATAACTAACATATAAGGAGCAGGGGGTCCCATTGTTTGACCCCATTGCTAGGCTTGAAAGAATTAGAAGACTCTCCATTTATCAAGATTTCATTGGCGGTAGTAGAGAAGATCTCTCTCAATTTAACACTAGAACAATGATGTAACTCCATAAGCTTGGTAATGCATAATAGAGCCTCCCGAGAGACAAAATCATAAGACTTAGATATTTCTATCATAATACACATCTTTTGCTTCCCATCTTTCCATTTGAAATTATGAATGAGCTCATTAGAAAATAAAATAGCATCCCATATACTTCTACCTTTCACAAAGATGAATTGATTATTTCTAATGATAAAAGGGATCACATTCTAGAATATTACTCATAATCTTAATAATGATCCTGGACATCACATTGTAGAGGAAAATATGTTTCTAGTTCTTCAAGTATTAAGTATCATTAGACTTAGGAATCAAGGTGATGAATGTGTGGTTTTCTTCTCTGAGAGGTCTCCTAGTCCTAAAAAAATGAAGCACAACAAGGGTGGCATTATTTTTAGTAACATGCCAACTAGTCTTAAAAAACTTTCTATTATAGCCATCCAACTTTAGACACCTATCAACATTTTTTTAACAATGTCATCGATCTTAGTAGGAGTGACATATCTGTCAAGGGATAACATGTGGACATCAACTGTTCTAGTGAATTTCAATTCTTCAAAAAGAATATTGTTTCTAGCATGACCATAATTGAAAATATTGTAATAATAATCCAAAATGTGGTACTTGATTCCATCTAGGTTCATGTTGAGGGAACCATTGATCAAATAGCTTTAATAAAGGTACTCACCTTCTGACCTTGTTAGAAGAAAAAAATAATGTGGTCTTAGAATCACCTTCTTTAAGCCATCTGATTGGAGACTTCTGCCTAAAGATAGGTTCATCCATACTTAAGGCTTGATGTACTGCATTCTGGCAACATTCATCATAGCATTGGAGTTCCAGTTTAGTAGGGTTAGCATCAAGCTTTTCTCTCTAGAGCTCTAGAATTATTTGTAGAATCTCAACAAAATTCTTATTCCATATTGAAAGCACCCCTTGCAGGTTCCTCATATTAGAATAATCATAGGGAGCCCATTATAACTAGTTCTTCAACCGTCACAAAATGTATCATAGTAATCACTCCTTTACTCCACATATTACTAAATCCAAAAGGTGCTTTAGCTTTCCTTATTTACACTACTTGAAGATTTAGGATCTTAAGATCACTAGTATTAGTAAGGAGATAGCAAGAAAATTGGGAAAAGGAATTCATAAAATCAAAATTATGAAGAATCTTTTCAATGCAAGAAGTGATCAATTTATCACCTTCCTGGAGACTGTCCCAAGAAAAAAGCACAACCATTTTACTTCAAATCAAATAAGCCACAATTAAGCACATGATCATTTCAATCTTCCATAGATCTTCTAGAAGGGGGTTCCTTATCATGCTTCTCATCATTATTCCTTACAACATTGAAATCTCCCATGATGAACCCAGAATAAAAATACATTGACGAATATGTTCCATATTATTTTAGAGACTACTTCTATACTGATCAAGATCACACCCATAAAATAACAGTGAGATAGAAAGCTTTTTCATCAACCTAAACTCTGGAGTGGGCATATTTATTAATCTCCTCAAGCTCAGATATTTCAGAATATTTTTTATTCAACAAGATAGTAACTCTCCCTAGGACATGGGAAGAATCATTCAAGATCTAGATATAATCATGGATTTGTTTAAGATTTTTTCGAATTTTTCTTTCCCTAACTTCTTTTTTCATTCAGAATAACCAGATAGGGCCTTATTCTTCTAATTTTCTCTTGCAATTTAGGGGTTTTGATGTTGAAAAACATTAACATTCGAAGAGACAATATTGAGAGAGATGTCATCCATTTGACATTTGGTTTACCAATGCTTTCATGGTTTGAGTTGGTTCCTCTATCAAAGAGTTATCTACTTCCTCATTCCCCAGATTTTTGAATCTATTAATGAAGGTGGTATAATTTGGTGAAAATAGCTAGGATTAGGACTGGGCACTCTATTCTTAGTCCTCTTGAATTTCCTTGTAATATAGAGCTCTTAAGTATTATGTCTATTTTAAATCATCCTATATACATTAGTGGAGTTTAGAGGAGTAATAAGGCCAACTACTACTCCTGATTCTTAGTTGCCTCCTCCCTATTTTCATTTTCTAATTCAAACTTTTCACTGGTAACATGGAATTCTTCCATCACTGGACCCTCCTCTCTAGTTGCAGTTGACCCAACATAATCACTGTCAGTCTTGATTTCCTTGTTCTTATTAGTAGTTTTCTTAGATACCTTCTCTACAATTTTCTTATTATCTCAATTTTTTTGGACTCTAGGTCCTTCAGGAATTTTGCAATCATCATGTCCAAATTGCTTGTAGACATGGCATGCTATATGTTTCCATTCATTATCAAAGCTAATCTTCTGAGCCCTCCATTCTCATTTGCAATCTCAAAATATTCAAGAAAAGGAGATTGAATAGTCATAAGCACATACAGTTGACCATATCTAAGGCAGCACAACTCTTGATTCTATCTATCTATCCTTGATAGAGTGCCCTATAAAGAGCCGATTCTCACAAACATTTCCTTCAACTGCATTTTCAGAGGTAGGTCATGGATACTGATCCAACTTGGAACATAAAACAACTTGATTTCTCTATTATCTATCTAGGTATCCACTTCAAAAGTATCAGTGACTTTCTTCTAACATAGTAAGAGCCTCCATCAAGGATGGTATCCAGTTCTACAATCTCATGGAATCAGATCAGGAAAAAATACTTTCCCATGATTTAGTACTTCTATCTTCATCTTTAGAATCTAGATTTTAGAGCGGGGACTTCTCTAAGGTAGGAAGATGAGATCTAAAACCAATGACATAGCCAGTGAGACAAGCATTCCAGCTCTCAACCTTTAAATATGCTTCTTCCTATGGGTAGATAAGTGTTTTTCCTTTGATTTCAATCTCCACTTTATCCAACATTGTACTCCTAGCACCATTTGCTTGAGCAATTCATTCCAACTGTGAGAGGTTGGCCTCATTGGTAGAAGATGCTTGTTGCCTTTACCATTGCCCACATTGTCACTCCATTTGTTCATCATTAGGGTTTTTTAAATTAATATCTTTGAAAATGGGTTCATCTCAAGCTTACTACACAAGATTAATTATCTCTCAATAATAACTCTTATATTGGAATTATAAGGAAAGTGTTTTGTATATACAAGCATCAAGAGACACCATCCATTGGAAAACTTTATATAGACACACTTATTAAATTCATTTTCCAAGAAGCCAATGGATGGTATAACAATATAAAACTTTATGTGACATTGTATCAGACTTGCTTGAAACCAATATAGTGATTTAACAACTCTGTAAGCCTTACATCCACTTCGACATGCCAGAAGCCCCTCTAGTTGATTCATGCACACACACACACATATATATATATGTATGTATGTATGTATGTATGTATATATATGTATATCCTACTACATATTATCATGAAATAAATGCATTTTTCACATCCATCTAGTTCGGTAGTTGGGATAAATTTAAGCTCGTTCTATACACAACTGAGTTATGGCCATACAAGTAACATAATAGTACATATAGATATAAAGTATTCCCTCTATTTATTTATATCCCTTGATAACTAATCTAACCTTGTACTTGCTAATAAACGTGTTTGAAATTTGTTTTTTCTTGATAGCCCATGTGAATCCAACTACAATAAAATGCAGATAGGATCTCATTAGCGATGGGGATGGGCCCAATGAAGCAACGGGGAGGGGGTTAATCAGAAAGGGGATGAGGGTGACACATGGGTTGGACCACATGTGGAAGTCCTTCCACGACAAGAGAAGGGTTGTTGTTAGACCTATTGAGGAAACTAACCAAATTTAATTATTAATGCCCTCCTTCCAAATCATAGATTCTAGAATAAGCTTATTCTCAACATGTGATCATTCTCAACATTGTAAGTGATACAATCACTCTTAACTCTTTGGATGTCCTTGTTAGTCATTCCTCCTTATATTCTGACTTTGTACTCAGAATCATCTTATCTAGATACACCTAACTCAGTTCTAGTGCTCCACATTACACATCATTTTCACATGATCCAAAATTGAACCTATATGTCTAGGATCTCCATTAAAACACTTTTTGTATGACCGCCACCAAACCAACATCCAAATCGTTACTAATTATGCAGAATAATCATAAGCAACGGATTAACAAAATCACTAAAAATTAAAACCATTTCTATTTCCTAGAAAACACTTAATGAAAAAGCCAAATCTTTATATACATCAGGGTTCACTTTGTACATACACTGTACCATCTCATCTCGAGGATAACATATAACAGTTGCTTTGTCAAAACATATACTGAAGCAACATAAAACCTTGAGGCATACGAGCCAAATCTCTTCTGTTCATAAAACCGTCACGTACTAAATCCAAGGACCTGAGAGTACAGAGACGACACATAGGACTTCTATCTAAAAAACATGACAGACAGTACACTCAACCTGAGATGTTATTGTTGTCCTTGCTACTGCTATTCTCCCTCTACAGTACAGTCTGTACCCCTTCATGCACATCCACCTAAAAAAATGTGGATCCCACGGGGTGAGACAATTATCTCAGTGAGAGATATAACTCTTCGCCAACAATGTTATTATCACATGTAAATTGCAGAGGTTCTTTTATATTACTAAGGTTAATCACTGTGGATAAGCAGATTAGAACATTTCTCATCTTTTAAAGCATTGTAACTGTCTATTATAGGGATGTAAATCATCTATTCTCTTTATAAGGAATATGAAGAACATGTGTATCATTTAACCATCATACTATACCAACATCTCAAGCTTATCCTGTGATAATTTTTTCATGGTATGACATCCATGAATCATTCTCATTTCTATCTGTTGGCCTCAGCCAATCTACTAGCCAGGTATTGGATTGTACGAATCATGTAAATATGTTCTATCCAGGTATTGGATTATGCCAATCCTATGCAAATATATCCAAGTATTGAGTTATGCTAATCATGTGCAATTATATCCAGGTATTGGGTTATCCCAATCCTGTGCAATTATGTCTAGGTATTAGATTATGCAAATCCTATGAGATTAATTCAGGTATTGGATTGTACCAATCCTGTGAGATCATGGCCATGTATTGGGATGTACCAATCCTGTGAGAGTTCTGCCAGGTATTGGATTATACCAATCATATAAGATCATGGCCAGGTATTGGGTTGTACCAATCCTCTGAGAGTTCAGCCAGGTACTGGATTATACCAATCCTGTAAGATCATGGCCAGGTATTGGTTTGTATCAATCCCATGAGAGTTCAGCCAGGTATTGGATTATACCAATTTTGTGAGATTAAATCCTGGCATTGGATTGTACCAATCCTATGAGATCATAGCCATGTATTGGGTTGTACCAATCATGTGAGAGTTCAACTAGGTATTGGATTATGCCAATCCTATGAGATCATATCCAGGTATTGGGTTATCCCAATCCTGTACAATTATATACTGGTATTGGGTTATCCTAATCCTATGCAATTATATCTAGGTATTGGGTTATACGAATCCTGTGAAACTATATCCAAGTATTGGATTGTGCCAATCCTGTGCAACTTATCCAAGTATTGGATTATACCAATCATGTGAAACTATATCCAGGTATTGGATTATACCAATCCTATGAAACTATATCTAGGTATTGGATTATACCAATCCCATAAAACCATATCTAGGTATTGGATTATACCAATCATGGGAAACTATATCCAGGTATTGGATTATACCAATCCTGTGAAACCGTGGCCATATTGCTAAGGATTCCATAGTGGTTGGAACACCATTATGTTACCATTTCATTATGGAATATCAATCCCTTAAACTCATCACTGAATACCACATCATCTTTATTAGACATTATACCTTTGTCAAGCCATCATACCCATTAACATTCTTTATGTGATACAAGTATTCCTCGTATCTCATTTTAATTTATTCAAAACTCTATTGCCCATATTTGGCTATAACCATAATGCATGTGTGACCAGATTTCATTATTATCTTTATAACCATTTATCTTTATTATTATGTTACGGGGTTTCCATTTCCCTCGCTTAGTTTGAACATTACCATCTCTTACATCAATCTCGAGACCATGAGGCTTTTTATAAACATCTTGTCACCTCTTACTAGGAAGCAACCATCTCTAGGTTATAATACCTATGTAAACATCTTTTCACCTCTCACTAGGAAACAACCATCTATAGGTCATAAGACCTATATAAACATCTTATCACCTCTTACTAGGCAACAACTATTCACATGGCTCACAAGACCTGTTAAATATTTTGTCACACTTACTAGGCAACAATATTCACATGGATCTCAAGGCCCATGCAATAGGAGAAATACAACCTTCCCATTATTAGGGTTAGGGTTTCCCTTTCTTACCGATTAGTGTTTCAAGTCATATCATCACCCTTCATTAGGGTTAGAGTTTTCCCCTTATTAACAAATTAAGGATTCAAGATCATATTATCAAGAATCAAATCCTAATTCATACTCCATTCATACTAGGAGTATCAATGTATGCTCATTAACATGATTATTATACAAGTGTAGGTTTCTCTTTCATCCTCACTAGGATATTGATTACATCATACTCTATTAGTTTAGCTCAATCCTTCTCTCAAGGTACATTTTCCCATACTCATCACAATGCATTAAACTCTTTATGTCTTAATGTATCATTTGACATAACACACTACATGTGTCACTCAATCAAGTATATTCAATTGAAGTGCTTCCACCCTATCCGGCAAAGAGATGTGTGCTTACTTCCATATCGGGTAAAGAGGTGTGTGTGCTCCACAACATATCGGGCAAAGAGGTATGTGTATGCTTCACACCATATTGGGAAAAGAGGTGTGTGTGCTTCAAACCATATCGGGCAAAGAGGTGTGTGTGTGATTCACACCATATCGGGCAAAGAGGTGTGTGTGTGCTTCACACCATATTGGGCAAAGAGGTGTGTGTGTGCTTCGCACCATATCGGGCAAAGAGGTGTGTGTATGCTTCACACCATATCGGGAAAATAGGTGTGTCTATGCTTCACACCATATTGGTAAAGAGGTGTGTGTGTGCTCCACACCATATTGGGCAAAGAGGTGTGTGTGTGCTTCATACCATATTGGCTACTCGTCATCTAGGGTTTGTCATATCGGGTTTTGAGCATATACTTGATTCCATGTTTTGCATAAGTTGTATGCTTGACCTCATATCATGCACATGGTGTATGATTGACACCATATCATGCGCAAGATGTATACTTCATCATCATATTGTGTATAAGGTGTATGTATCCTCATTGTATTGTTTTAATGATATGTTCATCTCACCATATCGGGTTAGAGGTGCTTCAACCCAATATCGGGTTGAACCATGATGATGTCATAATCAACAACCCCTAGAAACTTGTTATTATTGTCTTGTTCATGGACAACAGTCCTAGGTCACTAATATATCTCATGGATTCATCAACTATGCAAGAAAATTTGGATTGAAAGTAAATCATTTAACTAAGGCAAGATTGATAGTAAATAATAACATAGTTGAGTTCAAGTTATATAACCCGCCTCAAGAGAAAATTCAAAGCTTCAAGAACCAAATATTCACGTTCCCTAGGTTGAAGATGAGATTATCAAAGGTCCAAGACTTGAGCTCCTTTACACTATGCACGATACATCACCACTTTATGGCCAATATCCCTCACTTGGGTGATATCACTTCACTTGGCCGATATCACTTTTCTATGGCCGATACCCAAGCTCTATGCACGATACTCCTTCACCTATGCATGATACTAAGACTCTATCCATGATATCTAAGAGCAAGGGGGTGATAAATTTCGAAAATTGCACTTATGGTTGAAAGGAAGGGTATATATACTTGAGGTTCATGAAAAAGTGTGTAAATGAGGTGTCATCATTTTAAGCTACGAGGTGACACATGTCCATGCTTGGTTGATACTTGTCCTTTCATGCATTTATATTTATCTTGACATGCAAAATACTTGAGGATAATCTACAGATGATATTTTGTCCATCACTTATCTCTTTGGATAAGATATCTCAACTCAATCACCACTTTATTCACAACCCGATACAACTTTTCCAAGGAAGTTGTAAACTGATACACTTCACCTCCTTGAGGTTCTTATATCTTAATGGAAAAGTACAATAGTTCACATACTGATATGAGACTCCCTCTATGGCTCTATGTCCAATAGGCACTCTCATATGGACTCTACAACTTGATACAAGCTCAAATTAGGGTTTCACATTCAACCCTTTCTTTGTCTTTTCATCCCCAAGAGTACCATCACTCATAAATGATTCAAACATGGTGCCTCCTTATTTATCTCTCCTATATATGATACTAGGAGGGAGTAGGAACACTCTAGAGGTGGTAATTTTCATATCAACCCTACATTTTGGGTAATTTACAATTTGTACCAAAATTGGTACACAAGGCACAAGCATTATTCAAACAAGCTCCAACTTGGAACTTGGGCTTTCAACAAGCCACCACCTTGCATCATTGTCTCTCTTATGATGATAACACACGTGAGGAACTTTCAAAATATGCCATATTGCAATATAACCCCTTATTTTGGGTAAATTACATTTTGGTCCAAAATAAGAGAACATTGCTCAAACATTATTCAAACAAGACCAAACTTGAAATATAAGTTTGTCACCTGATAATAAACTCTTTAGAGAATTATATTAAATTTATAAGAAACTTATTTAAGCCAAACAAATAGGGTTAGCCATAACCCTGGTCAGGGATGTTAAAGTTAGCCATAACCCAGGTCTGGGATGTTACAAATTATAAACCCCTAACGAGGATTTCATCCCCAAAATCCTAGATGAAGGAAGACAATTGTTATTCATGCATCATATCATCAAGTCTCCACATAAAATCTTGATGTCATGGAGGTGCTATAGAACATTGACCAACACGAAATCCTTGCATTCAGAGTCATCATAGAATCGGTAATACATTACACATATTCCACTACTCTTTTAATGACTGTAGTGTCAATTCTGTGTCAGGTAACACTTTTCTTAGTCAAAGAAGCATTATTCATACCTTATTTAACTCAGGTGTCAAAACTTACTGATTTGTCACCTTCTCAACTTACAGCTTATGTGATAAGATTCTTGACCTTGTGAGTCTTCCATACTTCTCACTTAGTTTAGCATTTCACCTTCAAGGAAAGAACAAATTCACGTTCTGTCACCCACTTGGAACTACAAGTCTTATCATACATCTGTTGTACCACTCTAATCTGCTGACACAACACTGAACTTTCTTGTGACTTATACCAACTATCTCGTTAGCTCTTTATTTTCTTATCATAAGGAGAGGCTACCTATTAAAGAAGAACTTATCTCACATGTATCTCTTGATGTTATGCAGAGCATATACCCCTAACATATGGTATCCATACTATAGTATGTAACTAGACTAATCTCAATGTTGGCCCTTCTAGGTAACCAAACATTATTCATCTTATCGTGAGTCATGTTATCATTTTCTCATATCATTGAAAGTTCTTGGATACTAGGATTCTTTACCTTGGTATCCATTATATGTGCCAAAAACACATCACATCCTTATCATTTCCATCCTCTCTTTTTATTACCAAAACTATACATATAATAGGACCTTTCTTTCATCTCGGGACATTACGTAACACATATACTTTATCTTGGAACAAAAATCCAAGACTAGTTGATATTTTTCAAAGTATCCATCTAAAAGATTACTTCTAATTCATGCATATTAAGTATCATAAGACTTACTTGATTGTCATGTTCCTGAAAGGAAAACCACAAGGAAACATAGTCCTTTCTATCAACCCACCATTATTTAGGATTTTTAATTAAAGAAAAGAGATTATTAACTACTTTGAGTATTGCATGACTTTCAACTGTTCATGTGTCATTCAATCTTGTTTCCTCTTAGGTTCCTTGCCATCAACATAGGAATTATAGATATGATTAAATGTCATCATCCCTTAGCATTATCGTCATCATGATTACTAGATGGGTATTCAAACCCTTAGTTCATCACTGAACATTGTTACCTCTTATCAGGTAATTGTTACCTCTATGTCCTCAGACCAAGGTATTCATTATACTAAACATCTTCTTTTGTTTATATGTTGATCTATGATTAAATCATATTCCTTTGTATATCAATTAGGATGTGGTAGAAATATTAATGCCACATCTTCTACTTCATTATGCTGTTTAGATTGTCTCAAAATGACTACTTGATCAGAGTAATCAGAAAGATAGCAATCTAAGAGTGGCATACTTACCTTGCCTTCAATAGATGAATACCTGGCCAGGGTATTCAAGAACTAAAATTATGTAGTATGCATTTGTTTAAATTATGTTTCATCTCTATAAGTTTTACTACTTAGTATCTCAAATTTTCTCTGGGTGTTTCTTTTATGTCTCTTCCCTTTCTACATGAAGAGAGAATTTTCAAAACAAATTAGAGAATATTGGACTGAATATAGGTTCTCATCTTTCTTATCTCTTCCTCATTTCCTCATAGGACTCATTAAAGGAAGCTCAACAACAACTACCTTCTTATGATTATCAGATAAAATCAATAGAAGACATATCAGATTGAAAAGGCTCTATCTGACTGTCACCCCTCGTGGTCATCTACCACTTAAGGTTGACTCAATCATCGAGTCTGGATGCTTCACGTTGTTACTTTTACCTTTTTACACTATTGGGCTGTAACTTTCGTAAGCCCTGCCGAGTCTGCCTCGGTTGTTGGGTCATTTCCTCCCTTCTTTTTGAATAAATGGGTTTAGCATGCTCAACATGTTTGTATCTATAACATGTCTTGTCCTCATACCATAGTCTTATTGGTATTATTACCGATGTAGAAGATAAGTCAGGAGTTCTTATAGGTGAAAAGTTGGGACTTTTGCCTTTACTTAGTGACTACTGCCCTGATGTACTAGGCATTTATTGCACTAGTGGTACCAAAAACGTTGGCTTTTTAGAACAACTAGGCAAATGTCTCTCGAATTATAGAGACCTTTCCTTAATTCTCAGCTCATTGTCCCTTCTTGGGCATTGCCATCACAGATGTACTATCTGTCTATACTTATGGCAGAGTCTATTTTCTTGCCATATGTTAATTCTTCCCACATTTTCCACTATTCCAACATGGCCATGTCATTCAGGAACCCTTTTAGAACCCAACATTTTTGCATTGAGCACTGGTAACCTAGGTTGTAATGCTATAGTATCCAGTCTACTATATTCATCACGGTTGTCCTAACCTGCCCAATGAGAGCATAAAAAGTAGGATTGTCTATCCTGATTGGGTCAAGATGGGAATTCTCAAGCACTCATTCTTCTCTTGCTTAATCCCTTGCACCTTCTCCCGGTGCAACAACATTGCTCCTAGCAATGTGTTCCTCGTGTTCTCCAGTCATTTTTAAACTTCACTCTTTCTTCTGCATAAGCAGAAGTCACTATAGGATATACTGGAGGACACTAGAATAGACTCAACACCTTAGTCCTATGTCTCTATAGACTCAACAAACCTTAAGCTCTGATACCAAACTAGTAACAACCTCCACCAAACTATTAGCTAAATCATTACTAATTATGCAGAATAATCATAAGCAGCAGATTAACAAAATCACTAAAAATTAAAACCATTTTGCAAAGACATCCATTTCCGATAAAACTCTTAATGAAAGAACCAAATCTTTATACACATCAGTGTTCACTTTGCACATACACTGTACCATCTCATCTCCAGGATAACATATAACAGTTGCTTTGTCAAAACATATACTGAAGCAACATAAAATCTCGAGGCATATGAGCCAAATCTTCGATTGTTCATAAAACTATCATGTACTAAATCTGAGGACCTGAGAGTATAGAGACAACACATAGGACTTCTATCTACAAAACATGATCGACAATACACTCAACCTGAGTTGTTACTGCTATCCTTGCTGCTGCTATTCTCCCTCTGCAGTACGGTCTCTACCCCCTCGTGCACGTCCACCTAAAAGAAATGTAGATCCCACAGGGTGAGACAATCGTCCCAGTGAGAGATATAACTCTCCTCCAACAATTTTATTATCACAGGTAAATAGTATTAAACTTAACAGAGGTTCTTTTATATTACTAAGCAAGGTTAATCACCGTGGAAAAGCAGATTAGAACATTTCTCATCTTTTAAAGCATTGTAACTGTCTATGATAGAGAAGTAAGTCATCTATTCTCTTTATAAGGAATATGAAGAACATGTGTCTCATTTACCCATCACACTATACCAACATCTCAAGCTTATCCTGTGATAATTTTGTCATTGTATGACATCCATGAATCATTCTCATTTCTATCTGTTGGCCTCAACCAATCTGCTAGACATGTATTGGATTGTACCAATCATGTGAGTATGTTCTATCCATGTATTGGATTATGACAATCATGTATAATTATATCCCGCTATTGGGTTATGCCAATCTTGTGCAGTTATATCCAGGCATTGGGTTTTCCCAATCATGTGCAAATATATCCAAGTATTGGATTATGCCAATCCTATGAGATTAAATCCAGGTATTGGATTGTACCAATCCTATGAGATCATGGCTAGGTATTGGGTTGTACCAATCCTGTGAGAGTTCAGCTAGGTATTGGATTATACCAATCCTATAAGATCATGGCTAGGTATTGGGTTGTACCAATCCTGTGAAAGTTCAGCCAAATATTGGGTTATACCAATCCTTTAATATCATGGCCAGGTATTGGGTTATACCAATCCTATGAGAGTTCATCCATGTATTAGATTATACCAATCCTATGAGATTAAATCCAGGTATTGGATTGTACCAATCTCGTGAGATCATAGCTAGGTATTGGGTTGTACCAATCCTATGAGAGCTCATCTAGGTATTGGATTATGCCAATCCTATGAGATCATATCCAGCTATTGGGTTATCCCAATCCTATGCAGTTATATCCAGATATTGGGTTATCCCAATCCTGTGCAATTATATCCTGGTAATGGGTTATACCAATCCAATAAAACTATATCCAAGTATTAGATTATGCCAATCTTGTACAACTATATCCAAGTATTGGATTATACCAATCCTATGAAACTATATCCAGGTACTAGATTATACCAATCCTGTGAAACCATATCTAGGTATTGGATTATACCAATCCTATGAAACTTTATCCAAGTATTGGATTACACCAATCTTGTGAAACCATGGCCATATTGCTAAGGATTCCATAATGGTAGGAATACCTTTATGTTTCCCTTTCATTATGGAATATCAATCCCTTAAACTCATCACTAAATACCACATCACCTTTATTAGGAATTATACCATGGTCAAGACATCATACCCATTCACATCCTTTACATGATATACGTATTCTACATATCACATTTTAACATATTCAAAACACTATAGCCCTTATTTGTCTATAACCATAATGTAGGTATGACCAAGATTTCATTATTATCTTTATAACCATTTATTTTTATTATTATATTATGAGGTTTCCATTTCCCTCATTTATTTTGAACATTACCATCTCTTACATCAATCTCTAGATCATGAGGCTTTTTATAAACATCTTGTCACCTCTTACTAGGAAACAACCATCTCTAGGTCATAAGACCTATATAAACATCTTGTCACCTCTCACTAGGAAACAACCATCTCTAGGTCATAAGACCTATATAAACATGTTGTCACCTCTCACTAGGAAACAACTATTCACATGGCTCACAAGTCCCGTTAAACATTTTGTCACCTCTTACTAGGCAACAACGATTCACATGGCTCGCAAGGCCCATGCAATAGGAGAAATACAACCTTCCCATTATTAGTGTTAGGATTTCCCTTTCTTACCGATTAGGGTTTCAAGTCATATCATCACCCTTCGTTAGGGTTAAGGTTTTCCCCTTATTAACAAATTAAGGATTCAAGATCATAATACCAAGAATCAAACCCTAATTCATACTCCATTCATACTAGGAGTATCAATGTATGTGTAACATCCCAGGATTTGAGGCCTTGGATAAGTTGATCTTAAAAGGAATGATTGGACTACCCATATCACCAAGGTGCACCTCCTTTTCTGGGATCCCATCTCTAAAGAACTCCATAGTTAAGCATGCTCAGCTTGGAGTAGTACTAGGATGGGTGACCAGTCGGGAAGTTGATCCTGGCATGCGCGTGAGTGAGATTAAAACACGCAGTTAAGGCTAGTGGTGGTCTGTGGGGCCAGTCGTCATTCTTGAAACTCTATTAGAGCCTTGGGCAGTGGACCCGGGCTTTACAAATGGTATCAGAGCCATAACCCCTCCAATAGGTGGGGCCCGCGTGGGCATGGCATGCCAGTCTTGAGCCATGCGGTCCAGGCATGTAGGAAAGGGCTGTCCATGGTTGACGTAGCCACCCTTGCGCTGGTATTCCGTGATTGGTAGCTGGGTGTCCATGGGCCATTGTGGGTCTGCACTGAAATGGGGTCAGATTATGAGGCCATATAGTTGAGCCTTGACGAGGACGTCAAGAGTCTAAGTGGGGGAGATTGTAACATCCCAGGATTTGAGGCCTTGGATAAGTTGATCTTAAAAGGAATGATTAGACTACCCATATCACCAAGGTGCACCTCCTTTTCCGGGAGCCCATCTCTAAAGAACTCCATAGTTAAGCGTGCTCAGCTTGGAGTAGTACTAGGATGGGTGACCAGTCGGGAAGTTGATCCTGGCTTGCACGTGAGTGAGATTAAGACGTGCAGTTAAGGCTAGTGGTGGTCTGTGGGGCCAGTCGTCATTCTTGAAACTCTACTAGAGCCTTGGGCAGTGGACCCGGGCCCTTCCTTAATGAAATGAGGTTTAGGAAAAATTACGGTATGATTTTGAAAATTGCTGCTACGGCCCCCCGCATCTCAGCTGAGAGGAGATGATTCTGTTACATGGCAATATAGTATGAACGAGTTGTTATCAACTAAATCAACTTACAAAGCCATTGTGGGGGACATGGAGGAGGAAAATAGGGGCAAGGATGATTTGGAACTGGCCTGGCCCCTCGGGTGGCACAGCATCAAAGACTGCTGACCAACCAAGAAAGACTCAGGAGGAAAATGACAGAGTCAGGGGAATGTGTGAGATGTAATGTTGCGATGGAGTCGGTTATTCATGTATTAAGAGATTGGGAACATGCCAGAGCTGTGTGGGCAGAACTACAATGCCTGCAGTGCTAATTTTGAGAATCTTGAATGTGTAAGCTGGATCCAGAAGAACTTGATGATCAAAAATGAGTTTGGAGTGACAGCTTGGAAACTATGGTAAGGGAGAAATGAATTTGTATTCCAGAACAAAGAGGGTGATACCAGAGGCATGGTGCGCAGGGTCAAAGCATATGTGATGGATGTTGCTAGATCTCAAAGTCTGGGCTGGGTACTTATAAACTGAAAAATGAAGAATGAACTCAGATAATGGTGTGTTGGGAATGCCCAAGTGCAGACTGGTTCAAATCCCATGTGGATGGAGTAAGGAGTCATACCATTGGAAGATCTGTTGCAGGGGGTGAGGGGAGATGTAACTGGCCAATGGATTACTGGGTTCATGCATCATTTGGGGGACTGCTCATCTCTGACAGCAGAATTATGGGGAATTATGCCCGGGATGAAACTGGCATGGGAGAATGGTATCAGGAAAGTTGTTGTTGAATCCGGCTCCATAATAGCTGTGAAGGACCAAGGATAGTGGTGTGGAAAATAGTACCAACAGGCCTATTATCCAGAGTATCAGAAGTCAAATTGCTAGAGAGTGGAATGTGAAAATCCAAAATGTGTTTCGTGAGGCAAATAGAGTGGCAGATTAGCTTGCTAAAACGGCTCTGGAGTCTGGCATAGGCTTTTCTGAGCTGAAAGACTGCTGGAGTTTTTCTTCTTGAGGATATATGTGGTGTTGCGTTTGAGCGTCCAAGCTTGTAATGTTTTTTTGCCTGCATGAGGGGGGCAGGATGAATCAGATTTCCCCCTGACTTCTCCTAAAAAAACTCAGAGAGGATAACTGCTCTGAGGATATAGATATATAGATATATATAGTTGAATATTGATGGGGTTGGATAGCAAGTACCGAACCAAAATAGGGGTGGTCAAACAAAACAAGAAGTGCGCTAGTCGTATCTAAGAGACAAAGTCCATTCTTTCATATCTAAGAGCCTTGACGAGGACGTCAAGAGTCTAAGTGGGGGAGATTGTAACATCCCAAGATTTGAGGCCTTGGATAAGTTGATCTTAAAAGGAATGATTGGACTACCCATATCACCAAGGTGCACCTCCTTTTCCAGGAGCCCATCTCTAAAGAACTCCATAGTTAAGCGTGCTCAGCTTGGAGTAGTACTAGGATGGGTGATCAGTCGGGAAGTTGATCTTGGCTTGCACGTGAGTGAGATTAAGACGTGCAGTTAAGGCTAGTGGTGGTCTGTGGGGCCAGTCGTCATTCTTGAAACTCTACTAGATCCTTGGGCAGTGGACCCGGGCATTACAGTATGCTCATTGACATGATTATTATACAAGTATATGTTTCCCTTTCATCCTCACTAGGATATTAATTACATCATACTCCATTAGGTTGGCTCAATCCTTCTCTCAAGGTACATTGGCCCATACTTATCACAATGCATTAAACTCTTTATGTCTTAATGTATCATTTGACATAACACACTACATGTGTCACTCAATCGAGTATATTTAATTGAGGTGCTTCCACCCTATCGGGCAAAGATATGTGTGCTTGCCTCCATATTAGGTAAAGAGGTGTGTGTGTGCTCCACATCATATCGGGCAAAGAGGTGTGTGTATGCTTCACACCATATCGAGAAAAGTGGTGTGTATGCTACACACCATATCGGGAAAAGAGGTGTGTGCGTGCTTCACATCATATTGGGCAAAGAGGTGTGTGTATTCTTGACACCATATCGGGAAAAGAGGTGTGTGTGGTTCACACCATATCAGGAAAAGTGGTGCGTGTGTGCTTCACACCATATCGGGCTAAGAGGTGTGTGTATGCTTCAAACCATATCGCAAAAAGAGGTGTGTGTATGCTTCACACCATATCGGGCAAAGAGGTGTGTGTGCTCCACACCATATCAGGCAAAGAGGTGTGTGTGCTTCACACCATACTGGCTACTCATCATCTAGGGTTTGTCATATCGGGTTTTGGGCCTATACTTGATTCCATGTCGTGCATAAGTTGTATGCTTGACCTCATGTCTTGCACATGGTGTATGCTTGACACCATATCTTGCACATATGTATACTTCGTTATCATATCGTGTATAATGTGTATGTATCCTCATTGTATTATTTTAATGATATGTTCACCTCACCATATCGGGTTAGAGGTGCTTCAACCCAATATCGGGTTGAACCATGATGATGTCATCATAATAAACCTCTAGACTCTTTCTCTTACTATTATAGTTCATGGAAAACAGTCCTAGGTCATTAATATATCTCATGGATTCATCAACTATGCAAGAAAATTCAGATTGAAAGTAAACCATTTAACTAAGGCAAGATTGATGGTAAATAATAACATAGTTGAGTTCAAGTTATATAACCCACCTCAAGAGCAACTTCAAAGCTTCAAGACCTAAAGCTTCACGTTCCCAAGGTTGACGATGAACTTATCAAAGGTCCAAGACTTGAGCTCCTTAGCACTATGCACGATACATCACCACTTTGTGGCCAATATCCCTCACTTGGGCGATATCACTTCACTTGGCCAATATCACTTTGCTATGGCCGATACCCAAGCTCTATGCATGATAATCCTTCACCTATGCATGATACTAAGAGTCTATGCATGATATGTAAGAGAAAGGGGGTGGTAAATTTCGAAAATTTCACTTATGGTTGAAAGGAAGGGTATATATACTTCAGGCTCATCCAGAAGTGTGTATATGAGGTGTCATCATTTTAAGATACTAGGTGCCACATGTCCATGGATGGTTGATACTTGTACTTTCATGAATTTATATTTATCTTGACATGAGAAATACTTGAGGATAATCTAGAGATGATATTTTATCCATCACTTATCTCTTTGGATAAGATATCTCAACTCAGTCACCACTTTATTCACAACTCGATACAACTTTTCCAAGGAAGTTGTAAACCGATTCACTTCACCTCCTTGAGGTTCTTAGCTCGTCATGGACAAGTCCAAGAGTTCACAAACTGATATGAGACTCCCTGTATGGCTCTATGGCCGATAGTCACTCTCATATGGACTCTACAACCCGATATACGCTCAAATTAGGGTTTCACATTCAATCCTTTCTCGGTCTTCTCATCACCAAGAGTACCATCACTCATAAATGATAACATGGTGCCTCCTTCTTTATCACTACTCTAGATGATACTAGTAGGGAGTAGGAACACTCTATAGGTGGTAATTTTCATACCAACCCTACATTTTGGGTAATTTACAATTTGTACCAAAATTGGTACACAAGGCACAAGCATTATTCAAACAAGCTCCAACTTGGAACTTGGGCTTTCCACAAGCCACCAACTTACATAGTTCTATCTCTTATGATTCTAACACACATGAGGCACTTTCAACATATGACATATTACAATATAACCCCTTATTTTAGGTAAATTGCATTTTGGTCCAAAACAAGAGAACATTGCTCAAACATTATTCAAACAGGACCAAACTTGAAACATAAGTTTGTCACTAGATAATAAAACTCTTTAGAGAACTATATTAAAGTTCTAATCAACTCATTTAAGCCAAACAAATAGGTTAGTCTTATCCCAGGTTAGGATGTTACAATTAGCCTTAACCCAGGTCAGGGATGTTACACTTGCGGTATACCAATTTATATATGGAATAATTTTGAAATAATGTTGCACCATAGAGTTCCAATATTATGTTGACATCTATGCCAAAAATTTCAAATGTAGTGAAATATGTGTGCATACCTTGTGTTCATGTAACTACACGTCAAAGATACTTTTGTAAGATACTTCCATACTTAGAGATATTGTTTGAATTTATTTATACATCAAATTAAAATTTTGTACTTCCTTGTTCTTATGAAAACTCTATGCATAATATATCTTGTCATATATAAATATATCCCCACTATAAAGTTCAATAACCCTAAATTTTATACCAGTGTGTTGGTCATATAGGTTCCATCCTTACATTGACATTGTATTTGATTTTCATTAGTACAAAGCATTTTCTTCATGCATAATGCCACCATTTTAGTAATATATTTGTAAAAGGTTTGATGTGTGGTCTTCTCCCATATCAGACCAAAGTTCCCTGAGTTACATTCTTATTTGTGATTCAACTTAACTCTTACAAATTAAAACTATACCAGTGCTCCATCCTTACCCTTATGTTAGTAAACAAGGGAGAAATAGAAAGAGAGATAAATAAGTAAGGCGGTAGAAAAACATGAGGAGATAAATAAAGAAGGGGTAGAGAATAGGAGGAGATAAATAAGACAAGATGTAGAGAAAGGAAAGGTAAATAAGGTGGGAGTAGAGAAATAGAGGTAAGTAAGGAAAGAGGTAGGAAAGGAGAAAGGCGGGGATATTGTTGTATTTTATATATAGATTATTATACATACATATTGGCACAATACTAATTTTGTTAGAATACACAGTACCAATAGTTTCAAAAAGGGAGGAGGAAAAAATAAATTAGAGAGGAAGAAAAAAAAGAAGAAAGAAATATTTTGGTACAATACAAATATTATTGGCACTATGCTAGGATCCTCACAGTGTGAAAGAAATACTCTCATTTCTCTTGTCTACTTTCCTTACCTCTTTTCTTTAATTCTCTCCTCCCTTTAGTTTTGTACCAAACCTTTTTTAATACCTTATCAATGTTTCCTTCTGTCCTTTCCCTTTTTTACTTCTCTCTTGTAATGTATAGAGAAAGGAATTATTTTTGGCATTCTATGAATATTTACTTCTATCCTCTATGTTTTCTATTTCCCTCCTTTCCTTTTCTACTTCCCGCCTCATCTTTGGTACTATGCCAATATTTTGTTGATAATGTACTAATGTTTAATTCTCTCCTCTCTCTTATCCACTTCCCTCCTCTCTTTTTTCTACTTCCCTTCTCTATTTGGTATTGCATCATTGTTTTTGGTACTATATCAATGTCTACACCTATCCTCTATTTTGTAACATATATAGGAACAAAGTACTTTTGATACTGTACTAATATTTATTGTTCTCCTATCTCTTGTCAACTTCCCTCTTCCTTTTTTACACAATGCTAATAAGTACCTTTTGACGAATAATTGATCTATGCTTCCCTCCTTTCCCTTAAACACTTCCATTCTCTCTTCTTTTCTACCTCACTTTTCTATGTTTCATACCTCCCTCCAATTTTTCTACTTCTCTTCTCTCTCCTATTACTATTCTCCTCTCCTTTTCTACTACTTCCTATTGTTTCTATTTTTTATAATTTCCTCCACTTTTTCTACTTCTTATATCCCTCCTGACCAATTTACTCCTCTTTTTTTTACTTCTCTTCTCTCTTGTTTATACTTCCCTCCTCTATTGTATATTAAAAATCTTTTATAAATGTAGCTTGTATGAATATTAATTCCCTAACATGCACTACTTTGGGCATAGGAACAACATCACATATATCTGAGCGGCCAAGAAGGGATTCTGTGTAAGGTATGATGATTTTTATGAAAACTAGAAATAACAACTAAAGTTATACACTCTACTAAGATTCTTTATCAACCATATTGTGGAAAATAAGATGATAGGTTACTGTGATATTTCTTATTGATAGATGAAATAGTTCTCTTCTATGAATATGAAAGAAAGCAAGTACAAGTGGAACTCAACCATAATGAGCCAAACATATTGACACCCATTAACAATTACTCTAACACTTCCCTTCAAGCTAGAATGTGGGTGAAACACATATCCATCTTGGCCTTAAAAGACTCCATTGGAAGATACAACAAACAAAAAATAAAAAATCTCACACCCAGACAATATTTTCATTCCCACTTAAATATCACTCTTCAACAAATAAAATATTTGGTGACACCTCCTTTGAAGTTATGTTCAATAGGCTAGAAATACTTGAGATTTAGAGAAAATCTTCTTAAGTGTTGATGGAATGAAGAACATCACCATCAATGGGAAGTATGTGATGGAAATACCATGATAATGCCATCTTCCTAGAAGGAAATATGTGTATGGAATATGTGCAATCAACACATTAAATGGTGTAGCCGTAGAGGTGTCTTCAAACATATATATGGAAATGATGACTACAAATTGGATTCATCTAGAGCATGACTCTCGAGGAATTGACAGGAATAGAAAAAACCATCAAGGTAGCCTGAGTAGATCACTAGAAGAATCATATTATCTCTAGGGAAATGGTAGATGCAACTTTGAGAAGACATGGATAAAATGGTTTGATGAAGATAAATCTAGAAGAATCCTTAGCCTTGTAGGATTACTCTGTAGGCTTGAAATTGATGAGATCTTGAGAAGTAACCATCCATATTATGAGATGCAGTAGGATCATCACAGACTAGCACTAAAGGGAACAAGAGGATGAAATAAGCACAACAACCTCTATCCCAACTTGTGTCAATGATATAACTGAGATCCTTCACCTTGCATGGAAGTGGTAGACAACTGGAATAAGTGAAGCACATATATTCAACACACGTGCATATCGTGGCATAAACACAAAGAAGCATAGGACATTGAGTGAGACACACCAATTATTCACTAGAAGCATGAACAATCACAATATCATTGGGAAAGTAATACACCAATGATGCATTGGAAGCATGACATTTAGTAGGAATTGTTGGTATATTTGATTAGTTGGTGTTAGGCCAATTGTATTTTCCTTGTTGCTATTTAGCCCATGTACTCCCTGACTCCTATATATAGGTGACCCAGTTCTCTTGGTTCACTTTATGAAAACAACTTATCCTACATGGAATCAGAAGCAGGATTCTAAGACTACCCTTTACTCTCCTCTCTTTTCTCCCCCTCCTTATCCCATTTAGTGGACAATCCCCCCACCTCACCCTACCTACCCTCCATGATCCACGACCAGCTGCCTCCCTTCCCTTCATCCTTCCCACTAAGGTGGTGCCTAGCCACAACAACAACCCAAAGACAGCCTGATACCTAGCCTCTACCAGTGCCTAGTGGCCACACACAACCACATCAATTGTCTTTTCCTAGGTGTAGCCAGCTGGATCCACCCACCACCAGTCCAGGACATCACCAACCATGGTCTCTATTGATAAGCTGTTCTAGAACACTCCTATCTTCTTCTCCTTACTTCTTATGTATTATTAATCCAAGTAAATTGTATACACATATAAAAGAGAGTAACCAAAAGACCTCGTGGTGATCTATAAAGCATCAAAACAAATAAGAGGCAAAGCATTATATTTTCCTTCCTCTCCATGTGGTTCCCCTTATAACTTGGCAGAGTGCTTTACTTATAATTGGGGATTTTGTCTTCATCTATCCTATCGTGCCATTAATCCAGTAGTGCTTTTTGTTAACCCATTGAGATCGATTATGGTAGTACCCCTCCTCTTTCAACTGAGTTTTATTTCACTAGCACTTCTTTCTTCCTACCGAGTTCCATCCCTATAGTGCTACTCCTCCGTCTACCAAGTTTCCATTTTGATAGTATTTCTGTTTGGTCTCTTTTCTACGAAGCTTAACTCTGGTACCTTTACTTTTTGGTTTTGTATCGTGTTGCATTTTTGTACCTTTACTTTCTGTTTGTGTCATGCTACATTCTGCTAGCTTTACTTTCTATTTGTACCTTGCTCCATATTGTGGTAATTTTATTGTCATATCACTGGTGATGCCACCAATCCAACATCTACAATGCCTACCATTATTTAGTGATATTCCCCATATTACTATTGTCAAACTCGAAGGTGAAAATTTTCTACTATGGATAATGGATGAATGTTGTTTCAACATTTCTATATCATGGGGAAAACTCAACTTTATCCCTGAGGATGTCCATGATGTGTCCAACACTGCCTAGACTATTGGAAACATTCATGTTCTCTCACAATTTTGAGAGTGCATGGAGCCTGAAGTTGTTGTTAAGTACATGTGGCACAGGTGCACCAAGACAATATGGAACAAAATGAAGTAGTTCTTCACTCAAGAGGAAAACTTCTTACACATCTATAACACCATGAAAAAGATCTTCTCTAAGCAGCAAGGGGATCGTCCTCTATAAAAATACTATGATGCAATGAATGTCCTGTCAAACCAGTTGAACAACAAAGAGAGGGAAACTCTCCTCATTGGGCACTTCCTCAATGGGCTTCATTCACATTTTGTTGTTCACCAACTACTCTTGGTTGATGCAACCATTCCATCTATGGATCGGTAATATGCACTTTTGGCCCAGTCTAAGAGGCTTGCTCCTTGTATCTCTCCCACTACTGCATCAAAACCTTCAACGACAATGGTTGCGACTTATAGAGGCCAATTTGTGGGCGAGGCCAATGCCCAAAATACACTCATTGTGGCAAGTTGGGTAATACTAAAGACGTTTGCCACTCAAAGCATGGCCATCCAACACACTATAAGAGAGTATGTGGAAGGGTATCTGCCCATGTTGCTTAAGCACCTACCTGCACCAATCAAGCATCTGCCCCAAAAATTGGTCGTGCCCCTCCTCCACCACAGACATCTTCTCAAACTTCTCATATCTCATTGTCAAATGAGAAGTATGAACTCCTTCTCCAAGCTGCCCAATATTATGGAGATTCTCCCCTCCACAACAACATGACCACATCTTCCTTTTGTAATTAGAAATTTGGGGATTCACCTACTATCAGTCCTTCTTCTCACCTAGCCACTACTCCTCAACCTTGGGGTGTCTATGCTTTCTACTAGTTCTAACTGGATTGTGGACGTTGGTGTATCATAACATATGACCAATATTCCTCATCTTCTAACAACATTCAATTCTTTTATCCCTCACTCATCTGTCACCATGGTGGATGGATTGGTTAAATGAGTAACTCGATGTGGCACTATTCCCGTCTCTTATAAAATCAAGTTAACTACTATCCACTTTGTTCCAAACATTACATATAGTCTGATGGTTGTATCAAAAATTGTTGATTCCCTCTGATGTTTAGTATCCTTTGGTGCATCTGATTTTATTTTATAGGATTGGAGGAATTTGATGATGATTGGGTAGGGAGTATGCTCTGGTGATCTTTACTACTTTTCTACCCCACACTCAAGTCTACCAACCTTCTTGCCTCCACACCACTTTAGCTACATCTACGTCATGGCCATCTACCTTTATACAAGCTTAAACTATATGATAGTTCTTTATCTTCCATCTCTTCTATTCCTTGTAATGCCTTTAGATAGGAGAACACCATCCTGTATCCTTCTTGGCCCAATCTATAAACAATCATCCCATATGTTTAGTTCATAGAGATGTGTGTAGTCCATTGAGGACTATTAGTTACAAAAACTTTAGATATTTTCTTTTCTTTTATGAATGATTTTTCTAGAATGACATGGATATATATACTTCAAACTCATGATGAAGTTTTTTTTCAATAATTTGCGAGTTTCACAAGTTGGTTGCGGGCTCATTTTTCAACCTTTATCAAGATTATTTGAACTAACAACACCCTCAAATATATACAAAAGGTTGTCACCTCCTTTTGCTGTGACTTTGGGATGATTCATCAATGCTCGTGCACATATTCTCCACAACAAAATAACATTGTTGATCATAAAACTCATCATTTACATGACACTACACTCTCTCTTCTTACTCATGCCAAATCATCTAAGCTTTTTTGGTCTAATGCGGTCCTCACCGCTTGCTTTCTTATTAATTGCCAACCTTCTTATGCTATCAAGAAACACACATCATTTTCTATTTTTTACACTCAATCCACACTGTTTCACCTACCACCATTGGTTTTCAATTGTGTTGCCTTCGTTCATAAGTTTGATCCCAAGGCCATCAAGCTTTTTCCCTGAGCTATTCAAACGGTGTTTCTCAGTTACCCTTTTTCTCACAAAGGGTACAAGTATCTTGACCTTAGCTCTAGAAAAACCTATATCTATATGGATATCACCTTTTGTGGAGATGAAATATTCTTTTCATCATCCTCACCCCCATAGACCATACTAATATTATGGTATCACTACCTGATCCATTCATTCCATCAACTCACCAACATTACCACCAAGACCACCACCATCTCCACCATCAACAACACCAAATTGGTGCATGAAATATGAGTCATCGGATGCATATGCATCATCATCGTCAATTTCAGAGCAATCCAATCTATCACTGGCACTACAAAAAGGTATACGCTCATGTACTATGAATCATCTTATTTCCAAAATTTGTTGTCTAACACATCTTTTTTCTTCAGCCTCATCCTTCGCTACTGCCTTGGACAAACCATATGTCTCTAAGTGTCCAAAAAATGTTTTGTGTTATCCTAGATGGAAAGCTACCATGATAAAAGAAATATGGGATCTGCATGACAAGAAGACATGGGATCTTATGACCCCACCAATATGTAAAAGTCTCATAGGTTGACGGTGGGTTTTCTCTATCAAGTGTAAGTGAGATGGCTTTGTTGAAGGACTCAAGGTGTGACTAATTGCCAAAGGATTCACCCAAAACTTTGGTATGGATTACTTTGAGATTTTTTCTCTAGTGATAAGGATTGCCTCCATTCACATCCTTATCTCCATTGCAATTTACCTTGACTAGTCTCTCCACCAACTCGACATCAAGAATGCCTTTATTCATGGGGATATCCTAGTGGAAGTCTACATGTAGCAACCACCAGGGTTTGTCACTGAGGGGGCTTCTTCTCACAAAGTGTTTCATCTCTGAAAATCTCTCTATGGCCTCTAGGAGTCTCTACGGGGCTGGTTGAGCAAGTTAAGCAGTGTCCTTACAAAAATTAACTTTTGGAGATCAACCACATACCACTCCTTATTCTTCTCTAAGTCCTCCAAAGGCCATGGTCTTGTTACCATCTATGTTCATGACATCATCATCATTGGTGATGATATGATGGGGATATCCCAACTAAAGCAGTGCATGCAGATACATTTCCAAACAACGGACTTGGGCACACTACGATACTTCATTGATATTAAACTCTTCCACTCAGCCTCGAGGAATGAGCTTTCACACAATTCTATGTCTTGGACCTTCTTAAAGAGGCCAACATGGAAAAATCCAAATCAGTCTCTACTTCAAGGAACTATCATACAAAGCTTATCCATGAAGGAGTGCTCTTTTTTGATCCAGATAAGTATAGTTGAGAAAATGATCTACTTGACTATTAATCAGCTAGATATTGTCTATGCTATTGCAGTAGCCATCCAACAATGAGTGCACCACTCAAGGCCAACTGGTCTAGCATTCAACACATTATCATCTATATCAAAAGTTCTCTAGGATGAGAATTTCTCTACAAACATCCTAAGTCTAAGGTACTCTATATCTTTATATATGAGGAAATTGGGTTGGTGATTCTAAAGACCGGGTCCACTTTCAATTATAGTGTCATGATTGGCACTCATTCAGTTTCCTGGAGGAGTAAAAAATAGGTTGTGGTAACTCACTCCAGCATCAAGGCAGAATATTGCACTATGGATCATGCATTCTATACTCCACTGAATTCATACTATGACTACCACAGATCTATACACATAGGTAATAATCAAATCTTCCATGAAAGAACAAAACACATTGAAGTAGACTACCATTTTGTCTGGAATCTTATCGAAACCAAGCATATCATCACTTTCATAGTAGGGCATGTAATCAAGTTGTGGACATCCTTACCAAACCTCTTCTTCCTACTTTATAAGTATGGGCGTCAAATTGAGACTTCACAATGTTTACTCTCCAACTTGAGGGGTGTGGTGGTATATTTGATTAGTTGAGCTTAAGCCCACTGTATATTTCTTATTCTTGTTTATTCCATGTACTCCCTGGCTCCTATATATAGGAGACCCAATTCTCTGACCTTCACTTACTGCAAACAACTTATTCTACATGAATGAAGCGCCACAAAGACATTAGAAGATAGATATCATGAAAAATAAGAAACTCCAAGAAGATTATAATAGATACATATAATCACTCATACTCTCTATCCTTATAATCCCTCTTCATACATTCTTTATATCCCTCCTTATACTCTCTCTCTCTCCTCTATATCCCCTACACACCAATTACAAAGTTAATGAGTAGTTCATGTAGAAAAGAAACAATACCCTACTTGTGTAAAGAGATGCACATATGATGGGTGGTTAATGGAGAGGAAAAATACAATACAATGGCATTTTTATTCGTGCTTTATAAATAAACACAAGGTCTTTTGTTTACAATATGCCATGGATATAACCTATATCATGAGTCAATGTGATAAATGATCCAATTAGACAGATCCAAATTGAAAAACAAATGAACCTTTATGTGACCCGAAAAGAAGATTGGGATTCTCCTAAGGTATGGACTAGGTCACATAAAAGATTCGATGATAGATCTAATTTGAAGTAGATATATTATGTATGGGGGCAATTACAAAAAGAAATTGAGGAAGAGTAATCAATGTGAGTTGGAAATAATGATTGGCATGACTGCTCTTTTGTCTAAGGATTGGAACTTTGGTGATTGATTTTCCATAGTCCCAAGCACCATTGACAATGTGTATGGAATCTCCTATGCAACTCAATCTAATTGCAGATTACAACTCAAGGCCACACAACATTGGCATGGGAGACGAAAGGGACACATAGGTGTGCATGGTGACAAGAAATCAAAGAGTGATTACAGGAGTATTAGACGGTCAAGGTGAGAGTCTGGGGTCAATGCAGCAGTGCGGTAGATGTCCATGATCTCGCTCGGGTTCTTCGTGGATTTGAGCACTGTCGAGGAAGGGATGCTATGTAGGACTGTCACTGGGTTAGGATTAACCCATATTTACATTTTATCATATCCTATAGGGGAAGGATAAGGGTAAAGATTTTTTTTTACTTTACCCGACCACCCGCTACCCTCTAACCCTCTATCTCAATAGAGGATAAGGTAAGCCATTACCTATGACTTCTAATCTTCTACCCATAAATATTTTTATATAATATATTAAATATAGAGTCATTGTGCTACTTAAGTCTATGAACTATTCAATATTATATGGCCACAGTTTAAAACAATACATAATATCCTTATCTACTTATGTAGTTAGTTTTTTCATGTCTACAACACCATTTTGGAGGTATATGACATATGTGTTGAAGTAATAAGATTTTATAGTTTATGAACCTTTTATAGTTTTTTGTGGTGTTTTATACTTTTTTGAGACTTATTTGATCAAGTATGCTACAATACTGGATGTTGTAACACACAAGGATATGTAGTAGCGATATTTAATCATTTGTGTATTATTTGATACATATTTTTGGTAGTGTTATCAATTTCATCTATGATCACTTTTATGTATTGGATAATATTTTGGAGGATATAATATATGTATGTTGCAATAATAACCTTTTGTGATGTATTGCCATTTAATATCATTTTAGTGTAGCAATTCTTTTCTTTTGGAGACAACTTATTTGTTCATATACTAATATAAGGAGTACTATTATTTATGTATAAAACAATCATTATCATTATAATATATTTTAATACAACACAAACTATGTATACTATTACAGAAGATTACATAGAATCATTTTGAATAGTTATTAACTATTCTATAGCATCTTGATGTTTTATTTAAATATTTAAATGTATTATATAGGTCATTACTATTAATATTAGAGAATATATTTGGAAGACATGAAAATTCCCCAGATTACCCTTACCCTCACCCTTTATCCTATGGGTAAGAGGCTAAGGGTTAAGGGAGGTTAATGATAATGACGGAATGGGGTATTGTCCATAACCTTACCCTCCTCATATTGTCCCCATTGACAACCCTAATGCTATGATCTCGTGCCAGTGGACAGTTCTGGCACACTAGTAGAGAATTCCACATGCGTCTTGGCACTCTACTCAACATCAGACAGAAGCATATTCTAGAGACCTTGAAGGAAGACTTTGGTATGGTGGTTCTTGCCATCACCAAGAGAGGCATGACACACGAGACCAGAGGGACGAGTGTTGCTACCGTCGTTGTGAGGATGATGAAAGGAGGTGTGGAAGATGTGGAAAAGCGACAACTAAGTAGATGGGCCCAGGGGAGGTAGATAAATATCGGTGATGGCCGAGATAGAGATCACTGATGTAGGAAAAAAAAGATTGACTTTTTGTTGAAAGAAGAAGAGAAGAAAGACCATGAAGGCCGAGATGATGCATGGCGGGAGGCCAAGCCAAGAAGAGATGATGACTGCCCATAAGTGAAAACACTCTCCTTTGCCCTCTTGGTTTAGGACCAATGCTCTAATGCCATATGGAAAATTAAATGAGAAGTTAATAGGATATATCTTATTGGTAGACAACACATTCCTCCCCTATATACAAAAGGGAAATTATTAACTCAACACCACTTCCACCAAAAACTACACATGTACCTCATGAATACCTAAAAAACACTATTAACATAGTGAGTCTCATTAGTATATGGAGAGAGAATATGCAATTAATAGAAAAAAGAAATAGTGGATGGAGAGAGAGACCGTGTAATAAATAAAAAAGAAGGTAGTGAAGGGAGAGAGAAGATGTAATAAATTGGAAACAAGAGATATTGGATGGAGAGAGAAGACACACTAAATACAATATATAGATAGTAGATGGAAAGAGAATGCTACACAAGAAATCTTACAAATTTCGTTAGCATTGTTCAAATCTAAAGTAAACAATATAATATTTATGAATCAATATTGTTTATTTTAAAAATGCATATTGTATCTGTTATAGTTATATATGAACATTGATTAATTTAAAAATAATCAATATAGAATATCTAAATATATATTATATAAATATTATTTATAAAAATATATAACTTATACACTGAAATGATAAACAAAAATAATACATATGTCCAACAGTGGATAATACCTTTATTTGTATAATTTTAATTTAAATTTTGTAATGTTCTTCATAGTTCTTATCACTAATTATAAGTACTTGTATATTATTCTGCCCTCTCTCATATCTGGAGACCTTTCAACTTCTGACACTATATGAAAAACTTCTTTGTATAGAGTGTGATATTAGGTGGAAGAAGTGTGCTGATATATGTATATCAGTGCTCTATACAAAAAAAAAAGACAAGTACAAGGAATCAGAACTCAACCTTAATGAATCAAACATACTTAAATTCATTTACATTATAGCTAAAACAGAATCATTCTAAAACATTTAAACGTACTCGACGAGATACATCCTATTGAATATATGTATTTGACATGTATTTGGTCGAATATACGTCTCAAGATCTATATGACCACATGTTTGACCGAGCACCTCATCTATACAACCATGTAGTTTAACATATTCAACTGGAAAAAAGGTTTGATGCTTTCGAGTTTGATAGAAATAATATTCAGTCATATTCAGAATGTATTCAGCTGAATATATTTCCAATCTGGTCAAAAAACTTTAATAATTACTTCGTAAATGAAAAAGATACCCAAGACCATTCCCAGTCCCAAGTTTGGTCTATATTCGCATGCATGTGTGAAAAAAATATGTGCATGCGTGTGTGAAAAAAAAATGTGTATGCGTGTGTGGTCACCTCTTGTGATCAAACGTGTGCTATCCTTTTCTTATGTGAGAGTTTGCCCCATCTTGAAGAGAGAGGAAGTGTGAGACTAAAGTCCACATCACATACTACACACACTAACTATACTATACTATTTCTTGTGTTACGGTTAATATGATCTAAATCTAACGACTTGTTCCTGACTAATACTTTTTGAAGTACCATCTATCACTTTTATAATTTGTTACAAAATTCTTGCTTATATAGGTAATGATTTGTTGTATAGTTTCAGTCATGCCAATGAAGTTGAAAAAAGACGTTACCGAAGGATCATCAAGCACCAGCAAGAAGGTAATTCTATTTTTGTATCAGTACGTTAGGCCTCCAATATAGATTTTCATACTCTCTTCAATAATTTGTTTCAGGCCCGGCCTGATGTTCGTGACTACGATTACGTGTTTATCTTGACCAACATGCTTCCGGCACAGTATATTGAGAAATTGAGAGATGCCCGACAGCGTCTGTGCGTAGAGAGGTTTGTTGGCAATGGCCAATGGGTGATATATGTATTACCCAGTCAAGATGAGGCATCCGGTATATTCTATGATTTTCATTTGAGAGTTGGCAACGAAGCTCTGGCATGGCGGGTCGAACTCTTCAGTTTTTATGCCGTGGGTTATAAGGTGGAAACCGAAGGCGCCGTTAACTACGGGAAGTGGTTTGAGTTGGGTCAAGTGATTCGGAACAAATCGGGAACAGTGATTAAGGAAGAGCATAAAATTCCAGGCTCTGAATTATTGGGATTTGGACCGAACTATAAAGACTTCCACCGGTGGGATAGTGCGAAATTTGGAATGGAATCTTTTAGAAAAGCAATAAAAACGTTAACAAATCCTAATACAAGGAATATCGACAAACAAGAAAGTATATTCAAGGTGTGCTTAAATTTCAACGAAACGTTCAGATTTCACGGCATGTCCAACTTTATTAAGAAGATCTGTGCCTCAATGGAAGCAAAGATTCCACCACAAATACATGAATATATTAATGATTGGGACGATATGGGACCACTTCTGGAGAAATTGGAAAGTGATGGTGAGCAATCAGATTCAAACCCGCATGGGATTAACAATACTAAAGATTTCGTCAAAGTTGTTGCTGTAATTAAAGTTCACAAAGGCACAAAGGGAAAAGGGTAATAACTAGTTTTCTATTTAATTTTGTACATAGCATTCACGATTATATTTGTATTGACACTTTTACGTGGAACAGGAAGAAGATTTGAAAAGATGATCGTTTTCCACGTGGAGTAATGAAGACTAGGGATCAGATTTTGAGTTCAAAATAGATGTCGTAGTTGGCATATGTTCATTTACAATAGGTTGTAATACTTTGAACAATGTTTTTTTATGACTGCATTTGGATCTCAATGTTAACTATGACAAACATAGTTGGTACCTTATTTCAGGCTATTATTTTATCATATCATTGGATCTCAAATTCTCTTCAACCACTTCATTTTTTATTTAAAGAAAAATATAAGAATTGTGATACTTTTGATGAATATGAAAAATATTTGTTTTCTACCACTCCCTTACATCAACTGTCTTATGAATGTATGAAATAAATAAATGGATAAAGGGAAAGGAAAATACAGGGGAAAGGAAAGGATAGTGGAAAAAAGAAATTATTTGAAGTATTATATACGTATGGAAAATGAAAGGAAGGAGAAAATAGTTGAAAAGAGTATTATTATGTGATAAACATCCGTACCCATCCCAACACAATTTGATATTTTGCAGAAAATAAAAGACAAAACGAGTTGTAAAAAACAAAGACGAGGAAGGGGAATCATCGCCTTATTTTTAGAGAAAGACAAGGACAAAAATAACGAACATTGAAATCAGAAGGAAAACACAAAAGTCATGAATTGATTCTACCTAAGGGCGGATAAAAAAGGTAAACGTGGTTGAAGAATATGCAAGTCAATCTTATTATGTACGGAGAATATGTTAGGAGCCCACCATTGTCGTCAATCTTATTATGCTCAGAGAATATGTTAGGAGCCCACCACTACCATATAAAATTCATCTTCTCATACTTAGTCAAGTTAGGGATAATGATTTTTGTTTTATTTTTGGGTTTTGATTTTTTGACACAACATGATTAAAACAAGATGATTACCTTGCGTCTCTTAGATCTCATGATTGTGAATCTTAATGCATTGGTGTACAAGATTCCAATTTATATTTGACCCCAATCATGTCGTGTTCTCCTTCAAAGGAGATATGTTTCTTGAAAATTGGTGTAATTAATGTGAGTTTTAGAGAGAAAAAATTCCTTAGATTGGTGGAAAACAAGTTGAAAGGCGTTGATTAAGTCAATTGATATGTGGACTGAAAGATATTTAGACATGATGAAACTTTATTTGCACATCTATGGTGAACTTAGAATGAAGATCAAGATTGTAAGTTCTAGAATAAGAAGTCAACTAGCCAAAATATAGAATTTTTATTAGATTTAGAAAATACAAATTTGACTTCTTATAGGAAATAGAAATAGGAACAACATTTACCAATTGAATCCGGTCAAAGTAATTAGTTATTACAAATCCATTATAATAAAGCATTTATCTAGAACTAGTAGAAATAAGATTATCAGTTAAACTGTGTACTAGAACCATAGTCAGGAGTGCCACCTCACCTATTCTGTAGCCTTTCAACTTATCAGAATCTAACAGTTCCAAAATGATAACTCTTCAAATGAAAAAGTTGTTAGGAGGTAGGAGGGTCTCTGTAGATTTATGAAAATAGACTATATATATGTAGGTATGTGTGTGTATGTCTTTGTGTGATATGGAGGGTATATATAGTTTTCAGGGGTTTATTGAATGGAAAAGGTGTTAGGGTCTCTGGTTTATATTGTTGGCCCATTTCCAAGTTGGACTGATAATTACATGTGTTGTTGATAGGATTAATGTAATACGTGTGACCAACTTGTGTGGTGGATCACTCTGTTATGCCTCATGTCATCCTGACATATTAACCTAATCCTTCTAGTGTGTGCCTTGGATAGAACTTGATTTGTTACTTTCACAGTTTCATGTTCAGTGAGATTTTTGAAGTTGGAATTTTGTGGAATGTCATTTTGACTACAAATATGATCTTAGTGACCTAAATTACATCAAGGAAAGAGTGAGGAAGAAGTGAAAAAGATAAAAGGAAAACGGACTTGGAAGCCAAATCCTCTCCTTTTCATATTTCATTCTTTCTTGTAATAGAAGCAATGATATCATAAGAGATATTTCATTTGTGTTCAAAAGAAGTTAGAGTTTGTAGTGATATTAGGATTACACATTTTTTTTCTTTAAAAAATATGATTGAGAAACAATTAGAAGGATAAGTATATAAAACTCAATGAGGTCCAAATTGCATAGATTCATAACATTTTTTCCCTCAAAAAGTGAAACCCATGTGGGAGAAAATGTGGGTAAATGGACAGACAAGATTTGAGCAACAATAAAGAAAAATATGTGAGAAGGAAAGAATGATATATGTTAGAAGGCGAATGTGTTCCTGATGTGATCATGATCATTGATGAGATACCAAAAGTGAGATTATAACAAATTTCCCCTCTCAAGACAATGTTTCAAGTAAAATCAAGAATCACAACTTGAGCCTAGCTTGACCCAAAAAAATTTCAGGATTGGATATAAGTGATACAATTCAAGGGACAAGCTTATTAGAACGGGTCTCATGAGTATTTTACTTAGAGGAGATACGATGATAATATGTCCAAATATAGTCTTATATCTATAGAACAAAATTTTAAAGTTTGATTATAGAGAGTAATTGATGACTGCTCCCCCTATCAACACTATCGAAGAAGGACTGAGAGAGCAAGGATCATAACCCACATTTCCAAGATCCAAATTTAAGAAATAACCAATAAGAACCAATATTTTTTAAACTAAACTTTTTGTTGATAGAAAAAGGAAGATAAGTTCTCCTCGAATGAGTTACATCAATTACCAAAGAAGAACTACTACATGAGAGAAAATATTAGTACTAACTATCTATCAATTCCCCCTGGTGACTTTAGCTTAGGGATCTTTGATGCATTCATCTGCATATCCGTAGCTTCAATCTTTGAGCAAGTTAGGTAACCTAAAACACCAATAAATAAATACACAGTTATTATGTTCCAATATTGTGTATGTGGATGCAAACAAAAGTGTGTGTATAATGTATAACAACACATATTACATAACAAGGAGTTAATCGTACATGTCAAGCTTGGATTT
The DNA here is from genome assembly GCA_963693085.1 of Alisma plantago-aquatica. Taxonomy (NCBI): domain Eukaryota; kingdom Viridiplantae; phylum Streptophyta; class Magnoliopsida; order Alismatales; family Alismataceae; genus Alisma; species Alisma plantago-aquatica. Next base: position 990,659,096 of record OY856411.1, read on the forward strand.
TCAAATTACTTTTCTAACCCATTCATGTCATGCCACCTCAGTTGTATTCATTCCTGAACCTAATAATGGAATTACATGAATGACCCTTTGTAGGTTTCATACTAGGTTCAGAATATCATGGTATTCAATATGATACACAAGGCATTATAATTGAAATAAACATCCAAGTAGTTTAGGGATATAATCAACATTTGGAAAATAATAAAAGAGCATTGATAGTCAATATGGATGGTTATTCATAAAGCAACCACATGACACTTCAATTAAGAAACCATGTAATATAATAATCCAAGCAGTCACAACAAAGATCCATGCAATCAATCAATCTAAAATTATATATAACACTTAAGTGTCACCATTGTATTCATATGATTCGAATCTGTTTCTAGTCTTGGTCTTATGGCTCTTGGTTTGAGTTGATATTGGGGTTAGAATCCCAAACCCTAAGATCCTCATGTTAATAATCTAATGATTAGGAAATACCAGATTCACATTAAGGAAACCCCAAAACTTCAAATAATCATGGGATTCTATTATTGCTAAGCATGATTAGAGTATATCACATAGTGAACCTATTCAGAGTGAACCTGAACCTATTAACCAAGTTTAACATTTCATCTATCAACAACAGGGTTTACACATAGTCATCAACTTATATTCATGCATTAAAATATACTTCTTGAACTAGGAGCATATTTAGACCATGAAACAATCTTATTCAAATTTTACATGATTTTTGATCAATTTGATAATTAGTTCAATTAAATTTTGATCAATGGTCTATTCTATACATTTATTGTAAAATAACTACACTATGATGAATGGGAACACACCACGTCAGTAGAGGGATTCATTTCTAATTGACCTAGGGTAGGGTTTTGTAAAGGAGGGAAAGATTCCCCTATCCCTTCACAATTGCCAAGGTTGGTCAAGCGAGTTGGCCCAATGAGGTAAAAGTCTTGTGAGGATTGTTCACCTTCCATGTCTCTTGAGGAGAAGAAAATCATGGTCAAGAAATAGGTTGACTTTGAGTTACCTTTGTTGAGTTCCATGGGTGAAGGTTGGGGTAGCTTCAACTGACTTTTGTGAAATTGCTAATGCTCTCATCTTGCCTTGGGATGACTGATGGAGCACCAACAAGGTCTAGTTATGAAGTAGTAGAACAAAGAGCAGATCATGAGTTTTACTAGGGTTTGAGATGAACCATGGGTGTAGGGAGCTTGCAAGAAACATGGAAGTGAGTTTCCACCTTTTTTCGGGTCACAAGATGCCCTGACAAAGAACTCTGGTGATGAGCTCCGAGCAACTAAAATTAGAATTAGAGAGACTTGGATCCTTATCTCATGCTTTTGAAGGTTGAGAACCCTTCAACAACCTCAGGTGGTGCTCCAGGCCATACGAATTGGTAAGAGGCACTATGAATTGTGGGTACATTTTCAAGGTTGTTGACATTGTAGGTGGATCTCGTCTAGAAGTTTTGGGCTTCTTGAATGGCAATTGGAGGATGTGTTGAGCTCAAGCAATCAAGTGGGAACTAAGAGTGCCCTTATATAGGCTTGAGTTTGAGGAAAACAATGACAATGGCCATCCCTAGGTTCCTCGATGACTTGAGGTTTGGGTGTTATCACGTTTGAAGGAGATAATGATGATGCAAGCATTAGTTAAGCTCTGTTCAACCTCCTTTAGGCCAAGGGAATTGTTATCTAGTGTATAGGAGTATTAAAGAGGGAATAAAGTCAAAGATAGAGGGGACTCCTATTCCATGGGGGTGAGAATAGAGACTGATTGAGGGAGGAGAGCTCTCTACCTATTACTCTTTTTGGGTCAAAGAATCCATATCTGACTGGATTCACCCTTTCAATGATTCCTATTTATTTTTCATTTGAAGAATGCTTCATTGAATTAATTATATAGGATACATCATAGCTCTATTTTCTTTCATATTTTGGGATAGTTCTTACTTAGTCATTGTCCTCATCAGGCAAAAGACTAAGACAAAGACAATTTATTACTTACCGTAAACTTGGCCTCCAAGTAAAAAGTAGGTAATTTTTTAAATAACTACTTAGACCACAAGGCAACTTGGAATCTTATAGATTTTTTTTGACCTAATATTTCTTTTATCAACAAGATAAAACTATAATCAATATTCAATGTGAGCCTGAAATATTTAATCTAAAATTTTATTCTAAAAACCTATTTTTAATCTCAAAAGTATTCCAATTTGGCTTAAATGGGATTCTAGGGACTCATGGCTCAAATTTAGGCCCTATAATGAATCCATAAGATTCACTATTTTCTTAATTCTAGAATTCAGGCTTGAAACATAAAAGTATCTCAACTTAAGTCTTATACTAATATATTTGTTCAATACTAATCTATTTACTTGAACTGGAGACTCGTCTAAGTCCGTAGCTTAGAATCAACAATCAAAGGCATACTATATCATTCACAACTCAAATTTTATTCTCACATAATATTATTTTTTTTAATTCAAAACTTCCAAAGTTTGAGGTTGTGACATTCACCCCACCTTAAAAGGATTTTTGTCCCCAAAATTAAAACCAATCTAATTAGGTTTAATGACAACTCAATGAGCCCCATGCATTATTTGTCCAGAAACCTACCTTGAAATGATTATCTAGATCATTATTAGTAACTTTTTTTAGTTGAAAATATCTATATAACTGAGGCTATAACTCCTATTATTAAAAGTGTGGTCCCACATCCTTATTCCTTAAATTATATTTTCACTTGATGATTATTGACTTCAGTCTCAAGCAAACAAATCACCCCTTTAACTATATGCATGTGATGGTGAGGTACAACTCCTATATATTAGATCCCATCATTACTTCTAACTTAGGGCATCTATTTATGTATAACATTCATATGTATCACATGTGTCTACCCAAAATCTGAATCCTACACTAAATTGATATACATATTTGTATGGCTACCCAGACTCTGACACCTACAAAATTTATCTCATTTTATGTGTAGGGTGGGGCATCCACATATCATATTATAATTTGAAAATTGCAAGACATCCTTATAAAGTAACTCCAAAACATGGATACCTTTTAACTCCAATGAGCTTCCTTAACTGTCATTAACCCAAGGGCAAAATCACTTTTCACATGGCTCTTGAGTCTCTACACAACCTCCTATAGGATTATTTCAACCATTACCACATAATATCTTGTATTCTTTATATCTACATATTGTGTATCGTTGGTCTTAGTCATTCCCTTAAGGTCTCTAGGAGTATATGTAGTTGTGAAGTGATATTGTCCTAGCCCCAAGGGCCTCACCTATTTATGGAGTGGCTTTCCATTGACCCCTTGAACCTCATGGAGTGGCCATTCTTCTAACCTTTTGGGCCTCATGTACCTAGGGGTGGCTTCCTCCAGATCCCACAAGTCTTATGTACTGATGGACTAATTTTGTCCTGACCCATTGGGACTCATGTACCAATACTGCATCCCTACTTGACCGTATGGTTGACTTAGAGCTCTACCTTGCATAGGGTTAGTTGAGGTGTTATAAAATTTCTTTTGACTCTAATATTATTTATACCTTGTTTCACGATAAGGTTCTCCATTTCCATCATATTTCTACATCCCATGACTCATCCTAAATAAGGAGGCTCTATAACTTAGATGCAGTGTCATAGAATTGCTTTCAACATAGTAACTTGTCATTACACATTCATCTTGGAAGCTAAACAAAGTCTCACACAATGATAGATTTGTAAACTACTATTGAATTTACACCTTTTTCTTATTCTAACTAGGTATTACTAAGATCTCCATTCTTTATACCAATACCATATAGTTCTTTAAGTTTAGTCCCTCTTAGGACGTTCAAATTTATCTCAATATATAAATCGCCAAAATAAGGTTGGCCGAGTCACCTTCCTAGAGGAGGAGTCTAACCTAGGGTGTCCTCTTAGTTTTTATTAGGAGGTAATTCTTTTTAGACACCACATGATCCCAAAAAATAGGAGTATCCCTCCTTCATAGGTCTTTTCCCTCACTCAAAATGACCCACACAAAGTCTAAACACCATACCCTAAAGTGATTTTAGTGTCTTACACATTTCCTTATCTAAAAACTCATTTTTATGTTTTGTGTATATATATAATCATTTATGTGTACCTTACTGATCACCCTAAATCTTGCATCCAAAAAAGAAGCAGTTCCAGAGTCATTAGACTTTATATTTATATTTAATACCCATCATCCATGATGATAATATGGGGACTTGTGTAGTAAATAGGGTCAAACTCAAGAAAAAAGTGGCAAGTGTTTAGGATCTAAAACCTTAGATTAGTACATCTGACCAAAAGATATATAAGAGTTCCTTGAGGAATGATGGTAATTGAACAAAGAATAAGACAAATAAAGTCAAGCAAATCTATTTTGACAAGACAAAAATAGGACTTAGATCTTTAGGTGCATTTTGAATATATAAATAAAACTTGGATTTGGTTTCACCATTAAGGCCTTTCATCAACATGCAATACTAACAATCATTATATACACTTAACATGGTTTACAAGAAATCATCATTAGTGTCTATTCCCTCCTCTCTTGAGATAGGGGTATATGTAGATTATAAGCATCTCTTTCTCTCTCTCGAGATGGAAAACCAGCAATCACACATACAACCATATGATTAGCTTTAGTATTCCAACATGCGCATGCATTCATACTACTACATAGCTATGTATTTTTGTTAATACTACTCTTTTAAGGCATTGACAATCCAATAACACAAGATGATTTATAATCATGCAAGTTAAGAATTTAAGGCCAAGAGTGTGGCGATAAATATTGCTAAGAGTATACAACCAGAGGATATAAGTATTTACATATTGGGGGAGCCTTAATGGCTATACCCAACCCAAGAAAAAAGTTTATCCACTCATGGGTAAGAGAATCAGTATGGATTTGCATGTGAACATATACACAATAGGTGCATGGATGGAGGGAGATGAACATGAAGGGGGAAAAACAAGAAAACACAATAAAAATAACCACAAGAGGGTACTAAGTGTCGCAACACATCCCGCTATCACACAGACAACGAGGTGCCACACGAAAACGTGCGGAAAACACCATAAACCACTTATTATCAAAAACACAGGGTAATTAAAACCAATTTCGGAAAGTAGATAAACCAAGAAATCATTACATTCAGATCCTCATCCTGCAAGAAAACAGGTTATGTAAACATTTACAAGTCTTGATAGGTGTCCACAGCTTAACAGATCAGTTGTCTTGTCATCACATGAGTTCATCACCTGTTTATATACATAACGGGACACATCCGGCCAACAACAAGATATACAAAGCTTCAACAGCTATATATTTGGAAACAACGTCAAAATGCCTCCGAGGACCTGAGAGTATAGGTATGACTCTAAGACTCTACTACAAAACATCCAAAACAGCAGCGTATCCATCTCTTGCCTTCTACTGCTCCTCTTGCTGCTCGGACGCAACCCCGCGACCACCACCACGTCTAGCGCGAACACCTAAAAAGGTTGTAAACCAACGGGGTGAGACACACAGTCCCAGTGAGAAACATAACTCCCCGCCAGAACCATAAAACCTCAGAAAGGTGAAGCAATAACAGCAGGTAACTGATAGAACGTAGAATAAGAGCAGTCTATAGAGAAAGATTGTTATTACCATCGATCTTACCAAGGTGTACGGAAGGCATATAATCAAGTATTTCTTTATGGAACATGATTGACAAGATAAGATTTATAAGATCTTACCACATAGCATAAGGAGTGTATAAGTAACTGCAATGTATAACAAGATTAACTACACAAGCAAGGTCTCAACCAATGTTCCGTATTTTGCCTTGAGCAATAAATACTACTCGGCTGAATTACGTGTTATTATGCCCTGAGGAAGTGAGCCGTACCGCTCAAATCCAACCGACGGCTGCGAAACCTGGAGCCGGTGCCATACAAGGTCAATGGAAGAGCTAGACTCCATGACCTCCCACCTCGTGGTCAGTGCACGAGAACCAAAGCAGGACCACAATCTCATGCTTAAGTGGCCTCAGCCACAGGGTCAACTCCATAGACTACCCTTTTCTCTAGCCCTCCTTGGTACATGTCTCAGCGCTAGTATATCTGAGCCACAGGCCAGTTCACCGTGCTCCCTGAGCCATGAACGTATTCATGCTCTATCACACTGAGCCATGGGCCTGTTCACCATGCTCTATCTCTCCCGAGTCTACAACCGCAGCTGCACTCGAATCCTCTCTATTTTAGGCTAGGAGAAACCTCACATATTCAACAATATGCGCTCCGGGTTATCCCACAGGAGAACCCGTTTCACCATCACCAGCTACTGATGATGATGGATCTATGGCCAGGGCAAACTACATGATATGTTCCATTGTGATTAGTTAGTATATTTTAAATGGATTGTTGGGGAAAACAAGTTGTAACGCATATATAACATTAAGTTACCTTGTTATCACCACCATCACAATATCTTGGGATCTCAATCCCTCATCACAAGAAACCACTGCCTCTTAAGGCATTCTCATCACTTGGGATATCAATCCCAGATCTCATCATCATAGGATAACACCTCAACCAGGCATCTTAACCAAACTCAGGTCCTTAGACCTAAACACATTATACTGGTGATGATGGTCATCTCATCAGCAAGAGTGACCATCAAAACAGTGTTATTCAAACATATATACCTCATAACCCTTTACCTGGCTATGCATCTGCATAAAACACCTGTAGGGTTAGCATACACATTCATAGAGATATCTGAAGCCATCTTGGATTAACAGAAGGATCATGCTATCAAACATAGGGAAATATCGATGATTAGATGCTTTATCATTCATGCCTCAACCTGTGACCATAGACATAGGTCATATCATCATGTGATGCAGCTCATATACTTTCAAGCTTATCATTTACTTAGCATTATATATATATATATATATATATATAATTCAAGATGATCATAAACACATGTAATGTCACGTCATGTTTTCATAGGTGTGATCTACTATATCAATTACCTCACTACTATCAAACGTGTCAAAGGTTCACCACCAAAAACCAAACGTGATTGTATGAAAAAGATCTAGCATATAGGTTTTCTGGAAGGAACATGACCCTCACTAGAAGTGCCCACTACCCTCACAAGAAGTGTGACGGGAAGGGCACTCTCACTAGAAGTGGTATCGGGCAGGGTAGACTCCCTCATATCTCCCAAGCATCTATCCATGTATCGGTCAAGGATAACGGGATACCACCTCAAGGAGTGTCGTGCGACCAACTGTATCGTGCAACCAGGGTATAACGGCCACAAAGCCTAACGTGCAGCCATGTCTATTGGGCATGTCGTGCAATAGGTGTGTGTACACTAGGGGTGTCGTGCACTAGGTGTATCGTGCACTAAGGGTGTCGTGCACTAGGTGTATCGTGCACTAAAGGTTAGGGGTTGCAACGGGCGACAACTATTCTAACGGCTAGATCCATGGTGCCCAGGCCAACCCTATAACTTCCACAAAACCACACATCATCCAACGAGATAAGGGCACCAAGGAAAAGCCTATCGTCCAACCAAACTAGCCTCATCTATTAGTCAACACACAAGGCAAGAACCAAGGTGTGACGCCCAACACATCCTCCTCATAATGACTCAGAACTCAAGCTCAAGAGAGGTATCGGGCATCACCATCCCAAGGCCATATCGTGCAAGCTACAACCCAACAAGATCTTCCTCAACCTCAAGCACAAGGGCACCAAGCCCTAAATGATCAAGAAGATGGCTCACCTCTCAACAATCAAGAGAGAGGGTTCTTGCACAACTCCTTATCATCATACGGGCAACCACAAGGATCAACCCTAACAAAGGTCTTAAACCACACAAAAGCTCACCTTTCAAGTCCATGGTGAGAGGAGGGTGTTGCTCAAGCAACTAGAACACAAGCTCACCTCTCAACTTAAACGAGAGAGGGGTATTGCCCATATTACTAGAACTCAAGCTCACTCCTCTAGACCAAGGAGAGAAAGGAGTGTTTCTCAACAAGGAAACCTAAAACATGGCTCAGCCAACTACGGTACAAAGGTACAAAACCTCAACCATATCAACAAGATCACAAACCACAAGGTTAAAGGTGCAACAAGCTAGAAACTTATCTTAGAACATACATGGCCGATTACGATCATATGAAACATACAAGGATGTAGAAGAAGATAGTATAGTCAAGGTTAGGAGTTATGTAACCTGCCTTAAGCAAGCTCCAAGCTCCTAGCTCCAAGCTCCACCACAAGAAGGAGAACAAAGCACTCTAGGGTTCGGCCACCACTAGAGGAAGAAGAAGATTCCAAGAAGAAGGATCGGCCACCAAGCTTAAGCAAAGGTAGAGGTGTCGTGCACCAAGGGAGAGGGGAAACCAAGGGACTAAAGGGATCCTTAGCAAGAGAAAGGGAACACATATATAGGAGAGGATGGAGGAGAAACCAAGGTAAGACAAGGCAAGGTGTCGCCCACCTAGGGACACTTGTCTATGGGCAATGTCACCTCTTTCTCTTGCCTTAAACACATGTCCAAGTCCATTGCCACATGCAAGCATCAAGCACCAAGTATCCATTAGTGGTGACACAAACGAGGTCAAAAGGGGTCAAAGGGGTCCATGGATGACACACCCCACCACCATGCCCGACAGCACCCTGGGCGACACACCTAGGCCGATACAAGGTATTCCTGCCCGACACAAGGTCTAACAAGGCAAGGGCAAGGTTCAAGCAAGGCATCTCAAGGCCCAACAAGCTCATCCAAGCCCAAAGCGACTCCAGCAACGAGCCCAACCCTTCCTCTCAACACTAGAGGAAGCAAGGAGAGAGAGGAACACTTCTCAAGGTGACAGACTTGCTCAACAACCCTAGACTTGGGTTAATTGCAAGTAGCACCTCCAGCTCTTAGCAAAACATAGACAAACCCTAATCACCTTCAAAGGTGATTAGCAAGCAACTAAACACCAGGGTTAAGAAAAGAAAATAGGATAAGCCCTAATCGGGGGTCAAGGTCCTTACAAGCTATAACCCTCTACAAAGGGATTTCATCCTCAAAATCCGAAGAGAAAAGCGAGGGGTACTTCCTCCTCATCTCTTCCTCAAGCTCCCACGTGGCTTCCTCGATGCCACGATGATGCCAAAGAACCTTTACCAGAACCAGGTCCTTCCTCTTCAGCTTCTTTACTCTTTTGTTAAAGATCATCACAGGACCTTCCTCGTAGGTCACATCCGCATCAAGGTCAACCTCAACTGGATGTATCACTGTCCCTGTATCTGGATGACTTTTCTTCAGCATGCTGACATGGAACACTGGATGTAACCTGTGCAACTCTGGCGGCAGCTCTAACTTGTAAGCTACCTTGCCAACACGTGCTATTACCGGGTATGACCCCATATACCTGGGTGCTAGCTTATCTTTCCAGCCAAACCTTAGCACGCCTTTCCACGGTGAGACCTTGAGATATACTTTGTCTCCTACTTGGAACTCTAATGGTCGTCGGTGATTGTCTGCATACGACTTCTGCATGTCATGTGCCGCTTTCAACTGTTATTGTATCACTTTGATCTTTTCTATTGTCTGTTGTACTAACTCAGGACCCAAAAGTTGATACTCACCAGATTCATACTAACATAAGGGAGATTTGCACTTCCTTCCATATAGAGCTTCATAAGGAGCCATGTCAATGCTCCGTTGGTAACTATTGTTGTAGGAGAACTCTATCAAACTGATATGTACGTCCCAACTACCTAGGAACTGCAAAACACAAGCCCGAAGAAGATCCTCTAAAGTCTGAATAGTACTTTTAGACTATCCATCTGTCTGTGAGTGAAAAGCGGTGCTGAACCTCAACTGTGTTCCCAACACTTTGTGCAACTGTTCCCAGAAATGACTCGTGAACTGAGGACCTCTGTCGGAAACTATCGTTGCTGGCACACCGTACAAGCATACTATCTCATCTACATATACTTGAGCGAGCTTCTCGACTGTGTACGTTGTCTTCACAGGTATGAAATGGGAAGACTTCGTCAATCTATCCACTATCACCCAAATGGAATCATGGTTCTTGGTTGTCCTTGGCAGACCAACCACAAAATCCATGGTTATATGATCCCATTTCCACTGCGGTATTGGAAGGGGTTGCAGCGTACTTGCCGGCTTCTGATGCTCATCCTTGACTTGCTGGCATACCGCACACCTAGCCACAAACTCGGCTACATCTCTCTTCAAGCCAGACCACCAATACAGGTCCTTCAGATTGTGATACATCTTGGTGACTCCTGGATGCATAGCATACATCGATGTGTGTGCTTCCTCGAGCACTAGCTTCCTCAGATCATCAGCATTGGGGACCACCATTCTGTTATGATAGCAAACTAGTCCATCCTCAGACTCATGGAACCCATCACGCCTTTCGCTGTCGAGCTCTGACCTGATCAACTGCACTGTATCATCTATTTGTTGTGCATCTTTGATCTGCTGTCTCAGCGTAGGCTTGACTTGCATATGTGCTAAAAGTCCAGCTAACAAGGAAACTCCCATCTGCACATTCATCTGTCGCAAGGAAACAAACATATTCCGTCTATGACATCCCAAGGAACCCAACTGTGCCTTCTTTGTAGGAAGAGAAAAAGACTTTCGACTAAGCGCGTCAGCTACTACGTTCACCTTACCAAGGTGATACTCGATGGTGCAGTCATAATCATTGATCAGCTCCATCCATCGACGCTGTCGCATATTTAGCTCATTCTGCGAGAAGATATACTTCATATTCTTATGATCTGTAAAGATCTGACACACTTCCCCATAAAGATAGTGTCTCCAAATCTTTAACGCATGAACCACTGCTGCCAACTCCAAATCATGAGTCGGATAGTTCTCCTCATGTTTCTTAAGCTGTCGTGAAGCAAAAGAAACTACATGGTCTTCCTGCATCAGCACGAATCCTAAGCCCTTCTTGGAAGCATCGCAGAAAACAACATATCCTTTCCCAGGCTCTGGCAGCACTAGCACTGGAGCACTAGTCAGCTTCTCCTTCAAACTTTGGAAAGCTTGCTGGCAATGATCAGTCCAGACAAAAGGTGCATCCTTTCTAGTTAACTTTGTCATTGGAAACGCAATCACACTGAAGTCCTTTATAAACCTCTGGTAGTATCCTGCTAAACCCAGGAAACTGCAAACTTCAGTCGGCGTCTTCGGCTGTTCCCATTCTGCAACCGACTCCACCTTTCTCGGGTCCACTTTAACTCCTTCTGCAGATATCACATGACCCAAGAAAGTTACTTCTTTCAACCAGAACTCGCACTTACTAAACTTGGCATACAACTGATACTGGCGAAGGAGAGTCAATGCTTGTCGAAGATGATGTTCATGCTTCTGACTGTCCTGACTATAGATCAAAATGCCGTCTATAAAGACTACAACAAACTGATCTAGGAATGGATGGAACACTCGATTCATCAGGTCCATGAAAGTAGCAGGTGCATTGGTTAGCCCAAACGGCATAACCACAAACTCAAAGTGACCATACCTCGTCCTAAAAGCTGACTTTGGTATGTCATCTGCCTTAATCCTCAACTGATGATATCTGGACCGTAGGTCGATCTTTGAAAACACTGTAGCACCACGCAACTGATTGAACATATCATCTATCCTTGGAAACATGTATTTGTTCTTGATCGTGACCTTGTTCAACTGCCGGTAGTCTATGCATAGCCGCATCGATCCGTCCTTTTTTTAACGAACAACACTGGAGCACCCCAAGGCGACATACTTGGTCGGATGAAACCTTTCTCCAACAACTCTTATAACTGCTTCTTTAACTCTGCCATCTCTACTGGAGCCATCCTATATGGTGTCTGTGCAACTGGTTGTGTTCCTGGAACCAGATTGATCTCGAAATCAATCTCTCGGAGTGGAGGAATACTGGGGAACTCATCAGGAAACACATCCGCAAACTCTCGGACAACCGTCACCTCCTCAAGGCTAGGGCCTTTCGCCTTGGTATCTACAACATGAGTTAAGAACGCCTTACATCCTTGTCGTAACAACTTTTCTACCACCATCGCTGACACTAGACACGTCAGAAGAATATTCCTATCTCTTTAGAAGATCCACTTCTCTCCACTAACATCACAAATGGTCCACTTCACATAGAGCTTAGCTTACCCGAATGTACCCTAAGCCTAGAATTGAAAAGGAGGACTTTCTGACCAGGAAGAAACACCCTATTGAGAATGTGTTTATCATGAATTTTCTTAGTCATTTCCTTTTATATCCTAGAGCTTCCATAAATATCCATCCTAAGCTCATCTAATTCATTAAGCTCCAAAAGCCTCTTTCTACCCGCTTCATCTATGTTGAAATTCAGCTTCTTCATGGCCCATTTAGCCTTATGCTCAAGCTCTACGGGTAGATTGCATGCACAACCATAGACCAGCCTAAAATGTGTTGTTCCTATTTGGGTTTTGTAGGTTGTTCTGTAAGCTCAAAGAGGATCACCTAGCACATAGCTCTAGTTCATTTTATTGGTTGAGACTGTCCTTTCTAAGATTTTATTCACCTCTCTATTGGACACTTCAACCTTTACTTGAGTCTGCAGATGATGAGGAGTTCTCACTCAGTGCTTCACCCCATATTTTCTCAGTAAATCCCCAAACTACCTAATAGTGAAATGGGAACCACCATCACTAATAAATAAGACAAGGGACACCAAACCTGCAAAAAATATATTCTTTCACAAACATGCACACTACCTGCACATCATGGGTGTGGGTCATAATTGCTTCCACCCACTTAGACACATAATAAACTACAAGTAATATATATAGATTGGAATTAGATGACACATATGGGCCCATGAAAACTATACCCCAAAGATAAAAAACCCCAAAGGTTCTTAAGACCATCAAATCATTTCTCACATGATCATCATTATCTTTCCACACCTTATAGAAGGTTCAACATGCCATCACCATACATGTGATACACATGCTCAACATTATATGGCATTAAAGAGCTAAAAGATGTTTACAAGATAACATTGTAGGCTTATCTTAACATTAAGAGTATTCCTTCATTATATCAACATATAAGAAGGCCATTATGATTGACCACCATAATACTTATAGTGCACATGTTTGGCGTAAGAAAGTATCAATTGTAAGTCTATGATAAGAATCGGACAATGCATTAGGGTTACAACGAACATTAAAAGAGCGGTGTTCATCATACTATTCATACAAGGAAGCTAGGTATGATTAACCACCATTTCTTAATTGCATTATGTTAAGTTCAACAAGATAGATAGTAGTGGTGTTACAAATTAACACCTCAACTAAACCATAGGGTCATACACTTACTTAGGTCAAAGCACATCCTTCATGCATATTATCCTCATCCAATAATGGATGCACAAGGTAAAGAATTAACATTGAATCCCATACTATCCTCAAGTATGGATTCATGCATATCTCAAGGTGCTACCATCATACTAAAGCATTAAACCAAAACCTAGTAAGACTACAACTCATAGACTTAAAACAATTGATTCTAAATCATCAAATCAAAGCCATCATATCACTTGGAACAAGCACAAACCATCACGTCATTACCCCACATAAAACTATCAGGTTCAAGGCAAACAAAACCATTGAATCATGTGCATTAATCACCACCAATAGATCATAAGAAGTTAAAGGATTATACACTTAGAAGGGCCATCGTTTGCTGAATACAGCTGTAGACTTTAGGTCTACCACCGGTTGTCAATGCCATCAAATTCATCAAATGTTGGATAGGTAAAAGCATTGGATGTAGTATCCAATGCCACGTTCGATTGTGGAACATCGACCATAGAGTAAAAAAGCCATCATTTGATGACCCAATGAGACCATCGAGTGTGGAATCAATGGAACCATTGAGTCTTGACCCATTGAAGCATTGGTTGACAACACTACATGAAGAACATGTCCCCAAAACCATCATCTGAAGGACTAAATGACCCATCACTTGGTAGAAATCAAGACCATCATTTGAACCACTTGGGAGAGTACCAATACCATCATTTAGTGAAGATGACATGACCATCAGTGTGTGTACAAGGGAAAGTCCAAAACAACAACTAAGTCATCAACATCATTTGGTGGAAAGAAACAAATCATCAGATCATGATCAAGGTAGAATTCAGTTCAAAACACAAAAAGGGAACCCATATTTGGCACCTCAAGGAAACCTTAGAATGAAGGAACAAAACCATCGAGTTGCACCCCATGAGGGAGTACTAAAACCATCATTTCTCAAACTTAAGAAGATCCAAAACATAAACTAAGTATGGACCATCGTTGGCACAAGAGGACAACAAAACAAAACCAAACTCAACCATCAAGTTCCATCACAAGGAGGGAAAACAACTCAAAAACCCTACGTGTGAACCATAATTTGGGAGAGTATAACCATAGTTTCAGACCTCAAGCAAGGTCTAGAGATTCATCTACCAAGGAAGGTTATTGCACAAGGTTTAGGGTTCATCCTCAATGATAAACTAACCAAGAAACATCACATAGACTCAAATCTTAGGCAAAGGTAGCAATGTTTATATGAACTTTGTTTTAGAGCAATACCATGTGCATGCAAGCTCGAAGTATGTAATAAACATGAAGAAAGTTATATAGCTCACATCTAGGATGTAGATGAAGCTCCAAATAGCAAGGTAGCTCGTGGAAAAGAGGAGAGAAACCCTAGCTTGTGCAGTTCACTCGGCCAATCTAGCTCATACTCAAATAAGGAAGCAAACCCTAGGTCAAGAAGGTAAGAGAGGGGTCATCTTCAAGCTCTAGCTCAACTTCTCCATGGATCCGACCAAGAAGAAGAGAGAGGAAGGTTGAATAGAAAGGAAAACTTAGGAAAGAGGGAAGATCTGACATACCTAGGTCAAGGAAACAAGCAAGGAAGCTCCACTCGACCTCAAGAAGGGTAGATCCAAAACCCTAGCTCACTTGCAAGCAAGATCAACCACCTTCTTCAACCTTGGGTTCCTTCTTCTCCACCATGCAAGTGGGAACGATCTCCAATAGCAAGAAGGAAGAGGGAGAGCCTAAAAGTGATGTTTTGGTGATAGGTGAGAGGTATATAAGCCTATGGGTGAGAGAGGATGAAAGGGTTAGGTGTCTAACTATGTATGCCATGTGTCCATGGTATAAAGGATCACATCCATACAAACCAAAATCTCCATTGGTTGTGTGAGTCAGGAGGGCCATGAAAGTTTGACTTCTAGGCTAGCCATCGACCTCCAATAGTAGGCTGACCATCAGACCATGACCCTTGGGTCATAAGGGTGAAAACCCTAGCTCAACCATCACTTTGTACCACTACTTGGTGAACCATCAATCCAACAAGGTTGAAGAGGGGAAACCATCGACCATCACACATTCAAGAACCATCAAGGAAACACCATAGAATTCCAATACCATCAAATCCCATACAACAAGGAGGACCATCGAGTTCTAACACTCAAGGTAGCCCATCTATGAGGGGGAACCCTAAGCTCAACACTATGAAGATGTCACCACCAATACCAAGGTGTATCTAGGTATCCCATGGTACAAATAAATCAAACATGATATGAAACATTTGAGGAAAACAAATCATGTGACAAATCACAAGAAAAACTATAGGTGTGGGTAGATTGCATAAAATTCCAAAACGTGCACAAAATTGCATAACTTGCTCAAACAATGTCCAAACTGTACCAAACCTGAAACTAAAGTTTTTCATATGATATATGAGCACATATTATGGCCAAATTAAGGTTTTAAGCATATGATTATGATAATCAAGCCTCTACACCCAATAAGCAAGGTTAGGGGTCTCACAATATATGTAAACGATTTCTCCTGGTTTTCATCACGCCTGGTCCTTCTCTCCAAATATGTGATTTCCATTAGTATTGAAAGTCTAGTTTTTAACATTGTTTGATCTTGGTATCATGCATTCTGTTCAGTGTTCTTCACTCTTCCTGATTGCAGAAAAGGGTTTTCCCTGGTGCCTCTAGTGAACTCACACTACAAAATTGGGTCTTTCTGAGGCTATCATAGCCAGAGAAACATGATTTTTAGTAGGTAGCCGGTGGTGGATCTATGGGATTTTGTTGGTTCAAGAATGAGGAGGAAGGAACAATCTCCACATCAATGTTTAGAGAGTGAAGATGGGAGATAAATATCTTTGACTGCCCTCTTATGGATTCTTCTTTGTTCTTCCATGTCGAGGGTATTTCTATATTTTGTGTCTAGACATCCTCTGCGCAAACTTTGGTTTGAGTTGGTCAAATGTCACTTGGACAAATTTGATAGGTATGGGTTATAAAATAGATAAGGTATTATATGAGTCTGATTGGAATTTTCTCATTGGTCAAGAAATGGATAATTCATAATCACTTATTCACTCCTTAGAAAATTAAAATAAAATATATTTTGGAGTCAAGAAATTATTCTCCACCTAATGGTATCAGTTTTTTCACCTAATCAAGTAATAAATATGCAATTTTCTTAGGGTTTTTCTAATTATTTAATATTTATAAAATTATAAGTAATTATCTATAAGTCAAAAATAAAGTAAAATATGCAATGAACTTAAAAGATAATCTATAAGATGGTATAATTATGATAACCTAATTCCATTAATAATAAAAAGGTGATTTTTAGGGTTTAAACAAATAATTTTAGACCTAACCCTAATTTCATATATGCCTTTAATAGGTTGCTTGTGGACTGAGATGGAATTAGGGTTTCGATCTTGGACTTATGTAGTCTCAATATGAAGTATGTTGCATCAATATTATTCATGTTGAGAAATAAACTTATTTTCCCTCTCTCTGTTGGACAAAAGTAGTTTATGCCAATTCTTTTGCTTTTGAGGATTTATTTCATGTATAACATATTCTATTTTGATTTTGACCTTGTAATCATTTTACTTTGTTGGATATTATATTGGATCCTTATTTATATCTATTTTCATGTTTTTACTCGTGAAACCCTAATTTTTAAGTTGTGGACTTCTTTTATAATCATGTGAAGTATCTTATTTATGGAAATGTTTGAATGCTTTTTATGGGTCCTCTGACCCCATTGATATTAATTGGATGATCTCATCCCTTATTTGTGCTTGACTATAGTATATCTTGCCTGACCTACATGCATGGATGATTGACTAGTTATAACTATAAGTAGTGACTCCAGTTAGGCACTGCTTTTTATTCCCCCACCACATATAATGTTTATGGGCATTGAGTCTAATTCCCATGCCAGGCACTAGGTTTTATTCCCTTCCACATATGATATTAGACAATGGGTTTTATTCCCATGTCATGCACTAGGTTTTAGTACCAACAAAATCTGTATTTTATTTGCAACTGAGGTTTTAGTCCTCCTACCCTTTATCATGGAATACATGTGGGTTCCTAACCTACTTTTTAGTATATGCTAGTATGCGTATTACTCACCATGCAACTTTTTATGTTTTGTGATATTATTATTATGACATTGCTTCAAGGCAAGAAATATCTTATTAATTTTTATCATCTTCTTCAAATTTCTTATTCTTTTGGTACCCACCTGGGTGGTACTTTCCTATTCTATCATAACCCTTGTTATATTTTATGTCCTTTTTTTCAATGTTGCTCAATCCATATGTTATATGCAGCTATCAACATTTTGCTGATAACTTGCATTTTGTCTTCTCTTTTGGGGTATGCTTCCAACCTCAGGTGTAAGACTTGGAAGATTGGACATGGGACATGGACCTGTGGGTGGAGCTCTTAGGGAGATAGAGTTGAGATAGATAGATATCCATATGCTTAGACCCTTATGTTGTAACTTTTATGTAAATTCTATGAGAGATGATGATGATGTACTTCTGAAATATTGATTATAGTCATGAAATATTATTTTGCTGCTACTTTTCTATATTTATATCATCATTTGAGAAATGAAAAATTTACATCTATTCCAGTGTACCTTTATAGTGTTTTTGGAATAGATAGATTCATTCCTCAAATTTTAGTAGGAAGTGGATCCCCTCTCGAGCCCCACTCCTTACATGTCTTCACATTGAGGACCTGAATAATGAGATTATATATATGATAAGAGTGTATATTTATTCTTATTATGACCCTAGTTGGATATTACTGTGGAAGCTTATAGGCAACAATAATACATAAGACTAGAGTGTGTGTTGGTTGATGATAACATCTCATTAGTCATGACATGTCATATCAAACCAAAGACATAGGTACTTGTTAGAGAACAATGTACTGGATAGATACACCCTAAGAAATGATACATGAAGTACAACCATAATCACATCTCAATGTGATAGTGGTGATTTTGATTCTTAGACCTGAAGTCACTACATTCATCACATGTCTATTGATGTGTTTTGTCATCATATAATGTGACATTGAATAAGGGTACCCATAAGGTGATGCTTGGGTACATTGTGACACATGAGGATTAATTACGAGGGATGTAGATGGTATTTCTCCCTTGGACTAGAGATGATATCATGACCATAACATAAGTGAGACTGAGAAAATGTATGGCTATACTCTTGTGAGTCAATATATGCTATTTAGCTCATGTTCATCTCTACAGTTTGTTGTGGTTCAAGGAACATGGATTGAATGATCAAGAGGATGAAAATTCCATGCCTAGAGTTCAATATGGATATTTGATAAAAAGGAATTATACAAACACAATAACACTGATCAAGGATCTAGGCAAAAGTTGTTCTCTAACTTTCTAATTTCTTGGGTAGCAATGAAGTCTTACTAGATGCTTCTCATTACTTATGGTGTCATCTAGTTATGGATATTCACTTCTAATGTAACTTGGGATCGTTAAGGTCACACACATAGGATACACTTGGAATATGAGTTTGATCACGAATAAGGTTTAGCTTGGTTTCTAAAGTGTTCAATTATCAAATTAAACAACACTGGTAGATTGACTTGTATGCCAGTAGATCGACTAGAGAATCCAGTCGAGAAACTAAGATGTACATACATGGCCAACGAAAATAATTAATTGACATATTGGAATGTCCAATGGGAAAGTAAATATATTCCTAATCAGATTGTCAAAAGAAACCAATCAACTGATTGAAAATATGCAAATTGATTGACTGGTCGAGTAATGGTGTCAACATAGTGACGTGAATTATTCATTGCATCACCAACTAGGAATTTTGAAAATAGGAAAGTATTCCAATCGACCAACTGGAATGTCTAGTCGAGCGACTGGAGTACCAACTGACCTACTAGAGATTTAAAAAAATAATTAAATCATGAAAAACTATCTCTTCATCTCCCAATTTATCTAGAAACCTTAGACCTGGACCTCCTATAAATAGAGTGGTAATCAAGGCTAGACATGTCAAAGTGGTTCAGAATTTTTAGGTGTTAATGAACCATAGACAATTTTTACATTGTCAAGTTAATGAGGATGAATATGTCACCGTGGTGTATGGAAGTCCTAACCCAACTGCAAGGCAATGGCTCTGGAAACATATTAAGAACATCAGCAGAGCGGTTAATGGTAGCTGGCTTGTTCTCGGGGATTTTAATGCCATGACCCACCCTGACGAAAAGAAAGGAAGCAAGCTCTTTAATCAGCGGGAAGCTATGGAGTTTCAGGAAACTTTGATCAGTTCGGGGCTATCAGACCTTGGATACAATGGACCAAAGTTCACTTATAAAAGCGGAAGGCTGTTAGAAAGGCTAGACTGAGCTATGGCTAATGATGAATGGATCATACAGAATGCATCCAGTCGAGTTGTTTGCTTACCTAAAGCAAGGTCCGATCATAATCCAATTATGGTTCAAAAAGTACATTATACCAGTAAAGATTATTTCTTTCGAACCAAGGCAGCATGGAATCATGATGGAGAATTCAAGAAAGTGGTTGAAGAGAACTGGAAAGGAGAGTTAGAGTTCACTGATGCGTTCAAATCCATAAAGCCCACCATACAGAAATGGGACTCAAAGAAAGAAAAGGATCGTCATAGAGAGAAGGAGACTCTGCTGAAGGAGATTTCCGAAATGCAGATTCAGTTGGAGGAAAAATATAATGTACAGCTCGATGAGATATGGCATACAAAGCAACAACAACTAAGCGACCTTCTACGAGTTGAGGAGATGAACTGGAAGCAAAAAGCCAGAATTGATTGGCTTAAAGAAGGAGATAATAATACCAGATTTTTTCATGCGAGTGTTCAAAACAGAAGAATGAGGAATACCATTGCTAGACTGAAAAATAATGAGGGAAGCTGGATTGAGGATGAACAGGAGATTGTTGCACTGGTCACCGATTTCTTTAAAGATCAATTTACTGCGAGTTGCTATCCGTCTACAGAAGACATGGACCAAATTCCTGGATACTTTAAAAAGCTTAAGACCACACAGTCACATCACATTGGACGTGTACCAGATGAGGTTGAAATCTGGGATGCATTAAAGACGATGAGTCCGAACAAAGCAGGGGGACCAGACGGTGTAGATGCAGGTTTCATGCAAAAAAATTGGAAAACGGTGAAACATTCAGTTATAACATCTGTGAGGCGAGCTTTGAATGGTTTTCCTCTACCTGACACTATGTGTGATTCTATAATTGCTTTGATCCCAAAAGTGGACAATCCAGATTCATGCAATCAGTTAAGACCGATATCTCTGAATAACACTATTCTTAAGCTGGCATCAAAAGTGGTTGTGAGGCGTCTGAAACAACACATGACCACCTGGATTTCTGACGCCCAATCAAGCTTTGTTCCTGGCAGAAGGATCACCGACAATATAATCCTTGTTCAAGAATTGATACATAATATGCATAGAACTAAAACTGCCCCATTCATGGCAATTAAAGTGGACCTCACAAAAGCCTATGATCGGATGGCTTGGCCCTTTGTCCTAGACACTATGCAAAAGGCTGGTTGGCCGACTAACATTATACGCTTCGTCATGCATTCTATGGTGAGTGGCACAGCAGCGATTCTGTGGAAAGGAAAGAAGCTTAAGCCTTTCAAAACTTCTAGAGGCCTCCGACAAGGAGATCCGCTATCGCCATATCTCTTTGTTATGTGCCTTGAGAGATTAAGTCAGATGATCCAGAGATCATTTGAGGAGGGTCGATGGCAGCCTATTAAAATGTCTCAATCCGGTCCAAGAATATCACATGTAGCTTTCGCAGATGACATTATTCTGTTTGCAAAGGCAACGGTGGCACAAATAGATGAAATTATGAAATGTTTTTGGAAGTTTGGAAAAGCTTCAGGACAACGGATGTCGGTAGAAAAAACGCGAGTGTTCTTCTCAAAGGGAGTGGATAAAACTCTACAAAGAAGGATTGCTATGAGGGCAGGTGTTCAGATCACCCAGGATCTTGTAAGATACTTGGGGGTGCCAATACTTCATACTAAGGTGAATAAGGAGACCTACTCGTCCATAATTAAGAAGGTAGAGAGTCGTACTACTGGTTGGGCGGCGAAAACTCTGAGCCGGGAAGGCAGACTTTGTCTGATCAAGTCAGTCTTAACAGCTGTTCCTACATATTCTATGCAAACCTGCAAGCTACCAATAAACATGTGTGAACGACTTGATAGATCTATCAGAATGTTTCTTTGGGGTGGTGGCAAAGCTGAGAAGTCGCTATCACTGTTGGGATGGAACAAAGTTACCAAGGCAAGCAAGTATGGAGGGTTGGGGATCAAACGTATGGCTGAATGGAACAAAGCTTTGTTAATGAGAAGTGCTTGGGAGGTACTCACTCGTAGACAGGTCCTATGGAGGATAGGGGTGGATGAAAAATATAAAAGTTTTAAAGAGCAACCTGGAAGAAGAGCGAGCAACTTTTGGAGAGGTGTGTATCCACTCCTGGGAATAGCAAAGAATCACTGTAGAAAAATAGTGGTAAATGGTAGGACTACTATGGCCTGGCTGGATAACTGGAGCTCACTGAATATACCTTTAATACAGGCTACTACTAAGGAGGTTCCTACAGATCTGATCGATATGACAGTGTATACATGGCTTGACCTGGACAGAAATTGGAACACACAGTTTCTGAATGAATATCTACCTCTAGAGGCTGTAGAGGAAATAACTCGATGCCAACCGCCGATAGAAACAGAGGATAAAGACGTCTGGTATTGGGAGCTCACTCAGGATGGCCGTTTTAGCACATCTTCGGCTTATGATTTGCTTAGTGATGGAACTGAAGTAAATGATCCTTCTGTATGGAATAAAATCTGGACCATAAAAATACCCAAGAAGATACGCATGTTGTTATGGTTAGCAGGATGGGAGGCCATAATGACAAATAGTAGGAGGGTCAAACGGAAACTGGCTGTTGATGATACTTGTCCTAGATGTTGCTCTGAGGTTGAAACTACGGTGCATGCTCTCCGAGACTGTACAAAGGCAAGGGAAGTTTGGCTTAATTTTCCGCAGTTGGCGAATGTTGTGCATTTGCAAAAGGATCGCACTATTGACTGGTTTGATGAATGCTTGAAGATGAATAGTTGGGAACAGGTGAAGCTGGCTTTGGTGTGCTGGATTATATGGCTTAGCAGGAACCAATTAGTTTTCAATAACAAGGTGTGTTCGACTATTAGCCAAGTCATTCAGATCAAGACACTGGAAAGACAAATCATGGATATGAGTACTAGTAAATCAAAGGAGTTTGCAGGAACTAACAGTGACAAGGAAATACAGTGGACATCACCTGTTGAAGGATGGATAAAAATAAATGTTGACGCTGCGTGGACGCCACAAAGACGGGCAGTTGCTGGAGTGGTTAGGGATTGTTCAGGAAGTTGGATGACTGCATGGACAAGGAGTAGCCGAAGTAACTCTGCTGTTGTGACTGAGATGGAAGCTATCTACTGGGGAGTTAAGCAAGCTATAGATATGGATATACCGGCGTGCATCATTGAGACAGACTGCAGATTGGCTGTGGAGGAGCTTCAAGGTAAGGAAATGATGTTACCACGAGCTTCATACTGGACAGGGAGGATTAAACAGCTGCTGAACACAAAGAATCGAATTCTCATAGTCCATGTGAAATGTGAGGCTAATTATATTGCAGATAGCTTGGCTAAACAGCACCAAAACAACAAGGAGAGTTGTACCTACAACCAACCTCCAAACCATAGTATAGCTTGCATTTTAAATTCAGATAAATGTAAGGGAAGTAGTACTTCCTCTTTTAGTTTATTAGCAAGTTTAGATGTGTATGTAGCTAATTTTCGATTTGCACCCATAAGAGGAGAATGGGATGAATAAAAGAGTCTCCTGACTTCTTTAAAAAAATAAAAAAATAAAAAAAAGTGGTTCAGAATTTGTGGGCACCCACAGTCAAACTGTTTAAGTTGGGTTTGGGTTATGGAACTTTTTTCTCACCAGAAATTACTCAAACTCATACCCACCCATTTAAATAGTGGGTTTCATGGGTGATCCAATTACCTAAGATAAATATATTATACTAAATATAATCCATATAACTCCTAAGACATGTCAGATTCACACATGGGCTGCCATAGAGATATGAAGACCATCACCAACAAGCTAGGATGACAACGTTGACCATTGTCCATGGTTTCACACCAGGAGACCACCCCAATTGCAAACAGGTGTTGTTAGATCAAGAAGTTTCATACTATGAGGATTGTCATTGGAATTTCTCCCAGACTTGGTATATACCTCACAAACCCTCCTCTTTCCTATATACATCATTGTTGATGTGATCTTCTGGTTTGGGTTACAACTAGAATTATTTTCTTTCCACTCCTTTATTTGCTACAACTAGAATTATTTTCTTTCCACTCCTTTATTTGCTACATGATTTCCCTACAGTGGTATTAGATCCACATCAATTTATGGTGTGTTGGGATTTAATCGATAGTGATTGGATTTTATTTTATCATTTATAATTATATGCGATGCGAATACTTAAAATGTTTAATGTGTATATCTAGTTAAAATCACATATAATCATATATATATATATATATTATAATTTATATGCAATCAATACGCATCACCCTAAACTTTATTTTGATGGTGGATATATGAGAGGTTATGGCTAAAATCACTATGTAGATATGGTGTCTGGTTGAATGGTTATATTCCTACTATTATTCAGTTTGCATACTGAACCTCTACCTTTTTTGCACATGTAAATTAATACTTCCCTCTTTGTACTCCCATCGAATGTAACTCGAAGTTTCACCTTTACAATTTAATTAATAAATAAGAACATGATAGTTTTAATTTATGTTTCGGTAAGAGAAGACGTTCTACATCTGATGAGTCAATTGACTGAAAGACCAGTCAATCGACCGGAAGACCAAAGAGGCCATAGATAGAAGGAGACAACCGATCGATTGTGGCCCAACTAAAGGAATGGAGAAGTCCAGACACCACTCGATCTAGGATCCAGTCAACTGATCCATGAAGACCAATCGACAGACCAGTAGGGCAACCAATCGACATAATAGTCCACTCGACCGATCGGGATGGTTCCAATACAATTTTCCTTCAATATAATGTTTCTATTTGTGATGTGGACCTAAGGTGATAGCAATTCTTTGTGTTTCTAAGTAATTTCATCATTACAACAATAACCGTCACTCGTATTCTGTGATTGCATGCTTTATTTATGGATATAGAATGTATATGATACATATTATAAGTATGTGGTGATTAAATATGTATAGGTATTTATAAATACAAATCCCTCAATTAAATATTAAGTCTTATATGCTTTCCCTAAGTTACACACATGAAAATCTTAATCAACTAAGCATAGGCACATTGTAGCATGGTGCACCATATCTCTCATGGAAGTGTGATGGTAGATATGTGTGTCTGCCTTTGCAAGATGCATGTTCTAGCATGTTGGTTTTTGGGTTAAGCTTAACTAGGTGATATTAATGGGATTAAGCGCCTATAAGCATAAAGATAGACCATGACAAAGGAAAGTGTTGCTTACCTAAATAGCTAGTTTATGGGAGATCAACCTTAGCCGACTCATGACTTTGATGAAATATGGATCTTGACTCAAAAGAAGATTGTACACTGCAATCTTCTAAATTGATAGTGAGGGATATCAATATGAACAAAATCGTGGGAGAGATAATTAATTAAAGGCCTAATTAATTTTTGAAAATTTCTTTTGATTAAATCAAATTAAAAGTGTCTTGACAAAATGCAAATTTCTTTTTTTGAAGCAAATGGCAAACAACAATATACTTTCGTCACGATCACTCCTCGGGAAGGAAAACTTAAAGGAATAATTGACACAACTAGTTCAGGATGTTGATAATAATTCTCACTCAAGAGCACAAGCCTTATGTCTTGGAGACACCAGAGCCAGATGAACCTACTCCCACTGTGCCTAATTTTGAAAAGGATGCTTCCAAGAAGCATATTGATGATGTCATGGATGTCAAGTGCATGATGCTATGTTCATTGAATTATGAGTTGCGGAGACAACATGATAACATGGATGTTATTGAGATGGTAACAAATCTTAAGAACATGTGCCAAGATTAGGCAAGGTAAGAGAAATATGATATCTCAAAGGTGTTGTTCAAGTGAAATATGGAAGAACGAGATCCAATAAGTCCCCATGTGCTTAGGTCGATTGGGTATGTGGAGAACTTTGCTAGATTGGGATTTACCTTAGAACAAGAGTTGGCTATAGATCTGATTCTACAGTCAGTGTTGGAGTCATACAACCAGTTTGTCATGGACTACAACATGAACGATTTTGACAAACCGTTGACAATATTACTTGGCATGTTGAGAACAGCTGAATAGAAAATGAAGAAGGACAAACCCAAATATGTGATGATGATTAGTAGAGGAAAAACGAAGTCCAAGGCCATAGGAAAAGCCAATAAGACTTCTAAAGATAGCCAAAAACCTAAGTCTTCTGTACTAAAAGCTAAGGGAGGGGTGAACAATGAAGGAAATTGTCACCACTGTCAGCATATTGGTTATTGGAAAAGAAATTACCCTCTTATCTAGAGGAATTGTAGAAGTAGAAGAAAGGGATAGAGATGTTCATTTAAGGTATCTTAATTAATGAGATAAATATCTCTACTTCTTCATCTTGGATATTGGGATGCTCTGATGCACCACAAATGAGATAACTCAAACCAAAAAAACAAGAAATTATAAATAATTTAAACAAAATCTCCATAAACCAAAAAATTATCACTTATAAGTCCCTAAGCCTATCACAAGCATTACATATCGTATCAAAAGGTGCTTATATCGCTGTGCATCATCATTCCTGTCAACAACCTATTACATGAGATACATGTTCCACATATACACATGTCGTATCTTACACATGGCTCACAAGCCAAAAACATTGTATCGATAACGTATCCAAAAAATACATCGAGAACACCTACAAAAACCTGAGTGTATAGGGACGACATATAGGACTCTATCACGAAAAGACTAGGAACACATCCAACCTTATCAACTACAGATCTAGTTGTTGCTCTTCCTCAGCTACACGACCTCTATCTCTTCATGTACGACCACCTAAAAGATGTGGAATCCCAAAGGGTGAAGCCAAACATCCCAGTGAGAGATATAACTCTCCACCAACATCTATTAAAGCACAAATAACTAAGCAGGTAGATAGAGAACTAAGTAGGTTGAGAAGATTCAACTAAATGATATGTATGCAACATATAAAGTATATTAAGCAATTCAAAAATTATCACTAAGTAGTAGAACAATGCATATTTTAAAAAGGAATATGAAGAACATGTAACAATTGATTTATCTTCCTGTCTTATAATTCAAAAAATGAGTACATCGATAAGGCAAAGGGTTCAACCAATGTTATTCATATTTGACCCTAAGCAGAATATACTACATGACTATATTATGTCTTTTATTATTACCCTAAGGATTTGAGTCGTACTACCAAACCCAACCGATCCCTGCTAAGTTGAAATTGGTGCCATACAAGGTCAATGGAAGAATCAAAATCCACAACCTCTCCAACACCTCTTGGTCAGCACAAGAGAAAACACCACAGAGACATATCAGTCAACTGCAACAATGACAAATAGTCAAGCTCAAGGATTGGCTCACACATGGCCATCCATCCATATATATATATAATAATCACAATAATAATAATAATAATAACAACAACAACAACAACACCTAGATCACCTTGGTACAAGTATGACGCTAGAAGAACAAGCTCATGCATGGCCATTCTAAAAAGAAGGATTGGCTCACTCATGGACATCCATCTCACAAGCAAAGAAGCACATGCATGGCCATATCACACTTCCTTTAATTGTGGATGTAAGGAAATACTTGACTTGCACTCCCACATATTAAAAAATATGCGCTCTGCGTTTACACAGGAAGGACTCATTTCACCATACAACACTAAGACTGACACTAAAATGGATCTATGGCACAAGGCACCTACATGATTAGTGTTTCACTTGATTAATTAAGCAAATTGGGTGTCTTTTAACATCAATCAAGTTACAATGTGTACATCTAAACAAACTCTACAAAAATAAGGGAATAGTGCAACTCCAAAAGATATAAAACGTATAAGGTGTGAACTAATCACATTACCACCACATGATACTTATAGCACTGCCATTCACAAGGCCATCACCAAAATCACATCACTGTGGGATATGGATTCCTCAATCATATCACTAGAGGATATCACCTCACAATAGGCATCAAGCCTTAACCAGGTCATATGACCTAACCACATAATCCCTGCATGTAAACATCACATCATCCCTAAACAATGTGCATAGTCACCATCATGTATAAATATAGGATTCACCATAGCATTCACATAGATATGACATTCATGTTCACATCACCTGCAAATGTTGGGGGTTTATATATAGGAGAGAGAAAAAAAATATGATAACCACTTTAAGAGAGAGAAGAAAACATATCACATGACCCAACATTAGGGTTAGGGTTACATGTATAGTTGATGATGATTCATAGCTTAATTCAATCCCCAAACCCTAGGCACACCATATTCCACTTTCTTGGTGCATATTAGTGTTGAGGAATATGATTAGGGTTAACCAACTAATCATCCAAACAATACTATACATAGTTCATTACTTTCTTATTATATACGTGTATTAATTAGATTGTTATGTATGTGTATCAGACATCATCATATATGTGTTTCGAGCATCCATGAAACAATGTGTCTCGAACACCTTCAACCAAGGTGTCTCGACCGCAACAAACAACTTTGACATGGCATCATGGTTTACTCCAAAACCAGGTGTCTCAACCAGAAAACAAAACATGGTGTCACGACCGCGACACCAACTTGTCTGGACCAAACCACAACCAAGTCACAACCCCAGGGCACAAGTTGACATGTCGCGAGTGAGACCAAGAAAACAACACATCCATGAACCTATGAACAAGGTGTCTCAACTGAGACCAAAATGGACCATCAGGACTGAAACAAAGTCAACCATCTCGATCGAGAGAAACACAAGGCATCTTGACCAAATACCCAAGAGGAACCAAAGCATCTCAACCCAATTGAAAAATGTGGTGTATCGACCACCAACGTCATGCTACCACTAAGGCAAGGAACCATCGTCAAATAGGGATGCATCTAGGTCAAAATAGAAGTAATTTACATCCAAAATAAGAAATGATCCTTAAAGGAACCACGATCAACTAGGAAGAAAACTTCTCACAAAAATGGTCACTAAAAACCCTAAAACATGTACCATGAAACCACCATGAAAGAACCTCATGCAAGAGAGATAAAACCACATTTAACACATCCATAATAGAACCTAAAATCCAAGATACATCAAGGTACATGAGCATCATGCATGTGCTCAAAACCAAGATCAAAAGATAGGAAAAACCATCCATCTCACCATTATACAAAAATGGGTACCATGAAATTAGGGTTTTGGATTCTAAGCAACCAAGCGTGATAACCAATATCATTAAAGTTATAGGGCATGGTATCATCTACTAGCATGTTATGACCATGACGTAGAGACAGAAATAACAACGTGCAAGTAGAGAAAAGGTACATAGAGAGGGTAGAGAGATATATAATCCTCCTTAAGGAAGATCAACTCCAAGGATTACTAGATCCAAGCACATGATCACCAAGGATGATGAGCTCCACCAAAGGCTCCAATTTTGGCCAGATAACACCTCAAAAATAAGAAGATACCAAGGTAAAGGGTTTCTTAATAAAAGAGGGTAAAAGAACCCTAGGCATAACCAAGGAAGAAACGAGAAAAATAGAGAAGAATCTCCCTCTAACTTAGGTACCGTCTTGTCAAAACATAACCTATGACCCTTGTGATGAGGAAATTACTCTCAAGAATGGCCACCGTGGATAGTAAATAGTATAAGGTCTAGAAAAGAGAAGAAGATGGGGTAGAAGATCCAAGGAAACATTACAAAAGAAAGGCATACACTTAACAAGGAAACATTAGAAAAGGGATCCGATCACCAAAGCTCCAAGGAATCAATCATTCTTGATCCTCAAGCCTCCAAGGACAAGAAAGAGAGGGTGAGGAAGAAATAGGGTCGAAGGGTTCACTTGCAGGGAGAGACGAGGGTTTATATAGAAAAGGAGGAGGGAGGTAGGGTGAGGGGTGAGGTGTCAACACCTAAAGGCATCATAGGGACACTTGTCCAACCAAGAAACCAACATGCAACCACTTAAACCTTGCATGCATAAGATGGTTATACAACCTAGGTTGGTTCTAAGCCACTTGGGTCACCACCACCTTGGGTTTGGTTGCAACACTCCAAATAGGTCGAAACAAGAGCGACACACCCACTTGGTTGAGACAAAATGTTACTAGGTCACCAAGGTCAAAACACAACACAAAGAGAAACTATCTCGACCCAAGACCAACATGGTCGAGAAAAAACACACTCGAGGAAGGTGTCTTGGTTGATACACACCCAAAACCACCACAAGGTCGAGACAAGGTCTATACATGGTGGTCACGACACACCCGACGAAGCACACGTGGTCGAGATACTCAAAATCCTAGAAACCCTGATCACCTCTAGTGATGCCACCACTCATCCAAGGCTCAACCTAGGCACCCGAAAGCATCAAACTCTCTCACATGAAGCCAAGAAAGATAAAGAACACTCTAGATGTGGAAAATTGCAAGATAACCCTCATAAATGGGTAAATTGCAATTTGGCCCAAAATAAGCACGAAAAGCACAAACATCAATCCAAACAAGCTCAAACTGGAGACTAAGCCCTCCACAAGCTCTAAAAGCATTTCAAAAGGTTAGAGAAAGGTTTTAAACACTTAACCAAGCAGAACAAACATGATTAAACCAAAACACAGATTAGGGGTCTTACATGCCATAAACCCCTAACAAGGATTTCGCCCCTGAAATCATAAGCGAAAATAGACATGTACTTCCTTCCATATATTCCTCAAGCTCCCACATGGCTTACTCAACACCATGGTGATGCCATAGAACCTTCACCAACACTATATCCTTTTTCTTTAACTTCTTCACTCTTCTATCAAGGATCAATATGGGTCCTTCAACATAAAACATCCTCATCAATCTCAACCTCTACTGGCTATAAGACCAACTCGGTATTAGGGTGGCACTTCATAAACATAGAAACATGGAATATTGGATACTGCTTGGTGCAAATCAGGTGGAAATTCCAACTTGTAGGCCACCTTCCCAACATGTGCTACCACATGATAAGGTCCCATATACATGGGAGCCAACTTACCCTTCGTCCCAAACTTCAAAACACCCTTCTAAGGAGAGGCCATGAGATACACCCTATCTCCAAGATGGAAATCCAAGGGTCTACAATGGTTATCTGCATATGACTTCTATTTGTCCTGGGCTGCTTTCAACTATTGTTCAATCACTTTGATCTTCTGTATCATTTGTTGCACAAGATCAAGACCAAGAAGTTGGTATTCACCTGTCTCATACCAACATAATGAAGATCTGCAATGTCTCTGATAAAGCCCTATTTTAGGGCTTCATCTTGTGTTATTTTTCTCTTCAATCACATCTATACCTGTTAGATTACATGTTATTTCCCCCAATATGCTTATTCATATCAAATGCACTTATGGAGGCTTTTTGCATGTTTTATAGGTACTTTGTCCACTAATTGATGGCATGGAAAGAGGATGGTCCAGTCTAGGGTTTCCTCAGGCTTGGAGGAGCTCAAAATGAGGCCAAAACCACTTCCAACCTACCCCAAGTGGTCAAAGAAAGTTTTGAAGAAATACCCTCCATGGATGATCAAGTTCAAGGCTCAAATGCATGGGAGAGACACTACCACGACCGTGGTGAGCCCCCACGGCCGTGGCGGACATGCCCCAAGTACAAAAAATCAGTAAAACTCCCAGAAATTGATGAAAATGGCCAAAACGATTGTGGTTTTCAACATGCACGTGGCCATAGGTGTCCACCACGACCGTGGTGACCCCCCACGGCTGTGGCCATCCATGCACACCTCCCTGTGATCTCTACATTCTAATAAACCCACGACCGTGCCCATCCACCACGGCCATGGTCTACCCTACCCACCCCGACCGTGGTGACCCACCACGGCCGTGCTACTCACAAAATCCACCCAATTTTCACTGCTTTCCCCATTTTTCCCCTAACTTAACCCTAGACCCCCTAGACTCCTATATATACCTAGGTGGCGGCTGGGGCACGAGGTTGGCTACCTTCTACCCCTTCCTAGCTCCCCAAATCGCCACCCACTCCATTTCCACTTCAAATCCACTCAATTTCACCATTTCCACCACATAACCCCCCATATCTAAGCCTTCCATCCACTTCCCTCCATCATTCCACACCATTTCATCCAAGGAGAAGAAGGAGGACGTCCCTGCTGCTGCTGGAGAGAGGATTGACAACCGCTACTTCGAGCTCCATGGCTACCTCTATCTTCTTCTTCTCTCTTTTTGTGTTTTCCATGTATATGAGTAGCTAGGCTCTTTGGGTGGGCTGTTTGGGGTCAAATATGTTACTTTGATACCATGTTGGGGGAAAATGACATGTAAACTTTGTAATTCTATTTTTTAATGATTATGTTCTATTTATGTCTCATTCTCCATGAATTGCTTGTTGGTTTGTGTGTGAAATCACTTAGGAATTTAGGCAAATTGATTATATGTGTGAATTTTGGGATTTGCCCCTAGGTCCAATTCTTGGATCCCTAGGTTGCCTCCCATCTTCCTACATCTTAATAAATCTCCCTAAGCCTAAGTGAGAGATCTAAGTAGCTATATTGGATAATTCTAGTGCAATTAGCATGGAGCCTTCTCAAGGCTAGAATGTGGGGGAATTGGGGTCCAAAACCCTAATTTCACCTCCCCATTACTACCCTCGGCCCCTAATTGCCCTAGGAATGTCTAATCTAGAAACCTAGACTTGATTAGACTCTAATTGGATTGAACCTAACCCCTAACCCAATTGAGCCTCGTAAGGGTAGTGGGTTGTGTTAGAGACTAGTTCCTCTATACACAACCTAGCATATCCATGGTCAGTTAGTAGCTTAGGTTAATCCATTAGACTCTAACTTGTTGTTTGGTTTGGATGATCTAAATGGAATCATAATGTTCACATGTCACCCCCCAACTTAAGTGATAAGTTCATACCCCTAAACAGCCCACACATCTCTTTACTGCTTAAAACCCTAGTTTTGTGCTTGCTTAGCTTAGTTAGCTCTTTTCCTTGCTTAGTTAGCTTCTTGCCTTGCTTTCGTCCTGTTCATGCTAGTGTAGTTCCTTAATTGCTCTTTTGCTTTTCTCTTGCTTGCCTTAGTGTAATTTGCACTTTCATATCTAGTTTAGTCATTTCTTGCCTGCTTAGTCTTAATCTAGCCTAGGGTTAACTTAGATTTCATTCTTGCCTTTAAATTGCTTGTTTGTCCATAGTAGTCAACAATCAAAACCCACCTTTAAACCCTTAACCCTAGTCTCCGCAGTAGGAACCTAGCCAACCTAACCTAGCTCTAGTGCCCCCTCTTTTCCCTGTGGATCGACCCTATACTTGCCACCTTCCTATACTACGACACGACCCCGTGCGCTTGCGGGTGTAGTGTCTTAGTAGACGTAGGTAGTCGGTTAGGTTTATAAATTTTGAAAGCAAACCCCCATCCATCGTGCATTCCGACCTCGTGGGGCGCATCTATTCAGTTGAGTAGTGTGTTAGCACCACTAGCGGAATCGCACCAAGCTTTCTGGCGCCGTTGCCGGGGAACAGAGGCGCTCGGCCTAGCTAGTTAGTTTTGCTTTGACTTTTCCTACTTCCCTCATCATTTCTATTATTTATTCATTTTTCTTTGCATTTCTTGTGTATATTGGTTTACTAACTTGCTTTCTTTTGTTTGGTTGTGCTGTGTGCATGTGACAAGCCACTCGGAGAAGACAAGATGGAAGGCCAAAATGCACAAACCCATCCATTTCCCCCACCACCCTACCTCCAAGGCTATCCTAAGCCTTACACACCTCCACCATCTCCATTTCCGCAACCTTCCCATCACTTCACTTTCCAACCTCAATTCCCTCCTCCACTACCCTACCTCCAAGGCTATCCTAAGCCTTACACACTACCACCACCTCCATTGCCACAACCCTCCTACCAGTTCACCTTCCAACCTCAATTCATCCTACCACCTCCATCACCACAACCCTCCCACCAATTCACCTTCCAACCTCAATGCCCTCCTCCACCTAAAGTCCAACGACCATCAACACTGATGCCACCACCACAACTATCACATGCTCCCCCTACTTCCCATGAGCAAATGGATATGATTGAGACCCCTCTCTTTGGTTCCTATGAAGACCCATTCCTCAAGAGAGACAAAACCTGTGGCATGAGATTTCTGAGGGTCTTAAGGCTTATTAAGATCTGTGATGATGATCCCCAAGGAGAGAGAATTGCTAAAAAAGACTTACGAAGCTCGCATGACCCTTGGGAGGAAGATCAATCAAGGAAAGCATTTGAGAGGATTTCTTATGATGGGGGTGCAAACATTTTGTTTTTGGACCATGGTTGATGGTGAAAGAACAAAAAGCCTGGCTGAAGGCATGAAACTTAGCGCTTGTGGGAGGCAACCCACATAGGTTTGGGAAATTTTGACCCAACCTTCACTTTTTGATACAATTGCTTTGTTTTTACATTTTCCAAGAACACACACACACTTGTGTTTAATAGTTTTTGTCTAGTTTTAAGATGTGCAGGTGATAACAGGGTGAAATGAAGGAAATTTGAGTACAATTGAGAGAAGGATTCCAAGAAAAATCACTTTGAGTCAAGTTTTTGAGTGTTTGATGTTCCTCATTTTGAGAGTAGAAGCTACAGGGACCACCACGGTCGTGGCACATCAATACGACCGTGGTCATTTGCATGAAAAACACACCAAGTCCCTGGATTCAAAAGAAAAATTGAGAAAAGCTGCCAAAGGACTGCACCACGGCCGTGCCAGTCAGCACGGCCGTGCAACCTAAAGCCACCACGGTCGTGCTACGCAGCACGGCCGTGCAGCAGACCAATTTCAGCCACTCAAGGCAGATTAGTGGGGCAGCTACTATGCATATCCTCCACCACAGGGAGGAACACCGCCAGAGCCTTGAGAGAGCCATGATCGTCTACCCTATCATCCTAAACTCTAGGATCATGTTGAGGACAACATGATTTAAAAGTTTGGGGTGGTAGGGCAGGTATGCCTTAGTTTTACTTTGCATTTCACCTGCCACATACACTTTTGTTTTCTTGTTTTTTTTATCTACCTTAGTCATCTTTACTGCTTTACATACCTGCATGCCATGTCGTTTACTTTCTTGTCATTTTTTGTGTAATTTTCAAAATTTTTGCTCTTTTTTCCATGCATTGCATATCATGTAGATTTTTAGTAATTCTTGCATGTTATAGCTAGTATTTGCTTCTTTACTGCTTTAAGTTCAATAATATAGAGTTTAGATGTGATTGAAGGCAACTTGGCACTGTTTTGGCCAATTTTGCCCAAATTTGAGATTTCTTGCCTAAAAGTATGTTTTGACCCAATCTCTACTATTTTGAGTAAAAATGATGATATTTGACAAATGCAAGTGAGTTAACATTGTTTGTTGCTAAATGGTATCAATTCTTGACTTTTTACATGTGCATCACCTCTCTTAGGATTGTGATTGAAGTGGTTGAATTGTGAAATTGAGCAAGCTTTGAACGCTTAGTGTTTGTAGAATTACTTGTTTGATATATCAATTTCATTTTGTTCATTCATGTGGTGTGATATCTTGGATGAAGTGTTGGATTAATTCTCATGCATGATGTCTTATGTGGAAAATCATACCAATGACCCCTCTTTGACCCAATTCTTCTTCCATCATCTTCATACCCCTCCGCCTCATAAAAAGATGCCCTAGTGCACATAATCAGCCTTGACCACCTCCAAAAGTTTGGGGTGGCCATATCTTCATCTCCCCGCTTCACTCTATCCACCATTTGCCCTATCTACACCAAGGGCAAGAAAGAAAAGAAAACAAAA
The DNA here is from genome assembly GCA_963693085.1 of Alisma plantago-aquatica. Lineage (NCBI taxonomy): Eukaryota > Viridiplantae > Streptophyta > Magnoliopsida > Alismatales > Alismataceae > Alisma > Alisma plantago-aquatica. The sequence continues at coordinate 990,694,808 of OY856411.1, forward strand.
AAGAAAAGCAAAAACAAAATAAAAGGATGCTCCTGTTTAAGAGCATTCAAATAAAGAAAAGATGAGTGTGTAAAAACACTCCAAAAATCTTAACGCAACCCTTTATTCCACTTTCATGCCCATTGAGATAGGAAACATCAAACTTAGCTCACTTTGCCCTTTTTCGCAGCCATGTGGGTCATTTGGTATGATTTGAAATATAAGATTGAATGCATGAATGTGAAACAACACTCCTAGTCATTATTGATTAACACCATCATGAAACGGTTTACCCAGAACTTTATGGAAGAAGTATTGATAACTTGTTTATTCTATGCACTATATTTGAAGTTCATATGCTTTGTGATCTTTTCATGATTGGTTTGTGAAAGAAGGAGAGGAGAGAGGTGAAATGCATGTACTTAGTCATCTTTGATCCCATTCAGCAACAATCGTCTTTTATATTGCATTTGTCATTTCTTTTTGTGAAAGTTTGTAGAGAGATTGAGTTAGAGCATACTTGAGGACAAGTATGTTTCAAGTTTGGGGTGGTGATGCAGCCCTATTTTAGGGCTTCATCTTGTGTTATTTTTCTCTTCAATCACATCTATACCTGTTAGATTACATGTTATTTCCCCCAATATGCTTATTCATATCAAATGCACTTATGGAGACTTTTTGCATGTTTTATAGGTACTTTGTCCACTAATTGATGGCATGGAAAGAGGATGGTCCAGTCTAGGGTTTCCTCAGGCTTGGAGGAGCTCAAAATGAGGCCAAAACCACTTCCAACCTACCCCAAGTGGTCAAAGAAAGTTTTGAAGCAATACCCTCCATGGATGATCAAGTTCAAGGCTCAAATGCATGGGAGAGACACTACCACGACCGTGGTGAGCCCCCACGGCCGTGGCGGACATGCCCCAAGTACAAAAAATCAGTAAAACTCCCAGAAATTGATGAAAATGGCCAAAACGACCGTGGTTTTCAACATGCCCGTGGCCATAGGTGTCCACCATGACCGTGGTGACTCCCCACGGCCGTGGCCATCCATGCACACCTCCATGTGATCTCTACATTCTAATAAACCCATGATCGTGCCCATCCACCACGGCCGTGGTCTACCCTACCCACCACGACCGTGGTGACCCACCACGGCCGTGCTACTCACAAAATCCACCCAATTTTCACTGCTTTCCCCATTTTTCCCCTAACTTAACCCTAGACCCCCTAGACTCCTATATATACCTAGGTGGCGGCTGGGGCACGAGGTTGGCTACCTTCTACCCCTTCCTAGCTCCCCAAATCGCCACCCACTCCATTTCCACTTCAAATCCACTCAATTTCACCATTTCCACCACATAACCCCCCATATCTAAGCCTTCCATCCACTTCCCTCCATCATTCCACACCATTTCATCCAAGGAGAAGAAGGAGGACGTCCCTGCTGCTGCTGGAGAGAGGATTGACAACCGCTACTTCGAGCTCCATGGCTACCTCTATCTTCTTCTTCTCTCTTTTTGTGTTTTCCATGTATATGAGTAGCTAGGCTCTTTGGGTGGGCTGTTTGGGGTCAAATATGTTACTTTGATACCATGTTGGGGGAAAATGACATGTAAACTTTGTAATTCTATTTGTTAATGATTATGTTCTATTTATGTCTCATTCTCCATGAATTGCTTGTTGGTTTGTGTGTGAAATCACTTAGGAATTTAGGCAAATTGATTATATGTGTGAATTTTGGGATTTGCCCCTAGGTCCAATTCTTGGATCCCTAGGTTGCCTCCCATCTTCCTACATCTTAATCAATCTCCCTAAGCCTAAGTGAGAGATCTAAGTAGCTAGATTGGATAATTCTAGTGCAATTAGCATGGAGCCTTCTCAAGGCTAGAATGTGGGGGAATTGGGGTCCAAAACCCTAATTTCACCTCCCCATTACTACCCTCGGCCCCTAATTGCCCTAGGAATGTCTAATCTAGAAACCTAGACTTGATTAGACTCTAATTGGATTGAACCTAACCCCTAACCCAATTGAGCCTCGTAAGGGTAGTGGGTTGTGTTAGAGACTAGTTCCTCTATACACAACCTAGCATATCCATGGTCAGTTAGTAGCTTAGGTTAATCCATTAGACTCTAACTTGTTTTTTGGTTTGGATGATCTAAATGGAATCATAATGTTCACATGTCACCCCCCAACTTAAGTGATAAGTTCATACCCCTAAACAGCCCACACATCTCTTTACTGCTTAAAACCCTAGTTTTGTGCTTGCTTAGCTTAGTTAGCTCTTTTCCTTGCTTAGTTAGCTTCTTGCCTTGCTTTCGTCCTGTTCATGCTAGTGTAGTTCCTTAATTGCTCTTTTGCTTTTCTCTTGCTTGCCTTAGTGTAATTTGCACTTTCATATCTAGTTTAGTCCTTTCTTTCCTGCTTAGTCTTAATCTAGCCTAGGGTTAACTTAGATTTCATTCTTGCCTTTAAATTGCTTGTTTGTCCATAGTAGTCAACAATCAAAACCCACCTTTAAACCCTTAACCCTAGTCTCCGGAGTAGGAACCTAGCCAACCTAACCTAGCTCTAGTGCCCCCTCTTTTCCCTATGGATCGACCCTATACTTGCCACCTTCCTATACTACGACACGACCCCGTGCGCTTGCAGGTGTAGTGTCTTAGTAGACGTAGGTAGTCGGTTAGGTTTATAAATTTTGAAAGCAAACCCCCATCCATCGTGCATTCCGACCTCGTGGGGCGCATCTATTCAGTTGAGTAGTGTGTTAGCACCACTAGCGGAATCGCACCGGTCTCCCATACAACACTTCATAAAATTCCATGTCAATGATCCTCTGATAACTATTATTATAAGCAAACTCTATCAATCTGAGGTGGGCATCCCAATTGCCCAAAAACTGCAAGACGCAAGCTCTTAACAAGTCCTCCAAGGTATGTATGTTCCTCTTAGACTGTCCATCAGGCGGTGGGTGGAAGGCAGTACTAAACCTTAACTGTGTTCCCAAAGCTACGTCCATACAGTCCCAAAAGTGAAGTGTAAAATGAAGACCTCTATCTGACATGATAGTTTCTAGAACACCATCCAAATGTACTATCTCATCAACATATATCTGAGCTAGCATCTCTACTGTATATGTTGTCTTTATAGGAAGGAAATTTCCTGACTTGGTCAACCTGTCAACGATCACCCAAATGGAATCATGACCTTTAGTTGTCCTAGGCAGACCAACCATGAAGTCTGTCATAATGTGATCCCATTTTCACTGCAACATATGTAATGGTTGCAACATCTCTGCATGTCTCTGATGTTCTTCTTTGACCTTATGACACACAACACACTTAGTGGCAAACTCAGCCACATCACGCTTTATGCTAGGCCGCTGATATAGATCTTTAAGGTTATGGTACATCTTGGTGCTACCTGGATGAACATCATACATAGAAGAGTGAGCCTCTTCGAAAACCATCTTCCTCAGATTTTCAACATCAGTAGCCACAACTTTGATGTGGTAACACACTGTCCTATCCTCTACCTTGTGAAAACCATCACACTTATCGCTACCAAACTCTGCTCATATATACTATATTCTGCGGTGCCTCTCTGATCTGCTACCTCAATGTAGGATTCACTTACAATTATGCCAAAAACCCTGCTAGTAAAGAAACTTCTAGCCTCACATTTATCTGACAGAAGGAGACCAACATGTCTCGCTTATGGCACACCAAGAAAAACAAATGTGCCTTCCCTACTGATGATAATGAACAAGACTTTCTACTCAAACCATCTTCCACCATGTTCACCTTCCCTAGATGGCAGTCAATCATGCAGTAATTATCCTTGATTATCTCCATCCGTCGTCACTTCCTCATGTTTAATTCTTGTTACGAGAAGATATACTTCAAGTTCCTGTGATTTATGAAGATCTGACACTTCTGACCATAATAGTAGTGTCTCTAGATCTTCAAGGCATGAACCCCCACAACTAACTCCAGATCATGGGTGGGATAGTTCTCCACATGTTTCTTTAGATGTTGTGATGTAAAAGAGATCACATTCTTGTCCTACATCATCACACAACCCATGCCACTCTTTGATGCATCATAGAAAACAATGTATCCTTTCCCCTTCTCGAGTAAAACCAACACTGGCGCACTTGTCAACTTCTCCTTCAATGACTGAAAAGCACAATGACACTTGTCATCCAAGACAAATGACACATCTTTACTAGTCAGCTTTGTTAGGGGTAACACCACCAAGATGAAGTTCTTGATGAACCTCTTGTAGTATTCAACAAAATCCAAAAAACTACAGACTTTTTTCGACGTCTTCAATTTCTCCCACTCCAGCACAAATTCAACCTTCTTGGGGTCCAGACAACCCTCCTCAACAAATATCACATGTCCCAGGAGAGACACTTATTTCAGCCAAAACTTGCACTTGCTAAACTTGGTGTAAAGATGATGTTGTCTTAAATCAATCAACGACCAATGAAGATGTTGTACATGCTACTGAATGTCTCTAGAGAATATAAGGATATCATCTATGAACACCACCATGAACTAATCAAGAAATGGCCTGAACATCATGTTCATCAAGTCCATGAATGCTTCCAGTGTAGTGGTTAGCACAAACAACATAACAAAAAATTAATAATGACCATACCTAGTCCTAAAAGATGACTTAGGCATGTCATCTTCCTTGATCTGCAACTAGTGATAACCCAATCTCAAATCTATCACCTCATAACTGATCAAACAAGTCATCTATCCTCAATAAGGGAGACTTGTTCTTTATCGTCACCTTGTCCAACTATCTATATTCTATACATAACCTCATGGAACCATCTTTCTTATTTACAAACAACAAGAGAGCACCCCATGGAGACGTGCTCAGTCTAATGCAACCTTTCTCAAGTAGCTCTTGAATCTATTTCTATAATTTTGCCATCTTAGCTGGAGCCATCTTGAATAGTGTCTGAGCTATCGGCTGCGTACTTGAGACTAGCACTACAAAAAAAAGATGATTTAGCTACGATTGTTTAAGTAACATTTAATTTATGTGTAGCGAGAGCTATTTTCACTTATATAAGATATTTGAGTAACTTAAATAATTATAGTCACCTCAATAAATAAGATATAACTACAATTTTTTACTTCTTTTAATTGTATCCAGAACAAATGTAACGAGTAAAAACACCCACATTCTCTCCCCATTATCCCCCGCGCCTTCTGTGTGAACGGTTTCATCTCCCAGCCCAAGCTCCCGATTGATCGTGAACCACAATGAGCGCTTCCGATAGCCTGCCTTCCCACCGCTGAGCTGAGCAGATCTTCTCCCACGGTGATTGACCCGTGCACCCTCCTGATCGTGACGCCACACCGAGGGGTGTTGTCCCGGTAGCCTGCCTCCCCTGCGCCGACTCAGCTCCTGAACAGAACGCTCCAGTGATCCCCCTTCGCAGTAGCTGACTCCCAGTTTCCAGATGGCCACCGCACGTGGGTTCCAATTCCCTCGGCTCCCCAATGCCGAGCACTCCAACAACCTCTATTCGCCTCCCAACCCACGACCCCAACCCCGAACGCACGACGCCTCACCCGAGGCTCCAGCGTCGTTTGGGATTCCCCCCTTCTCTCCGAACGTGCCAACGACCCCCTCCCCGTGGCTGATTGCAGTTGACAGACGTCTCCGCAGCATGCTACTACTCTATCGGTTTTCAGGTATTTCCTTTCCGTAGTGTGATTGTAGTTACAAGAAACTCCGCCAAGCCTCTTATGTAATTCTCCTTTTAAACAATTGTTTTCTGACCTCCAACAACCATATTCAAACCAACAATAGGTATAAACTAGTTGTTGTTTCATAATCCTCCTTTTGCTAGTATAGTTAACCTTGGTATTTGAGAAATTAAATAAGACCACATTACATAGAATATACTAAATGAGATGGAACTGTTAATCAATTATAAAAGAAGATATAAGACTAACATTAGAAGATGTGTATGTTGTCAATAATACTTAAGAAGAGTATATTCATGAGTGGGTGATGTGTAGTATATAAGTTAACATGATAAACAAAAGAAGACCATGTCTATAGCCATCAATCTCAAACTGTAATGTGTGCTTTAGTTGTGGAAGTAAACAATTATGGTTGTGATATGTGATCATATGTGACACTCTGCTCCTACATATCTCTCAATTAGATATATATTGGGTGGTGCATCAAACGAGAATAGCGATTGTCTACAAATAGTGGGTGAATCTAGGACACATTGGGAACTCCTTATTTCTCCATGTTTGGAAGGTACGACATATATACATGCATACTGTGGTAGGTGGTTTACATATGGGTCAAAAACTCATCTAATTTGATAAATGAGGAATAAAGACTAACTTTATCTAGAGTGCATATTGAATATCATATAGATCAGAATCGTTGTGATATAGAAGCAATTATATATGCTATAATCATGAGTTTATCATGTTTAGGATGAAGAAGACAACAAATGATTGACTGCTTTCAGAATGAAACTTATCAGTCAATGTCAATATTTCCATAAGCATGGTTATTTAAATTCCTAGTAAATTCAAGGTCTTATATTTTGATAGAATTTACAACATATTCTTTTAACAAAGTGGAAAAGCAAGCCAAATTGCTATAGGTGTTAGAATATTCATATCACAGACAATATAATATAGTCCATGATCCTTTGGTTACCACTGAAGCGTGATTTTGTTGTTTCCATTCTAATCAATAGTCCTAAAATAGTATACAACATACTCATTATCATGTACTGAATAAGTCATATGATTTTGAACAGAATAGTAGAAAATATTCTATCTAATTGTGTCTTGTATATCAACCATGTAATGGTATCAATAGGTAAATAAGATCTCCCTACAATGGTAAACAGGTGGAATAGCTTTGGAAAATGAGTAGGTAATGCTTTCTTCATTGGTAGAGGATGGGTTAGCCTCCGTGCCACTGTCTCTAATCAAGCTTTGAAAAGTCTAATTTCTTACTGGTCTGGGCAAACTCTACCCAAGATCTAGAAAAGAGCTCTTAAATCTTATTGAAACTAAGTTATGTAATGATTTTTAATACTTTATAATCTTATTTTTTTTCTTGATTTTTATAGGTAGTCATGATACATAAAAGTTGGATCCATAAAGAACATAGAACAAGCATGAAGTATTTACTTGGAGTGGTTAAATTTATAGAGAACACATTTTCAAAATCCAGCAGGGATGGGACTATCTTATGTCCTCGTAAGCAGTGTTTAAATGTGCATAGGCAGAATCGACAAGTCGCGACTGAACATTTGTTATGGAATGGATTCTTGACCACCTATACAAATTGGATTTTTCACGGTGAGGGGTTCATTTGATAGGTCTGAGGATTCACAAACACAAAATGACACGTCCAAAGATGACATGAGAGACATGTTGCATGATGCGTATGGAGTATCACAGGATGGAGAGAATATGGAAGACGACGACCATAGATTTGTATTTGTTGATGATGCAGAAGTTGAGAAATTTTACAAACTATTAGAGATTGCTACATGGGAACTGCACCTTGGAAGTAGGAAGTACTCTAAATTGTACATTGTTGTGAGGTTGTTTCACATAAAATGTGTCAACAATTGGAGTAATAAGTCATTTTCTGAGCTACTGAAGCTTTTGAAGGAATTGCTTCCAGAGGGAGAGACATTTCCCGACTCTTATTATGAATTCTAGAAAATAATCAGATACCTTGGAGTTGACTATGATAAAATTGATGCTTGCAAAAATAACTACATTTTGTATCGAAAGGATTTTGCAGATAAGACTTCATGTCTGAAATGTGGTGCTTCTAGATATAAAGAAATCAAAATTGACGAAGCTGGTGTAGAAAACATTCGTACGAACAAGAAAGGAGTTCCTTGTAAAGTCTTGCACTACTTTCCCTTGACTCCTAGGTTGAGGAGATTGTTCATGTCTTCGAAACTGTCACCCCTAATGCGGTGGCATGATGAAATTCATACCAAGGACAAGATTCTTAGACATCTAGCAGATTCTCCAACATGGAAGACATTTGATAATATGCATGCTGAGTTTGCTTCTAATTCTCACAATTTTCGCCGTGGATTAACTTCCGATGGATTTAATCCCTTTGGCCTCATGAGTCTATCATATAGCATTTGGCCCATCGTATTGATTCCGTACAACTTCCCACCATGGTTGTGCATGAAGTCTCTCAATTTTATCCTTGCGATGAATATTCTTGGTCCAACTCAACCCGGAATATACATAGATGTCTACCTACAACCGTTGATTGAGGAGTTAAAAGTACTGTGGGAAGCTGATGTTGATACGTATGATGCTGATCGTAAAGAGGTTTTCAAGTTGCATGCTGCCTTACTATGGACGATAAGCGACTTTCCTTCCTATGGTTATCTATCTGGTTGGCAAACTAGTGGGTATCTTGCATGTCCTTTCTGCAACAAATACGCGTGCTCATGTAGACTACCATATAGTAAGAAAGCATGTTTCATGGGTCACAGGAGGTTCCTCCCAATGGATCATAAATTTCATAAAGATGCTTCATCATTTAACGGAAAAGAAGAATTTAGAAGTGCTCCTAAGATGCTGTCTGGAAGTCAAGTTCTAGATCAAACAAGAGATGTAGATAATTTACCGTATAACTGGAGAAAGAGAAGTATATTTTTTGAGCTACCATACTAGCATAACCTTATACATCATAATCTTGAAGTGATGCACATAGAAAAGAATGTATGTGAGTGTTTGATTCACACACTACTAAGAATGGAGAAGTTAAAGGATACTGAAAATTTTCGATATGACCTCAAAGAGATGGGCATAAGGCATATCAAGGACGGAAATAAAAATATCATCCTGCCTTCATGTTTTACTTTGAAGAAGGGGGAAAAAGAATTATTCTGTAAGCTGTTGAAGTGTACTTGACTTCCTAATGGGTATTCTCTTAATATAGCTAGAAATGCACGTGTCAAAGAAAGAAAGCTGATGGCATTGAAGAGTCATGATTATTATGTATTGATGCAACAATTTCTCCCATTAGCTTTACAAGTGTCGTTGCCCAATAAAAATGTCAGAGCTGTTGTAATTGAGTTGTCTAAGTTTTTTAAAGACTTATGCTCTAAAGTCATAAATCCAAATACTTTTGAGAAGTTGGAATCCAGAATAGAAGTTACTCTTTGTAACCTAGAGAAGATTCTCCCACCGTCATTCTTTGATGTGATGGAGCTTGTGATCATTCATCTTCCACGAGAAGTGAAGATAGCCGGACCGATATTCTATCGTTGGATGTATCCCATGGAGAGGTAATCTTTCTAACAATTAAATTTGTTTAGACTTTGCATCGATCATATATGATATTCTTACAAAATCTTTTCTTCTTCTTATTGTAAACACTTACAAACTTTAAAAAGATATGTGTGAAATAAAGCTGCTCCAGAAGTATCTATAGTAGAAGGTTACTTGGCAGATGAATGCTTAACATTCTATTCAAGATATCTCTCAGGAATTGAGATAAGGCTCACTAAATTGTCTAGAAATGATGTGGAAGACAAGGATATGGATAATGATGAAGAGTGGTCTATATTCTTTCATAAAGGGCATCGTTTAGGAAAGAAGACTCTTATTACGCTTGATAGTGCAATGATCAAAGTTGCACATCAATATATTTTAGCCAACTGTGATGCAGTTGATCCATACGTGAAGTAAGATTGTTGTTTACTTATCATTATGTAATTTTATATTTACGTCTAGGTGTGTTACACATGTTTGTTGGTAGGGAGAACATCTGATACTTGAAGAAAATCAATCCACGGGCACGACGATGGGAAATTAGTAATCTTCATATGAACAGTTTCTATGATTGGTTTAAAACACATGTAAGTTTAAATAAGGTATATCCAATAGCATAATAACAAAAATATATAAATAATAAAATTCTTAATATTTTCAGATTGAGGATAAGCAAAGTCGACAACTGTGTCACCAAACCTTTTAGTGTTGGCTCGAGGGCTGCAACAAATGACAATGCAATATGCAGGATATGTAACAAATGGTTATAGATTTCACAACAAGGATCGAGAATGCGGAAGAAAAACACAAAATAGTGGAATTATGGTGAACACTCAGACTAAAAGTTTTGCCAGCTCAAAGGACAAAAATCATGTAACAGATCAGGTTACATACTACGGGGTATTAAGGGACATTTTCGAGATCAGTTATTACGAGAAACTTAAAGTCGTATTGTTCAAATGTGATTGGGTCAATGAAAACAGAGGCATCAAAAAATCTAAAAATGACTTCACAATGGTCAATTTAAAACGTATTGTTGTAAATAATCATCCATTTGCATTGGCCTCCCAAGCACAAAAAGTGTTTTACGTGAAAGACATAAGTAAAAAAAATTGGAGCTTTGTTGTGCACACTACACCTCGTGATACTTATGTCATGGAGGAGAAGCTTTATGATAATTTCATGGACGGAACCTGCTTATATGAAGATAAATCTTCAAGTGATTTGGAAGATATCTTAAGTGATGTTTGTGAAGCCTTTAATTTAGTCAGAGAAGACATGAAGGGTGTGACCAAAGGGGTCATGATCCCCGTCATTGATCTTATGTAACTCTTTTTATTTTATTAGTTGGGTCAAATCGTGGAAACACTCATGTTATCCTGTTATTTATAAAATGGTCATTTATTTTTTTACATGATTATACATTTGTTGCATACATATTTTCTTTTTGGTTAATCTGCTTAATGAGTTTGCTTGTTGCATGTTGGCTTCATCAACATCATATAATATTATTTAATTTTTTAATTTTATTTGAGGACCATAAATAGAGAATGTATGACATACTTTTAGTTTGTAATTCAATATTTTTTATATTTTTTAGGAGAATGAAAAGGTGCAGTTAGCTATTGCCTCCACTTATTGACGATGTTGGCAATGAAGGATTAACTCATGGGAGTATGACAGGTAAAATCACAAATTACATCATTTAATATATTTCTTAGAACCGCTCATCTCATCATTTTAGTTGCAGGTATTTCCAAAAGACCAAAAGGAGGATATCTTGGTTCGATAAATGCTGATTGGGGGTGTTCAATTGCAAAAGAAGGACATAGAAACAGTAAAACTGTGGCGGGATCAGCTACAAACAATAATAGAAGTTCTTCTTTGAACCTTTCAAAAGAAAAAATCCCTCTGTGTCAAATGATGGAGTTGGTACCGTTGGTAAAGGTCATGTGGTGGCAATCTCAAATAATGCTAGAGAAGGAAGTTATTCTACAAGACATTTAGAACAAAGAAGTCATCAAGGAGTGCCTGTAGGAGCAAGTATGAAACATTTGGTAAATGATGTCAGTAACAATAAAGAGGTTGATAATTTAGATAAAGATCAACATTCTGTTGCTGATATCCTGGGCAGAGTGAAGGTAAGAAAATTTAGATAAAAAGATGCATTACATCTTTCACAAACTATTACTTATTTATGTGTATAATATGTATGTCGTTGTAAATTCTTGCATCATATTCATGATTTTGTAGGGGGGGCTACAAATAAAAAAACAAGGGGCTATTCTAAGTGTATCTGATTATGGGGTAAGACAGGGGATAAAAAGCTTCCTATTACTTTGGATGAGAATGGAGATCCAATAGGACCACATCAGAATGACCTGTCTTCCTTTTTGGGAATTGTTGCTAGAAATTCTAATCTTGCACCATTAAACTATCTTGATTGGCGACAAGTACCTGTAGAAAACAAAAATGCTATATGGAATTATATGGAGGTAATTCTAGTCTTTGAGCTATAATACAATGTTGTGAATTTTGTTGTTAAAAATGATTCTTTTGTTACAGACCAAGTTTGTTATCGACATAAAGGGGAAGAATTCAGTTTTGTGAACAGTGAGGGATTGTTGGAGAAACTTCAAAGCGGATATAAAAAAAACCACTATATGCGGCACAAAGAAAAATCTGACCGACTTAATGATTGCCCCTCCCGTGTTGATCCTGATCAATGGAAATTTCTTGTGAATTTTTGGGATTCTGATGATGGAAAGGTAAAACAATTTCTTCCTTAATTTTGCAGAATTTAGTAGTGTATATTGTATATAATTATATTATAATTCATTGTATGTAGTTAAGGAGTGCTAAAAATGTTATGAGAAGAAAGTTCGTAATGACGAGACATACATCGAGATCAACGTCGTATGCTTGTGTGAAGGCTAATGTGAGTTATCTTCTGGTTGAAATGTGCATTACACTTTCATACTACTATGCTCATATATGTTGCTACTGTTACGAATAGTTACAAGAAAAGAAAAACGGTGGCAATGTTAGCAGATTAGACTTGTTAAAGGCCACCCATTTGAAGAAGGATGGTAGTGTTGTGGATGCAAAATCTGCAGATTTTATTGTAAGCAATCATTTAACAAATTTATTTTTTATTTAATGAAAATATTCTCATTAATATTGTATGTAGGACAAGTTGAATGTGGCACTTACAAGTAATGATGAAAATTTCGATGAAGATGAGATACTTGATCATATTTTGGGCCCAAAGAAGATTCTTGTGAAACATGCAATTCATGTGTCTCATAATGTATATGGAAATAAAATCACAGACTTAGAACTAGTTGTTGACGCTCATACCCAGGTATACGAGGCTCAACAAAAGGAGTTGTTAGAAATGAAGAAAATTTTTGAAAATCTTGAAGCTATGATGTAGAGAAATTCTAACTTGAGTGCTTCGTTTCAGCCGAACGAGGTAAATCTTCAAATTCTTATAATGTGATTTCATAATAAAATTGATTTTCTTATAGTAAACTATTAATTTTGTAGAATATCACAAGGACCACCAATGAAAGACTACCCAAGCCAAATCAATCGAGTAGTGAAACACCCATTACCGAAGGACATGTTATTATATCCAAACATTTATTGATTAATTTTTTTCAATCTGTATAAATATGTTTGACACAATATTTATAAATTTAAAGGTCATTTCCTTGTTAAGTTTTGAGGATGGGAAATCAATTGTAGCACAAGGACACATTACTTCTATAAGTCCAACTTATGTCATAGGAGGAGCACTGTTGGGGTCCTCATTTGCTGCCGTGTCCATTACTGTACCAATCCAACCTCAAGAGCAGTTGATTAGGCCTTTTGGTCAACACCAAGTCATTGAGGATGTAATTGGGACATTGATAGCTTGGCCAAAGAAATTACTCATTGTCAGGTAACATTTTATAAATTAATCTGAATACTAGAAGTGCACTCCTTAACTATTTCTTCATCATTGTAGGTGAACCATTTGGAGAAATGGAAACCAAGAGTCGTAGTCATTTGATCAATATAGAGATTCACATTTCATATGAATTGATAGGATTTAGTAAAAATAGAAGTCAGCCATTCTTTATTATATTTAGTTCATTTTTTTAATAAATGTGGATGCCACACATATTGTGGTACCATTCATTATTTCATTATTTTGATTTTAAATTTAAAGGAAAAATTCTTATAGATCATTCGCTATCCATTTCCCATTCATCAAATGATTACCCTGTTATTATAGAAACTGAACAAGTGGCATATATGGTTCTGGTTGAAGAACAATTTGTTGAGGCCAAATCGATAGTAAACTTGTTTATCTGTTTGATGCCTATGATTTAGCAGTACTACTGATCTCTATGACATTTTTTTCTTTCTGATGGCTTTGATGCTGCATTTGCAAAGGATTTTTGTCTGAGTTTATAGCAATGATGGGACTATACAACTGGTTTGCTGGTTTGTCCCTATTCTCAGATTCCCAAGGGTCTAATATAACCAATCGTTTTTTATATGTGATCTTCTGGAGCTTTTCTTTGATGATCTGAAATTACCTGCAAAGGGTTGTTGTCTATTATTGGTTAAAGCCTTACCACTTTATGTTCTAGGGACTAACTGAGTGATCTGTTTATGATTTTTGACTTCATGGGTGATTTATCATTGATCCATTCTTATGAAGTCTTCTTGAAGATTGAGCTGTTGATTTTGCTGGTCCGGATGCTATCAATGTGTAACTTGTCTAATGCAGAGTCCCCTTGGAGACAAATTCAATCTTGGATCAATTTTTCATGTGAAAATTCCAACTGTACAATGCAAACGGTTGATATCTTCATGCTTAATAGTTACGTAGTACATAATCATTACCTTTGTGTGTTATCATTTTATCCCACTGAAGATCTCTACTACATGTAAATATTTATGGATCATTTGAGTTTTTTATAGGTGGTTTAGTAGTCTTACGAACATGGATGAGTTAATCATGATCTTCTTTGCTTTATCTATTTTTATGCACCTAATTTCTATGATATCTTGTTGTGGTCGTCTATATGTTCAGATATGCCTACAAGGTTTGACTAAGCAGGGCAAAACATTCTTTCACTAATTGGCATATGGAAAAATCCTCAAAAAAGTCACAATATGGTAAGGATAGCTAGGCTCGAATCAAATTATATAATCCATATTATAGGAAATATACTTACATGGTTTTCAAGTCCAGATAATGTGGACAATGCCATACTCTATCTAATTCAAACAAGAATTCCTACACAAGGAATGGGGTCCTCAAGATCGACCCCAAGCGTCCCAGCTGTAAGGAACTCTATGATAAGGCATTTAAAGATCTTGAGGTATGAATTATGCTTTTTTTTGTGTACCATTTGTATACTACCATTGTCACTACTGAGTGCCCCTAACATTAAACAACTAGTGCACCTTATTTAAGCCCCTGGATACTTCTAGTACTTATGTATTAGACTAATAATGCTTGATACTTAAACACTTAAACAGAGTTTGTATAGTGGTTTCAGATTCATGTACACATGTTTCACAACTCTTCCTCCTTTATATGTCTAACCTTCAGATTTTGATAGGTGGGGAGGTGGTATTAGTATCTATCTTGGTAGGTGGCATCAGGTTGTAGATGTTTATTATCATACTGGCATGTTCTTAATTAGCTAGAGAACTACACTTGCCTATGCACACAGTTGTATCCATTTGACTTCTCCATCTATTTATTTTTTTTTGGTGAAAAAGCTCAACTATTGATACCAAAAAAACTTTGGGCATTTATAGACAACACCCCTGACCAAATAGAAATAACAAAATGAGAAAGGATCCCACACAGGGGATCAAAACATCTCCAAACAGCAAGACCATACACAACCAAGGAACATGCTCATACACATAGAGAGAGTAGGAAAAAAGTACAGGGGATAGCTCATACAACAACCTAGACAGATAGCCCTGACACTGGCATTAAAACATCCTATAAAAAGTGCTCGGGCCACTAGCTAGAAGGCCACATCAACAAACCCTGCAATAGACCTATCCTACTGCAGTAAAACTCACCATATGCCATGAACTATGATGTTTTATTTTAGACTCACAGACTATTTTCTACTGATAATTATGAGATAGAGCTTGACTATCTACTGGAGTGGTTCTATATTCGTGGACTTTAAATGATAGTGACATTTTAATTTTTGTAGGTTCACGATAAATTAATGTAGAAAGAATCCTATGAATCAGTAGGAGAAGTGAAGGCTCTAATTGTTAAATGTATGTTTAAACCTCTCTATGGACATGACAGACTTTTGGTTGATGCTAAGTGGGCACAAAGCTGGTATGCTACTAAGTGACAATGATCAAGGTAAACTAGAAGTTACCATCATTGTTGTTGCACACACTATGGTGTTCTTGTGGTCTCTCATAGGATCTCAAGATAAATCATTCAAAGATGGTAAATTTTTTATTGATTAATAATCACTACAGGTTTTCATATTTCCCAAATTCCATTTTCCCTATTTCCCCTGTGGGTGGTATCTGATTACTATAGATAATTATGTGCTCCTACATTACACCAGCATACCCCATGATGCTATGATCAGTACCTTCCATGTACTAATCCTACATACCTCAGTCTAAACCTTGTGTATGGCTAATAGTTACTGAATGGTTTCTTTTTTTTTCCTATGGTGTGCAATTGTCTATGAATAAGCAGTAATAGGAATATATTTGTGTAGAGGAAAGTGGTGCCTTTCCCCATAAATTGTAGTACACTAATTACAATAGTGTTACAACCTTAATGTGACTAGATATAGGTGGAAATATCTTCTATTGGTTATTTCACAACTGTTACACATTTGCCATCCTATACACCAACAGGATGATTTTGCTATTGTGGGCTTTTCCAGCAGAGCTGCAGTAATGGTTCTCTAAAAGGTGAAGGATATGTTTCTCCATAAAGAGTATGGAACCTTAGAGGAGAGAAGAAAGATATGTTTAGTATTAGGCTTACAATGGAAGACACTTGGAGATTATAGTAAAGGTTATAACTTTTTCTTCAGGTCGAACTATATGGAATTAATACCATTCTTACATATTGTAATAAATACTTTTTGTTTTCCTTTATATACATCTTATACCATTGTTTTCTGTGTATGATCTTTAGTCCATACCATGTATCTAGATTTTACACACTTCTCCTTGTTCATGTAAACAAGTTTGCCTTTGTTCAATAATGGACATGCAATCTTCCTCTTTTTATGGATTAGTCCCTTAATCGTCAATGCTAGGTCTTCTCTCTGTTTTCTTGTTTAACAATATTGATGTTGCTTGTCTTCTTGTTCACTTCCCCTTGTTCCTCTTTCTTCTCTAGGCCTATCCCAATCCAACTGCTTCTTGTGCCTCTACCTATTGGTTATTGTTCCCACCACATGATAGGGCCTAGACTACAACTATAGGGCCTAGACTGCTAGCATAGATATTCCACTCTTAATGCATCTAGGACATACTTTCTCAATATGTATTATTTATCTTTGTTCTATATGATGGGGTATTTGAATTTTATCTACACAGACGTAGGGATGACTATGAATGCTTTTGCAGTAGTTAGGCTTTGAGACTAAAATTCCTAACTGAAGCACCTTCCATGGTCTCATACCATATAGAAAACCAATGAATAATTTTTGTTTCAGATATACCTGGATAGGACATGTAACAACCATATTTTGGTTCTCCATCATATCGTTACATGGATGTTCATTTACAACGGTACTTGCACAACTAACATAATGTTCATGATTAGCTAAATCGTAGGCCATCATATTAGTTTGGGAGTAGGCTAGTAGGACTCATTAGTATGTAGGATTTTTTTTGTCCTGATCTATGGCTTAGAAACATTTGGGAGCATGATGTATGTTACAACGGACAATGTGCTTATTTGAATTGGATAGTAGATTATTATTATTTCTTAAAGAAATAGAGACATAATTTATTATATTACATATTCAGTGATCTTCCGTTAGCTCCTAGGTTTATGGGGCCTTATCCAATCATTGAGCGGGTTGGAAATGTAGCCTATAGACTAGAGTTACCCCCAGAGTTGCAGAGGTTACACCATGTGTTTCACATTTCTATGTTGAGGAAATGTCACCCTGATACCGAGTCAGTTCTAAAACCCATGCAATGAAAACCCGCGGTGAAACCGCAACCCTAAAGATACCCTTTTGAATTGATTAAATCAACATTTAATCGATCGTTTGTTTTGTTTTTTTTTATTTTCTTTTAATTTCAACAACAACTCTCAATTTGTTATTCGGCTTAGCTGATCGCAAATAGTTAGTAGGAGTCTCCAACAATTCCCAGTATCCCTGTGTTCAACTTGGGCCTCACAAAGGCCTGTACTACTCGACGCGTTCACTTGCGTTTCAGCGCACAGTAAATTTACGTCAAGTTTTTGTCGCCGTTGCCGGGGATACGACGAATTGTTGGCACTTTGAGTGCTACGAGTGGCCATTCTAGGCCACATTTTCTTTTATCTTGAAACAACTTCAAATATTTCTAAATTGTTCGATAATTTTTATACTCGTCAAAGCACAGTACTGAACTCGAATTTTCTCATTTTAGGTATGTTGCATGGTGCAGATGCGTAGTACTGACTACGCGGTTCCCGCATCTGAGGTTCCATTGCCGGGACCTGACGACAAGGATTATCACGAGCAAGAGCAGCAAGAGGAAGTAGATTTCGAACTTGAACAAGAAGACCAGATGGACGAACCACAGACTATATGGGAGAAGATCAAAGCTTCTTCCGCATCTGCTTCAAAAGGGCCTATAAAGAAGCAAGCAATCAACATACCTACATATAAGATTGATCCGGCCTTGATAAATCTGGTGAAGTCAAATGCTTTTCATGGGCTCAAGAATGAGGACCCCGTCGCGCACATCAGTCAGTTTGTTGAGAACTGTGACATGGTTAAAATCGACAGGTTTCCACAACATGCACTTTATCTTAAACTTTTCCCGATTTCATTGGCTGGAGCAGCATGAGAATGGTTACATAATTTGGATGATGAGTTTGTGGAGTCCTGGGACCATATGGTGGAGGTCTTATTTGAGAGGTTCTTTCCTCCTGAGAAGACCAACGACATGATCCGGAAGATTCATAACTTTACCCAACAGGCCGGTGAGACATATTCTGAGACCTGGGAGAGATTTCAGGTCATGCTGAGGAGGTGCCCACATCACAGGCTGGATAAAGAGACGCAGGTGAAGATCTTCTATTTTGCCCTCTCCGAGCACGATAGGAGTAATCTAGATTCAGCTGGGTCAGGATTCTTTCTGAACAATACAGACACCAGATGCTGGGAGATACTAAAGAATATGGCTAGGAAACAATCATGGGGCGAAAGAGGCGTCGTGGAGCAGGTCCGAGCAGTAGGAGAGTCCAAGGCAATAAAATAACTGAATGAGAAGATGGATCTTCTCACAAAGGAGGATAATGAGTCTGAGGATGAGGCTCAAGTCAAATACATGAGACAACAGCAAGGTTATAGGAACAATGATTATTCATGGAGAAAAGATAAAAAGTTCTCGTGGAAGGATCCAAACAATTTTCTACAGGATCTGGATGCCAAACCCCCGCCAGTAGCAGAAGATAAGAGCATGGAGCTGCTCAATCAGGTTATAAAGCAAAATCAAGAGCTAATGAATACGTTTGGCCACCAAATCAAGCAGCAAGGAGAGTACATGAACCAATTCGGGCAAACGTTGCAGAGCCATGGGGCTCAAATGAGGACCATTGAGACATCTATGGAACATATGGCAGCCGAGATCACCAGTTTGAAGAAACCGGCACATCCAGGTTTTCTGGGGAATACCAATGTGCCAGGGGGAAACCAGCAGGTAAAGGCTGTTTTGCTTAGAAGCGGCAAGAAACTGTTGAATCCAAGAGCCGAGGAGACAAGCACACCACAGGCTGAGATAGAAGGTGGAGTCGATGAGGAGCTGCCACCGCCAGTCACAGGGCAGGTTGAGGATACAGCCGTGGATGATACGAAAGACCAGGTTGCAGAGGAGGAACCTCAGAAAAAGACACCTTATGTGCCACCTCATCAAAGGGAGCAGGTTGTTCAGGTCCCGTATCCAAATAGTGCTAAGGCAAGGAAGGCAGATGCACAGTTCAAGAAGTTCTTAGACAGTTTTAGGAAGCTTTCAGTCAATATCCCTTTATTGGAAGCCATTGAGCAAATTCCTTCATACGGGAAATTTCTAAAAGACATCATAATGAAGAAGAGGAAAATTACGGATACAGAAGTTTTCGTGCTAAAGGAGCAAGTGAGTGCCTTCATCATGGGCACTTTGCCGCCAAAGAGGCAAGATCCAGGGTGCTTTAACATTTCTTGTTATATTGGGAAGGTTAAATTCGGTGAAGCGTTATGTGACTCAGGGGCAAGCATCAACTTGATGCCCCTTTCTACATTCAAAAAGCTGGGATTGAAGGAGTCACGGCCAAGCAATATGATGATTCAATTGGCAGATAACTCTGTGGTAAAACCTTATGGAATCTGTGAAGATGTGTTAGTAAAGGTGGATAGATTTGTCTTTCCAGCAGATTTTGTAGTCATGGAGATGCAGGATGAACATGGCAACAAGCTGTTACTTGGACGTCCTTTCCAAGCTACAGCCGACATGATCTTAGAGATGGGAAGAGGTCGCTTGACCTTGGGCATAGCCGATGACTGCTTTGAGATGGTCATGCCTTCTAGTACGGTGTCATCTAAGGCAAAGGAACAATGCAAGGTGGTAAAACATCTGGATAGTAATATTTCACTCTGTCTTGGGAAGCCATTTCTAGACATGGCTCATGTGATGAGCAAGGTGGACAATGGAACTTTGGCTGTGGATATCATCGAGCAGACCAAAGTAGTTTCTCTGTGCAAAGTTGTGGGATTCCCGAATGATGAGGATGAGGACATTCCGCCTTCCATGGAAGATGATGTAATTGCTATTTTTGTTTCTGATGCATACCCGGAATTACCATTGGAGGCTTGTTTGGTAAATATTACACATGATTGGATGCGGAGCAAATCGCTCAAGGAGTGCGCTAAAATGCTTCAGATGCTTCCATGCTTCTATGCGAGGCATTATGAAGATCTAGGTGAACTTCCCCCGCCATTACAATCATCTTTGATCAGCCCACCGGATCTAGAATTAAAGTCTCTACCACCGCATCTCAAATATGTCTTCCTAGCTGAGGAGGACAAGTTACCAGTGATCATATCTGCTTATCTGAGTGCGGAAGAGGAAGACCAATTGTTGATAGTGTTGAAGAACCACCGAGGAGCTTTTGGGTGGTCCGTTTCAGATATCAAGGGGATTTCCCCTACGCTATGTCAGCACAAGATTCGGCTCGAGGAAGGAGCCAAGCCCGCGATTCAACCTCAACGACGTCTCAATCCAAGCATGATGGAGGTTGTGAAGAAGGAGGTCATTAAACTTCTTGCTGCAGGTATTATTTACGCCATATCAGACTCGACATGGGTGAGTCCCACACAGGTAGTCCCTAAGAAAGGGGGAATTACTATCACCCAAAATATTTTAAATGAACCTGTCACCACCCGATTGGTAACCGGGTGGCGAGTTTGTATTGATTACTGCCGTTTGAATTCCGCCACACTAAAGGATCACTTTCCTTTACCTTTCATTGATCAAATTCTAGAGCGTCTTGCCGGCCGATCGCACTTCTGTTTTCTTGATGGGTACTCGGGGTACAACCAGATCTCGATTGATCCTTTGGATCAAGAGAAATCTACCTTCACTTGTCCCTATGGGACTTTCGCGTACCGCCGAATGCCTTTTGGTTTATGCAATGCACCTGCGACGTTTCAGCGTTGTATGCTCGCCATATTTTCTGACATGGTAGAGCACTGTCTCGAGGTTTTTATGGATGACTTTTCGGTGTATGGTGCATCGTTTGATGAATGTCTCTATAATCTGGACAAAGTTTTACAGCGTTGTGAGGACACAGATTTGGTCCTCAATTGGGAGAAATGTCACATGATGGTGACTGAGGGGATAGTGCTAGGACACAAGGTGTCTAGCAAAGGTTTAGAGGTGGATCCGGTCAAAATTGAGGTCATTTCCAAGTTGCCCCCATCAAATTCTGTTAAAGGGGTAAGAAGTTTCTTGGGACATGCCGGGTTCTATCGTTGATTTATAAAAGATTTTTCTAAAATCGCAAAACCTCTATCCGAGCTCTTAGAGAAAGACGTTGTATTTGATTTCAATGATAAGTGTCTACATGTGTTCGACGTTTTAAAAGAAAAACAGATTTCTGCACCGGTTGTTCAAACACCAGATTGGACGAAACCGTTCGAACTAATGTGTGATGCCTTGGACTTTGCGGTAGGAGTCGTGTTGGGGCAGCGGGTGGACAATAAGCCCGCCGTGATTTTCTACGCTTCAAAGACTTTGAATGACGCCTAATTAAATTATACAACTACTGAGAAATAATTACTCGTCGTTGTTTTCGCTTTTGAAAAATTCCGGCAGTATTTAGTGGGATCTAAAGTAGTTGTATGGACTGACCATGCCGCAATTAAATACTTAATGGAGAAAAATACGCAAAGCCTAGACTCATTAGGTGGATTTTGCTCTTACAAGAATTTGACATCAAAATCAAGGATAAATATGGGATTGAAAACATTGTTGCTGATCATTTGTCTAGGTTAGAAAGGGTGGATGAAAAAGATTTACATATACCCATAATCGAGACGTTTCCGGATGAACAGATTTTAAAAATTAACTCTAAGGATCCTTGGTTTTCTGAGATTGTAAACTATTTGGCTTGCGGGATCATCCCGGAAGATTGGTCATATCAGGAGAAGAAAAGATTTTTCCATTCTTTACGATATTATTTTTGGGATGACCCAATTCTTCTTAAGCAATGCAGGGACGGTATCTTGCGCAGGTGTGTGCCTGAAGTGGAGTACGAGAGCGTTTTACGTCATTGCCACGCATCCCCTACGGGAGGACACCACGCCAGCTCACGTACAGCAGCTAAAGTTTTGGAAAGCGGCCTCTATTGGCCAACTTTGTTTCGAGATGCCTACGAGTTTGTGAGGCAATGTGATTATTGCCAACGAGCAGGTAATATCTCAAAGCGACAGGAGATGCCCCTGAATGTGTTTCAGGAAGTGGAGGTATTTGATTTGTGGGGCATAAATTTCATGGGACCCTTTGTGTCCTCAAACTTCCATTTATATATTTTATTAGCAGTTGATTATGTGTCGAAGTGGGTGGAAGCAATACCCACAAGGACTAACGATTCCACTGTAGTGTGCAGGTTCGTGAAAGAAAATATTTTCTGCAGGTTTGGCGTACCCCGAATGATAATCAGTGATGGGGGTACGCATTTTAGGAATCAGAAGTTCTCGACATTATTGAAGAAATATGGGGTTAAGCACAACATCGGCACCCCATATCATCCGCAAATGCAAGGCCAAGTGGAGGTCTCCAACCGTGAAATTAAGAAGATTCTAGAGCGTACGGTGGCATCCACGAGGAAGAACTGGAGTGCCCTACTGACGGATGCTCTGTGGGCATACAGGACGGCTTACAAAACACCTATAGGCACCACGCCTTTTAGGTTGGCGTATGGACGGGCTTGTCACCTGCCGGTTGAGTTAGAGCACAAAGCCCATTGGGCGCTGAGAAGGCTAAACCTGAGTTACGATGGAGCGGGGAGAAAGAGACTGGTGGAGTTGAACGAGTTGGACAAGCTACGGATGACGGCATATGAGAACGCACGGATATACAAGGAGCGCACAAAGCTGATCCACGACCGCCACATCCAGTTACGCACGTTCAAAAAGGGAGATAGTGTTTTGTTGTTCAATTCACGACCCAAGCTGCACCCCGGGAAGCTAAAATCCCAGTGGAGTGGGCCGTTCGTGGTAGAAGAGGTCAAACCACACGGTGCGATCTTGGTGCGTGATACTGAGACCACGTTTTTAGTGAATGGACAAAGGCTGAAGCTCTATTTTGGTGAGAATTACAAGAGGAAGGTGAATGAGGTCAAACTCATTTCACTTTCAGATGCATGAGGTGCCCTAAAATCGTCTAGCCTAGGACGTTAAATAAGGGCACTTGTTGGGAGGCAACCCAACCATCGGTACCTTAGATTAGTTTATGTACAATCGTAGGTTGATTTATTTTGGTTAAATTTTTAGTGTAAAAAAGATACCGTGATCGGTTTGTTCTTTGTGCAGGCTGAGGCAGAGTCGATACCACCGACACACTGGTCGATGGTATCGACCATGGTACAGGTTGACGACTGCGGATTTTGCTCTGCGTCGATACCATCGACAGCCTCGTCGATGGTATCGACATACTTACAGGCAGGTTGCGAAGGACCAGTCGATGGTATCGAGATGGGCGTCGATACCATCGAAATCTCTGGAGATTTACAGACAAAATCGACTCAGGAAATTCGATACCATCGACGGCCTCGTCGATGGTATCGACATGGTTATAGGTTGAAATGTAAAGCGGAGGTGTTGCAACAAAGAACAGTCGATACCATCGACCTGCGTCGATGGTATCGACCATCCACGTCACCGATCCGCGCAAACGAATCAACGGCGATTGCGGCTTCCACGTCATCGATCCGGGTGAAGCGTCGATACCATCGACCCATGTCGATGGTATCGACACGTCAGCAATCCGAGGTTCAAGATCCAGCCATCGACGACCGTCGATACCAGCGAGGGGCGGATAGCATCGACGGGCCAATAGTGGCACCGGCCAAGTCTATTTAAGGAGATTCATTACGTCATTTGACGTCACACCTTCAGAGCAATCTCCTCCCTTTGCGCCGAGTGATTCCCCGAGCCTCCCAAGCCGACGACGAGCAGCACCGAGTGAAGATCTTCATCGAGCGGAGACTCGATTCTCCAATCTTCACTGAGCTCTTCCTCTTTTCCCTTTCCATCGTAACCATGGTGCACGTCGCTGGAGCTTCATCTTCGCGGGCGAATCCGATGGATATCCCAAAATTCTCGCCGCCACCGCCATCATCGATCGCACGTCCACGACTTGTTCATCCTTCCTCGGAGGTCCAGAAGATCTACGAGGAGATCATGCGGAGGAAGATCGAGCCCACCCGGTATGTGGACCGGGAGATGATCTGAGATCTCGGATTCGAGGCCAACTTGGCCTACGTTCTGAAAGGACAAGCACACCACACAGGCAGAATGGAAGACGAGCTTGAGTTTCATGCTGATGGTCAGCCGTTCTTCAACGACTGGCCGACGTACAAAGAGTTGGTGGTGGAGTTCATGGCATCGCTGGATGTTTGTGTCGTGCCCAACGACATAATAGCTACTGATCGTGAGTGGATCAAGGGCCGGGTATCTTTCCGGCTGTACAACCACGACTACACTCTCACGCTTCGACAGTTCAATGGAATATTCAACTGGAACCATTCTCAGTATGACCATCGGCGGTCGGACAACCGCACCGACTACGACACCATCTTCTCCGAGTTGGTGACGGTGCCGCAAGGAAAGTCGGTGAGCTACCACAACGCCGCGGTAGCCGATTTCGAGCACCCGTTTGTCCAGGTATTGCATCGGATGCTGAGTTCCACAATTTTTTCTCGAGGTGATCTAGCCCTCAGCAAATTTCAGGAGACCGACCTTTTCTTTCTCTACAAGCTCCTGAAGAAACAAGAATGCAACTGGGGCGCCTTCTTTCTGCAACGAGTTTTGGCGGTGAAGAGGAGTACGAGAAAAGCCCCGATTCATTTTGGCGGGATTATCACCAGGCTGGCCATCTACTTGGGCTTGAACCTCGAGCAGCTGACTCCTCTCTCTACAAGAAGCAAGGTCAACTTGTAGCATCTCCACCGATCCAATCTCCTACTTCTTTGAGATGGTGTGGCGTTTGCGCATTGCCATGTCAACCACGCCTACCAGGAGTGCGCATTGCCTGATCCGGTCTTCAACATCGAGGGGGTACAACACTTCCGATGGCCAATCATAGCCATCGCCGACTCCGATGAAGAAGGCGGGGACGATGGCGGCGACGATGGACATGAAGACGAGGCTGAGGAGGAAGAGGAGGCATTTACACCTCTTCGAGCACGAGTAGCACCCCGGAAGCGTCCTCGGATGCATCTGGGTGCATCTTCATCATCACAGCCAACGCTGCCACCACCACAGCCCTCGCAGCCAAGCGAGGATGCCTATTACATGCAGAGCATGTACGCGATGTTGCAAGACATCCAGCAGACCCAGCATGGCCACACAGCCACCTTTGTCAGTATTCAAGATACTACCAACCGGCTCTTTGTCAATCAGCAGGCAATCTTTGAGAATGAACGCCTTCTTTTCGAGAATCAGTAGAACATCCATGATAGGTTGCATAGGATGGAGGTGCAATAGCAGCCGTTCTTCGATCATTACTGGAGCCAGAATTATTTTGGGGGGTATCCAAAACCTCCACCGATGCCCCAGTACGATCCGACTTTCCAGGGGCAGTACCCGTCTTGGGACCCCACGGCACCGCACTACCCGCCTCCACCACCACAGGAGTGATCCGGTATCACTGTTCCAATCTTTAAGTTTGTTTTTGACTATGAGGCCATAGTCAAATTCAAGCTTAGGGGGGTAGTTGGAACAGCTTTATCTTTTATTGTCTTTAGTTTTATTGTTTTTGTTCTTGTTATTGTTTCTTGCAATTTTAGCGTTTGTAGGATCCACATGCTATCTAGTGTAATCGTGGATGTCATAAAGTCTGTGTCATCTCATTAATGGTGCATGGGAAAATCAAGGGAAATTTAAAAAATTTTGTGTGTTTGGAAAGCTTGTCTTGTTTAACTTTGGGCACATATCCTACGAAAATGATTGGTTTTTTCAACTTTAAAACAAAATTTCACAACTGTACTCCTAATGATTCATGAAAGTGGACGGAAATGGTTGTTTGAGCCTAAACTGACCAAATGGTAATGAGACTCTAATTGGATGTAAGAGAGAGAAACCTCTTAACTACTACACAGGTCAGTAAGGAGGGACGCATAATATCTTTCTAAGGTTCAGTCATCTAGTCTTGTGATCGTTCCACCTCATTGTTTCCATAATCCACCCAAGAATTGGAAGTAAAGTGTATTTTTAACTTTTTTTTTTGCTTGCATAGCATCTAGATAGGACTTGTATTGCAATTGTCCATATGTTCTGCATAAAAAGAAAGAAAAAAATTAGAATAGTGATACATGCACATTACCCTTAGGTGCATGCCATGTAATTGCATTAATCATTTTCATGCATAAAGTATATCATGTATCTCAATTTTTCTTCAATGGTGAATTAAATTGTTCCATACCTTCTTAATAGTGCAAATTTCTGAGTATGAAGAAAATAAGCCCAATAAAATATTCATTATCAATTATGGATATAAGGGTTGAAAAAAAAATCTGAAAAATCTGCATAATGAAAAAAAAAGAGTTATTTAGAAGCAATTAGAATAAGAAGGAGAAAGGAACATAATATCACCTGCATTTCAAGAATTAGAGAGTACATGATGTAACTTAATTAGATGTTCGTCTCATTTTGAGATGGATGGTTAGTACATGCATCATTCCACCCAATTTTAGGCATTAGGGCATTTCTCATGTGCATTTGCATCATGTAGGACATTTTTGTATTATGCATGTTGAAACTGTACAATACTTCCACTTTCTTCCATGAGCCACCCATCTTCATCCACCTGTTGCTCGGATTGGTAGGCCACCGTGAATTTCTCCTCACTAATGAATATCAGGAGAAATGCTTCCATGTAGATGGTAGTTAGGGCGAGCAACGTAGTATAGGCGATCACAAGATGCACCAAGTCTGAACCGACGAGTTTTATTATGTTAACTGCCTTATGTGATAGTGTTCATCAGTTTTGAGGTCAATTTCTTTTATGGATGATTACTGTCGCCTTCAGGGTAATTACCATTCCGTGGTTAGAGAGGGCCGGTATGTGAATGTCCGGTGGGAGTCATATGGGATGTTGGTTGTGGTGTGTTATTTTTCAGTTGACATTAGCAATTCTATTCTAAGGATTAGTTGCTCGAGGGCAAGCAACGTTCAAGCTTAGGGGAGTTTGATGCGATGATTTTGAGTCGCATTTATAGACCTATTTGATATGTGTTTTATGCTTTTATTAGTCATTTTTATGGTTAATGTTGCATAATTCATCCACTTTGGTCTTTGCTACTACTTTCTGTCAAATTCCCTTTATTTCATCGTTTTGAGCATTAATTGTCAAAATATTATTATTTGTGTGAATTTATGTGGTTTCGTGTTTGAATTTCAGGAAAAACAAGTATCTGCTTCCGTCGATACCATCGACGGAGGTCGATACCATCGACCGGACCACAGGCTGCCAGCCGCAAGTATCAGCAAAAAGTCGATACTATCGACAGTGATGTCGATGGTATCGAGCCACCTTCAGGTTGCTGGCGAAGAAGCAATCGATAGTATCGACACCAAGTCGATACCATCGACGCACGGAGGCTACAGCGACACAAAACGACAAAGCCGTCGCTATAGGGTAGTCGATACCATCGACCCTCGTCGATGGTATCGAGACTACATCAGGCACTCGGACAAAAGGAAAGAAGGGTTGCCGCTACCACATTGGGTCGATACCATCAACCCGCGTCGATGGTATCGACACCGTAAGATATGCGTTTGATTCAGAATGATCTTAATCGGACGGCTGTGGTTAATTAGCGACCTAATGAGGGAGATATACCTAATGACGGCTGCCCAGACGGGGGGATCATCTCATTAGCCATTGCACGAGTACCGAGGAGCGGTAGAGAGGAGAACAGAGGCCAGAAGCTCATACCAGTTGATTCGGACGCCGTAGAAGATGGATTTCACCACCGAAAGGCGGGAGAGCACGTGTTCTACGCAAAGGATCAACCGGTTCTTCTCCGTTCAGGGGTTTCACCTCTCAATTCACGTTTTTCACATGATTTTCCCTATCTCTACCTTGTACTTGTTTGAGATGAACATGCGGGGCTAATCCCCTTCATCTTTAGGACCGGGAGTAGCCCGGGAATTCATTGTATGACAATTTTATAACAGTAATTCATATTTTATCTCTTAGATCCGTGGTATAATTTCGTTTTCTCAATATATTGTTGTGCTTGATCACCATAATAATGACCTAATTCCCTTAATCACTTTGAAAGAAGGATTAACGGCTAAAAAGAGACGGAATTCACATTAATCGATAAACCCCTTGACCAAGGTGGTTTAAAGTTAATGGTGGATACTGAGAGATCGTTCATAATGCACCTAGTTTAGGGTATAGGTTACTACGACGGTGGAACCGACCTAGACCTAGGTAGTGAATTGCACCACGATAGTGGGCAATTCTGTTTTCAGGCCACTACCCGGATAGAGAGATAAAATTGAGGCATTATATAAAATCTAATACAATGAAAACCCGCGGTGAAACCGCAACCCTAAAGATACCCTTTTGAATTGATTAAATCAACATTTAATCGATCGTTTGTTTTGCTTTTTTATATTTTCTTTTAATTTCAACAACAACTCTCAATTTGTTATTCGGCTTAGCTGATCGCAAATAGTTAGTAGGAGTCTCCAACAATTCCCAGTATCCCTGTGTTCGACTTGGGCCTCACAAAGGCATGTACTACTCGACGCGTTTACTTGCGTTTCAGCGCACAGTAAATTTGTGTCATTCCATTCCTGAACATGTGGAAAAGATGACAAATGTGGGGGCGATGTAAAACATATTGTTTCTAAATATGATGATTTTGAAGAAATGGTTGAACCTAGAAGAAGTAAATGATTTAGGACATACAAAGACTTTGGAAGTGATTTTCTCACTTACAATATTGAGGATGATCATGTATCTTTCAAACAAGCTATGGATTCTCCAGAAGCTAAGTTTTGGAAAGAAGTCGTTAATGATGAAACTAAATGAATTTTCTCGAATAGAAGTGGGGAATTAGTGGATTTTCCTCCTGGTTGTCCTAGAGTTGGATGTAATGGATCTTTAATAAGAAACTCAATGTAGATGGGACAATCAATAAGTATAAAGCTATGTTAGTAGTAAAGGGTTACACAGAAAGGGAAGGAGTGGATTATTTCGATACCTCTTCTCCTATTTTTGTATGACCACAATATAAGTGATTATATCATTGGCTTCCACTTATAACCTCTGTATTAATCATATGGATTTGAAGATTGTGTTCTTACACAGTGATTTTCACGAAGAGGTATATAGGGAACAACTTGAGGGATTTTTGGGTCGTGAGAATGATTCCAAGGTGTGTAAACTTGTTAAGTCATTATTTGGCTTGAAACAAGCCTCTAAGAAGTATGGTTCTATGATATCATCATTTGCCTTTATTTCTAATGAATTTGATTCTACTATAAAATCATCAATGATGGATTCATTTTACTATGATTATATGTCGATGATATTCTGCTTTTTTATTCTGATATGAAAGTAGTAATTGAGACAAAGACATTCTTGTGTAGCAAGTTTGAGATGAAGGATATGGGTGTCATTGATGTGATTTTAGGGCTTAAAATCATAAATATATTGACATTATAACTCTCTCTCAGTCTCACTATGTTGAGAAAATAATAGAGAGGTTTGAGTACACATCACGTAAACTTGTTAAGACTCCATATGATTCATCCAAGGCCTTTTTCAACAATGATACTGGTGTTCTAGTGCCTCAATTACAATACGCTCAGATTATCGGAAGTTTGATGTATCTTACTAACTGCACACATCTGAACATTGTGTTTTCTATCAAGTTAAGTAGATACAACAGTTTTCCAGAAAAGATCCATTGGGAAGTTCTTGATAGAGTTCTAAGGTATATCAAGGGAACTTGTTCGCTTGGTCTGCATTATGGTAAATAGCCTTTTGTAGTCAAAGGATTTAGTGATGCAAGTTGGATTTCCATGAACTATGAGAGTGATGGTGTCTCGATATATGTTTTCCTATTGGGAGGGGGTGTTGTTTCCTAAAGATCCAAGAAACAGACCATACAGTATCGATCTATCTTTGAGGTTGAGTTGTATGCTTTAGATGAAACTGGATTGGAAGTTGAATGGCAACATGGACTTATGTCCAGTTTATCTATGGTAAAGGAGTCACTTCCTACAATTTCAATTCATTGTGATAGTACTACACTATAGATAAGATAAAGAGTTCCAAGTACAATCAAAAGTAGCGTAGACACATACAAGTCAAACTCAAGTTTGTAAGGGAATTAGTACCTAGCGGTGTCGTGGTTGTCGCTAAAGGTCTAATACTGGCCTTAGTGAAACAATCTAGGTTGGGGATGGGACTGAAACCCCTTTATATTTGCAGGAAGTAGCAACCCAACCCAAAAGAGTGGAGATCCCTCAATATGGGTTCAACGTGGTAATAACAAGTTGTCAGGTAAATCATGTGACACTATGTTTTTCCATTTGATGGTTCTTGCATCTGTGTGTCTATCCCCTGGGAAACCCGTTAGTGTCATGAATGCAAGTTAGTAAGAGATTAGTCTCTGAATGGTGTCAATTCTCAGGACAGGATGCTAGCAGTACATCCTTGGAGACTCCAACTAAATGATTGATGTTGTGTCGGCCACAATAGGAGAATTGGGGTGTTCTATGATATCAATTATGACATATATTTATTATGCATGGCCTTAATGCATTGTTTTTTCTTTATACCATGTATGTTTTGTGCTCTTGCACCTAAGGTTCAGGTTCAAGACTTTCGTTCACCTAGTTCATATAGGGGTCTAAGTTGGATAACTCAGGTAGATTCAAACTGAAAGGTATTTGCTAAGAACAATATGGAGGACTAAATGGTACAGCACACTACACATTGGAGTTCATGGGGGATGGTTAGATATAGATATGGTAGCCAGCCATTTATCCAGCATGGGTTAAGCCCAATGTAGTGCAGCTAGTACATGGAGGAAATGTAGTTTTGTGTTTAGCACAATGGGGAAGAGTTTTATCCCACATTGCTTGCTCATAGAACTTTTTGCAACCTTATATGTAGGGTCATATGTAACACTAGTGTCCAAAGGGTCCTAGGAGAGAGTATGCTCACCTCCTTGGTGGGTATGGTGACCACAACACACATGCACACACCACCATGACACGCCTCACCTCGCATGTCTAGCTGGATTGGGCTTGTGGCTTGTGTATTGTGGATTGTGGGAATGTCTTCTATCTTCTATCTTCTTTTCATACTAGGACACAACTATATATTTAGTTATTAATTTAATTAATTAATTCTTTCCAAATCGGATTTATTAATCCTAATTGGAAAGTGTTTGCCTTGTGTTTTTCTACAAATATGTACAAGAGAGGTTGTGTGATTGTGTCTTAATGGAAATAGGTTTTGGGAGTGTTAAAGGCTATAAATATGTCTTCAACATTGGGTTCAATCATATCTTTCAAACATTTAGCCGTCAGCAATCATGTGTTTTGTGAACCCTAACAAGACGTTCTCAACCGACGTTTCTCCCTGATGCTTCTGGAGATTTTCCTCTCCTGCGTGAAGCCTCTTCTTCTTCATACTCAAAGACTCATATTACTACTTCCATAGTGTTGTGGGAGGCATTAGTTAAGAATTTTAGTACTAAAAACAATGGTGCTAAAAAGTATTGCATGTCTAAATTTCTTAAATTTTAGATGGTTGACAGTAAGTTTGTTTCTAATCAAACGCATGACTTTCATCTCTTGTGTCATGAGATCTCTGATGCAAAAATGGATTTGTTTGAGAAGTTTGTAGTTATGTCGATCTTGGAAAAATTTCCTAAGTCATGGGAATCATATGGCATGACTCTTAAGCATCGCAAAGGATATTTGTCACTGGAAGATCTTATGAGGGATATTAATATACAAGAAGAAAACTTAAGAAAAGTTTGTCAAGGTGCCTACTGATGTAAATCCTAGTGTTAATTTTACTACTGCAAAAACCAAAGATAAGAAAACAAAGAATGTACACAACCTAAGGCCAAGATCTAGAAGAATAAAAGAATAAACTTTGTTGGTCTTGTGGACAGGTTGGCCACTATAACAAGAATTGTCCTCTGAAGAAGGCAATGAAAACAGCCACATCTGCAACTCAAGAGGTTGTGGTCAACATGATGACTGCATCTTTGAACCTCAATGATGGGTACATTTTTATAAAACCTAAAATCCTTTCAATTTTTAAACCACTATATTGGACAATTGACACTGGATCTAATATACATGTATGTACCGGAAAGTCCATGTTAGTGTCTTACCAGACCTCTAAAGGTCGATTAGTGACTTTGGGAGACTCCAATGATGTAGAAGTCTAAGGAAAAGGATGATTTCACTTGAAGTTTCCTTCATGAAAGTTTATGACGCTTACATAGAGTCAGACATGTTCCATCAATTCGACACAACATTCTTAGTGGTGCAATTTTAGTTAGAGATGGTTTTACAATAGACTACAAATGTAATAATGCTATTATTACTCATCTTCATTACTCTTTATTTTTTTTGCGAGGGGTATCGATGTGATATAAAGAACTTATTTAAGATTCTTGTTAAATATTTTTCAAATTCCAATTTAAATTTGAATGATAATAGTTTGACTTTCTTGAATCTTATATCTTCTAATGTGTGGAATAATCATTAGGGACATGTGAATGTTGGCTCAATGAAATGCATGATGAATCTTAATTTAATTCCTAAGTCTGACATTAATAAAATCAGATGCAAAATTTGTGTTCAATATAAATTTCTGAGAAATCCTTTTCATTCTGTGAATAGGTATTCTGAGATTCTTGATTTAGTACACACTGAAATCTGCAAATTTAATGGGACTACAACTAGGGATCAAAACATTACTTCATAACTTTATTCACAATGCTAGTAGATATTGTTATGTCTTTTTACTTAGAAGTGAAGATGAGACTTTGGATAAATTTAAAATTTATAAGAAAGAAGCTAAAACTCAAAACAGTAAAGTACTTAAGCAGTTAAGGTCTGATAGGGGAGGAGAATAAACCTCAAACTTGTTTTTGGAATTTTGTCAATTGCATGGTATAGTTCATGAGGTTACCACTCCGTATTCACAAAAGTCTAATGGGACAGTTGAACCTAACAACCAACCCTAATAGATACAGTAGATTCCTTACTTCAAACCTCTCGTCTACCCAACTTTATGTGGGGGGAACTTTGAATATGGCTTTCCACATTCTGAATAGAGTTCCCTTTAAACATTCAAAAAGTAGTCTGTTTGAGTTATGGAGAGGGAGAAAACTGATTCGCAAATATCTTTGAGTGTGGGGGTGCCCTGCTAAGGTACTTGTCCCTGAAAATAAGAGGAAGAAATTAGGACCGAAAACGATTGATGCCATTTATGTGGGGTATGTAGAGACAAGTTATGCCTATATATTTTTTATTATAAAATATGATAACTCTAGCATTGAGGTCAATACTATTGTGGAATTACGTTATGCAATATTCTTTGCGGATCTGTTTCCTATGAAATCTGGTGTACTCAATGAAGTATCTCAAGAGGATTCATTCACCACAGTTTCCATTCCCAAACATGTAGAAAGGATGACAAATGTGGGGAGTGACCTGGAACATACTATTTTTGAATCTAATGATTGTGAAGAAATAGTTGAACCTATGAGAAGTAAATGATCTAGGACATCCAAATACTTTGGAAGTAAGTTTCTCAGTTACAATATCGAGGATGATCATGTATCTTTTAAACAAGAAATGGATTCTCCAGAAGCTAAGTTTTGAAAAGAAGTCATTAATAATGAAATCCAATTAATTCTCTCGAATGGAACTTGGGAATTAATGCATTTGCCTCCTGGTGTTCTTGTAGTTGGATGCAAATGGATCTTTAAGAAAAAAATTAATGCAGACGGGACAATCAATAAGTATAAATCTAGGTTAGTTGCCAAGGGTTACACACAAAGGAAACTAATAGATTATTTTGATACCTATTCTCATATTTCCTGTATGATCATAATTCAAGTTCTTATGGCATTGGCTTCCATTTATAACCTTTGTATCCATCAGATGAATGTGAAGATTGCATTTTTACACAATGATCTTCAAGAGCAGGTATATATGGAACA
The DNA here is from genome assembly GCA_963693085.1 of Alisma plantago-aquatica. NCBI lineage: Eukaryota > Viridiplantae > Streptophyta > Magnoliopsida > Alismatales > Alismataceae > Alisma > Alisma plantago-aquatica. Next base: position 990,729,327 of record OY856411.1, read on the forward strand.
ACATGAGGGATTTATGGGTCGTGAGAGTGAGTTGAAGGTGAGTAAACTTGTTGAGTCATTATATGGCTTGAAATAAGCCCCTAAGAAATGGCATGAGAAGTTTGATTCTATAATATAATAGTTTGGCTTTATATTCTAATGAATTTGATAAGTGTTTCTAATATAAAATTATCAATGATGGATTCATTTTATTATGCTTTTGTGTCGATGATATTCTAATTTTTTATACTGATATATAAATAGTAAATGAGACAAAGATGCTCTTGTGTAGAAAGTTTGAGATCAAGGGTATGGGTGTTTCTGATGTGTTTTTAGGGATTAACATCATAAGGTCCACTTATGGTATAACTCTCTCTCAATCTTACTATGTTGAGAAAATACTAGAGAGTTTTCAGAACATATCATGTAGACATATTAAGACTTCATATGATTCATTCAAGACCTCTTTCAAGAATGATATCATTGTTCCAGTGTCTCAACTATGATACTCTCATATTATTAGAAGGCTGATGTATCTTTTGAACTGCACACATTTAGACATTGTGTTTGTCGTGAGCAAGTTAAGTAGATACACCACGTGTCCTCATTGGGAAGTTCTTGATAGAGTTTTGAGGTATATCAAGGGAACATGTTCTCTTGGGCTGCATTATGGAAAATATCATTCTGTAGTCGAAGGATACAGTGTTGCAAGCTGGATTTCCATGAACTTTAGGAGTAATGGTATCTCATGATATGTTTTCCTATTGGAGGAGACATTGTTTCCTGGAGGTCTAAGAAATAGACCATACTATCTCAATCTACCTTTGCGGCTTATTTGTGTGCTTTAGATGAAATTGGATTTGAAGTTGAATGGCTACTTGGACTTATGTCCAGTTTACATGTGCTAAAGAAGCTACTTCATGCAATTTTATATCACTGTGATAATACTACAACTATAGCTAAGATAAATAGTTCCAAGTATACTGAAAATTAGGGTAGACACATCCAAGTCAGACTTGAGTTTGTAAGGGAATTAGTATATAATGGGGTCATGGTTGTGGACTACGTCGGTATCAAATATAATATAGTTGATTCGTTCACTAAATGTCTTACACCAGCCTTAGTGGAAAAATCCAAGTTGGGGATGGTACTGAAACCCCTTTAGATTTTTAGATAGTAGCAACCCAACCCAAAAGAGTGAAGATCCCACAAATAGGGTTCAATATGGTAATAACAAGTTGTCAGGTGAATAATATGACATTATGTTATTCCATTTGATGCTTCTTGCTGTAAGGACCCTAACCCACATTTTGGGATAACCCTATTTGCTTTGCTTAAGTATGTTACTTAGCTCCTTGCTCTAACCATCTGAGATGTAATTAGGGCATGTTGGAATCTTGAGTGCCTTGTTTGAGCTTGATGCTTGTGTTTTGTGGAGAGGTTTGGTGCAAATTGCAACTTACCCAGGATAGAGGTTGATGTGTAAGTTTGCCACCTCTAGAGTGTTCCTTCTCTATATTAGCATCATCTAGAGGAAAGAGAAAGAGATGGGCACCTTGTTTGGACCTTACTTGTGTGGTGACATTCTTGGTGATGTTTTGGGCACATGTTTGAGGTGTGCCTTACACCTGCAAGTGTTGTCTCAGGCTTGAAAGCCTTGGAGAGGCCTTGTATCAATTTGTGGGTGTCTTAAGGGACATCCTATCAGTTTGTGGATGTCTTGAGGGACATCCTATTAGTTTGTTGGTGTCTCAAGATGAACCATATCGGTTTGTGGTACCTAGGGTTTACCCCTATCGGTTTGTGAAGAGGGTATATGTGTGTATCGACCTTGACCATGTTAGGTGACCAAGTGGGTGAGACATAGATCTTATCACATTGTTGCATGTAGCCCTTCTTCATGGACAAGTATCACCTAGGGTTCTAAGGTGGTGACACCTTCCCCTTGCTCTCTCTTTCATCCCTCTTGTATATATACCTCTTTCTCTCTATGCAAGAGAATCCTTATGGTTATCCTTGCATTCTCTCTTTGGTTTATGACCTTGAGCTAGAGGAGATTCTCTCTTGGAGCTTGGAGGATGAGTCCCATGCTTGTGGTGCTCTCTTCATCCTATACCTTAGTAAGCCATGATCCTTAGCTTCTCTTTCTCTCTTTCTTTCTTCTTCTTGGACATGGACCTTGGTTAGTTTCTTTTCCCTCTCATCCTCTCTTAGCCTTGGTTCCATCTTCTCTCTTGGAGGTGTTGTGGTGATCATGTTTAGAAGATCTTCTTCTACCTTGAGCTCATGAAGCTTGGAGCTTGGTGGTGATCCTTGAGGCGGGTTATATAACTCTAAACCCTCTTTGTTATTATCACCCTTTACTTGCTATCTTGTTCTTTGTCCTTGGTTCGTTATCTCTTGCATGCTAGTAGTTCTTCTTGGTAGTTTCATGTTCTTCTTTGTAAGAAGAATATTGCTTAGATGTTGCTCTTGTGTTGCACCTCTTTTTCCTTTCTTGTAATGATGTTCTAAGGTTGAAGACAACGAGTCTGATAGGCATGTCAATCCGATATGATTTGAGTGATCGTCACGGCCTGTGATGCCATTGACCGTCACACCTTGTGACAGGTTGTCACAGTCTTGGCAAGGCCTAGAACGATATGCTTTACTGATGGTTGTCACAACTTTGGGGGGTTTATGTTGACACGTCTGGGTGAGAGTTAGATCGCCATGCCTTGTGCATGCTTAGGTTGTTAGCCTAGTTCCTCATTGTTACCCGACATCACGTTGCTAGCTGATATGCGATGAGATGTGGTAGCCGTCATGGCTATCTCGTAATCCTTGGGGGCGTTGCTGCCTGGCACACCCGCAACCATCATGACTTAATTTTGTGGCCATGGGAGCGTTGCTTTGATGAGTGTTTCCCATCACGGCTCTAGCCATCATGACTTAATAGAGGGTTGATGCCCGATATTCCCTGACAGCTTATTCACAGTTGGAGCGGTGTTGAAACCCTATACAACCGTCACTCTTGAGTCGCCCAATACACCATCCCTAGATGCCTAAACCAATGCACATCCCAAGTTGGTAGGTCAATACCTTGGTTTTTCATATAGTATATGCTTAACCGATACCCTACCTTGGTATGGTTTCTCGACACACCTAGGGTTAACCCAATACTCTAGGTTGAAACTCTAATTGATACTTTGTGTTGGTGTTTAAGATACACCATGTTGATGCTAGGGTCACATGGTATGATGTGATACCCTATGGAGAAGTTTTACAAATGATGTTGAGAGTTATGTTTCTATACCTCATAACATGTTTTATAATTATAATGAGACCATGTTTCTTTATTTCATAACACACCTCATAATGATGATGAAAGTAATGAACTAAGGATGGTTGTTGATCCAACCTTGTTAACCCTAATTGAGTACCGAGAAACCCTAACCCTGATAGATATAATGAAATATGTATGGCATGAGTCCTATGAGATGATGGTGTTGATGATGTATTGTTATAAGTTTCTAACCATGCAGGTAATACCAGATGATCTGCATAACCAGGTATGAGCTATGGTGATTATAGTTTATTCGAATAATCCTTGTAAGACACATGTGGTATAGTGACACATAAAGAGGAGGAAAAGTGGTCTTATGACTTGATGATGGTTTGTTGACTTATATGAGATGAATAATTTACTCAAATGATGAGATGAGGGGTCGTTACCCCAAGATATGTGGTCCTTGTGATGGGCATATGATGAAAGACAGACATAAAGTGATGATGGTCCTTATATGTTTGAGTATGTTCTAGTGATGTGTCATGCCTTGTTTATGTAGATCTTGTTTTGAGTTTATACATTGTAACTTGATTGATGCTGAAAGATGCATAAAATTGGTCTAATTAATCAAGTGGAATCTAATAGTGCAGTTTGTCCTATGTCATAGATCCATTCAGTGTTAGCACTTGCTAAATGGTGAAATGAGTTTAACTTTGAGCGCATAAATATGTGGGGTGTAAGTTGAGGTATCTCCTTGCATCCTGAATGTATATATATATATATATATATATATGTGTGGGGGGGGGGATTGGCTACGGTCATACCCCAATAAGAACATAACTGCGGTTGTATCTCAATATGAGATACACGAATGGTTGTGGTCATATCCTAATAAAGAGTGTGGTTGTGGTTATAACTCACTAGAGTCATGACCTGTAACAGGAGGGCTAGATATGTACAGCTAGACTATATGTCACTGATAGCAATCTAACTTATGATGTCACTTCATGTTCTCGTACTGACCGAGGGGGTGAGGTCGTGGATCCCAGATCTTCCATTCGACCTTGTATGGCACCAATTTTGACTTATCAAGTGGTTGGTGGGATTTGGTTGGTACGACTCAAATCCTTGGGGCATAATAAAATGCATAATCAACCGTGTAGTATACTTGTGTAGGATCAAAATACGAAAATATTGGATGAGGCCTTGCTTGATTTTATATAATGTTGTTGATAGGAATTATACATGTTCTTCATATTCCTTTTAAATTATTAATATGTTGCATATCTCTTCATGTTAATAATAATTACCTACTTCACTTAGTTGTAACTTTATTGCTACTTTGTTTATCTTATATGTGATAATAATAGAGTTGGTAGTGAGTTATATCTCCCGTTGAGATTTGGAATCTCACCCTGTGGGTTTCCCACACCCTTTTTAGGTGGACAAGCATGAAGATGTAGAGATCGTGCAGCGGAGGTTGAGGAGCAGCAAGAGGAGCAGTAGCTGACAAGGTTGGCAGTACTGTTGGATGTCTTTTGTTGATAGAGTCCTAGAGTCGTCCCTGTATACTCAAGTCTTTGGGAACGTCTTGTAGATGTTTTGTGAACATGCTTTCTTTATGTGGTTGATTTGTATACCTATTATGTACATATGAGATGGAATCATGTATATATGTTATGTAATAGGTTCTCTGGTAACAAGTTGATAGCATAGAATATAAGTGCTTTGAGGCATGAAAGCACCTTTATGTAGAAGTTCTTATTGTTTGGTAGTTTTATGAAACTATTTTAATTTTTATTGTTTTCTAGTAATTTGTTCATTAATCTTTCTTCCACAGTTACGTTTTGAGTAATCTCTCTTTGTGTGGCGTGGGGCATCACAATCAGGTTGGTATCAGATCTTTAGGTTCACTGAGTCTATAGGAACCTAGGACTAGGGTTTGTGTATGTTCAAGTGTCCTCTAGTCTACCTTATAGTCACTTCTGCTTATGCAGAAGAAAAAGAGAAAGCTCAAAGATGTCTAGAGAACACAAAGAACATGTTGTCGAGAGTAGTGTTGAAGCACCAGGTGGTGGTGTAAAGAACCAGGAACGAGAATATGGGGTGCCTGAAGTCCCCCAGGTTGACCCAGCCATGATAGAAAATCTTGCCTTCTGATCTCTTTTTGGGCAGTTTATGGAAACGACATATGGATGATAGGATGCCTACACCTCAACCTAGGGCATTGGTTCCCATACTGAATCTTCGAGCACTGGGAAGACTTTCAAGCGGCTTCGCCGTGTTGGAGCGGTTGAGTATGCAGGGACAGCTGACCCGATAGATGCGGATCTATGGTTGACTGAGCTTAGGAAGGCCTTTAAGATCCTTAGTATCTCTGAAGAGGATAAGGTAAAGCATGTTGTGTACCTTCTAAAAGGTAGTGTTGGTCATTGGTGGGCCATAGAGGAGGAGAAGAGACATGGTGTTGTGATCAGTTGGGAGGAGTTCCAGCGAGAGTTTGTTAGTCGGTACTTCCCTTGGACGTATCTTGATGAGAAGATCAACCAGTTTGAGAGGATTTGACAGGGATCCATGAAAATCAATGAGTATGAGGCAATGTTTATGGATTTGTTGAGGTTCTGTCCTCACATGGATGTGACAGATGACGAGCAAATTCATCATTTTGAGAAGGGGGTGATTGATGAGTTGTCTACCCGGTAGCTTCTTTAGATAACCAAGAGAGGTTTGCCACATTTGTGGAGTCTGTTCACCAGATAGAGTGATATGTGAAGGAGAAGAGGGAGATGAATGCCAAGAAGAAGTCTGCACAGTTCCAAGGGTAGTCATCATGTGGCTTTAACAGGGTGAGGTTTTCTACACTGCCAATATCATAGAGGTTTAGTGCTTCAACATAGTGGTCACCAAGTAAGGGATGAGGTCATAGTTTTCTACCCAGGAGCCCACAGTAAAACATCAATATCAGTGATAGGGCCATCTAGGCCGTAGTATGAGACTCAAACTTGCCACAAGTGTGGATAGGTAGGCCATCTTAAGTGGGGGTGTCTGATGAGAGATGATGAAGTGATCCAGCAACTGAGGTAGAGTCAACAGGGCTTGTAGAGATATCATAATAGCAGCACAGGAGGATGAGGATGTGGCCAAGCATCACAAGTCAGGTTGTCTACTCAGGGAAGTAGAGGATGAGGGTGACAAAAGGCAACAGCTAGATTCTATGCTATGAGTCAGCCAAAGGCGGTGGTCAACCCACGAGTGTTGGCAGGTCAGATGGAGTTATTTCATTCTGATTTGTCTTCTTCTTTCTTTATATTTGTTTTGGTTGATTCGGGTGAAATGCACTCTTTTATCGCACGTGAAGTGCTTAGTAGTTGTCCCTTGCCTATTAGTCATAAGAAGAATAGTTTGTTGCTTTGTAAGATGTGTATCCTTTCTGTGTTCTCTCCTTTTTCAGGACACAACATTCAATTGGATCTTATACCACTTAACATGCATGGATTTGATGTGATCCTTAGAATATATACCTTGGAGAAGTATAGAGTGGTCTTGGACTATATTTCCAAGAAAGTGAGGTTTGTAGATGGTAGTGAGACGTGGATCTTCCAAGGAGATAGGAAGATTCTTCTGACATGTCTTGTATCGGTGATGGTAGCAAGGAAGCTTTCGAAACAAGGTTGTGAGGCGTTCTTGGCACACATACTGGATACTAAGGTGAGGTGTCCTAGTATTCAGGAGGTTTCGGTGGTTAGAGAGTTTGAGGATGTAAATAGGTGAAATCACCACCTCTTTACTAATTATAATGGTAAACAAAATCCAATTGGATCGCAGCAGAAGTTTGAACTTTTGACTTTATTCAATTTAAATAAAGTGTACATAAATTTTCCCAAAAGGGTGTACATGATTTATACAAAAAGAGGATCTAAGTAGAGGGAAACTAGACTACAACTATATGTCTCCAATAAAAATAACTTAACAAATAATTTCATGATGGAAGGGTGAGGTCCTTCTCCAAGTCTTAGGTTGATTCACCATGCTCTTGTTGCACACTCTAATCCTAACCTGGGTGGTTGGGATCACCCAACAAGAGGAGATAAAAACATATGTGTCAAATAGAGAATAAGGACAATTATAAACTAAAGCAAGAAATAATAAAGATTCACTATACTACGAGGGTCAAGAATATGAGGCAAATAAAACAAATAAGAATTTCTTCCAAGTTAAACAATAACAAGTTGCATGCATGATTAAATGCGACTACATTAAACTAATATAGGGTTGAGGAACCTAACGGACCTCAACCTCTAGGTGAGGGAGAGTAACACATTCCCAAATGCCTGAATATATATAAAGTGGGGAGAATTATCGCATTCCCCTAGGGAGAGTGGTCACATTCCCCTGGGCTCATGCCCAAAACTATGGGTAGTTTGTACTCATGTACACTACATTAGTTAATTAGTCATTTTCATCATCATGCTAAAGTATATCAGTGGCAGATATAAGGAAATTATTTAACTTTGCAAATGGGGTCCAAGACCCTAGAATAATTGAATTAAAAGTGTCACAAGAAGGCAATCAAGAGAATAAAGGATAAAACAATGCCTCATTGGAAAAGTAGGGTAGGATAAAATATGCCCAACTTAGGGTCTAGAATGCACATACCTATTTTCACACATAAAATTTAACTTGAATAGTATACTTTGGTCCAAAAAATCAACTTTTCATCCTAGAAACACATTATGTATATTAGCCAAGTCAAAGTGAATATATTCATTCCTATCATATTTTTATATTATTCTTACCCAATTCCCGATCATGTAATGTCATGTTAGGGTTTGTGATTTTATTCTTTGTTGATCTAATCTGGGATGCTTTATATATCTATCTTAGTTCTAGTTACCCATGTTTAGTCATATAAGTCTATGTAACTTATATATATGTGGGTAATAATATATATTCTTCCAATTTTGGTTTAATGATCCCATTTCCTTCTCTATAATGTGAATCTATATTATTCCTAACATCATGCTAACCATGTGTATTGGTATAAGTATATTTTACATGAATATTTATTAGGTTCACTAATATACACATGCTTTGATCCAACTAACATGTCATCTAGATATATGTTTATAGAAGTATATTCCTTTACACATTTACCTTTTTCACCATTTAATCCCTAAGAAGACAATATAGTTAGATGCATTCCATAATTATATTTGTATTTATAATTACCATCTATTACAAAAATATGTGTTTGAGTATCTAGGGTTTGTTGAAACATAATTATCATAATTCTTGGTAATACATGTGTAGTATAAAAATGTAACTTATCATATATAATCATTCATTATTAATTGAGTCATGGCATTCAAGATTATAATAATGCAACATGCTCATTCATATACATATATGTAACACATACTCATATGCAAGATACTAAGTTAAGAGATCAATCAGTATGGTTACATCCTAATCACGATTTATATGACTTACTAGTTATTTATATGCATTTTAACTACGGTATGATTATTCATCAAGGTGCTACATGTTTATTGTATAATCACAATATTATACATATTTGATATCTTTATGGATTTAAGCCTAAATGGATCAACTACTTAATATAATTATGATTCTGATTTCAGGTTACTATCTAGCATGTTATTATCCATGATCAAATTTACTGGATATTGCAAGTTAGAACTTGAGAAAGTTAAGGGCTAACCTGCATGATGATCAGTGATGAGTGGTCTATAGGCTTGGATGACCATTAATCTGTGATTGCTCTATTGTAGCAGAAGGTGAGGTTGAAGTCCTTCCATGTTGGCCCCTGAGTTGCTGACCCATAGAGAAGGTAAAGTAAGAGCATGGCTTGGTGATGATGGTGGCATTGTGGCCAAGCACAGATGGTGGAGGAGTTGCAGCATGGTGTTGCTGGTGGGGGGTCGAGAGGTGTTGTTGGGCGTTGGAAGTTGTGTTGCAGGCTGGAGACAAACGTCGACAGCAAGAGGAGGTCGGCGCGTCACAGCGTCTGGGTGTCGGTTGGGTAGGTGTTAGTGACGTCGACGAAGCTTCGGGGGTTGTTGGGCATTGAGGGTCATATGGGTAGGTGTTAGCGACGTCGATGTAGCGTCGGGGGTTGTTGGGCGTCGGGGGTCAGATGGGCAGGTGTTAGTGACGCTGACACAGTGATATGGCCCATGATTTTGGCACTGACGTTGTTGAGAAGATAGTGTCAGGCAGCAGCAGCGGCTGTGACTGCCTTGAGTGGTGGTTGTCAGATGGTTGCACGTTTAGGGGATCATTGGCAGCTAGGGTTTAGGGGAAGAGGTTGATAGGAAAGGAAGGAACAGTGGGTAGAAGATATAGGAGGTGGACAGGAGAGGAAGGAGACGACGGGGCGTCACCCGTTTTTTAGGGTGAGAACGCAACATCGCATTTGATACGTAGGGAGAGTAATGTAGCGTTGTGTTACATTTGGTTTAGGAAATCTTTAATTTTCTTAATAAAATACCACTATTAAAGCCAATGGTAATTAAGATTTTAAATACCAATTCAATTGGGAAAGTAATTGCTATTCAATGGTCAAACAAATTAAAGTGCAAACTAAATAGGAATCAAGGAGGTTTCCTTTTTCCATGCAATAGGCATTTATATATATATTAGAGTTGCATATTCATTTAATTAATTAAGAGGGTAGAGAAATACCAATTGACATGAATATGTATGGGTTTGCTAATTAAAATGTGAGGAGTGTAACTTAACATTAACTTCTCCTCTTGAATGCATTTTTGTATTTTATTGTATGCTAAGTGCCTAATAAATATATTTAGCACCTTTCTTAATAAATTTCGATTAAAATTTCTTATTTCTCATTTCTTGTCCCACAAAGCCATAAAATCTCTAAATTAATATAATCTACTAATTATCTCTCATAAATGGTCATTTTACATAATTAGACTCTGATTAACACATTATTTGAGATATTTGTGCAAACACCCATTCATTGAAATGAATGTGGGCAAATGTAGTTCAAGCCATCAGCTATAGCTCAAATTCAACATTGAGGCCAAAGAGGATAAAAAAGCTAGGAAAATTTTAGGAAAAGTCCAAAAGGATAAGAAGGAAATTAAGGATGAAAATGGGTAAAATTGCAATTGAAACTAGGATTCAATATGTTACTGATATGTGTTTCCTAAGGAGTTTCCAGGTGTACCCCACCCAGAGAGATTGATTTTGAGATTGATAGCTCAGACACCATATAGGATGGCACCAACAGAGATGGCAGAGCTGAAGAGACAATTGCAAGAACTACTTGATGAAGGTTTCATCAGACCGAGTACGTCACTGTGGGGTGCTCCAGTGTTGTTCAAGAAGAAAAAGGATGGGTCTATGAGGTTGTGCATAGATTACATATAGTTGAACAAGGTGACGATGAAGAATAAGTATCCCTTGTCGAAGATAGATGATGTGTTTGACCAGTTGCATGGCATGACGGTGTTCTCAAAGATAGATCTGAGATCAGGATATCATTGGTTGAGGATCAAGGAGGATGACATGCCCAAGTCTACCTTTAGGAAGAGATATGGTCACTATGAGTTTGTGGTTATGCTATTTGGGCTGACCAATGCACCAGCAGTGTTCATGGGTCTGATGAACAGAGTATTTCAGATATTTCTTGATCAGTTCATGGTGGTCTTCATAGATGACATCTTGATATATAGTTGAGACAGTCAGTAGCATGAATAGCATCATCGCCAGGCATTGACGGTGTTGAGACAACACCAGCTTTATGCTAAGTTTAGCAAGTGTGAGTTCTGGTTGAAGGAGGTAGCTTTCTTGGGGCATGTTATATCTATCGAGTGAGTGTGAGTGGATCCTAAGAAAGTAGACTCTATGACATAATGGGAATAGCCTAAGATACTGACAGAAGTGCGCAGTTTTCTAGGTTTGGCAGGCTATTACAGGAGGTTCATCAAGGACTTCAGTGTTATCACCTTACCCCTAACTAAGTTGATGAGGAAGTATGTGGCGTTCATTTGGGATGACGGATGTCAATGTGCTTTTCATACGTTAAAGGAGAAATTGACGATTGCATCGATTATGGTCTTTCCTGAGCAAGGAAAAGGATACATTGTCTTTGTGATGCATCCAAGAATGGTCTGGGTTGTGTGTTGATACAAGACAAACAAGTGATTTCTTTTGCTTCCTGACAGCTTAAGAAACACGAGAAGAATTATCCAACCCATGATCTAGAGTTAGTTGTAATGGTTCATGCTTTGAAGATTTGGAGGCACTACTTGTATGGAGAGAAGTGTCAGATCTTCACAGATCACAAGAACCTAACATCTTTTCACAACAAGAGTTGAATATGAGGCAGTATCATTGGATGGGGTTGATTAGAGACTATGACTGCACAATAGATTATCATCTGGGAAAGGAGAATGTCATGGCAAATGCTTTGAGCAGGAAGTCTTCAACTTCATCCATGGGTAAAGGCCAGTTGAGTTCTTTGATGTGCCATAAGCAATACATTTTGGTCTCCTTGCGTCAGATGAATGTCAAGTTGGAAGTCTCCTTGTTAGAAGGATTGTTGGCACAATTACAAGTGAAGTATACACTAAGACAATAGATCAGAGAGGCACAATAGACAAATATTGTGATACAGCAAATTAGATGAGAATTTGGCAGCGAGAAGCGTGATGGATTCCATGAATCAAATGATGGGACAGTTTGATACCATGACAGAATAGTGGTTCCCATTGCTAATAAGATGAGGAAGATGGTGCTGGAGGAGGCTCATTCATCCATGTATGCAATGCACCCAAGTATCACTAAGATGTACCACAATTTGAAGGATATGTATTGGTGTCCAGGCTTGAAGAAGGATGTTGCTGAGTTCATTGAAAGGTGTGCAGTATGTCAACAAGTTAAAGTTGAGCATCAGAAGCCTGTAAGAATGTTACAACTGTTGCCTATACCTCAGTGGAAATGGGATCATCTGACTATGGACTTTGTGGTTGGTCTGCCTAGGACAGCCAAAGGTTATGATTCCATTTCGGTGATCGTTGATAGGTTGTCCAAGTCAGCACATTTCCTTCCCATGAAGACAACGCTCACAACAAAGAAGCTTGCCCAATTATATGTTGATGAGATAGTACGTTTGCATGGTGTTCCAGCTACTATCATGTCTGACAAAGGTCCTCAGTTCATGAGTCGCTTGTGGGAGCGACTGCACACAGCTTTGGGTATGCAGTTGAAGTTCATCACTACTTTCCATCCACAGACATATGGTCAATCTAAAAGGACCATTCATACCTTGGAGGATTTGTTGAGGGCATGTGTTCTTCAATTTTCAAGAAGTTGGGATGTACATCTCAGTTTGATAGAGTTCGCCTACAACAATAGCTATCAGAGTAGTATTAACATGGCACCATATCAGGTATTGTATGGGAGACGTTGAATATCTCCATTGTGTTGGTATGAGACAGGTGAGATCAACTTCTTGGTCCTGAGATTGTGTAGTAGACAACAGAGAAGATCAAAGTGATACAACAACAGTTGAAGGAAGCACATGATAGATGTATGTAGACGATCCCCGTAGACCCCTGGAGTTCCAAGTGGGAGATAAGGTATATCTAAAGGTATCTCCTTAGAAGGGTGTTCTGAGGTTTGGGAAGAAGGGTAAGTTGGATCCCAGATAAATGGGACCTTACCCAGTGATGGAACGTGTTGGGAAGGTGGCTTACCGGTTAGAGTTGCCACCTGAGTTACAAAATTTGCATCCAGTATTTCATGTCAGTATGTTGAGGAAGTACATCCAGATATAGAGTTAGTGTTATAGCCTGTGGAGGTGGAGTTTGATGAGGATATGACCTATGTGGAAGGTCTGGTGTTGATCCTCGAGCAGAGAGTGAAGAAGCTAAAGAGGAAGGAACTTGTGCTTGTGAAAGTTCTTTGGAATCACTGTGGTGTTGAGGAAGCCACATGGGAGCTCAAGGAAGATATGAGGAGGAAGTACCCCTCCCTTTTCTCTTAGGATTTTTTGAGTGAAATCCCTGTTAGGGGTTTATATCTTATAAGGACCCTGACCCACATTTTGGGATAACCCTATTTGTTTTGCTTAAGTATGATGTTTATCTCCTTTGTCTAAACATCTGAGATGTAATTAGGGCATGTTGGAATCTTGAGTACCTTGTTTGAGCTCAAATTTTGTGTCCTATAGCTATAGCCTCTTAGCCACCTTATAGAAACGTCCATCCTCAATGAGTTGAGAGGTCTAATGCTTGATATAGGATCAAGGCATTGTACTCAATTGGTTAAGTATTTCCTTTCTTCCAATCTTGTTCTCTTTTATTGTATTTTGTTCTCCTTGACTACTACTAGGTTGGAGGTTGTTGAAAGGAGGTTCTTGGAGCTACTTCTTGGTGGAGAAGGCTGCTTCAAGGTGGTGGAGCTACATCAAGGTGGTGAAGGGTGCTCCGAGGACTTGGAGTTACTTCAGAAGGCTGCTTCAAGGAGGTTGAGGCTACTTCTGGTGAAGGCTACTTCAAGGGTGTAGAAGGAAAGTAATTGTATTGTATGTAACATCCTCGCGAGGTAATAAAATAAATTGCTTTCAAAATCTCGGTTGGAAACAATCGGGTAGTGTACTGACTACCTTTGATTTCAAAGGTAGGAACCACTCTACATCCTTGTGTCTTCCTTATTTCCTCCTTCTTCTTGGTTTAATTGGTTAATTATTTTTAAATTATCAAAAAGCTCTATTCACCCCCTCCCCTCTAGATCTCTTAATTAGTATCAGAGAAGGTCTTCAAGGAGCCTTAATAGGTCTTGAAGGATGGAAGATGGCCTACTCGGCAACCTTAATTTGGAGGGAACCAACATATCTCGACCACCACCTGTTTGATGGGAACAACTACAACTACTGGAAGAGAAGAATACAAAAAATGGATGAAATTGCAAAATTACAAAAAGAAATTAGTAACTTAAAGAACAAAGATATTCTTGATAAATTCTAAACAATTCTTCTTGTCAAATTGGAAGAAGAGGTTTAGGTTATGTACCCAAAAACAAATCTCATCAAAAATGCAAATCTAGAAAAATGCAAATACCCAAGACCAAAGTGATATACATACCCAAGAACAACTCAACTCATAATCACAATGATAAGAAGAGATATGAAATTGATTCCATCTGTTGTCACTATTGCTTACGTCTTGGACATTACTCATTTTCATGCCCCTACAAGAAAAAAGATGTTGACTTCGTTTGGGTTCCAATACCCCAAACTTAGGAAAGTTGAAGATGAGTAGTTGAGATTTGACCTAAAACTTCACTTTGACATTCATAATGTCTTATCTCAACTGAACTCATCATTGCCTTGCATAATTGAAGTAATATGTGGTCAAACTGAAATTAATAAAAATGTTGAAAAGAAGCAGAAACATTCTCGGTCGAGAAAATCTTCGACTGAGACACTCTTCGGTCGAGAAAATAGTCGACCAAGAAAGTCTCTCTCTTAAGCCTGCATTTTCTAAAAATCATCCGGCTAAGAAAAACCTCAACTGAAACCACTCTCGGTCGAGAAAATTGTCAAATGAGAATAGTTCTATTTAGATTCAATTATTTAGATAATAACAATGTAATTATATTCAGTTTGTTGCTCAAGATCTACTAAATCTTTTCAAATAATGTAATCTAAATTGCTCCTAACCAAAAGGACCATCGCATGGGTACCAAAACCTATTTCTCTTGTAGGAGTGGGTGGTTGATAGTGGTTGCTCCAAGCATATGAATGGAAACAAAGAAGCTTTTCAAACTTTTAAAGTAAAGAAAAGTGGAACAGTCACATTTGGAGACAGTGCCAAAGGAAAAGTTGCTAGAATAGGTAATATTGGTACAAATCTTCAAATTAAATATGTTTTACTTGTTGATGGTTTGCATCACAATTTAATCAGCGGTAGTCAATTATGTGATAGTGGCTATGATGTCCTATTCAATAAAACTTTTTGTAAACTACTAATTGAAAACACTAATAATGTTGATTATGAAGGAAAGAGAATAGGAAATATATACATACTTAGACCTAATTATATGCAAGTTGTTATTAGAAAATGTCTTCTTGCAAAAGATGAATCTTTACAACTATGGCATAGAAAATTAGATCATGCAAGCTCACATGTTATCAAAAAGTTAATTAAATATGATCTTGTATGTGTCTTACCTAAAATGTCTTTTGATAAACCTGAAGATTGTGAACCATGTACTCTAGGCAAGCAAGATAAAACTCCTTTCAAATCTAAAACATTGCTTAGCACTACTAGATCATTGGAACTTATTCATATGGATTTGTTTGGTCCTATGAGAACTCAATCTCTTAGTGGAAAAAGATACTCCTTTGTCATTGTAGATGATTATAGAAGATATACATGGGTTCATTTTCTTTCAAATAAAGATGATACAATTAGAAATTTTTATACAATTTTGCTCTAAGATCGAAAATCAACTACAAAATAAAATATGTACAATTAGGAGTGATCATGGTGGGGAATTTGAAAATCACATTTTTGAAGAATTTTGTACATCTCAAGGATACACTCATAATTATTCCGCCCCACGTACTACAGAACAAAATGGAATAGTAGAAAGAAAAAATTGGTCTTTACAAGAAATGGCTAGAACAATGTTACTTGAACATAATACACCTAAAACATTTTGGGCTGACGTGGTAAATACAGCATGTTATGTATTAAATTGAGTAACAATACATTCTCATCTTAAGAAAACTCCCTATGAACTCATCTTCAACAAAAAACCAAGAGTTGATTGTTTTTGGTACACCATGTTATATCCTAACACAAAAGATGATAGAGACAAATTTGATCCCAAATCACATAAAGCATTCTTCTTAGGATATTCAACTTCTAGAAAAGCTTTTAGAATCTACAATACTATCTCTAGAAAAGTTGAAGAATTAGTTCATATCACCTTTCATGAAATAACAGCTCAAAATGGAGATAATGAAAATGAAAATATAAATGACATTACTCATCAAATTGAAGACCTAACCATGTCTACAAAAGATGATCAAAATTCTAAAATTGATCAACAAAATGAGACACAACAACATATGCCTAGATTAATCAAAGATCATCCTCAAGATTAAATCATTGGAAATCTTTTTGATAAAGTAAAAACCTGATCATCATTTAGAGATGTTGCAAATATGGCATTTCCATCAATTATTGAACCCAAAAAGGTAAATGAAACACGAAAAGATGAATATTGTATAATGGATATGCAAGAGGAACTAAATTAATTCACTAAAAACAATGTATGAGACTTAGTTCCTAAACCACAAAACAAAACCATCATTGGAACTAAGTGGGTTTTTTGAAATAAACTTAACATTTGAAATGAGTCTTATGGGAGAATTAACATTTTTCCTTGGTTTTCAAATAAAACAAGTGTCTACTGGAATTTTTCTAAGCCAAGAAAAATACACTAATGAACTCCTAAAATGCTTTGGAATGGAAAATTGCAAACATGCTACCACTCCAATGGCCACTTCTGCCAAGATTGACCAGGGTGAAGATGGAGAACCCATTGATGATTCCTTATATATGGCCATGATTGGTAGTTTTCTATATTTAACTGCTTCTAGACTGAACATTATGTTTTCCGTCAGACTTTGTGCTAGATTTAAATCTAAACCAATGCAATCTCATTTTCAAGTTGTTAAACGAATCTTAAGATCTCTCGCTGGTACTACCAACTATGGATTATGGTATCCTAAAGGACAATCGCTAGATTTAAAAGCTTATATTGATGTTGACTATGATGGTTGTTGACTTGATCGTAAAAGTACAAGTGGTGGTTGTTTCTTATTAGGATGAGACTTAGTATTGTGGTTTAGTAAGAAACAAAATACAGTCGCCCTTTCTACCACTGAAGTTGAATATGTGGCGATTGGTTCCTATTGTGCTCAAGTACTTTATATGCAACAAGTTTTAAATAATTATGGTTTTGCATTCTCATCTACGCCAATTTTTTGTGATAATACTACTGCTGTAAATTTGGCCCATAATCCTATTTTACATAGTCGTGCCAAGCATATTGAAATCTGACACCATTTCTTAAGGGATCACATTCTAGAAATCATATATCTCATCATCATGTTGATACTGAAGAACAATTAGCTAACATTTTTACAAAACTGCTTCCATTTGATCAATTTCAATATATTAGAAAGAAGTTACTCATTACTCCCCTAGAAGATGTCTTCTTTGATATATGTGCTCCCAAATCTTACAAATTATCAATTCCTATATATATATATATATATATATATATATATATATATATTAAATCATTTGCTAAGTCTCAATATTATATTACCATAATTACTACTTAAACAAGCTCAACAATCTTCATAAAAACCACTCATAGAAGTTTAGTCGGTCCACTGAGAACAGGCTCGGTCGACAAATTCCTCGACTGAGAATCACTCGGTAAGACTTTTTCTTGACCGAAATCCACTTGATCTCAAATGTTTATTTTGAACTGAACCATAGTCTCGCTCGACCAAAAGTTTGACTGAGAGCCTCTTGGTGGACCCCCAAATTTGACTATTCCATGTGGCACGACGATTCCCTAGTTGTTCTAGATATTTCTTCGAACGAAATTTTTGCGCTCAACATACACCTCAGTCGACGAATTTCTTGAGCGATAGTAACGGAGACATTTTAAAAATTCAATTGACCAACTAGATGTTGCGACCGAGACCTAGTAACGACTATTTTTTTTAAATTTGACCAACCAGCTAGTCGTTGCGAGAGGAGCGTCTGCAGCAGAGTTTTTTTGGGCTCTCAGTCAACAAATTTGTTGACCGCGAAAGTGCCTGTTTTGCTATAAATAGATCCCAAAACAGCCATTATTCTCACCAGTTCACTTGCCCTCCTCTCTAGTCCCTATCTAGTGATTCTTGGTGTGAATTTTCAACTACATTCATCAACCATCTTCCTTAGCTCCTCTTCCACCTTCATATTCTCAAGATGGCCAAGATCGCCTCATCTTCTTCATGTGGAAAGAAGCAAGTTGCGACAAGGAAGGGAAGGACAGTCTCTCCAGCTATGATGGTCATTAATGGTATCCCCTTCAATGGTATTGCTGCTGGAGACCACTACCTACAGCTGACCTCAAAGACTGCTCTTCCTCGACAGTCGGTGGACATCAATGACTTCATCACCATTGTTGATCTTGATGAGTTATTTGAGGTGCAACATCTCTCTAAATTTCTTACTCCATCCTTTTGCTTCTACTCTACCCAAGTTATGAACGAGTTTTATGCAAACCTAGCCAAAAACCCTAACCACTCCCTCTCTTTCTCTTCTATGGTTGGTGGAATTGAATTTCATTTTTCTGAGGAGGATATTCTCAAAATGCTAGACATCAATGTAGAGGAGTATAGGGGGTTTATTGACTTAACCACTGGAAATCCCTTGTCTAAACTATCCCAAGTTTTATTTTCTTTCTATTTATTTATATATTTATTTATATATTCTTATTTCTTTCTAAATAGGAAGAAAATAAAAAAATGGCACCACAATTAGCTTAAGTGATATTAAGAAAGACATCTTCCTTTCAAACACCTCATGTCATGAAGAAAGGGGCACATATTATGCAATCAACCTAACTCCTAAAGCTAGGATAGTGAACTTAATTGTTTCTACTAATATCTGTCCTAGAGCTAATAAATTTGAAGTGCCAACCTTTAGGACGTACCTAATTTATGTCATACTCAAAAGCATCCCCACAAACTTCATTCGCCTCATCCTTAGAAACATGATTGAATTTATTGGCAACCCTCCTTATGCTGATTTTGTATGCCAGATCACCCAACATTGTTTAAAGAAAAACCTAGAGGATCTAGGATTTAAGAGTGATAGGAAGCCTCAAAAAATTACCAAAAACACAGTAGAAAAAATGGGAATTGACTTTGGGCATAAAAGGCTAGGACCGAAGGGGAGCCATCCACTCAAGAAATTCCTCCACCTCCTACCCTCCTAGCCAATCCTTTGACAACCTAGCCAACAATATTACCTATCTCACTGGGGCCACCTATCACCTAGGGAGACAAATGGATTATAACCATCATGCCATGACTTACCTAAACCAAAGAATGCAAGCTCTTTCTCCAAATGTTCTAGACACCTATCCTTATTCACTCTATCCTAGAACTCTCTACCCTTATAATCCATCCATCAACTACACCCAAGTTCCACCTCCACCTTCACATGATCTTTCCCACACCCAATTTTCACCTATGCAACTTCAAGACATTAATGTTCATTTTTGCTTTGATCGAGCACCTACTTTCTTGGAAGCTTATGCTCTCACCAAGACAGTTGCATTAGATTGACAGACACTTACTAAATATTATGGTGCTACTCCATTCCTTGGGAAATGTCCAGAAGTTTATGTTATTTTGAGTTCTTTTCAGTGAGGTGGCATTATATAATGAGTTGGTTGCAATCACTTTTTAGTGAACTATCTTATCAATGTATTTGAGTTTGTTGTTCTATTGATCATGATAATAAATTCCTTATATTGTGGATGCATTGGACATTTCTTATATACCTTTGTTTTTCAAATGAGTATCATATTTAGGGGGAGCATCCAATTCAGGGGGAGTAATATTAAATAAATGTTTGGTTATCTTTTTTAAATGACAAAGGGGGAGAAGTATTATAAATAAATAAAAAATAATAATATAACTCAAATTAAATGAGTTTCATACTCTCTTGGCTTCACATAAATTGATGTTATATTCCCTAAAGAGATGGATATTATGTTCCATACCTCTTTAGGAGTAATTAGCACACACTTCATGAATAAACAAGAAAATGTCTACATAAGGTAAATCTCAGGTATGAAACTGTGTTATATAAATTCCTTTGATTTATATTTTAGA
The DNA here is from genome assembly GCA_963693085.1 of Alisma plantago-aquatica. NCBI lineage: Eukaryota > Viridiplantae > Streptophyta > Magnoliopsida > Alismatales > Alismataceae > Alisma > Alisma plantago-aquatica. The sequence continues at coordinate 990,749,546 of OY856411.1, forward strand.
AATGTCTGTCATCTTCAAAAAGGGGGATATTGTTGGATAAATTAGACATTATTAAACCCTTTGTTTTGATGTTGACAAACATTTCATTCTTGTGGATCTAACTTTCTATTTGAGTATTTCAGGGATAAAACAAATAAGGCAGTGGATAGTTGTAGATCAATACAAATTGGAAGATCAATACGCTTAAATTGCTTTTATTTTCGTGATTGTACTCAATGTAAAAATGTGTACAAGTATATAATGTACAAGTACATAGATATCATGTAAATCAAGTGTAAGATCTTCCCTATCAACTCACAACACTTAGATAGATCCTCCCCTAAGATAGAATCACAGTTACATATTGATACACACACTCAGTAGTTGATTCAACATATTGAAATAGGGACATTCTCGATCGACAAAACTCTCGATCGAGAACCACCTCAGTCTAAGTCACGAGCACTAATTATTGACCTCCACATGTAACCCTAGAACAGCCCTCGGTCGACAACATTCTCAATCGATATAGAGTTTTGAGCATGTTTCATAGCCATTAGACTGAGAGTAGGTGGTAGCTGGAAGTTGGAAATGAATGTTACAACACATTTATTCCAAAACCTCCCTCGGTCGAAGAAATGCTCGACCGAGACACACCTCGGTCGACAAACTTCTCAACCGAGACAGTTTCTGGATTGCACTTTTCAGCACAAAACAATTAGCCATTGCAATGCAATTAGTGGACACCTAACGGCTAGTTGAGCACTAAAAACACTCTAAAAACCCTCTAGAACGTCCCTAAGCCCTTAAAACTCATCCCTATAAATAGGAGAGGACTTACGACACCTAATACACACAACTACACTTGAGAATCAACTCTAGTGAGCAACAAGCAAAGTTTACTCTTGCCATCTTGTTTCCTTGAGCTCAAATTTTGTGTCTTATAGTTATAGCCTCTTAGCCACCTTATAGAAACGTCCATCCTCAGTGGGTTGAGAGATCTAATTCTTGATATAGGATCAAGGCGATGTACTCAATTGGTTAAGTATTTCCTTTCTTTCAATCTTGTTCTCTTTTATTGTATTTTGTTCTCCTTGACTACTCCTAGGTTGGAGGTTGTTGAAAGGAGGTTCTTAGAGCTACTTCTTGGTGGAGAAGGCTGCTTCAAGTTTGTGGAACTACATCAAGGTGGTGAAGGGTGCTCAGAGGACTTAGAGTTACTTCAGAAGGATGCTTCTAGGAGGTTGAGGTTACTTCAGGTGAAGGCTACTTCAAGGGTGTTGAAGGAAAGTAATTATATTTTATGTAACATCCTCGCGAGGTAATAAAATAAATTGCTTTCAAAATTCCAGTTGGAAACAATCAGGTAGTGGACTGACTACCTTTGATTTCAAAGGTACTACATCCTTGTGTCTTCCTTGTTTCCTCCTATTTCTTGGTTTAATTGTTTAATTATTTTTAAATTATCAAAAAGCTCTATTCAAACCCCCTAGATCTCTCAATTAGTATTAGAGAAGGTCTTCAAGGAGCCTTAACAGGTCTTGAAGGATGGGGGATGGCCTACTCAACAACCTTAAATTGGAGGGAACCCACGTGTCTTGACCGCCACCGTTTGATGGGAGCAACTACAACTACTGGAAAAGAAGAATGCAAAAAATGGATAAAATTGCAAAATTACATAAAGAAATTAGTAACTTAAAAAACAAAGATATTCTTGATAAAATTATGAACAATTCTTCTGGTCAAATTGGAAGAAGAAATTTAGGTTATGTACCCAAATACAAATCTCAACAAAAACCCAAATCTAGAAAAATGTAAGTACCCAAGACCAAAGTGATATACGTACCCAAGAACAACTCAACTCATAATCACAATGATAAGAAGAGATATGAAATTGATTCCATCTGTTGTCACTATTTCTTATGTCTTAGACATTACTCATTTCATTTTAATTCCCCTATTAAAAAAAGATGTTGACTCAGTTTGGGTTGCAAGACCCCAAACTTAGGAAAGTTGAAGATGATTAGTTGAGATTTGACCTAAAACTTCACTTTGACATTCATAATGTCTTATCTCAACTAAACTCATCATTGCCTTGCATAATTGAAGCAATTTGTGGTCAAACTGAAATTAATAAAATTGCTAAAAAGAAGCAGAATTTCTCAGTCGAGAAAATCTTCGACCGAGACACTCTTCAGTCAAGAAAATAGTCGACAAAGAAAGTCTATGTCTTAAGCATGTATTTCTGAAAATCATCCGGATGAGAAAAACCTTGACCAAAACCACTCTCGGTCGAGAAAACTATCGATCGAGAATAGTTCTATTTAGATCAATTATTTAGATAAGAACCATGTCATTATATTCAGTTTGTTCCTCAAGATCTACTAAATCTTTTCAAAATAATGTAATCTAAATTGCTCCTAACCAAAAGGACCATCACATGGGTACCAAAACCTATTTCTCTTGTAGGAGTGGGTGGTTGATACTGATTGCTCCAAGCATATGACTGGAAACAAAGAAGCTTTTCAAACATTTGAAGAAAAGAAAAGTGGAACAGTCACATTTGGAGACAGTGCCAAAGGAAAAGTTGCTGGAATAGGTAATATTAGTACAAATCTTCAAATTAAAAATGTTTTACTTGTTGATGGTTTGCATCACTATTTGATCAGTGTTAGTCAATTATGTGATAGTGTCTATTATGTCCTATTCAATAAAGCTTGTTGTAAACTACTAATTGAAAACACTAATAATGTTGTTTATGAAGGAAAGATAATAGGAAATCTATACATACTCAGACCTAATTCTATGCAAGCTGTTATTGAAAAATGTCTTCTTACAAAAGATGAATCTTTACAACTATGGCATAGAAAAATAGGTCATGCAAGCTCACACGTTATCAAAAAGTTCATTAAATATGATCTTGTATGTGGCTTACCTAAAATATCTTTTGATAAACCTGAAGATTGTGAACCATGTGTTGACTCAAGGTCAATTAGGTCAATGTTGACTCACATCTGATTGACTAAACTCATGTTTTGATGATGACTAACCATTCCACATATTGGTGTCTAATGTCTCTACTTGAGTGATTTCAGATTAGGTATAGACACACTCCATTTGCCCTAACTTGCGCATATCAAATTGGAGAAAAGACAAGTCAAAGTTATACAAATGCATGTTTTTGTAATATGATGTATATCCATTAGAATCATGTTGTAAATCACTTGTAATGATTGTATGACTTGTAATTAAGCTTATAAAAATATCAGGAACACTTAGATCGAATATTAGAGCACTTTAGATGCAACTTTCAAAATTGATTACAGGCACTTTGTCGGTCGAGTTTCCCAGCCTGAAAACTCGACTGATCGTCCTTGATCAATTTTTTGAAGATTGCATCGGTCGAGTTGTGTTTACATAGAACTCGACCGATGGAGTAACTGACCAAATCGATTTTCATTGGTCGGTCGAGTTTCCTCAGGACAAACTCGATCGATGGTCTGAATATCGGCTTTGTCTTTTACTCTGTCGGTCGAGTTACCCTTCTAGAAACTCGATCGATTGCACTGTACGGAAAAGTGCAGAAAAGTGCTTCTAGCCATTGTGGAGTTGCAACAAGTGAAAATAGATCTGTTGCAAGCCACAAAACAGATAGTTTTCATTCACAAGTGTTTCCAAAGGCTAAGAGGCATCCCCAGCTATAAATAGGACCCCTTGGGCTTCATTCCAAGGTTGAGCATTCATTGCAAACTCTATGTGAGGTTCCTATTCTATAGATGAGTGCTTCCTACAGCCTCCTCTCTCTCTCTAAGCTTAATCACTTGCTACATCCATTAGAGTGAGTAGGAAATCTGTAAGAGAGCTAGTCTTATATGTATATCTTGTGAGGCTCTCACTTCCACCACCTCCTTTTTTCTCATTTCAATCATGAAGATGAAGGTTCTCTCTCTTGTCCAAGAGAGGTGAAGAAGAACAAGGGAAGGAGTCCCTTGGTGAAGATCAAGGCTGAAGACTTGGAGCTAGAGTGGGTAAGCCCTTGGAGAAGGTAGAAGACTCAAGCTCAAGTGGGTAAGTCCTTGGTGGAAGCTTCTCTGAGTGAAGGTGAAGTCAAAAGCTGAAGATCCAAGAAGAGTGGGTGATCCCTACAAGGCTAAAGACTTGTGCGAGAGTGGGTAAGTCCTTGGAGAAGGCCGAAGACTCTTGCAAAGTGGGTAAGTCCTTGGTAAGGTTGAAGACTCTTTGTATTGGATAGGTAAGTCTTTTGTTTGGTCATGCATTGTATGTCTTATGAATGAATATAAGAGTGCAATAGTTTGGAAGTCCTAGAGGTTGACCTCTCTAGGCAAGTGGATTGACACACTTCTATTTTGAAGTGTGGAACCACTCTAAATAGCTTGTCTAATTGGTGCATGTTCAATCTCTCTCTCTTGCTATGTATGCTTTAGTTGCACTCAAATTACCTATTTAGCAACCTTATCGTGTGATATATCTTGAAGGTCTAATGAATTTTGTTTAAGTGCATTCATCTCTATTCACCCCCCCTCTAGAGCATCTAATCACCCATCTAGGATCCAACACCATGTACTCTAGGCAAGCAAAATAAACTCCTTTCACATCTAAAGCATTGCTTAGCACTACTAGATCATTGGAACTTATTCATATGGATTTGTTTGGTCCTATGAGAACTCAATCTCTTGGTGGAAAAAGATATTTTTCCTTGGTTTTCAAATAAAACAAACGCATGTTGGAATTTTTCTAAGCCAAGAGAAATACACTAATGAACTCCTAAAATGCTTTGGAATGGAAAATTGCAAACATGCTACCACACCAATGGCCACTTTTGCCGAGATTGATAAGGATGAAGATGGCGAACCCATTGATGATTTCTTCTATAGGGCCATGATTGGTAGTTTGTTATATTTAACTGCTTCTAGACTGGACATTATGTTTTCCGTCAGACTTTGTGCTAGATTTCAATCTAAACCAATGCAATCTCATTTTCATGCTATTAAACAAATCTTAAGATATCTTGCTGGTACTACCAACTATGGATTATGGTATCCTAAAGGTCAATTGCTAGATTTAAAAGCTTATACCGATGTCGACTATGCTGGTTGTCAACTTGATCATAAAATTACAAGTGGTGGTTGTTTTTATTAGGACGAGCCTTAGTATCATAGTTTAGTAAGAAATAAAATACAATTGCCCTTTCTACCACTGAAGTCGAATATGTGGCGGCTAGTTCATGTTGTGCTCAAGTACTTTATATGCAACAAGTTTTAAATGATTATGGTTTTGCATTCTCATCTACGTCGATTTTCTGTGATAATACTAGTGCTATAAACTTGGCTCATAATCCTATTTTACATAGTCGTGCCAAGCATATTGAAATCCAACACCATTTCTTAAGGGAACACATTTCTAAAAATCATATATCTCTTCATCATGTTGATACTGAAGAACAATTGGCTGACATTTTTACAAAACCTCTTCCATTTGATCAATTTCAATATATTAGAAAAAAGTTACTCATTACTCCCCTAGAAGATGTCTTTCCCAACTCTTGAAAATTATCAATTCCTATATATATATATATATATATATATATATATATATATATATAATCATTTGCTAAGTCTCAATATTTTATTACCATAATTAATACTTGAACAAGCTCAACAATCTTCACAAAAACCACTCACAGCAGTTCAGTCGGTCCACAAAATTTTCGACCGAGAATAGGCTCGGTCGACAAATTCCTCGGCCGAGAATCACTCGGTAAGACTTTTTCTCGACCGAAATCCACTTGATCTCACTTTTTTATTCTGAACTGAACCATAGTCTCAGTCGATAAAAAGTTTGACCGAGACCCTCTTGGTGGACCCCCAAATTTGACTAATCCATGTGGATCGACGATTCCCTAGTTATTCTATAATATTTCTTTGAACGAAAATTTTTCGCTCAACATACACCTCGGTCGACGAATTTCTCGACCGAGACCTAGTAACGGCTACTTTTTAAAAATTAACCAGCTAGCCGTTGCGACCGAGACCTAGTAGCGGCTATTTTTTAAAAAAAATTAACCAACCAACTAGCCGTTGCGAGAGGAGCGCCTGCAACAGAGTGTCGTTGGGCTCTCGATCGACGAATTCGTCAACTAAGAAGTGTCTATTTTGCTATAAATAGAACCCAAAATGGTCATTCTTCTCACCAATTCAATTTCTCTCCTCTCTAGTCCCTCTCTAGTGATTCTTGGTGTGAATTTTCAGCTACATTCATCCACCGTCTTCCTTAGCTCCTTTTCCACCTTCATATTCTCAAGATAGCCTCATATTCTTCGCATGGAAAGAAGCAAGTCGCAGCAAGGAAGGGAAGGACAGTCTCTCCAGCTCTGATGGTCATCAATGACATCCCCTTCAACGACATTGTTACTGGAGACTGCTGCTACCTACAGCTGACCTCGAAGACTGCTCTTCCTCGACAGTAGGTGGACATCAACGACTTCATCACTATTGTTTATCTTGATGAGTTATTTGAGGTGCAACATTTCTCTGAATTTCTTACTCCATCCTTCCTCTTCTACTCTACCCAAGCTGTGAATTAGTTCTATGCAAACCTAGCCAAAAACCCTAACCACTCCCTCTCTTTCTCTTCTATGGTTAGTGGGATTGAATTTCATTTTTCTGAGGAGGATATTCTCAAAATGCTAGACATCAATGTAGAGGAGTATAGGGGGTTTATTGACTTAACCACTAGCAATCCCTTGTCTAAACTATCCCAAGATGGCACCACAATTAGCTTAAGTGATATTAATAAGGCCATATTCCTTTCAAACACCTCATGCCATTAAGAAAGGGGCACATATTATGCAATCAACATAACTCCTAAAGCTAGGATAGTGAACTTAATTGTTTCTACTAATATCTATCCTAGAGCTAATAAATCTGAAGTGCCAACCTTTAGGATGTACCTAATTTATGCCATACTCAAAAGCATCCCCACAAACTTCATTCACCTCATCCTTAGAAACATGGTTGAATTTACTGGCAACCCTCCTTATGCTGATTTTTTATGCCAGATCACCCAACATTATTCAAAGAAAAACCTGGAGGATCTAGGATTTAAGAGTGATAGGAAGCCTCAAAAAATTACCAAAAACACAGAGAAAAAATGGGAATTGACTTTGGGAATAAAAGGGCTAGGACCAAAGGGGAGCCATCCACTCAAGAAATTCCCCCACCTCCTACTCCTCCTAGCCAATCCTTTGACAATCTAGCCAATATTACTTATCTCACTGGGGCCACCTATCACCTAGGGAGACAAATGGATTATAACCATCATGCCATGACTTACCTAAACCAAAGAATGCAATCTCTCTCTCCAAATGTTCCAGAAACCTATCCTTATTCACTCTATCCTAGAACTCTCTACCCTTCTAATCCATCCATCAACTACACCCATGTTCCATGTCCACCTTCACATGATCTTTCCCATACCCAATTTTCACCTATTCAACTTCAAGACATTACTGTCCATTTTTGCTTTGATCGAGCACCTACTTTCTTGGAAGCTTATGCTCCCACCAAGACAGGTGCACTGGATTGGCAGACATTTACTGAATATTCTGGTACTACTCCACTCCTTGGGAAAGATCCAGAAGTTGATGTTATTTTGAGTTCTTTTCAGTGAGGTGGCATTATGTAATGAGTTGGTTGTAATCACTTTTTAGTGCACTATCTTATCAATGTATTTGAGCGTGTTGTTCTATTGATCATGATAATAAATTCCTTATTTCTTATATACCTTTGTTTTTCAAGTGAGTATCATATTGAGGGGGGCATCCAATTCAGGAGGAGTGATAATAAATAAATGTTTGGTTATCTTTTTGAAATGACAAAGGGGGAGAAATATTATAAATAAAAAAACAATAATAATATAACTTAAATTAAATGAGTTTCATACTCTCTTGGCTTCATAAATTGATGTTATATTCCTTAAAGAGATGGATACTATGTTCCATACCTCTTTAGGAATAATTAGCACACACTTCATGAATAAATAAGAAAATGTCTACATAAGGTAAATCTCAGGTATGAAACTTGTGCTATTTAAATTTTTTTTGATTGTCGGGGAAACCCACCCCCTAGGTGAGCGCCTAGATAGCAGGGATGGTAAAACCGGTGAACCCCTCCGCCCACACATTGGGATCCCAAATAAGTCACATCAGAGATCGGCTAACGTGGTGGGAAATTCATTTCTAAACAGCACCACCGGGAGAATTTGAACCCCAGAACCTTCATGAGGGGCACCCGTTCTTGACCACCCGAGCTACTGCTCACTAACTAGTGCTATTTAAATTCCTTTTATTTATATTTTAGAAATGTTTGTCATCTTCAAAAAGGGGGAGATTGTTGGTTAAATTGGACATTATTAAACCCTTTGTTTTGATTATGACAAACATTTCGTTCTTGTGGATCTAACTTCCTATTTGAGTATTTCAGGGATAAAACAAATAAGGCAGTGGATAGTTGAAGATCAATACAAATTGGAAGATCAATATGCTTAAATTGCTTTTATTTTCATGATTGTAATCAATGTAAAAATAATGTACAAGTACATAGATATCATGTAAACCAAGTGTTAGATCTTTCTTATCCACTCACAACACGTAGATAGATCCTCCCCTAAGATAGAATCACAATTACACATTGATACACACACTTAGTAGATGATTCAACATATTGAAACATGGACATTCTCTGTCAACAAAATTCTTGACCGAGAACCACCTCAGTCTAAATCACGAACACTGATTATTGACCTACACATGTAACCCTAGAATAGCCCTCAGTCGACAACATTCTCGACCGAGATAGACCTTCGAGTAGGTTCCATAGCCGTTAGACTGAGAGTATGTGGTAGATGGAAGTTGGAAATGAACGTTGCAACACATTCACTCAAAACCCTCCCTCGGTCAATGAAATGATCGACCAAGACACACCTCGGTCGAAAAACTTCTCAACCAAGACAGTTTCTAGATTGCACTTTTCAGCACGACACAATTAGTCATTGCAATGCAATTAGTGGACATCTAACGGCTAGTTGAGCACTAAGAACACTCTAGAAACCCTCTAGAATGTCCCTAAGCCCTTGCAACTCATCCCTATAAATAGGAGGGGCCTTAGGATACCCAATACACACAACTACACTTGAGAATCAACTCTAGTGAGCAACAAGCAAAGTTTACCCTTGCCATCTTATTTCCTTGAGCTCAAATTTCGTGTCCTATAGCTATAGCCTCTTAGCCACCTTATAGATACATCAATCCTCAGTGGGTTGAGAGGTCTAACGCTTGATATAGGATCAAGGCATTGTACTTTTTTTTATAAAAAATACCATTATATTAATAAGAGCCACAAGGAAATTACAAAGATCAGAGATCCATACAAACTTAGTAACCCAGTCATAAGAGGTACAATGTTGACAAACAAGAAAGATCGGATAAAGGTAAAACGTTTCAGCCTGAATTCCTCCGTGACATGCTGGACCAAGCAGCATTTTAACAGAATTGCTCCACGATCAAGGGTGGCACTTGCATCAACACAACCCCAAAGACAAAGAACCAAGATGACAGGACATAAATCTTGGTAAACACCTTCAGCCATCCCGTAATAGAAAGGCAGAACAAGATCACAACTCTCATACCAGAAGGCACAAAAGCTAGAACTAACCACAAGCAGCACCAACACTAAAGGAGATAAACTACAAACTTCACAAGGGAACAACAGAGGAGATAAAACAAATAGATAAACGGCATCTTGGGCACGGACAAGAGAAAACCAAGAAACCCAGCCAACGCTATCCAACCAGAGTAGAGAAAGGTAGCTGATGATAAAAAGAGGGAGGGACAGTTCGGAGAAAACCCGCCACCTCGACCTAACCACTACCTCTTTCCCCCTTCTCAAGACAAAGGATGAGAAGCCTAAGGGACAAGTAGTGTAGATGGAGGCCTCAAGGCGTTGTACTCAATTGGTTAAGTATTTCCTTTCTTCTAATCTTGTACACTTTTATTATATTTTGTTCTCCTTGACTACTAGGTTGGAGGTTGTTGAAAGGAGGTTCTTGGAGCTACTTCTTGGTGGATAAGGCTGCTTCAAGGTGGTGGAACTACTTCAAGGTGGTGAAGGCTAATATGAGGACTTGAAGTTACTTTAGAACCCTACTTCAAGGAGGTCAAGGCTACTTTAGGTGAAGGCTACTTTAAGGGTGTAGAAGGAAAGTAATTGTATTTTATGTAGCATTCTCGCGAGGTAATAAAATAAATTTCTTACAAAATCCCGGTTGGAAACAATCGGGTAGTGGACTGACCACCTTTGATTTCAAAGGTAGGAACCACTTTACATCCTTGTGTCTTCCTTGTTTCCTCATACTTCTTGGTTTAATTGGTTAATTATTTTTAAATTATCAAAAATCTCTATTCACCCCCCACCTTTAGATCTCTCAAAGTGTCACCTAGGGTTCTAAGGTGGTGACACCTTCCCCTTACTCTCTCTTTCAACCCTTTTGTATATATACCTCTTTCTCTCCATGCAAGATAATCCTTTTGGTTATCCTTGCATTCTCTCTTTGGTGGACGACCTTGAGCTAGAGGAGCTTCTCTCTTGGAGTTTGTAGGATGAGTCCCATGCTTTTGGTGCTCTCTTCATCCTCTACCTTGGTAAGCCATGATCCTTAGCTTCTCTTTCTCTCTTTCTTTCTTTCTTCTCAGCCATGGTCCTTGGTTACTTTGTTTTCCCTCTCATACTATCTTAACCTTGGTTCCATATTCTCTCTTGGGGGTATTATGGTGATCAAGCTTGGAACATATTCTTCTACCTTAAGCTGGTGAAGCTTGGAGCTTAGTTGTGATCCTTGAGGCAGGTTATATAACTCTAAACCCTCTTTGTTATTATCACCCTTTACTTGCTATCTTTTTCTTTGTCCTTGGTTCGTTATCTCTTGCATGCTAGTAGTTCTTTTTGGTAGTTTTGTGCTCTGGTTTGGTAGAAGAATCTTGCTTATATGATTCTCTTGTGTTGCCCCTCTTTTGCCTTACTTATAACGTTGTTCTAATGTTGAATACGATGAGGCCGATAGGCATGTCATTCCGATATGCTTTGAGTGGCTGTCACGACCTGTGATGCCACTGACTATCACACCTTGTGACAAGTCATCATGATATTGGCAAGGCCTAGAATGGTTTGCTTTACTGATGGTTGTCACGACTTTGGGGAGGTTTAAGTCGACATGTATGAGCGAGAGTTAGATCGCCATACCTTGTGCATGCTTAGGTCGTTAGCCTTAGTTCCTGGTTGTTACCTGACATCGTGTTGCTAGTCAATATGCGATGAGATGTGGTAGCCGTCATGGCTAGCCCGTCATCCTTGGGGGTGTTGCTGCCCGACACACATGCAGCTGTCACGACTTTATGTTGTGGCCATGGGATTATTTCTTTTATGAGTGTTTCCTATAAGGGCTCTAGTCATCATGACTTGAGAGAGGGTTGATGCCCGATATTCCCTGATAGCCCATCACGGTTGATGTGTTTCTGAAACCCTAGACAGTCCTCACTCTTGAGTTGCCCGATACACCATCCCTAGATGTCTAAATCGATACACATCTTAAGTTGGTAGGCTGATACCTAGGTTGTTCATCCAGTATATGCTTAACTGATACCCTACCTTGGTATGGTTTCCCGACACACCTAGGGTTAACCCAATACTCTACGTTGAAACTCTAATCTCTACCTTGTGATGGTGTTTAAGATACACCATGTTGATGCTAGGGCCACATGGTATGATGTGATTCCCTATGGAGAAGTTGTATGAATGATGTTGAGAGCTATATTTCTATACCTCATAACATAATTATAATGAGAACCGTGTTTCTTTATTTCATAACACATCTCATAATGATGATGAAGTAATGAACTAAGGATGGTTGTTGATCCAACCTTATTAACCCTAATTGAGTACTGAGAAACCCTAACCCTAATAGATATAATGAAATATGTATGGCATGAGTCCTATGAGACAATGGTTTTGATGATGTGTTGTTATAAATTTCTAACCATGCAGGTAATACCAGATGATATGCATGACTAGGTATGAGATTTGGTGATTATATTTTATTCGAATAAGCCTTATAAGACACATGTGGTATAGTGACATAGAAAGAGGAGGAGAAGTGTTCTTATGACCTGATGATGCTTTATTGCCTTATATGAGATGAATAATTTACTCAAATGATGAAACGAGGGGCTGTTACCCCAAGATATGTGGTCCTTGTGATGGACATATGATGAAAGATAGAAATAAGTGATGATGTGGTCCTTATATGTTTCAGTATGTTCTAGTGATGTGTCATGCCTTGTTTATGCAGATCTTGTTTTGAGTTTATATGTTGTAACTTGATTGATGCTAAAAGATGCTTAAAATTGGTCTGATTAATCAAGTGGAATCTAATAGTATAGTTTGCCATATGCCATAGATCCATTCAGTGTCATCAGTTGTTGAATGGTGAAACAAGTTTAACTCAGAGTGCATATTATTGAATATGTGGGGTTCAAGTTGAGGTATCTCCTTACATCCTGAGTGTCTATATATATATATATGGGATTGGTTGCGATCATACCCCAATAAGAGTACAGTTGCAGTTGTAGCTCGATATGAGATACATGAATGGTTGCGGTCATATCCTAATAAAGAGTGTGTTTGCAGTCTTAACTCACTAGAGTCATGACCTGTACCAAGGCGGGCTAGATATGTACAGCTAGACTATATGTCGCTGATAGCATGCTGACTTATGATGTCACTGCATGTTCTCCTACTGACCGAGGAGGTGAGGTCGTGGATTCTGGCTCTTCCATTTGACCTTGTAAGGCACCGATTTTGACTTATCAAGTGGTCGGTGGGATTTGGGTGGTATGACTCAAATCTTCGGGGCATAATAAAATGCATAATGAGCCGTGTAGTATACTTGTGTAGGATCAAAATACAGAAACATTGGATGAGGCCTTGCTTGATTTTTGTACAATATTGTTGATAGGAATTATGCATGTTCTTCATATTCCTTTTAAATTATTAATATGTTGCATAATCCAACAGTAATTGCTCTTCTTATTAATAATAATTACCTGCTTCACTTAATTGTAACTTTATTGCTACTTTGTTTGTCTTATTTGTGATAATAATAGAGTTGGTGGTTAGTTATATCTCCCGCTGAGATTTGGAATCTCACTATGTGGGTTTCCCACACCCTTTTTAGGTGAACGAGCACGAAGAGGTAGAGATTGTGCAGTGGAGGTTGAGGAGCAGCAAAAGGAGCAGTAGCTGGTGAGGTTGGTTGTGCTGCTGGATGTCTTTTTTTGATAGAGTCCTAGAGTCATCCATGTAAGCTCGGGTCTTTGGAAACGTTTTGTAGATGTTTGGTGAATGTGCTTTCTTTATGTGGTTGGTTTGTATACCTGTTATGTACAGATGAGATGGAATCATGTATATATGTTCTGGAACAGTTTCTCTGGTAACAAGTTGATAGAGTAAATAGTAAGTGCTTTGAGGCATGAAAGCACATTTATGTAAAAGTTCTTGTTGTTTGGTAGTTTTATGAAACGGTTTTAATTTTTATGTTTTCCAGTAATTTGTTCGTTAATCTTCCTTTCGTGGTTATGTTTTGAGTAATCTCGCTTTGTGTGGCGCGGGGGCATCACACTTGCATTTGTGTGTCTATCTCCCGGGAAACATGTAAGTGTCATGATTGCAAGTTAGTAAGAGATTAGTCTTTGAATGGTGTCAAGTCTTAGGATAAGATGTTGGCAGCACATCCTTGGAGACTCAAACTAAATGATTGATGTTGTGTAGGCCGCAATAGGAGAATTGAGTTGTTATCTGATATCAATCATGACATATATTTAGTATGCATAGCCTTAATGCATTGTTTTTCTTTTATACCATGTCATTATTGTTTTGTACTCTTGCACCAGCGGTTCTCGTTCAAGACTTCCATTCACCTAGTTCTTATGGGGGTCTGAGTTGGATAAGTCAGGTAGATTCAAACTGAATGGTATCTTCTGAAAGAACGGTATGGAGGACTAAATGGTAGAGTACACTATACATTGGAAGGGAATTGTTAGATATAGATATGGTAGTTAGCCATCTATCTAGCATGTGTTGAGCCCAATGTAGTACAGCTAGTACATTTAGGAAATGTAGTTTTGTGTCTAGTTCAAATGGAGAAGAGTTTTATCCCACATTGCTCACTCCTAGAACTTTTGTGATCCTTATATGTAGGGTCACATGTGACACTAGTTTCCAAAGGGTCCTAGGAGAGAGTATGTTCACCTTCTTGGTAGGTATGGTGACCGCAACACACACGCACGCATGCATGCGCGCCTCGTCATGCCTCACCTGGCCGGATCAGGCACAGGCTCAGGCTTGTGGGTTGTGGATTGTGGATTGTGTGAATGTCTTTCATCTTTCGTCTTCTTTTTACACTAAGACACAACTACGTTAATTTAATTAATTAATTCTTTTCTAAACAAATTTATTTAATCATAATTGGAAAGTGTTTGCCCTGCGGTTTTCCACAAATATGTACAAGAGTGATCGTGTGATCGCGTCTCAACGGGAATAGGTTTTAGGAGTATTAAAGTCTATAAATGTCTTAGGTCATTAAAGTTAAATACATCTTTCAAACACTCAGCCATCAACAGTTTGTGCATGTGTTTTGTGAACCCTAGCAAGAAGTTCTTAGCCGTCGTTGCTCCATGTCGCTTCTGGAGATTTTCCTCTCCTGTGTTGCCTTCTCCTTCCTCTCCTAGACATGGTCTGTTTGAGTGGTGGTACATGTGAACGTTGAACGCGCTGGTGGTGTGCGTTGATTGTCGTCGATTGTGAGCAAGACGAGAACCTACGCCAGGTTCATGATCGGGTTGACTAAAGAACGACGTCTATCCAGACGGATTGTGGGCCGATGATTTCTTCACGTAACACGTTTGTTTTCTTCCAACGAACAATCTGGTATGTGTTTACTAACTCCCATTTATTTTGTGGTTATTTCTTCTGTCTCTTATCTAGATCTGGCCTAAAAAGGTTATTTATATTGCATCTGTTTGCTGACGCATTACATGTAATGACATATACAAAATTTAGAAATGTAGGCGTGAACTCATCTCCCCACAATCCAAGGCACCTAGATGAGCACACGCAGATAGCAAGCGGACCATGGTTACTTCATTCGGTCGGACTTTATATCTCTACACCTTTTATAGCAACTAATCATCGAATTCCATGAGGTAGCGTCCTTTTCGTGGGATTGCTGAAAAACCTACCTCGCTGAATCAATATCTTTATGCATGTTATAGCAACTAATCATCGAGTTTCAGGAAGCGGTATTGCGTTCCTTCATCCCATCGGAAAGCCTCTTGGCATCATAGGTGACCGTGTTTGTCCAAGGCCGCAATCATGGCATTACGGCAATAGTCTTTGTTGAGCATTCCAACAAACACTCTTTCCGCCAAATCCAAATTGCCAGTTTTTCAATAGTAGTCCAACAAGATGGTAGCTAGAACGACGCAAGTTCCAAGCACCATCCTCACAATCTGACAGTGGAATGTTTTCTCCGACATTACCATCTGGAAACCCAGCTCACAAACGTAGAAGAGCAGATAGAGTTGCCGTGTCGCGAAGGAGGCCCCTGCCGTGCATTGAGTTGTATAAACCCAGAGTTTGCAGGCCAGGCTTGGAGTTGGCACACGCTCGAAAGACCAAAGCCCAGAGGGAAGATGTGGTGCTTCCATAATGCAGTAAGAAAAGGACGGTATACCCAAGGCCAACGGAGCGAAGGGAGGAGGAAATAAAATGGCTTAGGAAGAAATGATGAGATCGGAGACATGAGTTGGTGACAAGTTGGGTTTGAACTCGGAAGAGGACTTAGGAAGTTAGGAGACGACCGCTGATGATGATGTGGGATTCCGTAGGAGGGACGGAAGGCGGTCGAGCTTGAGATATCGACGAAAACCAGATCCCATGACCCCGCCGATTAGCGCGCATTACTTTACAAGGCTTCTCCCCGTTCCACTGCAGATCTTGTCGGACCATTAAAGAGATAAGCCTGCACATTGGACCAGCGGCAGGCTGGCAGCTACCGGGCCGGTCCAAAAGCAGTTGGGAATCCATACACCTCAACAAGTTCATTTTCTAATTAACAGAAACACCTGTTAGTTACCAGGAGGATGTGTCCCTTTAAATTTAGCTCAGTTATTACATGGAATACCTTGTTAGTTATTACCAACATGCATCATTATTTGACTATATTCATGTGAATAAAGTTATAGTTAGTAGTCTTTCATCAAGTATAAGTGATCATGGATAACAGTAGTATGTCTTTAGCATAATAAGTTCTGACATTATGTCAAGTTTATTAAACATATAGATGCCAAGGAGACATCTTTGTGCGATGACATGTGATTGCTTTAATCAATTTCTTAAAAGCAAGTTTAGTAGTCTATATACATTGCTAGTAGATTAATGTATATTTCAACTACTTGCAACACTCATGCTATAAAAACGAGATTGCTATCTCAATAGTATATGAAAATAAATGTGATTTGGCTTAGTTTGATATAATTTAAATACAAGTATGTGACAAGTATAAGACATGTATTTACCATGCTTAATAAAAACAAGCTTTGATATTAAATAAAATAATAACATGAAGCCAAAAGAATTATTAATGTTAGGATTGACCCAAAAGATTTGCATACATTCTATTCAATCAATGGTAAATGTTTTATCGTTAATGCACAACAATGATAGTTACTTAACATAGGAATCTACGTTTAATTGTGCCTATAAATTATAACCAAATGATTTATATGATTGTTAACATTGTCATAATCATTCGCACCTCAATATCATACTTATTGGAATCAGTTACATGGATCTTCCTTTCCCATTCAGCTCTGTTTTTGGTCATTCTCGTTGGGGTTTAAACTAATGGAACATACACAAAAGTAAGTGTCCAAATTATGACATACATGGATAAGCAATTTGAAAGACAAGGGTCGGTTTCTAAAGAGAGGGCATGAGTCGAATTACCATTCTCATCAGCTTGATTATAAGGATAGACTAGGTACAAGCCGGCAAAAGAAAACTACCGGCACCGGAGTCACACCAACGTAGGGAATCAATGCTGGGCTTTTTAAGATGCTCAAAAAAGGAATAACCACGAAAAACTGTTGCTGCTACTTGACAGACACCACAAAACCATTTACAATCACATTGGATGCAAAACTGTGAATACAGTTGGTACATGTCGAGGCCCCATTTTGCACAATTATACATACATTTCATATCTTGTGGGGAGATGCATAATATAATACCACAATAGGGTGAGAATTAACAATAGTAGAAACACCAACTTCAACTGAAGCTCTGAGGAACAGATGAAGTTGTTACCAGCCCAGACAGCAAGCCTACAAGTACAGCTGAGTTGTATGTGCTTGGCTCTGCTTGCATAACGTTGTTACGCGTGTCAATGTAGGAATCGTTCTTGAAAGGGCCACCAACAAGAGCCCCCATAGCAACATTTGGATTAGGATCTGCGGAGTTAAGCCACTGGAAACCGTTGCAACCTGTCTTGGCATTTGCTGGAATTGATGCGCCCCTGTGGTGAACTTGTTGAGGGTAGTTACTGCCATACCCTACCAGATAGCTCAATTTCATTGGATTGTCACCGAGGATATAATCAATCTGTAAAACCAGCAAATGGTTCAGAGTGAGATTGCATACTAAATATAGATGTGAAATCAAATATTCAAAGTATAAATATATTTAAGTAAAATAAGACATGAAAAGGAATGCATGTCTCTTTCATGTAGAGTCAAAGTTTTAGGTAGTAGGTGGAGTTTGCAATAACCCCATCAAATCTAGTCCATAAAATGACTCCTAGGCACTAGGTCATTTAACCCCACTCAGCAACATTTGTTTGTCAGATACATTGGTTATCCTATCTTCTACAACGTTTTCCCTCTGCTTACTAGATTGTAATAATGAAAACTATAAAAAAGACGTTGCCAAACATATTTTACACCAAAATCAGTCAACGTCACACATATTCAACATCTTAAGATACACAATGTCATTTAAAATTACAATTCTTGGAAAAGTTATTTTTATTGAGAATTTAGATGACTTCAAATTTTCACAATAACATGATAATAGATAATATCAAGAAATTTAATTGAGCAAAAATATAAATTAAGTGAATACTCGAGTTGACAGTTCAAATGATTAATTATATATTTTTTTAACAATATGAATTAGTTTGAAAATATTAGTTGGTGCATATTGGACATAGACACACATAGATACTTGTACCCATACACTGGTACCCCCCCCTCCCCCAAACACACACAACAGCACGTGCTCAAACATATTAATATGTCAATTTCAAAGCACATATATGATTCATAGTGCATTAAAGTTACATTTACATTTTTCTCATCATCATCTAAATCTTAGTCTCAACTATGTTGGGGTTGGTTACATGGATCATTTGTTTCCAATCAACTCTCTTGTGGTCATTATTCTGATCAAGAACTGAAGATTCAAATTATCTCCTTATAAAGTCTTTCTAAGTTAGTTTAGGCCTGCCTTTTCTTCTTTTAAATGCTTGTCTATTACATTCATATTCAAGCGTTATTTGATATGTTTATAACAGAATTGCATGTGAATGGAGTAAAGAAATGGCTGGAGATGTAGATTCCATCTATGTTTAATATAGAAATTGAATTCAATGTAGAACGTGTAACTTCAATACAAATGTTCTCTAGTGTAGGGAATAGTCTGTTTCGTTTGATAAACCACTACAACTATGAACAAGACAATACAACGGTTTGTAAACCTTACAGACCGAACTAGACCATTCTCGATTTGTGACCATTAACTAGTGCAAAACAATTTAACTGTTATTTTTTAATTCCTGTCTGATAAATTTTACTTAGGAACTTTTATTGAGATACTGTAAATTGTACGGCAGTGATTCCAACTTGCTTGTCGTCATCTTTGTTAATCCATCTTACACAATACAACGAATTGCATTTTTTTTATGCAATAGGGAATACCAAAAATTATACGCATTAACAGAATTCTACTAACTTCAAATGAAATGTAACAACTTGCTTAGTTTGGGTTTTTATGATGGAAACATCAAATGCTTTTTAGCATGAAAATAATATACAAACCTTATTAAGTACTATAAGTTTTAGATGGGTATTTTTACATACATAATTATATACATACTGGTTTGGTTTAGTTTGTGTTGGTTAAATTGCACATTCACAACACAGCCAAAACGTCATTTAATGATTTTAAAAGTAGTCAAACCCATTCACCTTCCTAAAGTTGAACTTTGTCAGTTTTAGGTCACTTAGGTCTTGTGGTTTGATACAGTATATTGAAAAGCCGTGATGTCCTTTATATATTCACAACAAATTATGAGGTTGTTATACTTATTAAATTAGGATGTAAATTTGCTCCAAATTAAAAGGGCAAAAGCTTGGTTTTTACATCAACATGAGGTAATAAGTTTGGTCGTGAAATTCTTAGCGGTTGAATAACGAAAGGAATTTTGTTTGCCAAATTTCAAATGTATTTGGATATATATATCACATACGCACATAATTGCAAAAGGTTGACATACTGTTTGAATAATATTAATAATGAAAATTCACGTGAACAATAACAGTTTATACAATATGTTGTTATTCTGAACACGTGCATAGTATACAAACGCATGCCATTATACGCATGCAAACCTTCAAATACTATCTGATATTTGAATATAGAGGTATATCACTATTTTTTACCATTATTGGTTAATCTTGACCCTGCAACTAAAATCCTAGTAAATTTCTTTTTTGTCATGAATTTTCGTCTAGTAATTCATAGTTAAGGTGCCCCAATAAGTAGGTAATATTCAGATCAGTGATGCACGCATAACGTTACTTATATAATATATTGAAACATAATTAATTTGATTATATATATGTATCCATATTTCTTTTTGTTGAAGATTCAAGTGGAGTATGGTCTCCGTGTATTTTCTTCAGTAATAAAAATTTAAAGAGTTAAAGTTAAAGTAATTTCATTACCTAGTATCATTTGTTTGCAAGTATTTGGAATGAAATGATTTTTCCACTTTGTAAAAATGAAGATTTAAAAAACATCAGGTACACGTATGTTAGAAAGCAAAAAAAGGTGGCCGACACCTTTTTAAGAGAGAACTTACTCTCGTGTTATTTTCAGCATAGCAACTGTATACAGTAAGTTAACTACACTTTCTTGGTTGAACTTTTCTCCCCATATGCTCCAACTTTCACGAATTACCTAGGGTCACCTAGACGTAAGTTATTATTGTAGTATTGCCATATCCTTTACGTTAGTCCCATTTTACTTCTTCTCAACTCCTTTCTCTTTTCACCACCAATGCTACACTCATCAACTTCTAGCATTACTGGATATGCCATCACCACCTCTCGACGCTTTTAACATTGCAAAAGGAGAAAGGTGCCAAAGAGAAAGGGAGATGGGGTGGGACCGTGGGTGCCGCCAAGGGTGAGGGCAACAAGGACGGGACTTGGGTTTCAGATGTCATGAAGAGGTGAGGTTTAAGGTAATAATTATATTAGTGGGGCCTTGATTATTCAGTGTCAAAAATAAACGAAGGCAGTGATTTGATTGAACACATAGATTGTTAGTAAAACAAATGCTAGAAACATGCCCCAAGAGGTTTAGTTGATAAAATTGTAACTTTCACTAAGAGATTCTAAATATAAAAATGGAAGGGTAATAAGGTGAAATAAAAAGATTAAATAATAAAATATAATCTTTATAATCAAACACTAATGAGAAAATAAATTATAATAAAGAGAATGTAAAACGTGCAATCAAATTAGACAAAATTTCTAGATGGGAAATATTACAAAAAAATATGTGTGAAAGTAAAAGAAGAGAAGAAATAAAACTTAAAAACAAGAAGGTCAAATTGGGGACTTCCGTTAGAACTTGGGTTCTACTTGACATAAAAAGATGCAAGGACATGGATGCAAGATGCATGACCAATCCAATCATCATGTGATCACTAGTTGTGGGACACAGTCGCCTACATGGCCTATGCACTATGCACATGTTTGTAGAGCTAGTAACACAAGTCAGCGAAAAAGTCGTGATTTGTCACAATGTTTTAGCCATTCACATGTTGTTCCTCAATAAAACATAGGTCAAAGAATTCTAGTGACTTTTTGCAATTTTTGATCTAATATGATTTTCACAAACTTTCGTGATTTTTTCCGTATAAAATGATTTATAAGTTAAACTCAAAGTTAAGTTTTTTTTAACAAGCTCAGTAGCTCTTATGAGTGTCCAAACAGAATCCAACATCACCCATCCCCCTCTCCCTCTCCCACATTACACCTATAAAGGTTTCCTCTTTGCATCAAGCAAAACAATATTCTCTATTTGTTTTTCATATCTTCCATGTTATTCACACACACATTTATGTCTAGATGTATCTGTGAATACACATATATCATAAGTGTGTATATCCATACACATATAGCATATACAAAGATACTTAAATGTGTGTGAGAGAGGAGTGTGTCTGTACACACATGTATATACATATAAACGCAATGTAAATAGTCAACTTATTCTCAATTTTATTCCCAATAGTCAAGCTTTAATGATCTTTCCAGAATTTCCTTGAATTATGATTTTTTCAAATAAGCTGATAAATTTCTGAATCCTGAATTAGTCACAATGCTTGCAGCAGAGCAATGGACCCCACATTTAATTTTGCCCAAAAAAACGAGCATGTGACTAAACCTTATTGGCTTACTCTGTCATGGTTATCGTGCAACTCAAATTCAATCCCACATTGCTTGGCTTAGAACTACCATCACACCTCTTATTTTTCCTACAACAAAGTCTTAGAGGGAAATATCTCATTTGGAAGAGAGATATACGTTTATTTCTCTGTTTTCTTTCAATATGAATAACATCCAATTACTTGGGCAAACTGCTTAAAGTGCAGGCTCTTCTCCATCACCTACTTTCTTTTTAGATCAATTATGGAGATATTTCATTAATCAACTCTTCTATGTTCTTCAATTTAATGTGTAGACTATGCAATGCATGGAGGGAAATGATGATGACAAGGGTAAAAAGGTGGGGAAGAGGGTTAAGGAGTAGAGAGGTGTAGAGAAAATGTAGGTGAAGAAGAGGAAGTGAGGAAGGAGTAGAGAGTTTAAGGAGAGAGCTTGGTGTAAAAAGAGACAAGGGAAACAAAGGGAGACGTTAAAATAGAGAGGAAAGGAAAGGATGTAGGATGTGTAGGGGCAAGTTCAAGATGACGGTATAAGAGAAGGATAGGGAAACATTGTCATAGGACAGGATAGGTTGGAAGACCAAGGAGTAGAAGGAAAGGAGAAGGCTTGGTTGCGGAAGAACTGTATGGAGAATGTGAGTTAGGGAAGGAAATGTGGAGATTGGTTATATGGGTTGATGATACGATGGAGGAGAGAGGGCTTTAGGTGAGGCATAGGAGGTGTAGCTCGAGGAAGTGAAATCCTAGGTTAATGTTTTGAGGAAACATGTGAGGATGTAGATATGGATATGGTAGAGTCCATGATTTTAATAACCAAGACAAGCCAACAGTTGCTTGGCTTCTTACCTGCATATCTTAACCCAACTATACTCTCAAATGACATAAAGGAATAAGCGGGGAATGAGGTATAAAAAAGAGGATGGCATGTGAGCAAGGGCATAAGGAGGGATTAAATTGCGCATTTAAAAACACTCAGCCCATACATATAGGGCTACTAATACACAATCAAGCAACACCACCATTCCCCTTAGCTCCCCATCTTCCCGAGTAATCACCAGAAATACATTATATAGAAAAAGTCTCATCTTGATCCTTGAATCTTCACATGGATAAACTTGAGAGTATAGTGGGTTAGGAGAGAGGGATTTGGGTGAGGGTGAGGCATAGGAGGTGTAGCTAGAGGAAGTGAAACCCTAGGTCAATGTGTTGAGGAAACATCTGTGAGGATTTTTTTAATATATTTGGGGATTCCTATCCATTATGTTCCCTCGTAGGCAAGAAAAAGCCAAGGATACAAGCGGACGCGTCCGTAATTTCAAAATCAGACGAGCACCCACCGCAACTTGAGACCAATCTAAACCTAAGAGCCTAAGTGCTCACAACACAACACTAAAGCCCCCACGCATTAGATCTTCACAGTGTGTATATATGTATCTCAGTAAAAGTTGATACTATTCAAAGTGAGCTCTTAGCCTAGTGTGCCGTAGGAGCCTCCAAAACCTTTCTTAAGTATGCAACACCTAGTCTCAGTATTCCCCCCACCCAGTGGTGGCGGATCTCCGATAGAGAATAGAACATGTAGGAGTTAGCTAACCCATACTATATTTGGCTAGCCTATGAGCAAACCTATTAGCTTTCATATAGATATAATGACAAGAATACACATTCCCTCTAAGCAAAGATCAGGATGTGAGGAGGCGTTGCTTATATCTCCAAGACAGCCTGGCAGAGTCACCCAGAACCCTCAGCATTTAAGGGTTGCCGCACTCAAAGAGCACCTCTTTGAGTCGCATGTTAATGCAAAATTCCAGCCCAAACTCCAAAGCATGTAGGCAATACCCAAGAGAGTCAGATTCCACAGATGATCCCATGAAGCCAAAGATTATCATACCCAAATGGTTCCTGAGCACACCCCCAAAGGCCCTGCCCGCATGCATTAGATCTGGCTTTTCAGCCAAACTCCCCCAAAGTTAAATTTGGCTCTCATGGTTTAACCCAACTAATCTTTGTACACCTGTAGTTTTTAATATGAACCTCTATGGTGAGACCAGTTCCTGGCATTCTACATTGGAGCCCCAACCTCACGCAATACTAAGTCTTAAAAGCTCGTTCTACATATGAGCCCTATCGTCTGCCATGTCCCTTTGAATGACATTTTAATCCTATCGTATCTACTTGCACATATGGATATGGTAGAGATCCATGATTGTAATAACCAAGGCATGCCAGTAATTGTTTGGCTTCTTACCCGCATACCTTGACCCAACTATACTCTCAAATGACATAATATGAATAGGGGGGAAATGAGGTATAAAAAATAGGAAGGCACCTGAGCAAGGACATAAGAAGGGATACATTAGCACATTCAAACACACTCAACCCATACATGTATGTGCTACGAATACACAATCAAGCAACAGTATCATTGCTCCTTAATTCCCCGTCTTCTGGAGCAATCACCAGTAATACACTATATAGATAAAGTCTCATATCGATCCTTGAATAATCACGTGGATAAATCTTGAGCTAAACAATTAAACATGGTCAAGGTGGAGAACCTGTATAGAAAGAAAATTTTGTTCTTTTGGTCAAAAGTCGGCTTAGCTAAACTAACCCAATTTTTACCCCAGCGGCCCACCCGAAGGCAATGCACGTGCCACAATTAATGACTGACCCCTAAATGGCATGTTGAAACAGGTTTATGGGTAAGAGAGAGATCTCAACGCAGTTCATTTGGGCAAAGGTCGATTTTAGCCTAATTTGGCCTTCTTCCCACATAAGGCGGTGCAAGGGCAATGGCCCCAAATGGCACATGTACAGTAGTAGCCTTATGGGCAGCGATGATCAGCAAAACATCTTACCGGACTGTGGGAGTCAGCTGAACGAATGAACCCACCTAAGGGCAGTGCTTATTTTGTAAGGCCACCCTTTCTTAGTCTTGGACAGACGACTAAAGCACCACTAACACATAGTCGAAAAACTGTGTCAGCAGCTATAAATGGATTTGGAAAGTAGAAAGACCTAGTCCAGGACTGGCTTCGGCACAAGAACATAAAACCTCGTCTATGAGTAATATATAAAGTGGTAACAAATCCATGTTAACTTGCTCACAGATGAAATACATTCATGCAAAGGTTGTTTATTCTCTTATAAATGCAAGCCATTATTGTGTTACTCATTGTTCTCTATTGTTGCTTGTTTACGATCTTCATCATATATAGATAATTATAATTAGTCCCCTTCCTTGCTATGATGTCGTCAGCCCGGGGTAGGTTATGTTGTCAGTCTTGGTGTAGGCATCAGACAGCTCGATGGACCTCAACACTGACGAAGCATAAATTAGTGTAATGTGTTCCAATGAGTATTACGTTTAAATATTGTCATAATGTGCTTTCTTATGTAAACGTACTTTGTGTGTGTGTGGGTATGAGAGTGAGGGAGAATCTTATCTGTTTCTTTTGATGGTATGTTTACAACTGGATCTTCATTCATGATCACATAATCATTCAGAATAGTGAGTAAATATCAAACATGTTACAAGATGAGAGGAAGGAGATAAGGGCAATTTGAGGGACTCATGTCAAAGATACGTAAGTTTAGGCATCCCAATATAATGTATGAATGCTATGGACATATTGTGTTTATAGATCCAAATTCAGGTAGTAAAATGTAATGAACTCTTCACTAAATTGTAATGTTGTGTTTAAGATCTTCACATTAAGATTTGATACTTCTATCTATGTATAAATAATCAATATCATCATCATCATTTAAGCCTCAATCCCAACCATGTTATAGTCTACATTTATATATAGAAAGCTAATATTCCTATATAGTTCATGTCACCTGGTGCTAATTTCAAATGTAAAACATAATGTCCGCCTAAATAGCAAGGACCCAACATTGCAAAAACAATCAGTCAATCGTGAATGGCGAAGCAAAAGACACCAGGTTTTCAATAATAAATTAATTACTCAACAAAATGGCGAATAGAAGAGATGCCTAGAGATTTCCATTTAAAAGCAACAGATGTTAGTTTCTTTCAGAATTGTAAATATGTGTTATATATGCATAAGAAGGTCATCAGACATTGTTTACAATTGACACGCAGAACTGCAAAACAAGAAAAAGCTCACCTGAGAAATGGCGAAATTCCGAAGATCGGTAGGTGAGTAAGACGTCCCACTGCACTGAAGTTGAGCTGTTTGAGAAGTGAGCATGTAGTCGCTGTAAACTACAGCAAGGAATGATGCACCCACAGGGTGTTGGAGAGCATTCCATTCATCGACCCATAACAACCCACCTGAAAAGAGGAGGAATACCCAGTGTCGTTTAGATCAGAATAGTTATTCACACTAAACCAGCCAACAAGTCTCTATGAATGTGGCAGAAACATTGGCAAATGCACATGGATGGCCAAATGTAGTCCTGCAAATTTCAATCTAGTTTTGATGTGTGGAGGTATACATAAAAGAAGTGGCTTTCTTTAATGGCTGTTGTTTGAATTGAAGGGGAGGGGATTACTGGAAGTTACCCTCGGTTCTGCTAGTAGTAGCTGTTGGTGAGTCAGGCAGCAGTCCGCACATGACCGCTTCAGCTGTCTGTCTGTATTTCTGAAGACCAAGGTTTTCGGCATTTGACTGCAACTTTGAGCTAAAGAACTTTGTCCTCGACAAGAGAACCTGCATGCAACGTTTAAATCTGATTTAGATGTACTCCAAAATCCCCAGAATCCAATACGCAGGCTCTATTTGTAGATCAACGGTCAACAGTTTGAACCACGGGAGAGCCTCTCCCAAGGAGAAGTGCATTTTGGACATGAGTATTTTCTGATTTACTAATATCCGTAGATGTGATTCGGCCAATTCATGGTGTTTCATAATACAAAGGCTGTAGATTCAGAAGCAATCAAGCAACATGCTAACAAAGATATAGGCATAGATTACCTGTGTACCAGCACGTTTGTCATCCCAGCTGAACCACGTCGGCCTCCCAAAGTCGGCGAACTTGGCATTCTCCACGGTGACATAGCTGAGATACGACTGGTCCCCTGTAGCATGGTGAAGCCAAGCCGCCGCCCACAGCAACTCGTCGCGGTAGTTGGTGGAGTTGTAGTACTTCTGCAGCTCGGGGATGCTGTCGCTGGAAGAGCCCCTGTTGTCGTTGGCAAAGGAAAAGAGCTGCTGAGCGTGTTTGATGAGGGTGTCGGAGTAGGTAGAGCCATCGTCCTTGAACACCATGGAGGCGGCGGCTAGAGCAGCCGCAGCCTCAGCGGCAACCTCCGATCCAGGTGCGGTCTTGTTGACCTGCGTGAGTGGTCTCTTCTCCGCCATCTCTTCAGGCCTCTCCCAACACTTGTGATCCACTGCGGGATCTCCAACCTACAAGCATTCACTGATTATTATCAGAACAAACGGAGATTGCTTCTTTTTCTGTTCCGTTTGCCACATGCAGTAAGACAAATGCAAATAACAAATAGGTAGTCAAAATCCTATCTAGGCAATTCACCTGAACGTATAGCACGTCCTCCTTTGCGTGTGCATTGACAATGAAATCCGTGATCCACCTGAGCGCATCCGTGGCATGTCCTTTCTGCTTCACCGCATCCATCTGGTCCCCGTACTCCAGGATCCCCCACGACAGCACCGACGCCGTGAACGCCATCGGGAAGGTGAACTTGATGTGGTCCCCTGCGTCGTACATGCCTTTGGACAGGTCGATCTTGGCGTCGCTGCCGTCGTTGACCGCCGAGTTGCCCCGCCATGGGATGCGGTTGTTCACCAGCTTGCCGGCTGCGAATTGTGCAGGTGAAGAGGGAAAGGAAGGATCTATTAGAAATGTAATGATGATTAAGACGAGTTTATGATTGTGTTTAACAACGGCAAGTGGGGGCAATTAAAGTAGGGATATTATTGTGTTTTATATGATAAAAGCGAATCGACGTTTGACCGTATCGTCATAACACAGAAGAATTGTAAAACACCAGACAAGCTACTGGAATGGAAGTCTGGAGGAGAGGAGGCAGAGGACCGATTCTCGACGCCGATGCAATCCAGGCGTGAGCACGAGGGAATGACGGATTCGGTAGTTGCTAGGAAAAGAAAAAACAATCAGGCGAAAGAGGGCCGGAGAACAGGGACGGACGGAGACACGGCTTGGCATTTCGTCGGCCGGTGTGCTTGAGACATATACACATGCTTACATTTCTGTACGTCGAAGAACTGCAACGCGACGTCGAGCGCGTTGGCGTACTTCTTCTCGATGGCTCCAGGGGGTCCGGGGACAGGGAGCGGGCCGTGGGAATGGTGTGAGGAAGACTTCTTCTTGATGGCGAAGACTGCCCCAGCGATGACGAGGGCGGCGACGACGGCGACGATGAACCAGCCACACCAGCCCTTGGAGCGTGAGGACTCCCCCATTTTGGCTCTACCGCCTGCAGGTGTATCCTACCCCTGGGAGATGGAAGATGGGAGGACCTTTATATGTGGAGAAATCTACCACTACCAGCCAGCGCAACACCCGTCGCCTCGGCGGCTCGGGGTTGGGGCAGGAACCCGGGTGAATGCAAGCGGCGGGTAGCTACTCTGGCTGCGGGGCGACGGGCATTGGGTGTTGTAGCCCTGGTGAGGGGTGGCGGGAGGAATGTGAAGGGGATCGAGGAGGATATTGGGAGAATGTCTACGAGCTTTGCTTGGACGAGATGCGCGCGGCTGAGAAACGTAACCAGCCGAATCGCGCTGGAAGTGTGGATGAGAGAGTGGAGCTCCTCTTTCCCTCCTCGCTCCTCCTCACCTCACTGCTCCCGCTCAGATCTGGAGGAAGGAGAGAGAGAGCCTGAGCTTGGCTTGGTGTCGTTGTTGGTGGGTGTGGTATCTAATCGTTCACTCCCAACCGATGCGATGTCATCCTCGCTTTTTAGCTTGCTTGGGAGTTGGAACCGACAGCCGAGCTTTACATACGACAGGAACGGGGCTATTGTGGTCCGGAACCGGGAGGCCAGCTGCTACACGAGCCCGGATGCTCCGTCGGTGTTGGATGGTTGGTCGGATGGCTCGTGTGCGTACCGGCCGGCCAACACAGGTCGAGTGAGGGAGAAACCGGTCGGTTGGGTCCGTTGAGATGTAGCGGAGGTAAAGACCGGAAGAGAATCGTTTTGCTATGTTATTTAAAGGACAGACTACCTTTTTTGCCGTTCAGGGAGTTCGCATCGGACGGCCGGCCGGCTAGGATGACGCACCCGATGTCCATGGGGATGTGGACGGCACAACTAAAACGCCCCTGACCCACAGCAAAGGTAGTCAGCAGTGAGCGTTAGGGCGAACGGTAGTGAGTGTACTTCATACTCTGCTGTGTCGGTGGAGCTAAAAAGTAACAAAGAAGCTATACTTGTCTATTTGGAGATATCCGATACAAAACAAACTTTTTTCTTATAAAATGAAATTCCGTCATATATAAGCTCCAAAAATAAGAAGTGTTATATAGACATTTTCTTTTCTAGAAAACGGCGAGGAAATTCTATACATTCTATTCCCTAGTAGGCAAAGAATTCTATTCTGTTGTATTACCAATATTTTACAAAATCGGCTCGGCTCTCGATTAGGACACCACACTCTAATTTGACTTTTTAAAAAAATGAAGAAACTCGAACACTCAAACTTAGAAAAACTCAAATAAGGGCCCGTCTGGTGGTGGGTAGTTGGAACACATGCAGTTCCAACTCAACTTGTTTTACAACTGCAAACGTTTGGTTGGAAGTAACTTGAGTTCATACCTAGAAAACCAACTGCCTGTCGGTACGCTTCCATGTACAAAACTCAGGAAAATAGACCGCACCTATTTTGGGCGCGGTTGATTTTCCAGTTTGATGGGGCGTCCTCATTTCTTGTCATCAGCAGCCCTTCTGCTCTCCTCACCGCCTATTTCTTAGACAATCACAACAGCAAGTAGCTGTCGGACATGATTTTCCAGGAGTGGTATATATACCGCGTGTAACTATAGCATCAAACTATTAGGAACCAAACGTGAGAAAACGGATGAGTCTAGTTGATACAACTTTCAACCAAACGAAAAAAATTAGAGTTCGTTTTCACCGCTTTGCAATTCCTGTTTCTAAACTCACCTGCTGGCTTCCAACCGCTGGCAACCAGACAGGCCCTGAGTCTTCAAACAAGGACTCGGGAATCTCCAAGTGTCGTATCTCTCTATGTTAGGTCGTAAACTCTATTCACCGGACCGTGGTGCCTTCAAATGTATGACATATGCCTAGTAGGCCTTCTATTATGTAAACCCCTCGGACCGAGAGGAGGCATCTTGGTCAGACTAGAGAACTTATAAATCGAGATAAGGAATGCCCCATGTTAAACGTGTCTCTGCTCCATGCCTCCATGTGCTTGGTATCTCTGTGTACAATTGACTATATACAACCAATTGTGTCTACACGCAACAACAACAAAATCTATAGATAATAATTATTTGTATCACCACTGGAGGTTGTTATGATAGCATCTGGGCTTAATTGGTAAACTAGGATTTACCTAGATGATTATATGCTTAATTGGATTGATCATTGCTTAAATCTAATTAATGACGATAATTCAATTATGATGTTTTAAATCTAATAATAATGTTAAGTGTTCTATTGTTTGAGAAATTAGGGTTTGAGAAATATAAACCCTAGTTGGATGAAATTTGGGTTTTGATGGTACATGAGTATGGAATTTGATCAGGATAGCAGTGTGGTAAATAATTTTTCATATTTTCTACAAATTTTGTATTTAATTGAATTTTGGATATAATATGGATAACTCAGTCATGCATATTGGAGAAAATTTTCAGAATATTTGAGTATTTTTTGAATGTGGTTCTCGGTCGAACTATACTTCGACCAAAATGCTGACAGAGTTCTTTTTAGTAGTGTAGTGTTTTATTTTTAATTATTTATTAGTAATTCCAAATGATCTAAAATTTTATCTAGAAATCTGAAACTTATTCATAAACAACATGTAAAATTTTCATAATTTTTGGATGCGTTTAGACCTTATCAGTAGATGAATTACAGTAACTGACATTTCTATAGAATTCTGGATAGCAGTGCAATATTCGATTTTTATTTATTTAATGGAATCTTGGAATAATCTCAAATTTTAAATGAAGCTTTTTAACTTAATTATACACAACATGAGAAATTCTCATAATTTTTGTAGAAGGTTTGATCTCTAAAATATACAAATTCACAGAAACATTTTTATGACAGAAAAATCTGTTGAAATAAGAAAAAGTTTAGTGAGGGGTCAATGTGCAATTAACCCAAGCAGCTCAATTTCTATATATGGTCAACCTAACACATAAGGAGCTCTCATAATTCGTGATTCAATCCAGAGAAACGAAATCCTAGAGAGAGAGAGAGTTAGGGTTTGAGAGGAGAAATTGATGGAGATGCTGACCTAGGATTTTGCGGTCTGAGGAATGATGAAATCATGTAAGTTTAGCTTCTTTGGATATAGTTTCATGGTGAATCTTCTCTCACATGTCAAAATTCTCTCTCTCATCTGATTTGATCCAAAATGGTATCAAAACTTTCCCTTTTCTCACTCTTTCTTCATAATCCCTCATTTTTAGGGTTTCCGAGTTGAAAGGGAGAAGAATTGGGTGAATTGCTAGGGATTTGATATGGATTCGAGATTTTTAGATATGAGATACATTTTTAAGGTATTTTCACACCTTAGGGTGAGTTGGAACTTCCTTTAAATAGTATATTGCATGAAAATTGGTTAAATCGTCCATAATCTTTAATTGCTTAGTATGCGACTACAAACACTGAATTGTGGGTTTGATCTAAGTTATTGTAAAATGATATGAAATGGATTCTTCCTCTATTTGGATGAATTTCAGATGATAAAATCATATTAAAAATGTATACAATACATCCTAATGATAATTCCATAAGTATTCGCAGAGGTTATAAGAGTAAATTGAAATATAGGGAATTTGTCTATGACTGAAATTTGTTGTATAATTAAATAGAGATATTTGTTTATCTAGATTCCCTTGGTTATGAATGATTGTTTATATGAATTCATAGTATGTACATGTCAGATACTATCTTGGATTTCGTTTAAGGTAAATAGTGTTTGTTTGATATCTCAGTAAAGAGGGTGAAACTCTAGATGTGAGGAAAATTAGATATTTGTGAATAGATATCGTGAAATACATTTGAACGGATTTTCTTGACATGATAGACTTTATTTATTTAATTTTATTATTGATGCATGTTATCTCAGTGAATGGCATGGAAACCCAAATTCAGCTCAGTTCTAAGGTTGCATACATATATTGATTTTTATGATTTGTTAATAGTAGTCTTTATTCAGTGAATGTTTATGTTGCATGAAATCCTTATGAGAGCTATGTGATAAGTGAATGAGGTAAATGAAACCCTAAGGATAGGGTGTTCAATGAATCAAGTATTTTGATATCAATGTTCTCAGTATGAGATGTGGTGATGCATAACTCAAGATTTGGGTTGAGGTGTGGTGACAATCATAAATATGGCAGGATACTCTAGATATCAACAAGAGCAAATCAATATATGAGCATGCTTGATTAATTTCAAAGAGAACTAATAATTCAGAAACATACAAAGAATAATTGTTGGGAAACTATACTCGATTCTTTCTTATCCTTTCTTACTTGTGAGAAACTCTTTAAACCTATATGAACATATTTTAGCTTATGCCATGATCATATGTAGTGAACTCTACATATGAAGACTTGTAGTAAACTACGATCTCACCGTACAAGACTTAGCTTAAAACCCGGGAAGCTAAGCTTAGAACTGAATCTGGATCTGCTTGACTCGAACCGTCATGTCTGACTAAGCCGGCTAAATAGTTGGCCTTTAACTGGACCTCTCCTTCTAGGCTGAGTACACAGACGGAGGGTCTGAGTTGCTCTGTGGGCCTCATCTTGGTACGCTTTGTGGGTACCTCTGGGCAATATCTTTAAAGCTTATTGTTGTTATAATTGATATCAGTTGCTCAAAAGTATATCTGTAATTATATCAGTGCTTTATACTATTTCTTTGAAGTACTCATTCACTGAGTGAGTAGGCTCACCCCTCTACTCACAATTTTTAGGGATATCATATGGACTTGAAGAAGGTCATTGCATCATAGCAGATCTGCCATAAGATTTAAGTCTGAGTATAGTTAATTTCAGTTGGTCCTTGTCACTCTAGTTCCTAGTAAAGAAATAAGAGAGAGTTGTAAATGATGATGTATAACATTATTCCTCTTTTAGCAATATATGCGAATTAGCAAGTCGTATGTGCTTAAAAGTATGAGTAACTTAATGAATGTTCATACATGCATTTTTACTGTTGAAATCAGATTAGAGAAATCAATGTTTAGATTCCCTTGTAAAGTTAATTTATGTGGTTCAATGTGAGAAAACAAAGAGTTTGAAAAAGAAGAAAAAGTTAAGGGTGATCTTTGTATTACGTTAAATCCCCAATTTATGCCCTAATCTCATGATTAATGGTAATTGTGAGATTGAGGTGTAACATCTTGGTATCAGAGCTTAGGCTGAGTTGTCAGGGACCATTAAGTTAGTAAGTTAGAGTCATAAGTGTGGCAAATAGGAGATGTTATGATGTTAGCTCTGGGGATTTGAGTATTTGGATATCCTGGCCCGGTATCTGAGTACTTGGATCAATTAGTATCAAGCTACTTTGTCTATTCTTTCATGTATATCCTGGCCAGGTATACAGTGGAAGGATGGTCTAGAGAGGAACCCTATAAATATTAGGGTTAGAAATAAGATAAGTAACATGAATTAAGAGCATAAATATAAAATGAGATAGAACTTTCATTTAATATTGTTGTTTTATTGGAGATGAATAGAAAAGCTCTTATATGTTTGAATTCAGATACTCAGTATTTTGAAATATATGTGGGTCTTTAAGATTTGTTGTACACTATGCAGTTGTAGCATTTATTGATTACATTCTTTGTATCAAGTAGACTAGAAATGATCTTTGAATGAGCTTTCCTAAGTGGATAAGTTTTCTTCCACACATTTGAGATGAATAGGAGTTGAGTAATCCTGAGTAGCTCTTGGCTTTAGGACTGCAGGTTCGGCTTGGTCCGGCTGGCAGGATGCATTACTAGGATCTAATGACTCCTATTATAACAAGAGTAAATTTTGGATAGATTAGATCTAAATTCTAGTATGAATGTATATACTCTAAGATTTTGAAGTATAAGGGAAAGATTGAGATAACTAAGAATCAGTTGGAACTGATAGCTAAGATCCAACTTTGGGGCCTCATATGAGAAACCCTTAATTGAGAATAAAGGAACACGACATAAGGTTCAGATTAAGTTTAATTATTAGTATTATATGAACTCTAAATATGAAATATGGAAAAGATATGAGAAAAGTATGTAAGGGGCCAAGATAGTAAGAATCAATCATGAGGAATGGATTATATAACCGGGTATAATGTTTTTATGTACTCCAAAGTAAAGGGAAAATAGAAGAAAAGAGATAAGTATACAATAAGTGCATAGAAGTGAAGAGTCTTCAGAAGAGTTAAAGTGAAGAGAACTAGATGAGCATGCAAATCATAAAACTAGGATAAGAAACTTAGTTGAAGCAAAGAGAAATGTTGGAAATAATGAGCTTGATTAAGGAATGGGGGTTATGATATAATTGAGAGCATGGAATGTATACCTTTATTAATAAGTTTAATACATTCACCCTTACTGCCTTTGGATTCTAAGTCTCTATAGAACAACAAACTAGTTTCTAAAAGAAGAATAAGAGTGTAGCTTAGAAAATGAATAAGCCATATAAAGGTAGACTATATTTAGAAAGGAAAAAACTTGATTGAAAGAGAAACTAAGTTTGACGCATGCATGAGCCTTTTGATTTAAAATGAAGGATATGTAATGTATTAAACATGAGGTGAGACTAGTAGAGAGACTATTGGTTTAGAATATCAACTTCACATTAGTAGAAGGATAAAAATAAATATGTACAACATGGTATACATGATCATACACATGAATAAGCAACATGATCCATCAGAGAAAATTTGAAGTTAAAGATGACAGGTGTAATAGTAGTATATGGTAAGGGGATTATGGAAAGTAAAGAAGGGTTTGATGCATAATGGATTAATATATATTATAAAAGAAAGAGGTTGTGAGATTCAAGAAAGTGCTAATTAGTCAAGTATCCTTGTTGATAATTAATTAAACCTACATATGAGAAATGTATCATTGAATGTTTGAAGATAAGAATTCTAAGTCTCAAAATCATCTTCTCTTTCATATCTTCCTTAATGAGAGTAATGTGGGAATGAAGTGATAAGAAAATGAATCATATATGATGCATAACCACCATGGTAGAGACATCTAGTGAATGTAATAATGACACACAATATGATGATGAAACCCTAGCAGGGTAATTGAGAATGTAATCTATCTGAATGGCCAATTAAGAGAAAGGAAATTCAATCAATAAGATAAAGAAGACTTTAGTGAAAACTTGTGAGATCCAAAGTTTGAATTTCAAATTAAGGGAGCAAAGTCACACCACAATAATTTCATGCTACTGATAAAGGCCAAACCATAGAATGTTTAGAGTTGTAGTAGTTCAAGGGTTGTCACTAGTGATTTGACCTTGAATACTAGCATCTCTGTAAAACAAGATCATGAAATTCGCACTATGAGAAGTAAACTAGCACTGATAGTAATCCTAGCTAATCTGAAAGGTAGATAAACAATATGGAAATGATTTAGAGCAAAGGATAAGAAATAGATTTGAAATATAAGAGGTGTGTTTTGAACAAAAGGAGAAATACAATATGAGTGAAGTGTGATATGAAATAAATTCTTGCAGTAATAGCAAGAATGATGAATAATCTATTCATACCTTGTATGTTTCAATTTTAGGGATGTTTAGTCTACATGATTAAAATGAGAAGGATAAGTAGCAAAAAGTAAGTAGTAATGAATGAGGAGAGAGATAAGAGAAAACAATGGCTTTTAGTAATATGTGAATTTGTTTTTAGAAGTATAATTTATTGAAGGTATATTAAGGGATGTAAATTGGTTCTATGTATGATTTCAGTGTACATGTGCAAGCAATATGTTAATTAATGTATGATAGTTTAAGTCATTCATACCAGTAATCTGTGGGCTCTGATCTCCAAACCACGGTATAAACACGATTTAAACTTAGCGGAAGCGATTCGATTAGCAGCGGAATACCAAAAATCAGCGGAAATTAAAACTTTTTGAGATAAAGCATTGAAACCATAAAACTTCCTTCATAAAAGGAGATAAACTATTTACATCTCAGATAATTACTTCTTGAGTAATTATATACAACATGATGCAAAATCTCAATAACTCATAACCAAAATCTCAGACCAAAAGACTCCAAGACCTGAGAGTGCAGAGGACACATAGGACTGACTCTAACTACACCACATGGCAGGCTAGATCTCCACCTGAGATTTTACTGCTGCCCCTGGTACTGCTGCTGCTGGGACTGGTCACCTGTAGACCTGTTCCTCTGTCCTCGACGTCCACCTAAAAAGTTGAAGTCTACGGGGTGAGACAATTTTACATAATTGTCCCAGCGAGAGTTATAACTCTCCGCCATAAGCTTTATTATAACATCTCAAAGAATAACTTAAGCAGTAAAAGCTTCAAAGTATTCAACATCAGATATAATAGTAAGCATGAGTTCAACAATTATGAAACATGAAGACATTTGCACTATACAGTGTAACATCAATCAATCAACTCATAGTTATCTCTAACAGGTATACTACGTTGTGGATTATGTTTTTCAAACATTACTTTTATGCCCTGTGGAGATGAGGTTTACCACTCATACTCCAACCAATCACTGCTAAGTGCCTCGGTATCATACTAGGTCATCGAAAGAGCCGGATTCTCATGACCTTCACCTTCCTCAGTCAGTAAGAGGATTACTTGTAGGACATCTCGTGCCTCTACTATAATAGCTTACCAGGGTAATCTGGTCCTTCGCTATTTTAGAGTTACAGTGGCGTTCTGTACTCTCTTCGTCATCAGGAGATTTCATGTTTATCTTCCACTAATACGGATATCTGTGCTTTCTTCGTCATCAGGAGGTTTCATGTTTACCATCCACTGATACGATATGGGATTGTAGTGAAGGATTGATGGATTACACATCTACATCAAACACCTACACTATGATGTAAGGTTCTACACATCCATATACCCCACATACTCAAAAGTATGTGATCCAGGAGTTCCCTTAGGAAAACCTATTTCACCATCATTTGATCTCTGACAATGATGGATCTATGATCATGGCTCTACATTACACTTGATTAGTTAGGTACATTCAGTATTCTTTTAACATCATACATTGTTCTTCAAACAATAACATTAGCATAACAGCTATGAAATGAGAATACTAAATGTAACAAGCCTAACTCTCATCAATCATCATTTCTCAATACATTCATCACAAGTCATCTCTAAAGCATGACCTTGATGGTATTTATGGCTCTCACAACCCATTTTAATCCATAGGTTTCCATTGACAATGCATCAGGATATATCATTATTCATAAATCTAAAGCATGCTTTCAATGAATATAGTTTCATAATCCATACTTGGATATGATCATCATCTCATGACAACCTGCATGGTTAATTCAATTGATAACAGTAAACAATTCAATCTAAAAGTTACACTTTCAAACTCTTAGAAGAGTCAAGTTCCCCAATATTCATCAATCAGGGTATACTATTCACAATACATGTCCTCACCCTAGAATTAGGGTTTACTATTCACCTCATGGCAAATTGAACTCATAACATCATCATGTATGAGAAACATCATCATTAAAGCTCCTAGATAAGATTAAGATTCATTAAACATCATAATTAGGGTTTCCATGATCTCACATAGGTGGATCATACCCTAATCATGCACATTCATGTGTATTGAAGGTACTTTACTTAAGTTTCAACTATAAAAGGGTACTTTCTCTCTCTTATGATACTTTCTCTCTCCTCTTACTAGTAGATGGTGATAACACCACTCTAGATCAGGCTGGGTTAAGTCCTCATTGACTAGCATAAGCCAAAACATCATTAACATGTGATTAGGGTTTTATTAGAAAAAGGTATTACTCAATTAAACCCCTCAAGGGTATTTTGGTAATTTACCTCATGATCACCATCATTGGTCAATTCATTAATCATTTAGTCCCTTAATGTTCTAAGTTACCATTAGGGTTTAGATTAGATCACCATTGAACAATTATAGCTTCAAGTGATTATGTATAAATAACCTTGAAAACCTCCAAACGGTTTCAACCTTCAACCACCAAACGGTTTGAAACCATTTGGGTGCGTTGACCGTTTGCTAGGTTTGACTCCAAGACCGTATGACCTCAAGGTCGATTGCCCAAACCGTTTGGGTGCGTTGAGCGTATGCTAGGTTTGACTTTCCAAACCGTTTGAGCTTATAGGGTTTGAAACCGTTTGATCAACTTGTCTTGAGATTGATTGGTCCAAACGACCTTGAGATCATTTGAGCCCAAACGGTCTTGAGACTGTTTGGTCCAAATGGGCTCAAACCGTTTGGACCTCCAACATGGTTCAAAAGTTACAAATGTTTATGATTAAGTATGTTAAAGCCCTTAATTGGCCAAAGCCATGTTAACCACTTATAAATTGAGTCAATTAGGATGAGCCTCAATCAATTGGACACCAAATTAACCCTCAATTGAAATCCAATTAGGGTTAAGTCCATCTCAATTAGGGTTTCAAATCGGATGGTCGTCAATATTCAACAATGTGAATCAATTCAAAGTTGAACCTATCAATTGACCTCCAATTGGGCCCAAACTTGGCCCAAACGGTCTTGAGATCGTTTGGATGACCTCCAAACGGTCTTGAGACCGTTTGCCCAAGAAATCATCAAAATCTAAGTTGATTTGATAGGGGTTGAACCTTAATTAAGTCACAAATCAGCAATTTGATTATTTCAATAACCCACTGTAATTGGGCCCTCAATTGATCAAATTACCTTAACCCTAGACCTCCAAACGGTCTTGGGTTGACACCAAACGGTCTTGAGACCATTTGGATGAGTTCCAAACGGTCTTGAGACCGTTTGCCCATCCATCCTTTGGACTCTAGTGAAAATTCATCAAGGTTTGATCTATTGAGATGATCATCACATCAATACTTAATTGCAATATGATTTGGTACCTTTGGACCTTCAATTGGTCAACTATACTTGGCCCCAGACCTCTAAACGGTCTTGGGTGATCCCCAAACGGTCTTGAGACCGTTTGGATGATTCCCCAAACGGTCTTGAGACCGTTTGGGCTAATCAACCCAAAATCACTAATTAACTCATTGGAATTTCAGCACTGATTTCAATTAGGATTTTCCCTATTAATCAACCTTCAACTCATAACTCGTTTGGAATTAATCCATCAAATTTGGTGAGTCATTAATCAACATCATTATGAACAGTAATCCCAAACGGTCAACGTTTGGTCAACCATCTTAAACGGTCTTGGGACCGTTTGCCCAAAAAGGGCAAATTAAACAGATTGAAAATCAGAACTTAATTCAATTGGTTTTGCTAATTGATTTGCTTATATATCACGATTCCTTTGGAGTTAATCCCTCAAATTTTATGGGTGATTAACCTACATAATTATAAACAAGATTACCATACGGTATTTGCTTGGTCAATGCGACCAAACGGTCTTGAAGACCGTTTGCCTTCATACGACCCTGAAACCGTTTGCCCACCAAACGGTTGTGTAAACCATATGGGCAATTGTTTGGGACCGTTTAGTAAAGTGGAAAACCGTGGATAAGCATAGGAATTAACGCCCTTATCTTCTACCTTAAGAACAGTAGCAGTTCATCACGATTTTGCTTGCAAGGATGCAAGGGAAGATAGGGAAGAAGAAGAACTAGCAACTATATGCATAGAAAAAGGTGTATAATCAAAGCATAAGGTTTAGAGTTATAAAACCCACCTAAAGGTTGTTCCTTGAGCTCCAAGCTTCCAAGATCCAAGATTTAATGGCGTCTTTGAGCTCCACAGGTCGGCCAAGGTGAATTCTCCAAGGAAAAGTTGGAAAGGAATGGCTAGAAAGATAGAGCTAGGTGAGCTAGCCATGAATTCAACCTTGAAAACGAGTTTCCTCCATGAATTCAAGCAAAAGGGATGATCCAAACTTACCTAGGACCCTTGGTCGTCCTTCTCTGCTCCATAGCTTAGCCTTGTTCGGTTTTGAGCAAGGGGAAAAGAAATGAAAAGAAGAGGATCGTTCCCTTGCTAAGTGAGAAAAGTAGTATATATACTTAGGTGAAATTTCAACATAAGAACATATGCTTTCCTCATTTCTCATCTAAGTCCTTCCTTTCTTCCTTGCACGTCCCCATATATTATTTCTAAGGACAAACTCCTTCTAAGATCAAGAATTGAAGGCAAAGAGGATCAACCCATCACTAAAGTATACACATAAAAGGGCTATTATACATACACCTTGATTATTCAATCACAAAGGTGTTCTTTATTATGTGATTATTCAAATGAAGTGACCTTTTCATCATTTCTCTTCTAAATGATGCCAAGAGTCATAAAAGATATTTTAGATGATGTATTTTACAAGTTGCACCCCTCAAATTGGGTAAATTGCACTTTACACTAATTTAGGGTTTTCAAGTACAGGGGTTGCTTCCACAGCTGCACCTTGGTGCTCAAGCTTGGGAAATCCCTCAAACTTCATCATAAACATCCTCATGATGTCTCAACATTAGAGGAACATCTCAACATGTGCAATTTGCAAGTTAATCCCTTAACTGGGTACTTTGCACATAGATCCATGTATTACAAAACAATGCTACAACTATATATATAAAGGAGCAAAATTTGAAATATATGTTTCTGAGGAACTTAATTACATGCCCAAAGTTAATCACAAGGATTTGATTACATATTTAGGCAAAACACCTAGGGTTAGTTCATAACCCAGGTCAGGGATGTTACAAATTATCCACCCCTTACAAGGATTTCGTCCCCGAAATCGATAAAACATATTAAGAGAAAAGGGCAGGGTATTTCCTTCTCATCGCATCCTCTAGTTCCCGAGTGGCTTCTTTAACACCACGGTGGTTCCAGAGGACTTTCACAAGGCTTAAATCTTTCTTCTTTAACTTTTTAATTCTGTTATCAAGGATTGACACTGGTCCTTCCTCATAAGATATATCATCATTCAATTCTACCTCCATAGGTTGTAGAACTGACTCAGTATCTGGGTGACATTTCCTCAGCATAGAAATGTGAAACATAGGGTGTAACTTCTGTAACTCTGGTGGCAGCTCTAGTTTATATGCTACCTTTCCAATCCGTTCAATGATTGGATAAGGCCCCATAAATCTAGGAGCTAACTTTCCTTTCTTTCCAAAACGAAGTACTCCTTTCCAAGGCGAGACCTTGAGATACACTTTGTCTCCAACCTCGAACTCTAAGGGTCAACGACGCTTGTCAGCATAAGATTTCTGCCTATCTTGTGCAGTCTTAATCTGTTGTTGTATTACCTTAATCTTTTCTGTAGTTTGCTGCACAAGACCAGGTCCTAACAACTGGTGCTCACCAGTCTCATACCAACACAAGGGTGATCTACAACGTCTACCATACAAGGCTTCATAAGGTGCCATATCAATACTATGTTGATAGCTATTGTTATAGGCAAACTCTATCAAGCTTAGGTGTAGATCCCAACTTCCGGTAAACTGGAGAACACGTGTTCTCAACAGGTCTTCCAAGGTCTGTATGGTCCTTTCCGACTGTCCATCAGTCTGTGGATGAAAGGTTGTACTAAACCTTAACTGGGTGCCTAAAGCATTATGAATTCGTTCCCAAAAACGACTTGTAAACTGGGGACCTCTGTCAGAAACTATAGTGACAGGAACTCCGTGCAAACGCACTATCTCTTGAACATACAACTGTGATAACCTTTCAGCAGAATAGGTTGTTTTGACGGGTAAGAAATGTGTTGTCTTAGTCAACCTATCTACAACTACCCAAATGGAATCATGTCCTTTGCTTGTCCTGGGTAGGCCAACAACAAAGTCCATGGTCACATGGTCCCACTTCCACTGTGGTATAGGTAAAGGTTGCATTGTTCCTGCAGGCTTCTGGTGTTCAGCTTTAACTTGCTGACACACAGGGCACCTCAGAACAAATTTTGCAACATCCTTCTTCATTCCAGGCCACCAATACAGATCTTTTAAATTATGATACATCTTGGTGCTCCCTGGATGCATAGCGTACATTGAAGAATGAGCTTCTTCCAGGACTAACTTCCTCAAGTTATCCACATTCGGCACTATCA
Source organism: Alisma plantago-aquatica (assembly GCA_963693085.1). Classification (NCBI taxonomy): domain Eukaryota; kingdom Viridiplantae; phylum Streptophyta; class Magnoliopsida; order Alismatales; family Alismataceae; genus Alisma; species Alisma plantago-aquatica. Next base: position 990,791,892 of record OY856411.1, read on the forward strand.
TCCTCCCATGATAACATGCTACATGATCATCTGAATCATGGAAACTATCTCGCTTCTCATTTCCATACTTTGATCTAATCTGCTGAACTACAGCATCAACATGTTGTGCCTCCTTAATCTTCTCTCTTAGGGTAGGTTTAATATGCATCTCAGCCATCAACCCGGATAACAATGACACCTTCAACTGTACATTGTCTTGCCTTAAAGAGATAAGCATATCTCTCTTAGAGCATATTAAAGAGTTTAGTTGTGCTCTATCCATGGTTGATGTTGCTGATTTCCTACTCAAGGCATCTGCAACAACATTGGCCTTCCCTAGATGGTAATCAATTGTACAATCGTAGTCCTTGATTAACTCCATCCAGTGACGTTGCCTCATGTTAAGCTCATGCTGAGAGAAGATATACTTAAGGTTCTTATGGTCAGTGAAAATATGGAATGTCTCTCCGTAGAGATAATGCCTCCAGATTTTCAATGCATGAACCACGGCAGCTAACTCTAGATCGTGTGTTGGATAATTCTCCTCGTGCTTCTTAAGCTGTCGGGAAGCAAAAGAAATCACTTGTTTATCCTGCATCAACACACATCCAAGTCCATTCTTAGAGGCATCACGGAAGACTACATATCCTTTTCCTTGCTCAGGTAGCACAAGCACAGGTGCACTTGTCAACCTCTCTTTCAACAACTGAAAGGACTGTTGACACTTATCACTCCAAGAAAAAGGAGCATCTTTCCGGGTTAACTTGGTCAAAGGTAAGGCTATAGAGCTAAAGTTTTTAATAAACCTTCGATAGTAACCACCTAACCCCAAGAAGCTTCGAATCTCCGTCGGTGTCTTCGGTTGTTCCCATTGTAGAACAGATTCTACCTTTGCAGGGTCAACACAAATTCCCGAGGCAGATATCACATGTCCAAGAAAAGATACCTACGGCAGCCAGAACTCACACTTGCTAAACTTAGCATACAGCTTATGTTCTCTTAGAAAGGTCAAAGCTTGGCGAAGATGCTGCTCATGCTGCTGAGTATCCTTACTATAAATCAGAATGTCATCTATGAAGACGACAACACACTGATCAAGGAAGGGTCGAAAAACTCTATTCATGAGTTCCATAAATACAGCTGGTGCATTGGTTAGTCCGAACGACATAACCGTGAACTCATAGTGACCATATCTTGTCCTAAAAGCAGACTTGGATATGTCACTATCCTTAATGCGGAGTTGATGATATCCAGATCTCAAATCTATCTTTGAGAAGACTGTTGCACCACGCAACTGGTCAAAAAGATCATCAATCCTCGGCAAAGGGTACTTGTTCTTTATTGTTACTTTATTAAGTTGTCTGTAGTCAATGCACAATCGCATTGACCCATCTTTCTTTTTAACAAACAAGACCGGAGCACCCCAAGGTGAAGTGCTTGGTCGGATAAAACCCTTCTCAAGTAACTCTTGAAGCTGTTTCTTGAGTTCTGCCATCTCGGCAGGCGCCATCCTATACGGTATCTGGGCTATGGGTTTCGTATCTGGGACCAAATTGATCTCAAAATCAATCTCCCGAGGTGGTGGTATACCAGGAAGTTCTTCAGGAAACACATCCTCGAATTCCCTGACTATGGGAACTTCAGCAGGATTGGAACTTTCCTTGGTAACATCTACCACATGGGCCAAGAATGCATAACATCTTTGCCTCAACAGCTTATCAGCAACCATAGCTGATACAAGAAAGGTGGGCAGAATCTTTCTTTCACCTTGAAAGATCCATGTGTTGCCTTCATCAGCAAACATAGCCAACTTGGATTCACAATCCAAGACAACTCTGTACTTTTCTAAGGTATCCATCCCGAGGATTATATCAAATCCTTGCATATCAAGTGGTATAAGGTCCACTTGAATGCGATGATCAGAAAAGAAGAGGATGCAGGGAGAACATACCTCTTGCAAAATGGCAGACCCACTCAACGGAGTCTCCAACAACAAACTATCTACCCTATGACTAACCGTCATATTGCAGTTACGAATCACTCCTCGAGTGATAAAAGAGTGCGTAGCACCCGGGTCAATCAGAACAGATACAACACAGGATGTAGACATATCAGAATATAAAAGTTCCATCTGACCTGCCACTACCCGTGGATTGACCACTGCTTCTGGTGGTTTCATCGCATAGAACCTCGCTGTCGCCTGGTGTTGAGGTGGTGCTGATGATCCAGCTTGAGACGCTTGTCCACATCCTCGAGCTGCTCCTTGAGATTGCCTTCTCTGAGATCCCTGTTGACTCTGCCTCTGAGGTTGTGTCACACTGACAGGCCTAGATCGGCAGTCCTTCATTAAATGCCCCACCTTCCCACAGTTGTAACAACTCCTCTCCAGTTGTTGTGGTCTTGGTGGTCCAGTAACTGACATTGATGTAGAACTGTAAGTCTCTTGTTGAGGTAGGCTTCATCCCCTGCCTCTACTTGGTGACCACTGAGTTTGGGAACTTGATCTGGGTGGTGGAGGGTTAGGTGCAGAGAATCTCGGTTTCTTGAAATCCCTAGATGAAGAACCCTGGAACTGTGGATATCTTTTCTGGGTTTGCCTCTTCTCAACCACAGATCTCTCTATCCTTCAGACTGACTCAACGAAGGTAGAGAATCTCTCTCGGTTTTCTAAGGCAGACATAGGGGTTGATACATCAGCATTCAAACCCTTCTTGAATCTCCTGATTCTTTCCTCTTCTATGGCAGCCATGTGCGGACAGAACCGCAGCAACTCCATGAACTTAGCTTCATACTCGCTAATGTTCATCATGCCCTGCCTCAATCTCTCAAACTGAGAGATCTTCTCATCTAGGAAGGTCTTTGGAAAATATCTATTGATAAATTCCCGACGAAACTCTTCCCACGAGAACTCTATCCCAGGTCTCTTCTGCTCTTCCATGTTCCACCAGTGACCAGCACTACCTTTGAGAAGATAGACAGCATGTCTAACCTTCTCAGCCTCCGGGATATTAAGAATCCTGAAAGCCTTCTCCAACTCTGTTAACCACAGATCAGCATCTGCGGGGTCGGCAGTCCCAAAGTACTCGGTAGCTCCGACACGACGAAGTCGCTCGAACGTCTTACTGATACCTTGCCCTTCAGGCTGGGCAGGTGCCCTAGGTGCAGGCATGGGCATCTTGTCAGTTATGTGTGTCATGGCAGTCATAAACTACCCAAACATCGTCTGAACTGCTGGGTTACCCATATCAGCTGGGTCAAACTGGGGTGGTTCAGGTGCAGGCTGTTCTATTTCTGGAACCCTTGCACCACCTCGAGGTGCACTAGCACTACTCTCTGCCACGTACTCATCATGTGGCTCAGCCATCCTTATGTATCTTCTTCTCCTGAGGAGCAGAAGATTCTATTAGATAAGGAAGAGATACTAAGGATAGAATCGACATCCTAAGTCCTATGCCTCTGTAGACTCAGCGAACCTAGAGCTCTGATACCACTTAATTGTGGGCTCAGATCTCCAAACCACGGTATAAACACGATTTAAACTTAGCGGAAGCGATTCGATTAGCAGCGGAATACCAAAAATAAGCAGAAATTAAAACTTTTTGAGATAAAGCATTGAAACCATAAAACTTCCTTCATAAAAGGAGATAAACTATTTACATCTCAGATAATTACTTCTTGAGTAATTATATACAACATGATGCAAAATCTCAAGAACTCATAACCAAAATCTCAGACCAAAAGACTCCAAGACCTGAGAGTACAGAGGACACATAGGACTGACTCTAACTACACCACATGGCAGGCTAGATCTCCACCTGAGATTTTACTGCTGCTCCTGGTACTGCTGCTGCTGGGACTGGTCACCTGTAGACCTGTTCCTCCATCCTCGACGTCCACCTAAAAAGTTGAAGTCTACGGGGTGAGACAATTTTACATAATTGTCCCAGCGAGAGTTATAACTCTCCGCCATAAGCTTTATTATAACATCTCAAAGAATAACTTAAGCAGTAAAAGCTTCAAAGTATTCAACATCAGATATAATAGTAAGCATGAGTTCAACAGTTATGAAACATGAAGACATTTGCACTATACAGTGTAACATCAATCAATCAACTTGTAGTTATCTCTAACAGGTATACTACGTTGTGGATTATGTTTTTCAAACATTACTTTTATGCCCTGTGGAGATGAGGTTTACCACTCATACTCCAACCAATCACTGCTAAGTGCCTCGGTATCATACTAGGTCATCGAAAGAGACGGATTCTCATGACCTTCACCTTCCTCAGTCAGTAAGAGGATTACTTGTAGGACATCTCGTGCCTCTACTTTAATAGCTTACCAGGTTAATCTGGTCCTTCGCTATTTTAGAGTTACAGTGGCGTTCTGTACTCTCTTCGTCATCAGGAGATTTCATGTTTATCTTCTACTAATACGGATATCTGTGCTTTCTTCTTCATCAGGAGGTTTCATGTTTACCATCCACTGATAAGGTATGGGATTGTAGTGAAGGATTGATGAATTACACATCTACATCAAACACCTACACTAGGATGTAAGGTTCTACACATCCATATACCCCACATACTCAAAAGTATGTGATCCAGGAGTTCCCTTAGGAAAACCTATTTCACCATCATTTGATCTCTGACAATGATGGATCTATGATCAGGGCTCTACATTACACTTGATTAGTTAGGTACATTCAGTATTCTTTTAACATCATACATTGTTCTTCAAACAATAACATTAGAATAACAACTATGAAATGAGAATACTAAATGTAACAAGCCTAACTCTCATCAATCATCATTTCTCAATACATTCATCACAAGTCATCTCTAAAGCATGACCTTGATGGTATTTATGGCTCTCACAGCCCATTTTAATCCATAGGTTGCTATTGATAATGCATCAAGATATATCATTATTCATAAAGCTAAAGCATGCTTTCAATGAATATAGTTTCATAATTCATACTTGGATATGATCATCATCTCATGACAACCTGCATGGTTAATTCAACTGATAACAATAAACAATTCATTCTAAAAGTTACACTTTCAAACTCTTAGAAGAGTCAAGTTCCCCAATATTCATCAATCAGGGTATACTATTCACAATACATGTCCTCACCCTAGAATTAGGGTTTACTATTCACCTCATGGCGAATTGAACTCATAACATCATCATGTATGAGAAACATCATCATTAAAGCTCCTAGATAAGATTAAGATTCATTAAACATCATAATTAGGGTTTCCATGATCTCACATAGGTGGATCATACCCTAATCATGCACATTCATGTGTATTGAAGGTACTTTACTTAAGTTTCAACTATAAAAGGGTACTTTCTCTCTCTTATGATACTTTCTCTCTCCTCTTACTAGTAGATGGTGATAACACCACTCTAGATCAGGTTGGGTTAAGTCCTCATTGACTAGCATAAGCCAAAATATCATTAACATGTGATTAGGGTTTTATTAGAAAAAGGTATTACTCAATTAAACCCCTCAAGGGTATTTTGGTAATTTACCTCATGATCACCATCATTGGTCAATTCATTAATCACTTAGTCCCTTAGTGTTCTAAGTTACCATTAGGGTTTAGATTAGATCACCATTGAACAATTACAACTTCAAGTGATTATGTATAAATAACCTTGAAAACCTCCAAACGGTTTCAACCTTCAACCACCAAACGGTTTGAAACCGTATGGGTGCGTTGACCGTTTGCTAGGTTTGACTCCAAGACCGTATGACCTCAAGGTCGATTTCCCAAACCGTTTGGGTGCGTTGACCGTATGCTAGGTTTGACTTTCCAAACCGTTTGAGCTTATACGGTTTGAAACCGTTTGATCAACTTGTCTTGAGATCGATTGGTCCAAACGACCTTGAGATCATTTGATCCCAAACGGTCTTGAGACCGTTTGGTCCAAATGGGCTCAAACCGTTTGGACCTCCAACATGGTTCAAAAGTTTCAAATGTTTATGATTAAGTATGTTAAAGCCCTCAATTGGCCAAAGCCATGTTAACCACTTATAAATTGAGTCAATTAGGATGAGCCTTAATCAATTGGACACCAAATTAACCCTCAATTGAAAGCCAATTAGGGTTAAGTCCATCTCAATTAGGGTTTCAAATCGGATGGTCGTCAATATTCAACAATGTGAATCAATTCAAAGTTGAACCTATCAATTGACCTCCAATTGGGCCCAAACTTGGCCCAAACGGTCTTGAGATCATTTGGATGACCTCCAAACGGTCTTGAGACCGTTTGCCCAAGAAATCATCAAAATCTAAGTTGATTTGATAGGGGTTGAACCTTAATTAAGTCACAAATCAGCAATTTGATTATTTCAATAACCCACTGTAATTGGGCCCTCAATTGATCAAATTACCTTAACCCTAGACCTCCAAACGGTCTTGGGTTGACACCAAACGATCTTGAGACCATTTGGATGAGTTCCAAACGGTCTTGAGACCGTTTGCCCATCCATCCTTTGGACTCTAGTGAAAATTCATCAAGGTTTGATCTATTGAGTTGATCATCACATCAATACTTAATTGCAATATGATTTGGTACCTTTGGACCTTAAATTGGTCAACTATACTTGGACCCAGACCTCTAAACGGTATTGGGTGATCCCCAAACGGTCTTGAGACCGTTTGGATGATTCCCCAAACGGTCTTGAGACCATTTGGGCTAATCAACCCAAAATCACTAATTAACTCATTGGAATTTCAGCACTGATTTCAATTAGGATTTGCCCTATTAATCAACCTTCAACTCATAACTCGTTTGGAATTAATCCATCAAATTTGGTGAGTCATTAATCAACATCATTATGAACAGTAATCCCAAACGGTCAACGTTTGGTCAACCATCTTAAACGGTCTTGGGACCGTTTGCCCAAAAAGGGCAAATTAAACAGATTGAAAATCAGAACTTAATTCAATTGGTTTTGCTAATTGATTTGCTTATATCTCACGATTCCTTTGGAGTTAATCCCTCAAATTTTGTGGGTAATTAACCTACATAATTATAAACAAGATTCCCATACGTTATTTGCTTGGTCAACGCGACCAAACAGTCTTGAAGACCGTTTGCCTTCATACGACCCTGAAACCGTTTGCCCACCAAACGGTTGTGTAAACCGTATGGGCAATTGGTTGGGACCGTTTAGTAAAGTGGAAAACCGTGGATAAGCATAGGAATTAATGCCCTTATCTTCTACCTTAAGAACAGTAGCAGTTCTTCACGATTTTGCTTGCAAGGATGCAAGGGAAGATAGGGAAGAAGAAGAACTAGCAACTATATGCATAGAAAAAGGTGTATAATCAAAGCATAAGGTTTAGAGTTATAAAACCCGCCTAAAGGTTGTTCCTTGAGATCCAAGCTTCCAAACTCCAAGCTTTAATGGCGTCTTTGAGCTCCACAGGTCGGCCAAGGTGAATTCTCCAAGGAAAAGTTGGAAAGGAATGGCTAGAAAGATAGAGCTAGGTGAGCTAGCCATGAATTCAACCTTGAAAACGAGTTTCCTCCATGAATTCAAGCAAAAGGGATGATCCAAACTTACCTAGGACCCTTGGTCGTCCTTCTATGCTCCAGAGCTTAGCCTTGGTCGGTTTTGAGCAAGGGGAAAAGAAATGAAAAGAAGAGGATCGTTCCCTTGCTAAGTGAGAAAAGTAGTATATATACTTAGGTGAAATTTCAACATAAGAACATATGCTTTCCTCATTTCTCATCTAAGTCCTTCCTTTCTTCCTTGCACGTACCCACATCTTATTTCTAAGGACAAAATCCTTCTAAGGTCAAGAATTTAAGGCAAAGAGGATCAACCCATCACTAAAGTATACACATAAAAGGGCTATTATACATACACCTTGATTATTCAATCACAAAGGTGTTCTTTATTATGTGATTATTCAAATGAAGTGACCTTTTCATCATTTCTCTTCTAAATGATGCCAAGAGTCAAAAAAGATGTTTTAGATGATGTATTTTACAAGTTGCACCCCTCAAATTGGGTAAATTGCACTTTACACCAATTTAGGGTTTTCAAGTATAGGGGTTGCTTCCACAGCTGCACCTTGGTGCTCAAGCTTGGGAAATCCCTCAAACTTCATCATAAACATCCTCATGATGTCTCAACATCAGAGGAACATCTCAACATGTGCAATTTTCAAGTTAATCCCTTAACTGGGTACTTTGCACATAGATACCTGTATTACAAAACAATGCTACAACTATATATATAAAGGAGCAAAATTTGAAATATATGTTTCTGAGGAACTTAATTACATGCCCAAAGTTAATCACAAGGATTTAATTACATATTTAGGCAAAACACCTAGGGTTAGTTCATAACCCAGGTCAGGGATGTTACATAATCCATCTTAGTATTATACAATTGTGGTATGGTGATATGGGTTGAATGATGATGGAACAAATGGAGGGTTACCCTGAATAAGGTAGTCTTACCTATTCACTCATATGAATAGAAGGGATGATAACCATATTGTATTGATATGTAACCCTAATGAGGTGTAGGTTGTTATACCTAGCTTTAATATAACTAAGTGATGGTAATTGGGTATGAATAGTCCTTGAATGACTAATACAATTATGGAGTACTCTGTTACTGTTGTTGAAACCCTAGTATGCTATAACCCAATGGTTACACCTTGAATTATGTGTGGGTTCATACTTGAGAATAGTATGGAATGTAATGGTAATGCTTCACCTTATGCATCCATGATCCAATGGGGATGTCGTGAGTAGTAATGTACAATTGTTGTTGAATCTAGTCTTTTAACTCAATACTGTTTTGCTATTTGAGTAGCACAATAGTAAAATTCAAAAGAACATGGTGTACTCTCTTATGTGATTTAGAGGTAATACATAACAATAGTACATATTTAGTAGTATGAATTGAGATAGTTGGATCAGATTATCGATGTTTAGGTAACACCTCAAGAGTATGAAAATATTGAAATGGTTGCTTCTCTATCTACTCTATGATTGATTGTGGCATAGAGAATTTGTTTGTTATCATTGAGAACTGTTTTAACATGTTGTGATTAGAAAAGAAATAAAGGACTTAATGTTGAAAACTACATTTAAGTATAAAATACAAGAATATAATGACATGTAAGATTTCAGAAGCTTAAAATAAACCTTGAATGTAATTTACTTGCATATTTATATTTCGGGGATGAAACTTTTTTAAGGGGAGGAGAATTGTTATGGCCGCATCTGAGCTTAATTGGTAAACTAGGGTTTACTTGGATGATTATATGCTTAATTGGATTGATCATTGCTTAAATCTAATTAATTATGATAATTCAATTATGATGTTTTACACCTAATAAGAACTTTAAGTGTTCTATTGTTTGAGAAATTAGGGTTTGAGAAATATAAACCCTAGTTGGCTGAAATTAGGGTTTTGATGGTACATGAGTATGGAATTTGATCAGGATAGCAGTGTGGTAAATGATTTTTCATATTTTCTACAAATTTTGTATTTAATTAAATTTTGTATATGATATAGATAACTCAATAATTCATATTGGAGAAAAATTTATGAATATTTTAGTATTCTTTGAATGTGGTTCTCGGTCGAACTATACTTCAACCAAAATGCTTACAGAGTGCTATTCAATAGTGTAGTGTTTTATTTTTATTTATTTATTGGTAAATTCAAATGATCAAAAAATTTAACTGGAGATCTGAAAATTAATCATGAACAACAGGTACAATTTTTATAATTTTTGGATGCATTTAGACCATATCAGTAGAAGAATTACATTAACTGACATTTCTACAGAATTCTAGATAGCAGTGCACTATTAGATTTTTATTTATTTAATGGAAACATGGAATGATCTCAAATTTTAACTAATGCTTTACATCTCAATTATACACAACGTGATAAATTCTCATAATTTTTGGAGAAGGTTTGTTCTCTAAAATACACGAATTCACAGAAACCTTTTTATGATAGAAAAATATGCTGAAATAAGAAAAAGTTTAGTGAGGGGTCAATGTGCAATTAACCCAAGTAGCTCAATTGCTCTATATGGTCAACCTAACACACAAGGAGCTATCATAATTCATTATTCACTCTAGAGAAATGAAATCCTAGAGAGAGAGAGAGTTAGGGTTTGAGAGGAGAAATTGATGGAGATGATGACCTAGGGTTTTGCGGTCCGAGGAATGATGAAATCATGTAAGTTTAGCTTCTTTGGATATAGTTTCATGTTTGATACCATTTTGGATCAAATCAGAGGAGGGGAAGAATTTTTACACTTGAGATAAGTTTCATGGTGGATCTTCTCTCACGTGTAAAAATTTTGACCCTCCTCTGATTTGATCTAAAATGGTATCAAAACTTCCCCTTTTCTCACTCTTTCTTCATAATCCCTCATTTTTAATTGGGTGAATTTCTAGGGATTTGATATGGATTCGTGTTTTCAGATATGGGATACGTTTTTAAGGCGTTTTTACACATTATGGTGAGTGGGAACTTCCTTTAAACAGTATATTGCACGAAAATTGGTTAAATCATTCATAATCTTTAATTGCTTAGTATGCGACTACAAACCCTGAATTATGTGTTTGATCTAAGTTGTTGCAAAATGATATGAAATGGATTCTTCCTCTGTTTGGATGAATTTTAGATGATAAAATCATATTATAAATGTATACAATACATCCTAATGAGAATTCCCTAAGTGTTCGCATAGGTTATAAGAGTAAACTGAAATATAAGGAATTTGTCTATGATTGAAATTTATTATATAATTAAATAGGGAAATTTGTTTATCTGGATTCCCTTGGTTATGAATGATTATTTATATGTATTCATAGTACGTATTTGTCAGATACTATCTTGAATTTCATTTAAGGTGAATAGTGTTTGTTTGATATCTCATAAAGGAGGGTGAAACCCTAGATGCGAGGAAAGTTGGATATTTACAAATAGATATCGTGAAATCCATTTGAATAGATTTTCTTAACATGATAGACTTTATTTATTCAATTTTATTATTGATACATGTTATCTCAGTGAATGTCATGGAAACCCAAATTCAGCTCAGTTCCAAGGTTTCATACATATATTGATTTTTATGATTTGTTGATAGTAGTCTTTATTTAGTGAATGTTTATGTCGCATGAAATCCTTATGAGAGCCATGTGATAAGTGAATGAGGTAAATGAAACCTTAAGGATAGGGTGTTCAATGAATCACGTATTTTGATATCAATGTTCTCAGTATGAGATGTGGTGATGCACAACTCAAGATTTGGGTTGAGGTGCACGTTTTCCAAGAAAGTACAAATAATTTACAGGTGCAAATGATGATTTCTCATATGTTAAGCAATTAACTTTTATCAGTGTATTAGAATCTCAATTGCATGATTTCAATGTATATGTGCCAAATTGACATGTATTCAGTTTATTTAATAACTTTAGTCTGCCTGCATTTACAGTATGTTGATTTCTCAGTAAATTACAATGTTTTAAATATACTACTCTGCCAAGTTTAAAATGATGTACATGTTGTATTATAAACTTCAATTAAATAGGCATGGTACCATAGAGATATCATAGTCAAATATAAGTAAGAGAAAGGTACAATGTAGAAAGAGCTTTCCAAGAATAATAAAATAATAGACATAGGTGCCCTAAACATCGTAGATTCCCTACGGATGTCTCCAATGTAGGGAGGACACCCTGGAAGCAACCAATATATGGGGATCAGATCGCACCCATAGAGCGTGTGGGGAGACGAAGCCCTTGAGAAAGTCTTCTAAGAGAAGATAGGTTACCCAACATGAACTGGAGATCCTGGTGGTAACCCAGAGGTACCCACATAGCATACCAAGATGAGGCCCACATAGCGTCTCAGACCCTCTGCCTGTGTACTCTGTCTAGAAGGAGAAGTCCTAATAAAGGCCATCTACTTAGTTGCCTTAGTCAAACGTGACGGTTTGAGTCAAGCAGACCCGGATTCATTTCTAGGCTTAGCTTCCCGGGTTTTAAGTTAAGTCTTGTATGGTGAGATCGTAGTTCGCTACGAGTCTTCATATGTAGAGGACACTGCATATGATCAGGGCATAAGATAAAATATGTTCATATAGTTTAAAGAGTTTCTCATAAGTAAGAAAGGCTAAGAAAGATTCGAGTACAGTTTCCCAACAATTATTCTTTGTATGTTTCTGAATTATTAGTTCTCTTTGAAATTAATCAAGCATGCTCATATATTGATTTGCTCTTGTTGATATCTAGAGTATCCTGCTATATTTATGATTGTCGATGATCAATCTCTTTAAAGCTTAACGTTGTTATAATTGATATCAGTTGCTCAAAAGTATATTTGTAATTATATCAGTGCTTTAGACTATTTCTTTGAAGTACTCATTCACTGAGCGAGTAGGCTCACCCCTTTACTCACAATTTTTAGGGATACCATATGAACTTGAAGAAGGTCATTGCATCAGAGTAGATCTACCACAAGAGTTAAGTCTAAGTATAGTTAAGTTCAGTCGGTCCTTGTCACTCTAGGTTCTTGTAAAGAAATAAGAGAGAGTTGTAAATGATAATGTATAACATTATTCCTCTTTTAACAGTATATGCAAATCATCAAGTCTTATGTGCTTAAAAGTATGAGAAACCTAATGAATGTTCATACATGCATTTTTACTGTTGAAATCAGATTAGAGAAATCAATGTTTAGATTTCCTTGTAAAGTTAATTTATGTGGTTGAATGCGAGAAAACAAAGAGTTTGAAAAAGAAGAAAAAGTTAAGGGTGATCTTTGTATTACGTTAAATCCTCAATTTATGCCCTGGTCTCATGATTAATGGTAATTGTGAGATCGAGGTGTAACAGAGGTTGTCCATGCTTTTTAAAGTAAACAAGAGAACGTTATCTGTCTCAAAATACAAAACTCAAGATTCCCAACTCTAAGGTCCCCAACATCTACCCATGAGGTCACCACCCCAGATGGCCCCTTAAAAGCCCACTGCTATACACCCTTAATCATCTTTAATAATGTCACCCAAAGCCCTCCTGACCATGTCCCATCCCTAGCCTTCCCAAAAAAGAATTAACCTCGAAATTAAGCTTATGGGACAAAGTCAAAAGTCTGAATCCATCTCGTCTTCGCGATAAGAAAACCTCCAGATCTTGATCTCTCTTAAAGAAAAGTCCTTCTTGTTGGCTTTTTTGATATGACACATTCATATTTCAATACTGCAAATAGTTCCTAAATTACGTTACTAACATGTGCTTGAAGCATTTCAAATGATCAAGGAACTAAGTCAAGATTCAACTACAAAGACCTTGTAAATATATTTTATTGGATACTTACAAATCAAGTTGTATCGTATATTTTTGTAATTATTTGTACATGTGTGTTTTTGTACCACTTGATAAACATGATGTAAGGACAAGTGATGGTCCTTCAAAATCTTATCCTACCTCACATGAAAACTTTAGGATTTATAGGTTTCATATGATTCATTACTAGGACCTCACATACATTACAAATATTTACACAGAGTCTTTATCGGTCGACAAAATTGTGGACCAAGAAAGTTGGTCGGAAAAAAGTTTGATCAACAAAGAGTCGTTGTGCTTAGTTGACCGAGGATATAAGCGGCACATAACTGTTGGAGCCCGGGACACTGCCAGACCGACAATATTGTGGACCGAGATTCTTCCGGTCAACTATATTGTGGACCAAGGAAGGTTCTGGAAAACTATTTTGTTAGCGATTAAACTAACCATTGTAACTTGATTGACTATATTATAATGGCTAGTTAACATCCTAGAACACTCTAGACATTTCTCACAAGTACCCTAACAACTTGCATATATTTTCTATAAATAGGAGTGCTCTTAGGACACTTACAGACATGAATTCTACATACAATTGCATATATGTTAGTTCACATACTTGAGCACACTACTTGCAATCTTTCTCAAAGAGCTTAGATCCTACACTTCATGTTATCATCCAATTAGACCAAGCCTTAGCTCCATGCTAGAATCCTTCTCAATTAGATACAACCTTGCCTAAACCTTTTGTGGAGTGGTTCATCATCACTTGTCCAATAATGATTAATTGTAAATCTTGTGAGTTGCATTGTATATTTTATCTCTCTGATGTACTTGTACTTTGACAAACTGCTATTAGACTACTTCTTGGAGTAAAGGTTGTCTAAGAACCTACGAGAAGAAGGAGTCTTCTCAACTTGATGTTCTTTGGCTGGTCGTTAAAGAAGAGGTGAAGCAACGATTCTCTTCTGCGTCCGTCAAAGAAGAGGTGAAGAGGGTCACCTTCCGTAGCCCATCAAAGAAGGTGGGAGTTCTCCTTGAGCTGAAAAAGAGGGTTAGTCTTTGCACCACAAAAAACACCGTTGATTTTTTGTATATTTTGTATTGGTATATAAAAAGAATAAAATACACTATTTAAAAATCATGATTGGAAACAACTAGGTAGTGGACTGATGTCTTTTGACTGAACCACTCTAAATCTATGTGTCCTTTTATGGTTGATTTCTTCTCTCTCATTTTGTGAGATAAGTATTTTAGTTTATTTTAAAATCTACCAAAAGCTCTATTCACCCCACCCCCACTCTAGATATGTTCACTTCTCTCCCCAAACCTCCTACATATCATTGGTCTCCTCTAAATCTGACAAGGTTAGGTCCTCGACTATGACCCTAAAGACATGCTTAACATTATTCCATATGGTGATATGATTCCTCTTTCTATTATGAAGATGGCTAGCACGTCTACCCACATAGAGATACCAACAGTTGACTAGGGGAAAAGAGTCCTCTCACAAGGCCAATACATGTGTTTAGGCCCACAACAACCTAGCATTATCTATGGGCTTGACGTTGACCTAAGGACCTAGAGAAGGCATTCTTATTCAATACAACATTTGTGTCAGACCATGTCAACGTAGCTATCTCACCTTTCAAGGAGTGATGTTTCATAGTTTATATTTCTCCCAGACCACGACATTCACACTTGAATGCAAGATGAATGTTGTATGATCTAATGATGTCATGAGTCGGAATTTCTTTTCTCTTGAACTTCCACACAGAGGTGTTGAATTTTAATTGATACCAATATATGGTTCCAGTCCAATGTGAAATCGGGAGGACCCTACATAGTTGCACTTAAATCCTCCTAACCACTTTAGAAGCTTATTTTGATGAAAAATATACATCCTCTTTATTGGGTTGAAGTATCCATCATACAAGAGAGGTACTCCAGTTAGCATTACCTCCACCAAGAAATCTTTGACCATTCCACCAAGAAATCTTTGATCGACACCGAGCTAACTCTTGATCCATCTTCTTCTGGATCTCAATCTCACAACTCCACCACCCATATACCCCCACCCACACATCCACCACCTTCACCTTCACATCGTACACCTCCACCTTGTTCCTCATTTATTTTTATCAAATGAGCAACTCGTGAGATACATGATGTATGAAAATGATTAACACAGATAGGTATAGTCTCACTTTGCATGATGAACTAACTCGTATCATGTCTTTAATGAACTTGACATGTTCGCATCCCTATCCCACATACCAACCATCTTTTCACTCTATTGACTATGCCACATATGCATATGATAAGTTGTACCCGATTGTCCACTTCCCATCCTCTGATGCCCATGTTTTTGTCGCCAATTCTGTTCCAATGCCATCATCTTTACTTGCAGCTCCACTTCATTCTCCTCTAGTTGACATGACTCCATCCCTTGTTCCCTTAGCCAACATGCCTCTTGAGCTTGTGCACTACCATTTGGACCACTAAGCCCAACTTCCTACAACACTGTGTCATTGTTACACATGGTTACATGACTGGGGATCATATTTACATTCGATGGCCAAGTCATGAGACACCTTTTGAGTATGTAGAAATGGCAATTAATGAGGTCCTTAAAGACTCTATTTCTAATGTAGATGATGGATATGGGGATGATGATGAAAATGATGATGTTGTTAAAGATAGTGATGTTGATAAGGAAATTGTTCTTGTAATTTCACGTCATCATCAGTCCACATCGAGACATGAGAAGATTGATGGTGACTATGATCTTGATCTAGAGGACTAGGTCTTAGTCTAGAGTGTCCTACACTTTTATTTTGAATATGACGCATGTATTTGAGACAATTTTTAGCAGTCATTTTCTCATGTTTTATCATTGTAGTTGTTTATCCTCTATGTGATTATGCTATTTCACTTGTCACCTTTTAGCATGTTCTGATGATGTGCTCAAACATGGTTATTATATGAATGTCTTCTTTGTTTAGGTTACTTTCTTGATTATAATTGTAACTTGTGAAAATTTTCTTATTTTGATATTTGTCATGCTTATATTTGTAATTATGTTGATTGGTGGATAAGAGCATTTAGGTTTGCTCTTCTACCCCCTCACTTTTTGAAATAATAAAGGGGGAGAAAGTATAGCAAAATCTTGAATCTTTTATGGAGTGATACAAAGTGATTTATAACCATTTGAAAAGCTACTTACATCATAAATGGCTAGAATTCAAACTTGAATAGTCTACTACTAGTGAGCACCCTCAACAATAAATATAGACCCTTAGGCAACATCCCAAGGTAACCTTTCATGGTTATATGCCATACCGAGTGAAAAGCCTCTATAGTCATCTAAATCACTCTCAAGCTTGCCCGCAAGGGTGTAGCTCATTGGTGATCGGGCCGTGAATGCAGGCAGATGTCTCAGGTTCGAATACTCATGGGGATGAATAAAACTGGGATTTATGTCTGACATGGTTTGCGTCGGAACTAATGGGTTGCACACTTGGTTTACCTTACTCCTCCTCTGTCGGGCCTCCATAGGTCAATGAGATGTCGGGGAGAGGAAGTCTCCTTAATGACTCTTTATTTTTCACTCTCAATCTTGATTACATCCCATTTGTCATTGTGAGTGATCTAGGAATTTTGAAAGAGAGCTACCTCATTATACACTTGTCAAAGCTCTCAACTCTTCTTCCCAAACTATCTCTAGCAAAGTAGGGATTTGAAGATTGCTTCCTTGAAGAATGAAGTGGTGGATTCAAAGTGGAAGATTCTTCTACAAGAGTGGGTAAGACCTTCTACAAGGCTAAAGACTCTTAGTAAGTAGATGGGTAAGTCTTTGTAATGGTTATTGGATCCTTTATACAAAAAGGAATGATAGTTTGGCCATTGATCTAGAGTAGGGTGGTTGTGACGCCCTGACGCGCTACAAAAGAGATAACTCGATAACAAACGTGCAATTAAAACTAAACATGTGGATTACCAGAAAACACAGGAAACTAAAACCGATTTGCTCAAAGCACTAAAGCCAAAAACTTATCACATATAAGTCCTCAAAAGGACACCTAAATTGTAGCATCCAACTAACAAAAACATAATTAACTAATGCGGAAGCGTTCACTAAGCAGCAGATTACAGAAAATCACTAAAAATTTTAAACTTTTTTTCAAAGAGACCCAATCATAAGAAAACTCTTTCAACAATAACCAATGTATTACATTTACATCATGGTTCATAAGTATATATCTTATACCATCTCTTCTCGAGGGTTACAACATCAACTGCCTTGTTAAAAGCTAAACACAGACAACATAATAACCTCGAGGCATCAAGCCAAGATCTCAAAATGATACATTAAAAGCACTAAGTACTAACTCCGAGGACCTGAGAGTACAGAGACGACACATAGGACTTCTATCTACCAAACACGATAGACAGCACACTCAACCTGAGTTGTCACTGCTGTCCTTGTAGCTGCTGATGTTCTTCATCCGAAAGATATTCTCAGTCTCTTTCACACTCGTCCACCTAAAAATGTTGGTTCCCACGGGGGTGAGACAATTGAAAATTGCCCCAGCGAGAGATATAACTCTCCGCCAGAAACATCATTATTTTAGTTTAATTAATATAAAACTGAGCAGAGGATAAGCAGTTTAGATCATTCTCATCTTTTAAAGTATTACACCTATCTATGATTGAACAATAATTCATCTATTCTCTTTATAAGAAATAGAAATAACATGTATAACATTTATCTACCATACATTTTCAACATCTCAAGCTTTGCTCATGTCATTCATTATTCTGATGTGTCACCCATGATTCATTCTTGTTTCTATTTTTTTGGCCTTAGCCAATCTGCTAAACAAGTATTCACTTATGCCAGACAAGTGATTATATAAATCATCATGTCTTATTCAAGCATTAAACTATATCAATCAGGTATAAATGTTTCAGGCATTGGATTATACCAATCCTGATTACACATCCAGGCATTGGACTTTAACCAAACCTAATTACAGGCATTAAGCCTCTGTTAGGTATTTCTAATTATAGAGGCATGGATAGCATGTGAAACATAACTATCAACATGAGATATCTAGCATCATGATTATAATCAACAGTAGCAGTAAGATATCAACATAAGCATGACCATTGTATGTACACAATTACAGTCTTATGCATATCCACAACATAAGTATAATTACTATCTCTTAGTTGCACTAAGCATCATCTTTATGTAAAGAGAACAAACATGGGTTATCATTCAATGTGAAGCGTCATGTATAACCCTAAACAAATATGCTATACGGCTGTATTACATCTTTTATTATGTCCTGAGGAAATTGAGGATACCACTCAAAATCCAACTGACCACTGCTAAGTCGAAATCAGTGCCATACAAGATCTAGGAAGAGCCGGACTCCTAAGATCTTCTCCGCCCCCGGTCAGTACGGGTCTGCCACAGTGACACAAAAGGTCAAGTTGCTAACAGCCTAGTTCGTCCTTGGTACAGGTCACGGCACTAGTGAAAGAGGTGGGTACGCATACCCTACCATCTGAGGTACAACCGCAGTTGTCCTCTAATATCATCACATATATAATCACCGAGACACGGCCGCATCCGTTCTCAACTAAGGGCTAGGTATGACCGCAGTCATCCTCCCTAAACACTTGAATTCAGGATGACAAGCACCCCGCATACTCATCAGTATGTGCTCCGAGTTTCCCTTAGGAATACTCATTTCACCATCTGGCAAGTTCTGACACTCAGATGGATCTATGGCACATGACACTACATGATTAGAGTTGCACTTGATTAGTTATGCCAATTGGGTGAATTAAGGCTGCATCAAACAAGTGGACATACAAACCCTAATTCACTTCTAGCAAGCATATAAATATCAAAACCTGAAAAGATATAAAACATATGAAACATAATTTCTCATCTCATCATCACATGATAATATTCACTTGCCATTCATGAGACTACACCAGTCATCATGCTATCACATGATATAAATCCTTTTCACAATATCACAGGGTATCAACCCTTATCAACATAAGAGGAATACACCTCATTCAGGGCTCAACCATGCCCATGAAACATCTTGTTACTTCTTACTAAGTAACATCTAACCATATGGCTCACAAGGCCATTAAACATCTTGTCACCTCTCACTAGGCAACAATAACATATTAACTCATGTAATATAATAGTAACACCACTATTTCCTCCATAGGGTTAGGGTTTACTATTCACATCAATTAGGGTTTCATGTTCATTTTATCAATCCAACCCTAATATATTGTTCCATACATCTAGGAGCATCCATCGACATTCCAAGTATTTAATATTCTTATTATTTATCATTAAATGATCATCAACACAAGGTATGAGTTTATCTCTCATCATTATCATGGTATGATTACATCATACTCATTTTAGCTTACTTATCAAGTATGTTAAACTCATTACATTTCATTGTGACAATTTACATAACACTCTCCTTGTGTATCTTATCTAAAAATATTGGATTTGAGATGCATCAAGGTATATCAACCCTGAAATGCTAAATGTGATATCTATCATGTCTCAATGTATCACTTCCCTCATCACTTCTATCTTACATGAGTTTATTAACTTATCTTATAATAAGGAATTTCACATCTTAATACTTTCATCCACCAACCTATCACCTTTACCATGATGTGCATAGATCACACAAAAGGATTGTCCAACTATCTTCAATGATATGGACTCATCTCAAATTACGGCATTTCCTGTTATAAGGTTGCCTATAGTCAACCACTTGAGATATTTCATCATTATAGGGTATTACTCATTATTTCATCATTAAGGTTTACTCATATCATAACCCAGACATTAGGGTTATGATTTATCATCATATTGCCCATGATTAGAATTCCATGCACTATAGCCCAAATTTAGGGTTTTACATAGCTTTACTCTGTGTAAGGTTTAAGGTTTCATATGAAATCGCCCTCAATTAGGGTTTCACATGGAATCATCCTCAATTAGAGTTTCTCAGGGAATCACCCTCAATTAGGGTTTCACTAATCATCCCAATTAGGGTTTCATTCAATTACCCATAAATTAGGGATTCATTATTCATCCAATTAGGGTTTGGCATTTCATTACCTTAAATTAGAGTTACCCAAGTCATTACCCTTAATTAGGATTACACTATTACCCTTAATTAGGGTTACACTATTACCCTAGATTAGGGTTTTACTCAGAATTTCCCTAAATCAGGGTTAGGGTTCGTTAACCTTCTCAATTAGGGTTTCTTGATCTATTTACTAAGGATCCTACCCTAAATCACCATATGAATCATACTCATGTATGAATTCATTTCTATCATTCTCTCCACTTGATTTGGTTACATCAACCATCCGATCAAATACAAACAACTATGTTTGACATAGTTATTGCTTCCATAAACAATTAGGGTTTGCTTAATTGAATAGCCTTCAACTCACGATTCCTTGGGATTTAATCACTAAAATTTGGTGAGTCATTATAACACATCATTAGGAACAGTAATACCAAACAGTCAACCCTTGTTCAACGCATTCAAACGGTCTTGAGACCGTTTACTCAAAAAGGTCAATTAAATCAGGTTGAAAATCAGCACTTAATTCAATTAGGTTTCCCTAATTGATTAGGCTTCAACTCACGATTCCTTGGGAGTTAATCCCTCAAATTTGGTGGGTCATTAAACAAAATCATTATGAACAGGAATCCTAAATGGTCAACGCTTGGTCAACACACTCAAACGGTCTTGAAACCGTTTTCCCAAACAGGTCAAGTTGATCAGGTTGAAAATCAGCATTTAATTCAATTCGAATTATCTAATTGATTGGCCTTCAACTCACGATTCATTTGGATTTAACCCCTAAAATTTGGAGGGTCATTATCCTACATAATTAAGAACAAGATTCCCAAACGGTCAACGCTTGTTCAACCATATCAAACGGTCTTGAAACCGTTTTCCCTAAAACGGTTTGCTGAAACCGCATAGCCAATCAATTTAAAACGATTTGGAATAGATATCAAGACCATTTGGCTTGGTACTTTTCTTTGGATAAGCATCTAGGATGATGTCATCATCCCCTTCCTTCAAACAACCAAGAACAACAACCGTTCTTGATGGAAATTGCAGCAAGGAAACAAGTATGTATCAAATTGAAGAAAACAATCAACAAAGCATAATTGATTGATGCAATAGCAATGATTAAGGGTTTGAGTTATAAAACCCGCCTCCAATTGAGCTCCAAAGCTTCAAGCTCACGCCATTAATGGTGGATGAATCTATAGCAACTCCCCCTAAACTCGTCCTCAAGCTTTTGGATGAAAAAGTTGGCTAGGGTTGAAGAGGAGATCAAAATAAGAAGAAATCAATGATTTATTTTTTATTTCCACCATGGAATCAAGGAGAACGAAAGTCAAGGACCTTACCAACAGGTTGGGGTCGTCCTCCTGCTCCTCCACAGCGCCTTAGTCGTTTTCCAAGCAAGGGTAAAGAAAAGAATCCGAAATAGCCTTTGTTTTGGCTTGGTAAAGGTACTTTTATAAGAAAATTGATGAGAGAGAAAATGCATTATTAAAATGCATTAAATTCCAAAAATATGGCCGCCTCTTCCCCCTCAAATTCCCCTCAAAATCCTTAAGGACGAGGCTATCTTCATTGCCTCTTATTCTTCTTCATTATCCATGATTTAAGGAAAATCAAATTAAGCACCTTAATGCTTATAATATTAATATCCATATGTGAGTGGGTTTTCTTTTCCTTATAATAATGGTGAGTGGAATTTCACCTCCTTAGGATATTTTCGTTCCTTATCTTGGAAAAAGAACGTCCATCCTTATTCAAAATCAACCAATAACATTTTGGTTGAAGGCCCTTTAATTAATACATTCATTTTTGCCCTAATTTGAATTAGGGTTTCACTTATGATTAAATCTTGATTATTTTAATATCAAGATTCTCTCTCCTCCAACTTAATTCAAATGAGGCACCCCTCTCATTTTCTTTGCTCTACATGATGCCAAGGAACATTAAGGACCTTATTGAAGTGGTAATTTGCATATTGAACCCTAGGTTTTGGGTAAATTGCACATTACACCAAAACTAGGTTTTCATGCACATACATTGCTTTATCAGCTCTTTCTTGGTATTCAGGATTCCATAAGCCATACCTCAGCATCATCTTTACTCTCATGATGCTTCAACACATGAGGAACATATTATCATGCACAATTTGCACTTAAACCCCTCAACTTGGGTAATTTGCACTTTAGTCCAAAACAGGCAAAACATTGATTTCAACAATGTTAAAAAAGGACTAGAATTGCAATATAAGTTCCTCTTGAACCCTAATTACCTTTCACAAGATAATATTAAGCATTTAATCATCTTTCTTAATCAAAACACCTAGGGTTAAAGTATAACCCAGGTCAGGGGTGTTACATATATCACATAACATGTATATCATGGTGCCTACATCACTATGCATCATGATTCCTGTCATCAACATGTAACATGAGATATATGTTCCACAAATATGTACATAAACACATGCTAGATCTTACATACATGGCTCACAAGCCAAAAGCATCGTATTGATAACTTATCTGCAAAACACATCGGGAACAACCCCAATGATCTGAGTGTACAAGGACGACTCTAGGACTCTAACACTAAAAGACTAGCTGCACATCCAACCTTATCAGCTACTGCTCTTATTGTTGATCTTCCTCGGTTGCACGATCTCTACCTCTTCGTGCATGGCCACCTAAAAGATGTGGAAACCCATGGGGCAAGACCAAACGTACCCACAAGAGATATAAATCTCCTCCAACGTCTATTAACACACAGTGAGTAGGCATGTAAATAAAGGTAGATAGCATGTAGCATATTCAACTAAACGATATGTATCTAGAAAAAAGAGTAGATTAAGCAAATCCAAGTAGTCATCACTGTGCAGTAGAACAATTAATATTCTAAAAAGGAATATGAAGAACATGTATAACAGTTGATTTCTCTTACCGCCTTATAATTCAAGAAATTAGTAAAAAGGTAAGACAAAGGGCTCAACTAATGTTGTTTGTATTTGACCCTAATCAAGATACACTACACAATCATGTTACATGTTTTATTATTGCCCTGAGGATTTGAGTTGTACCACCCTAATCAAATTGACCACTGCTAAGTCAAAATCGGTACCATACAAGGTCAATGGAAGAGTCAGAATCCATGACCTCCCCACGCCTCTTGGTCAACATAAGAGAAAACACCATAGAGACATATTAGTCATCTGCAACATGACATATAGTCAAGCTCAGGAATTGGCTCACGCATGGCCATCCACATATATAATCACACCTAGTCCACCTTGGTACAGGTAATAGTGCTAGAAGAACATGCTCAGACATGGTTGTTCTAAAAAGAAGGATTGGCTCACTCATGGCCATCCATATATCACAAGGAGATCAGCTCACACATGGTTGTCTCATACAACCTGTAATTGTAGACATAAAGAGGTACTTGACTTGTGCCTCGCATATTCAAAAATATGTGCTCTGAGTTATACTCATTTCACCAATGCAGCAATTACAGCTGACACTAGAAAGGATCTATGGCACAGGGCACCTACATGATTAGGGTTTCACTTGATTAATTAAGTCAATTGGGTATCTTCTAGCATCAATCAAGTTACAAAGTATAAAGTCATAACAAACTCTACAAGAATAAGGGTATAGTATGACTCCAGAAGATATAAAACGTATAAGGTATGAACTTGTCACACTATCACCACTTGATACTTGTAGCACTGCCATTCGCAAGGCCATCACCAATGTCACATCATTGTGGGACATAAATCCCTCAATCACATCACCAGAGGTTACTACCTCACAATAGGAAAAAAGCCATCACCTGGTCATAGGACTCATCACATAGGTGTTGGGCTCCACACATGACTGATTAGGGTTTTATAGTTGTATTCAGTCACCAGACCTTAGGTACACAACCTCCCACTTTCTTGGAGGATATTAGGATTAAGGAACATCATTAATTAATTATGCTTAGAGTCATATTTCAACAACACTAGGTATCATATGCATGTGCGTTTACATATGAGATTACATTCCAAGTTTACATGTGTCACAACCTACCATCACACAGAGAGGTCTCAACCATCTACCGTATACATGTCGCGACCACCATCCATATGAGTCACGACCACCCACTCATCAAGGTGTCTCGACCATCTTCAACCATGGTGTCTTAACCGTGACAAAACTCCATGTCTCGACCCCTCAAAACTTAGGGTTTTAACCACCCATCACACACATGTCGCGACCTCAAGAACATGGTCAAATCTCGACCCAAAACCAAAACCATTTCGACCAAAACCAAACATGGGTCATGACCAACACATAGACATGTGTCTTGACATCAAGCACCAAAAGTGTCTCGACCCTCAACCTATTGAGATTAGGTTGTGGTTGTGACACTAGGTCATGCGTCTCGACCCAAACCAAACTAAGGGAGTAGTGTCCACCAAAGTCATGCTACCACAAAGGCAATTAATCAACTTCAAAATAGGGATAACTAAGATCAAAACAGATGATTTCTAACGCCAACACGGGAGATAAAACCAAGGGAATACATCGTCTATAAGAATAAAAAACCTTGCACAAAATAGATCACCAAAGACCCTAAAAGCATGTGTCATCAAACCACCATGAAAGAACCTCATGTGGGAGAGAGAACTAATGTCTATCACCACCAAAATAGAACCCTAACTCCATAGAACATCAAGGTACACTGGGATCATGCATGTGAATAAAACCAAGAATTCAAAAGATTGCAATAAAAGTACCATCCCGCATCCATCTCCAAAATTGGGTACCTTAGATTAGGGTTTCAGATTCTAAGCAAACCAAGCATGTTAATCACCTTCAAACAAGATCTAGAGCATGATTTAATCTACTAGCACATTAGGATTACATTTTAGATAGAAAAACATCAACATGCATGTATAAAATGTGCAATAATAAAGAGGGCAAAGTTTTATATAACCCACCTATTTTGAAGAGAAAAAACAAGCTCAAAGCTCAAGCTCCAAAAGAGGGAAGGAATCTTTGACAAGAATCACCACTTCTGCCACAAGATCACCAATAAAAGGAAGAAAACCTTAAACCCCAGGGTGAACCAAAGCAGAAAGGGGGAAAAGAGAAGAAAACATCCTCCCACTAGTTACCACCATGGATAGTCCATAGTCTAAGGCCTTTATGAAGAGGAGTTTCTCTCAAGGTGACCACTAGGGTAGAACCCTAGTCTACAACCAATGAAAGAGGAATAAGAAGATGAAGGTTCCAAAGGGAAACATGATCAAGATGGTAAAACCACTTACCAAGAGAAGAAACCACCACAAGGAAGAAGATCTAGCTTCAAGGCACCACATGCAAGGTCGAACCACCTTCAAATCACCAAGGACAACACCTTCTTGATCCACCAAGCTCCAAGAAATAGCAAAAGGTAAGGGAGAAGAAGGATGGCCAAAAAAGACCACTTGCATGGAGAGAAAAGAGTTTATATAGCAAAGGAGAAGAGAAGTAAGGTGGGAGATGAGGTGTCAACAAGATAGGGCTCTAAAGGGACATGTGTCCACCCAAGAAACCAACATGAAACCACTTAAAACACACATGTATCATATGGTGATGCAACCTATGTTGGGTCTCGACCACTTGGGTCACCCAACATATGGTCTCGGTCGCGACACACCAAGGACACACCACATGGTTGAGACAAAGCACCAAAACATCACCTGGTCGAGACAAAAGAATCACCACAAACACTAGGTCGAAAAACTTCACTAGAAGATAGTTGTCTCAACCCAAGACAAACCAAGACATCACAACAACAACACCTAGAGAAGGTGTCTCGGTTGAGACACCCAAAAACCCTAGGAACCCTAACCCCTCTAGTGATGCCACCACTCAACCAAGGATCAACCAAGGGGCCCCAAAGCATCACACTCTCTCTCATGAAGCCAAGAAGGTACACTTTAGAGGTGAAAAATTGCAAGATAACCCTCACAAAAGGGTAAATTGCAATTTGACCCAAAATAATCATAAAAAGCACAAACATCATCCAAACAAGCTCAAACTAGAAACTTAAGCTTTTCACAAGCTATGGAAACATATCAAAGGATTAGAGAAAGGTTCTAATAACTCAATCAAGCCCAAGAAAATAGGGTTAGCCTAAAACACAAGTCAGGGGTCTTACAAGCCATAAACCCGTAACAAGGATTTCGCCCCCAAAATCCTAAGCGAAAAGAGACAGGTACTTCCTCCGCATCTCTTCCTCAAGACCCCAAATGGATTCCTTAATGCCTTGGTGATGACACAAACCTTCACTAACATTATGTCCTTCTTATTCAAATTCTTCACTCTTCTATCTAGGATCAACACGTGTCCTTTAACATAGGATATATCCTCATCAAGCTCAATTTCCACTGGCTACAAAACCAACTCTGTATCAGGGTGGCACTTCCTCAACATGGACATGTGGAACACTGGATGCAACCAGTGCAACTCATGTGGCAACTCCAACCTGTAGGCTACCTTCCCAACATGTGCCACCACAGGGTAAGGTCCCATATATATGGGAGCCAACTTACCCTTCTTCCCAAACCTCAAAACACCCTTCCAAGGAGAGACCTTGAGATACACAATGTCTCCCACTTGAAACTCCAACGGTCTATGCCGGTTATTGGCATATGACTTCTGTCTGTGCTGGGCTACTTTCAACCGATGTTAAAGCACTTTAATATTCTCTATTGTCTCATACATAAGCTCAGGATCAAGAAGTTGATATTCACCTGTCTCATACCAATATAATAGAGATCTGCAACGTCTCCCATATAATGTCTCATAGTGTTCCATGTTGATTCTCCTCTGATAACTATTATTATAAGAAAACTCTATCATACTGAGATGAATGCCCCAACTGCCTAAAAACTGCAAGATGCATGCTCTCAACAAATCCTCTAAGATATGTATGGTCCTCTCAAAATGACCATATGTCTGTGGGTGGAAGGTAGTGCTAAACCTCAACTGTGTTCCCAAAGTTATATGCAAGCACTCCCAAAAGTGGCTCGTAAACAGAGGACGTCTATCTGACATGATAGTTGTAGGGATACCATGCAAGTGAACAATCTCATCAACATAGATTAGTGTGAGCTTCTTTGTTGTATACATTGTCTTTACTGACAAAAAGTGTTATAACTTGGTCAACTTATCAAGGATCACCCATATGGAATCATGGCCTTTGGATGTCCTAGGAAAACTAACCACAAAGTCCATCGTGACATGATCCCACTTCCACTGTGGTATGGGTAACGACTGCAACGTCCCTACAAGCTTATGATGTTTTTCTTTACCTTGCTGACACACAACACACTTGGCGACAAACTCAACCAAATCTCACTTCAATCTAGGCCACCAATACAAATCCTTAAGGTTATGGTACATCTTACAGCTACCTAGATGCATAGCATACATCAAAGAGTGAGCCTCTTCCAAAACCATGTTCCTCATATTATCAACATCAGGAACCACAACTATGTTGTGATAACACATTGTCCCATCCACTACCTCATGAAAACCATCACGCTTCTTGCTTCCAAACCCTGATCATATCTGTTGTATCACAGTATCAACCTATTGTGCCTATCTAATTTGCTGCCTCAACGTGAGCTTCACTTGTAGCCATGCTAAAAACACACATAGAAAAGAAACCTCTAGCTTCACATCATCTGATGTAAGGAGACCAACATGTCTCTCTTGTGGCACACCAAGGAACACAATTGTGCTTCCCCCACATATGACAACAAAGAAGACTTTCTTCTCAAAGCATATGCCATGACATTTGCCTTTCATGGATGGTAATCAATGGTGAAATCATAATCCTTGATTAGCTCCATCCATCATCGCTGCCTCATGCCCAATTCCTACTGCAAAAAGAGATACTTCAAGTTCTTGTGATATGTGAAGATCTGACACTTCTTGCCATAAAGGTAGTATCTCAAGGTATTCAAGGCATGAACCACTATAAACAACTCCAGATCATGGGTTGGGTAGTTCTCCTCATGCTTCTTCAACTATCGCAATACAAAATATGTCACATTCTTATCCTGCATCAACACACAACCCAAACAATTCCTTGATGCATCATAAAAAATTATGCATCCTTTCCCCTATTCAGGTAAAATTAGCACTGGTACACTTGTCAACTTCTCCTTCAACAACTGAAAGGCACACTGACATCTATCATCCCGGACAAAAGGCACATCTTTCCCTGTCAACTTGGTTAGGGGTAACGTCACTGAGTTGAAGTTCTTAATGAACCTCTTGTAGTATCTTACCAAACCTAGAAAATTGCATACTTTTGTTGGTGTCTTCGACTGCTCCCACTCCAGCATAGATTCAACCTTCTTGGGGTCCACATGAACACCCCTAGGAAGGACACCTCCTTCAGCCAAAACTCATGTTTGTTGAACTTGGCATATAGCTGATGTTGCCTCAACACGGTCAATGCTTGTCGAAGATGTTGTTCATGTTGTTCACTATCCATGGAGTATATCAAGATATCATCAATGAAGACCACCACAAATTGATAAAGAAACGACTGGAACACTCTGTTCACCAAGTTTGTGAATGATGTTGGTGCATTTGTTAGCCCAAACGACATAACCACGAACATGTAATGACTAGACCAAGTCCTAAAAGTTGACTTAGGTATGTCATCCGCCTTGATCCACAACTGGTGATATCCCAATCTCAGGTCTATCTTTGAGAACATTGTGGCACCATGAAACTAATCAAATAGGTCATCTAACCTCGATAAGGGATACTTGCTCTTTACCATCACCTTGTTCAATTGTATGTAGTCTATACACAGCCTCATGGATCCATATTTCTTCTTTACAAACAAAACGGGGGCACTCCATGGAGATGTTCTCAGTTTGATGACATCCTTCTTAAGAAGCTCTTGCAACTGTTTCTTCAATTCTACCATCACAGTTGGAGCCATCCTATATGGTGTATGTGCTATAGGCTGCGTACCCGGGACTAGACTGATCTCAAAATAAATCGCTCTGGCTGGAGGAGCACATGGTAACTCATCTGGGAACACATCATCAAACTCTCTAACAACTGGAACCTCTTGAATACTAGTACATCTCACCTTAGTATCCATTATATGTGCTAAAAATGTCTTACAGCCTTGCCTCATCATCCTCTTAGCCACCATCACCAACACCAAACAGGTAGGGAGGATCTTCCTATCACCTTGGAAGATCCACATCAGATTGCCATCTACGAATATCGCCACCTTAGAACTATAGTCCAAGACTACATGATACTTCTCCAAGGTGTCCATTCCAAGGATCACATCAAATCCATGTATATCAAGTGGTATGAGATCCACTTGTATGCTATGTCCTGAAAAAGATAAGATACAGGAAGGACACACCTCCCGCAACTCGATGGAACCAACTAACATGGTTTCTAAGAAAAGACTATCACATCTATGACCAACATGCAAAGAACAACTATCAATCACCTCTCGAGTGACAAAAGAGTGTGTCACACCTGGGTCAACCAAATTAAATATAAAGTAAGAAGAAGACAAATCAGAATGAAATAACTCCATTTGACCTATCAAAACTCGCGGGTTGATCACTCCTTCCAGATGACTCATAGTGTAGAATATAGTCATTGCATGTTGTCATCCTCTTTCTCTACTGGCCTATCCAGAAGAACCAACCTGCAGTGCTTGTCCTTGTCCTCATCCCCCATCGCTTCTAAATTGTTGTCTCTATAAGCCCTATTGGTTCTGCCTCAGTTGCTGGGTGACTTCTTCATCCTTCATAGGGTAAAACAACTTTGTGTGCCCAACCTGTCTGCACTTGTAACAGGTCTTGTTCTCATACCATGGCCTAGATGGACCTGTCACTGATGCTGATGCTACACTATGGGCTCCTACTGGTGGAATACTATATCCTTTGCCCTTACTTCTAGAAAGCTTGGTGTGTTTCTGCCAATGGTGTTACATACTACTCAATTGAGATTTGAATAGATACAACTCCACGAACAGACACCCACAGTGGATTCACTTTCAAAATTTATAAGGACCTACACAAACAACCTACTCTCAAAAACCAAAACACTACACTCGCAAGCGCACAGGGTCGTGTCGTAGTATAGGAGGGTGCAAAGTATAGGGTCGATCCACGGGGAGAAAAGGAGGCACTAGAGCTAGGTTAGTTTTTGGGCTAGATTCCTACTGCAGAGTCTAAGATTGAAGGGTATAAAGGTTGATTTGATGATTACACTAGAGATGATGTACAAGCAAGCAAATAAAGGAAAGCAAGTAAGAACAAAACCTAAGCTAACCCTAGATAGTTAATTCTAATGAGTAGGAAAAGACAAAGCAAGCAGAAAAGGCGAGAAAAGAGCGATTAACACTAAGGCATGCAAGGAAAAGTCTACACTACACTAAACTAGAAAACAGGGCAAAGAGCAAGTAAAGACCTAAACTAGCAAAAACAAAGCAAGAACAAGGCAAGAGGCTAACTAAGCAAGGAAAGGACTAATTAAGCTAACACTAGCTAGCAAGAAGATAATTAGGATTTTGAAGCAATTAGGAAATGTGGGTTGTTTAGGGGATGCACTTATTAATTAGGTCGAAGGTGACATATGAACATAATGATTTCATTTAGATTATCAAACCAAACAACAAGCTAGAGTCTAATGAATTATCCTAAACTACTAACTGGCCATGGATATGATGGGTTGTGTATAGGAGAACTAGTCTCTAATACTCCCTACTACCCTTGCGAGGCTCAAATGGGTTAGGGTTTAGGTTCAATTCAATTAGAGTCTAAATAAGCCTAAGTTTCTAGGTTAGATGATCTTAGGATGATTAGGGGCCGAGATTAGTAATGGGAGTGGGAGTGAGGCTTTAGGCCTCCCATCACCCACATTCTAATCTTGAGAAAGCTCCATGCTTAACACACCAAATTTGTCTAAACGAGCTACTTAGATTTCTAAACTAGGGCTAGGAGAATTGATTATCATGTAGGAGGATGGGCAGCTAGCTAGGGATCCATGAATTGGACCTAGGACCAAATCCCAAAATTCACACATGTAAGCAATTTCCCTAAATTCCTAGGTGATTTCAAGCATAAACCAACAAGCAATTCATGTAGAGTGAGATAGAAATAGAACATAACCATTAGCAATGAAATTACAATGTTTACATATCATTTCCCCCCAACATGGTATCAAAGTAACATTTTCCACCCCAAACAGCCCACCCAAGCGGCCCTGCTACTCATAGCAATGCAAAATACAAAAAGAATGGAGAAAGAGGCCGAAGAAGCCATGGATCTCGGTGTAGATGAAGAAATCCTCCACTTCAACTACTGTAATACGTCCTTCTCCCTCCTCCAAGCTACAATGGCATGGGATGGTGGTCGTATAGGGTCAAAACACTAGGAAACTAGGGTTTTAGTGGTGGAAATGGTGAAATGGAGTGGAATGGAGGTGGAAATGAAGTGGAATGGGTGGAAATGGAGTGGAATGTGTGGAATGAGAAAATGGAGAGCTAAGAGGTGGTAGAAGGTAGCTAACCTTGTGCTAGAGCAGCCACCTAGATATATATAGGTGTGGGGGAAGCAATAGGTCAAGTGGGGGTAAAGTAGGAAATGTAGTGCAAAAGTGGCTAGGTTTTTGTGAGTAGCACGGTCGTGGTGGTCACCATGGCCTTGGTGGGGGTGAGAATGGTTGTGGTGGATGGGAATGTATGTGGTAAGAAATGAGGAAAAATCACAAGAATATGATTGGTTTTGAACTGGAAGTGGCACGGTCGTGGTGGTCACCATGGTCGTGGTGGTGAAAGGGGAGCATGACCGTACTGGGTACTACGACCATGGTTGCTTGGATTTCTCTACCCGTTCTCGACTCCACGACCAATGTGCTCTGGAGGTCACACGATCATGCAATGTGGCACGACCGTTCTATGGTCAGTCCACCACGGCCATTTTGAGTGGCACGATCATGGTGATCTTGCTTTGCATGGAGGTGACTATGTTGATTTGCAAGTGTGCTAACACAACTGTTATGTGGTACCACAACCGTACTGGCCTCTGAATCAACCCCTGGACTTGTTTCTTTCGATTTTCTTGGACATCTTTGCTTTAATGGAGATTTGACCACTAGGGATAGATTGAGGGAGCCTCATACTTCACTTTAGGCCTCTCTGAGGATAGAGAAACCCTAAGATCACTCCTCTCTCTCTTCCATCAAGCATGGCCCAAATGCCTGAAAAACATGCAAATAATGTCTATAAGTGATTTTTATACAAATATGCATATTAGGGGAAATAATATGTAATCTAACAAGTATAGATGTGATTGGAATGCAATATGACACAAGATGAATCCCCAAAATAGGGCTGAATTACCACTCCAAACTTAAAACATACTTGTCCTCAAGTATGCTCCAACTCAATCTCTCTACAAATATTTTTCACAATCAAGAAATGACAAATGCAATGCAAAAGATGATTATTGTTGAATGGAATCAATGTTGACTAAGGCTCTGTTTGGTAGGGTGTAAAACTAGCTCATT
The DNA here is from genome assembly GCA_963693085.1 of Alisma plantago-aquatica. Classification (NCBI taxonomy): domain Eukaryota; kingdom Viridiplantae; phylum Streptophyta; class Magnoliopsida; order Alismatales; family Alismataceae; genus Alisma; species Alisma plantago-aquatica. The sequence continues at coordinate 990,824,968 of OY856411.1, forward strand.
ACGTTTAAACTCTGGGAGTTAGGACATGATTTTTGTTTGATTAGCAAATGAGAAAATGAAAACATTACTTTTTAACTCACAAAATGATCAATATTGGGACAAATTCCCAGAATTGGTACCACACCCAAAATGGGCGTAGTCAGGTGTAGTTCTATTTTAAACAGTTGTACGCAGCCAACTCACATACTATTACTGGGTAAAAAGCTGCAGGCTATTGGATATTGATGCACGAGTTTTGAGTCGCTTTTATAGGCCTATTTTATACTCACTTTATGCATTTATTAGTCAATTAATTGATCTTATTTGCAAAAATCATTATTATTGCCTTATATACTTTATTTGCATGAAACTATGCTCATTTTATCATAATTACATTATTTTATGCATTCCCCCGCCTTATACACATTTTTATTGATTTTTCAGGTACTCCATGTACAGTTAAAAGTCAGTGCCACCGACATGGGTGTCGGTGCCACCGAGATAACAGTAGAGGTCGGGCGATAAGAGACCAGAAGAGTCGGTGCCACTGAGATTGGTTTAGAGTGGCAGATCAAACTATGTGCAGCAGCTCGGTGCCACTGACCAGCATGAGTCGGTGGTACTGACTTCACCACATCAAGGACCGCACCCGAGGCAGTCGGTGCCACCGACTTTGCTGAAAATCAGCAATCGTTAGATCCACCCATATCTGACGGTCCATGTTATGTGGTACCATAAGTTGACCTAAGACTTAAAAGCAGACGTCCAGACCTAAGGAGGACATGACGTTGCACCGTACAAAGGCCAGAGAAGAGGGAGAGAGAAGCAAGGAGCCGAAGGATGTCAACCGGGAGATCTGAGCACCTCCGATGGACAATTTTGCTGCCAGAAGACCACAGAATGTGCACCTCTTGAGGAGGATCATCCGGAACATCTTCTCTCCAGGGGTTACACAAATTTCCTTCATGTTTCCCATGTTTTTCTCCTCTCTCTCTATGTATTCACATGTGAAAACTATGTGGGGCTAAACCCTCCTTTCCTTAGGACCCAGGAGTAGCCTGGGGAATCGTTGTACGACTTTTTACATGATTTAATATATATTTCTCTTATTTCCTGGATATATAAGTGTGGAATTAAATGACCTATCTATGCTTGATCACCATCAGTAGGATAATAGACTGATAATTGCTCTGGAAGGAGGATTAAAGGTTAGAAAACCACAATTTATACACTTTCCTATGCGTTCCTTGGGAAAGGTGACGTAGAGTTAGTGGAAAGAAACCCAAAGTCTTTGATAATGTACCTAGACTAAGATATAAATTACTACAGACATGGAATTGGTTTAGATCTAAGTAGTGAATTGTATCGTGAAAGTAGGAAATTCTGACTACATGCTTTCTATCCAGGGTAGGAGTAAAATTTATATTAGTTCGATACAAATAAGATATAACGAGACCTCGTGGTGAAATCGATAATCCTAAGGAATCCATCTCATTCGAATCAATCACTTTTAATTTTCTCTTATTTTACTCGAACTCAAATCCAACTTTTAATTGGCTTAGCTGATCACATCGTAGTTAGTAGTAGTTACTGAGACTACGTCTCCCTGAGTTCGACTCGAGCCTCACATAGGTCTATATTACTCGATGCGTGCAATTATGTTTATACGCACGGAAATAGTGTGTCAAGTTTTTGGCACCGTTTCTAGGGAGACGGAAAAGTTTCAGCACTACGAGTGTTGCAGGCAGCCACTCTAGGCCACCTTTTATTTCTTGTAACTTTATTTTAATTATTGAAAATTTATTGCTTATATATACAACAAATTTTCTCTATTAAATACCGTGATTAACTGTTTTCAAAATTTTCAAGTACTAGTGCATGGTGACAACACAAACCACAGACTACGAAGAATCTACACCAGAGGTCCCAGTCACTGTCGAGGTTCCAGTTCAAACAACTGCATCAGAAGGCATACCGTTGACGCCCAGGAAACAAGCGATAGGGGACGGTAATCCAGGAGCATAGAGGACAATATGGGAGATGATAAAGGCATCTTCTCCAGCTGCACAGACAGGGCCTATCAAGAAGCAAGATGTGAATGTAGCTCTATACAAGATTGATCCAGGACTGATTGCACTCATCAAGTCACAAGCTTTTTATGGGCACACTCATGAAGACCTGATGGCACATATCAACAATTTTGTGGAGTGTTGTGATATGTTGAAAGTGGATAGGTTTCCACAGACAACTATTTATCTAAAACTATTTCCATCATCAGTGGTGGATAAGGCAAAAGAATGGTTACACAACCTACCGAAGGAATCGATCGAGACATGGGATCAAATGATGGAGACATTCTTTGAAAGATACTTTCCTCCAGAAAAGACAAACAAGATGGTTAGAAACATTCACAATTTCAAGCAACAGGCAGTTGAATCTTATTCTGAAGCTTGGGAGCCTTTTCAGAACATGCTCAGGAAGGTCCCTCACCGTGGGATAGATTTGGAGAACCAAGTCAATATGTTCTATTTTGGGCTCCACAAAAGCAAACGTGTCACCTTAGATAGTGCAGGTTCGGGGTTCTTTCTCAACAACCCACCTTCTACGTGTCACGACATTTTAAAAAATATGACAAAGAATCAGGCATGGGGTAACAAGAGGGATTATCCAGAGCAGATCAAAAGCATAGGAGAGTCTAAAGTTATCACCTCTTTAAATGAGAAGCTAGACATGATAGCAAAGAAACTGCTAGAGAAGGATAATAATTTATCAAATGAGGAAGGACAAGTGAAATACATGTGGTAGCAGGGATACACGAATAGTGATTACTCATGGAGAAAGGATCCCAAGTTTTCTTGGAAAGATCCAAACAACTTCCTACAAGATCCTGGTCAACAGAACCAACATAAGAATAATCAGCAGCAGTGACCTACAATAGAGGAGAGCACGAATGAAATTCTCAACCGGATAGTGAAGCAAAATGAGCAATTGATAAACAACTACCAACGTGATCTCCAGAATCAAGGGGCCCATATGAGGAGTTCTTAGACAACTTTTTCTCAGCTAGTAGCAGATGTGGCGGCTTTGAAAAAGACTACACAACAAGGTTTCCCAGGAAACACTAACACTCTAATAGAAAGCCAACATGTCAAGGCCATACTACTGAGAAGTGGGAAGAAGACTTTGACTCCAAGTACTATGGAGACTGAGGTGACCAAGCCTACTCACAGTGGTGACCCAATGGCAGAGTCGGTACAAGGAGAAATGGGGGCATGCAACTCGGGGGAAGAGCAGAATCAAGAGTCTGAGGTGGAAAAGTGGACTTCATATGTGCCACCACATCAGAGGACACAGACGGTACCGGTTCCATATCCTAACAGCTTGAAGGCAATAAAGATGGATCGGCAATTCAAAAAATTTCTAGATAGCTTTAGGAATCTTTCTGTGAACATACTGTTGATTGACGTGATTGAACAAATACTATCATATGGAAAATTTCTGAAGGATATTATTAATAAGAAGATGAAGATTCTAGATGCTGAGGTAGTTGTACTGAGAGAGCAAGTCAGTGCCTTCATTTTAGGTACACTGCCACCAAAGAGACAGGATCCCAGTTGCTTCAGCATTACATGTTATATCGGGAAGACAAAGTTTGGGGATGCACTCTGTGATTCAGGGGTGAGTATCAACTTGATGCCCTTATCTACCTTCAGGAAGCTAGGTCTCAAAACATCTAGGAAGAGCAACATGACAATCCAATTGGTAGATAACTCAGTGGTGACACTGTATGGTATTTGTGAGGATGTACTTGTTAAGGTGGACCAATTTATTTTCCCTACAGACTTTATGGTGATGGAGATGCAAGCTGACCATGGCAACAAGATGCTATTAGGAAGACCTTTCCAAGCGATAGCTAATATGATATTGGAGATGGGTAGAGGTCGTTTGACTATGGGAATTAAGGATGATAGGTGTGAGATCACTATGCCAAATAATTCCAAGTCATCCAATACTCAGAAGCAATGCAATATGATGAAGCACATGGATAGAAATATCTCTTTATTTTTTGGAAAATCATTTTTGGACATGGCGCATGTAATGACAAAGGTGGACAAAGGTACACTAGTTGTTGACATCATGGAGAACACTAAGGTGGTCTCACCTGCCAAGGCAGTAAGGAATCTGGACGACGAAAATGAAGAATTAAGTTTATCCACTGTGGATGGGGATGGAGAGGACATTTTGATACAGATACATCCACAAATCCCACTAGAGGCATATCTAATGAACATCAGTAAGATAATAGACTAATAATTGCTCCGGAAGGAGGATTAAAGGTTAGAAAACCACAATTTATACACTTTCCTACACATTCCTTTGGAAAGGTGATGTATGGTTAGTGGAAAGAAATCCAGAGTCTTCGATAATGCACCTAGACTAAGATATAAATTACTACATGCGTGGAATTAGCTTAGATCTAGGTAGTGAATTGCACCGTGAGTAGGCAATTCTGACTATAGGCTTTCTATCCAGGGTAGGAGTAAAATTTATATTATTTCGGTAGAAATAAGATATAACAAGGCCCCGTGGTGAAATCGATAATCCTAAGGAATCCATCTCATTCGAATCAATCACTTTTAATTTTCTCTTATTTTATTCAAACTCAAATCCAAATTTTTAATCGGCTTAGTTGATCACACCGTAGTTAGTAGTAGTCACTGAGACTACGTCTTCCTGAGTTCAACTCGGGCCTCACATAGGCCTATATTACTCGACACGTGCACTTGCATTTATGCGCACAAAAATAGCATGTCAAGTTTTTGGCGTCGTTGCCGGAGAGACGGTGAAGTTTCAACACTACAAGTGTTGTGGGTAGCCACTCTAGGCCACCTTTTATTTCTTGCAACTTTATTTAAATTATTGAAAATTTATTGCTTACATATACATAATGAACATTGTAAATGATAGTGTGTGGACCCGGTCATTAGAGGAATGTGCAAGGCTACTGAAGGCTTTTTCGTGTTATTACACAAGGCACTTTGAGGACCTGGGACCGCTGCCACTACCAATGGTTTGTTCACTCCTAAGCCCACTTGAGTTGGAACTCAAGCCGCTGCCACCTCATTTGAAGTATGTGTTTCTAGTTAAAGAGGAGAAGTTTTCGGTTATCATATCTGCATCATTGAGTGAATAAGAAGAAGAACAGTTGATTACTGTGCTAAAAAGCCACCGAGGTGCATTTGGGTGGACTGTGGCTGACATCAAGGGGATCTCTCCTACATTGTGCCAACACAAAATTCATCTAGAAGTTGGAGCAAAGACGCTCATTCAACCTCAACGTCACTTAAATCCAATCATGATGGAGGTAGTCAAGAAGGAGGTACTCAAGCTACTATCGGCAGGTATAATCTATGCTATTTCTAATTCCATGTGGGTGAGTCCGACACAGGTAGTACCAAAGAAGGGGGGAATCACTGTCACCACAAACTCATCTAATGAACAAATAACCACTAGATTAGTGACCTGATGGTGAGTTTGCATTGATTATCGTAGATTCAACACCGCCACGCTTAAAGACCATTTTCCATTACCGTTCATTGATCAGATTTTGGAACGACTTGCCGGTCACTCCCGCTTTTGTTTTCTTGATGGATATTTGGGCTATAATCAGATTTCAATAGAGCCTAAGGACCAGGAGAAGTCTACCTTCACCTGCCCTTATGGCACTTTTGCATACCTCTGTATGTCATTTGGGTTGTGCAACGCACCTGCTACATTTCAACGGTGCATGTTAGCAATTTTCTCGGATATGGTAGAACGATGTCTCGAGGTTTTCATGGATGATTTTTTGGTCTATGGGATATCTTTTGATGATTATTTGAGAAATTTGGATAAGGTTTTGCAGAGGTGTGAAGACACACACTTAGTGCTTGATTGGGAAAAATGCCACATGATGGTTAGCGAGGGCATAGTGCTTGGACACAAGGTGTCTAACAAGGGATTGTAGGTGGATCCAGTTAAGATAGAGGTGATTTCAAAACTTCCTCCACCAACATTGGTGAAGGCAGTTAGGAGTTTTCCAGGCCATGCCAGGTTTTACTGCCGATTTATTAAGGATTTTTCAAAAATCACTAAGCCATTGTCTGAGCTCTTGGAAAAGGATGTTGAATTCAATTTTGATGAGAGATGTTTAAAAGCTTTTAAATTTTTGAAAGAAAAATTCATATCAGCACCGGTTGTGCAGGCTCCATATTGGAGCCAACCATTTGAACTGATGTGTGATGCATCAGATTATGTTGTGGGGGTGGTGTTGGGGCAATGCCTAGATAAGGTTCCTACAATTATATATTATGCATCTAAAACACTTAATGACGCACAACTAAATTACACCACAACTGAAAAATAGTTATTGGTTGTTGTCTTTGCTTTTGGAAAAAACAGGCAATATCTTGTGGGAGATAAGGTGGTGGTGTGGACCGATCATGCGACAATTAAATACTTGCTGCAGAAGAAGGATGCAAAACCAAGATTGATTATATAGATCCTTTTACAACAGGAGTTTGACATTGAGGTCAAATATAAAGCAAGGATTGAGAATGTGGTGGCTGACCGCCTATCTAGAATGGAGCGGGTAGATGAGAAGGTTGTTAATATACCCATTCTAGAGACCTTCCCAGATGAGCAGTTGTTCACCCTTAAGCAAAGGGACCCTTGATTTGCTAACATCGTGAATTATTTAGCTTGCAAGGAATCACCCGCTGATTGGGGGTACCAAGAAAAGAATAGGTTCTTTCATTCATTGCGCTATTATCTTTTGGGATGATCCTATTTTGTTGAGACAGTGCAGGGATGGAATATTGGGGAGGTGTGTACCTGAATGCAAGTATGAGAGTGTGTTCAAACACTGCCACACACTACCTACAGGTGGACACTATGCCAGTTATAGGACAGCCACAAAAGTTTTGGAGAGCGGTTTATACTGGCCATATTCAAATATGCATATGATTTTGTACGTAGGTGTGACGCATGTCAGCGATCAGGAAATATATCAAAGTGGCAGGAGATGCCATTGAATGTATTTCAAGAAGTTGAGGTTTTTCATTTATGGGGTATTGATTTCATGGGACCCTTTGTATCCTCTAACTCTAACCTCTACATATTACTGGCTGTAGATTATGTGTCAAAATGAGTGGAAGTGATTCCAACTTGCACTAAATGATGACAATGTTGTATGCAAATTTGTTAAGGATCACATTTTCTACAAGTTTGGAGTGCCAAGGAAGATTATAAGTGACGAGGGAACTCATTTCACCAATCAAAATTTTGGGACACTTTTGAACAAATATGGAGTGACACACCATGTGGGTACACCGTACCACCCACAAACTCAAGGGCAGGTGGATATTTCTAATTGTGAGATCAAAAAGATTCTTGAGAAGATGGTGTCGTCTAGTAGTAAAAAATGGAGTGAATTGTTGGTTGATGTGCTTTGGGCCTATAGGACTGCCTATAAAATACCAATAGGAGATACACCCTTTAGGTTAGTCTATGGGAAGGCGTGTCATCTTCCTGTAGAGTTAGAACATAACGCTCATTGGGCGTTAAGGAGGCTCAATTTTGACCTTGATGAAGCAGGTAAGACCAGGATGTTGGAGTTGAATGAGCTTGATGAAATTAGGCTGAATTCCTATGAGAGTTCACGGTTGTACAAGGAGAGGACTAAGCAAATACATGACCAACATATAGAAAATAGAGTCTTTTACCCAGGAGAGAATGTGTTGCTTTTTAATTCAAGGATGAAATTACACCCTGGGAAATTGAGATCTAGATGGAGTGGACCATTTGTTATAGAAGAAGTATTTCCACATGGAGCGGTTAGAATCAAAGAGGGAGAGAGATCCTTTTTGGTTAATGTCCAAAGACTAAAGCACTACTTTGGAGAAGATTTCAATAGGAAGGAGAATGAGGTGAAACTCATTGCTCCTAATTAATCTCAAGAATGGATTTGTCTAGCCTAGGATGTGAAACAAGGGCACTTGTTGGGAGGCAACCCAACCATTAGGACGTTCATTTCATTCCTTTCCATTATGTTGGTTTAGTAGTACTTAGTTTTTCATAATTTTTTGTAAAAATGATACATTGACTCGTTTGTTAAGTGTGCAGGTTGTGGAAAAGTCGGTGCCACCAACTACCAAGTTGATGGCACCGAGATTGGGTCAGCAAGAGGGCCAATCTGATTGGAAATAGTCGGTGCCACCGACACCCCAGTCGATGGCACCGACAACTCTGAAGAAAGTGCAGAAAAAAGTTGGCACGGCTAACTGGTAAGCCGTCGGTACCACCGACATCCCTGTCGGTAGCACCGACTCAGTTAACACTCCAGGCTCGGTGGGTGTGTCGGTGCACCCCCAAAAAAATGGTCGATCGAGTTGGTACCACCGACTTGTTACTCAGTGCCATCGACAGAAGAAAACATCGATCTGTGGGCACCTTCATCAATGTTCCAGAATCAACGATCAGTAGCACTGATCCACCCCATAGTCGGTACTACTGACATCAAGTCGGTGCCACTGACATGCAGATGATTCGGTTTTTCAAAAAGATGCACTGATGACCGTTGATGCATGAGGCCACAGATAAGCCTCAGAGTCGGTGCCACCGCCTTTGCTACAGTAGGACGAAACCAAATCTATAAAAGGGAGGTAGGGGATAGTTTCTCTTTACAGCTTCAAGAACCACTACTTCCCAAGTGCAAGTGACTACTCCGAGCATCCAGAAGCTGCACCGAGCTCTTATTTTATCAAAATCCTTCCCCAATCACTTCAACGTCATGGCAAGGAGAGCAGGACCCCCTAGCGGTCTGACGCCATGACCCCGAATCAGCTACCCTTTGACGAAAGTGTGGAAGGTGTATGAGGAACTTGCCAAGAGGTCGTTCGCTCCAACAAGATATGGAGACGGATAGCTATTGGAGGACATGGGCTTCAACGACAACATGGTGGCTGTCCTCGAAGGGAAAGAGTTCGATGGAGGGTCCGTGAACCCTATCTTTACCGAGTGGCCAACATACAAAGAGATTGGGCTCGAGTTCTTGGCGTCTCTGGAGATATTTGTCACCCCTGATCCAGCACGCCCGACGCGAGGCGAGTGGAGAGAAGGAAAGGTGGACTTCCACATTTACAACACCAACTACTCCCTCACTCTTCGTGCCTTCAATGACATCTATGGATGGCTTCATGTGCCATGCCACCAGCCCGAGAACGTCGACTTCAACATAATATGGAAGGATCTCATTACAGTGCCAGAAGGTTATAAGTTAAACTGGCACCATAGCTCATTGGCGGACCTCGAGCACCCCTTTGTTCGGGTGCTACATCACATGCTCACCAACACTCTATTCACCAAGTCTACTCAAGGGCAAGAGAAGGTCCAACTGCCAGACTTATACTTTCTATACCAACTTTTGGAGGGGAGGCTGGTCAACTTTGGAGCCTTCTTTCTCACCCATGTGATGGAGGTGAACTGTAACGTAAGGAGGACCACGCCTATCCTTTTTGGGGACTTATCACCCCTTTGCTCTTCACTTAGGCCTGGATCTTTCTACTATGGAGCCTCTATATTCCAAGCTTCGCATAGACTGCCTCCACTTCAAGCAGGCTGGTCTTATCTTTGTCTAACACAACACCATCTATGCAATCTATTCGGTTAGTGGCACCTTCTACGAGCATCGACTCCCTGATCCTATCTTCAACATTAGGCAAGTTGACCACTATAGATGGCTAAACATCGATGTCGGAGATGAAGAACAAGAAGGAAATGACGATGATGATGATGATGAGCAGTCAAGTGACAACATGGAGGAAGTGGAACCCACTATCCCCATGACGCATCGAGTTGCTCTACGGAAGCATCCACAATAGTATGTTGCCTCTATGTCTTCTGCTCCGCCACCCTCTCATGAAGGAGAGGAAGCTTATTCTATGGCAGGCATATATTCTATGTTGTAGGATATGCATACACATCAACAACAGCAAACTCAATCTCTGGTCGGAGTTTGAGATGTGCAGGGTCGATTGTACACCAACCAGCATGCGATCTACGAGAACGAACACCTTCTCTTAGCCAACCAAAAGAACATGCATCAGTGCCTGTAGAGGATGGAAAATTATCAGCAGTCGTTCTTTGACCACTACTGGAGCCAGGGATACTTTGGAGGCTACCCGATGCCACATGACATGCCTTCTTCTGATCCGACCTTCCAGGGGATGTTTCCTCCCCATGAACCTACCCAACCACCACCACCATATTAGTCGGGTATCTCTGTTCCACCTCTTAAGTTGGAATTTTGACTATGAGGTCATAGTCATATTCAAGCTTAGGGGGGTGCTGGAACAACTTCTATCTTAGTTTTTCTTTCATTTTAGCATTTTTGTTTTTTTTATTTTGGTAAAATTAGTTTTCTTGTTAGTTTTTCTGCTATGTAGGATCCATAATCTATCTAGTGTAATTTGTGGAAAAGTAAATGCATGGTTTCATGTGAGTTTATCAATCTCTGGGTTGGGGTGCACAAGAAAAAAATGATGAGCAAATTTCAATAAAATTTTAAGCTTATCTTGTGAGTAATCGAGTTGCATAACTAAGGAAGTGCTTGGGTGAGTTAGCTGTAGGACGTGAGAACATAAATGACCATCTTAATTGTCTAAGAAAAGTAATTGACAAGGTTGTTGAGCCCGAATTGACCAAACACTAACGTGACCTTAAACTAAAATTTAAGAGAGAAACCCCTTGATTACCCTATACAAAGGTCATTAGGGAGGGACATATGATTTTCTGTGAAGGTTCTATCTCTTAGTCGTGTGATCTCACCCACCGCATACTTTTGCTTTACACTCCACCATAAGAAGAGTGAGTACATGTTATCATTCTTTCCCTTGATTGTATTTACATTGCATAGTAGAGCTTTCTTAATAGTTGCTTGTTTTTCTTGCATTAGAAAAAAATGAAAAAAAAATACACGCACAACAAAAATTCTGGTGCATGTCATGTAGTTGCATAATATCTTATTCATGTAGTTTGCATATGCATTGCATATCATCTTACAAATATCATGTCTAGTTTCTTCTCTAATATAAGAAGGTAGTGATTTTGCCCATACCCTAAAAAGAAAAGAGAAAAGAGAAGAGTTGACATAAATCAAATGTGCAGTGCAAGTGGAAGCCCAAAGCAATTATATCATGTTGAAAGGGGGCTTAGGGAAAAATGAAAAAGAAAATAAAAATAAAAAAAGATTGAATATAGTGTCAGAAAGTGAGGGAGAAAGGGCATAATCCTACCTGATCATAAGGAAGAATGAGTACATTATGTAGTTTGTAGATATTTCTTTTTATCATTGAGATGAAATGATAGTTGCATGCATCATTCCACCTCAATGATTAGGCATTAGGAGCATTCTATAAATTCTCATCATCATAGGTTCATCATAATTTTTTACTGCATGAATGATTTTATGTGCTCATTATTCTTCCACAACCACCCATTCCAACTACCCGTTGCTCTTATTGGTAGGCCACTCAGATGATTTTCTCCTCATTCATTATCTATCAGGAGAACTGCTTCCATGTAGATGGTAGGTAGAGAAAAGAGCAATGTAGATAGGAGATCACACGATGCACTGCTTATAACTAATAGTGTTTCATTGATTAGGGGACATACATCTTTTCTAGAGGTTTCTGGTCACATAAATGGCAGTTAGTGTTTAGTGGTCAGTAAGGACCGGAAGGAGGACCGAAAGATGGAGACTTTTTAGATGTACCTTATGCACTTATGTCCTTCAGCTAACTTATCTCAATCAGATCCAAAGGTTTTGTTGCTCGAGGATGAACAAGGTTTAACCTTAGGGGAGTTTGATGCACATGTTTTGAGTCACTTTTACATGTTTGTTTTATACTCATTTTGTGCATTTATTAGTCAATTAATTGATCTTATTTGCATAAATCATTATTATTGGCGTGTATACTTTGTTTGCATCAAACTATGCTCGTTGTATCATAATTACATATTTTTATGCATTCACCGACCGTATACACATTTTTATTGATTTTTCAGGTACTCCATGTATAGTGAAAAGTTAGTGCCACCGGGTGTCGGTGTCACCGAGATAGCAGTAGAGGTTGGGTGATAAGAGACCAGAAGAGTCGGTGCCACTGACCACCAAGTCGATGCCACCGAGATTGGTTTAGAGCGGTAGATCAAAATATGCACAACAGCTCGGTGCCACCGACCAGCATGAGTCAGTGGTACCAACTTCACCACAGCAAGGACCACACCCGAGGCAGTCGGTGCCACCGACTCCCTAGTCAGTGCCACTGACTTTGCTAGAAATCATTAATCATTAGATCTGCCCAGATCTGACGGTCTACGTTATGTGGTATCGTAAGTTGACCTAAGACTTAAAAGTGGACGGCCATCCCTAAGGTGGACATGATGTTGCACTACACAAAGGCCAGAGAAGAGGGAGAGAGAAGCAAGGAGCCGAAGGACGTCAACCAAGAGATTTGAGCACCTCTGACTGACGATTTTGCTAACGGAAGACTGCAGAATGTGTGCCTCTTGAGAAGGATCATCTGGAACACCTTCTCTCCAGGGGTTACACAAATTTCCTTCATGTTTTCCATGTTTTTCACCTCTCTCTCTATGTATTCGCATGTGAAAACTATGTGGGGCTAAACCCCTCCTTTCTTTAGGACCTGGGAGTAGCCCGGGGAATCGTTGTATGGACTTTTATATGATTTAATATAGATTTCTCTTATTTCTTGGATATATAAGTGTGGAATTGAATGACCTATCTATGCTTGATCACCATCAGTAGGATAATAGACTGATAATTGCTCCGGAAGGAGGATCAAAGGTTAGAAAACTACAATTTATATACTTTCCTACGCGTTCCTTGGGCAAGGTGACATATGGTTAGTGGAAAGAAACTCAGAGTGTTCGATAATGCACCTAGACTAAGATATAAATTACTATAGATGTCGAATTGGCTTAGATCTAGGTAGTGAATTGCACCATGAAAGCAGGAAATTCTGACTACATGCTTTCTATCCAAGGTAGGAGTAAAATTTATATTAGTTCAGTAGAAATAAGATATAACGAGACCCCGTGGTGAAATTGATAATCCTAAGGAATCCATATCATTTGAATCAATCACTTTTAATTTTCTCTTATTTTGTTCAAACTCAATTCCAACTTTTTAATCGGCTTAGCTGACCGCACCGTAGTTAGTAGTAGTCACTGAGACTACATCTCCCTGAGTTCGATTCAGGCCTCACATAGGCCTATATTACTCGACGCATGCACTTGCGTTTATACGCACGGAAATAGTGTGTCAAATACCAAACAATTAACAGGAAAACTGGTATTATCATCCCTGCCATACCAAACGAAACTGCTACAGCTGGAAAAGCATGATTCTACTTGCAATGTTTTTTATTCATCAAACAACACCCCACTACTTCCTAGAAAATAGACCCTAAGTGCATGGATTCCACCTCTCTCCTTTCTTACTTTCACAAACTAATCATGAAAAGAGAACAAAGCATATGAACTTCAAATATAGCGCATGGAACACTCAACCTATCCATATTTCTTTCATATAGTTCTGGTTAGATCGTTTCATGATGGTGTTAATCAAGGATGACTGGATTGTTGTTTCACCTTCATGCATTCAATTTTATGCTTCAAATCATACCAAGTGACCCACGTGGCTGTGGAAAAAGGGTGAAAGTGATCTAGGTTTCATGTTTCCTGGCTCAATGGGTATGAAAATGGAAGAAAGGATTGTGGTAAGATTTTGGAGTGCTATTACATATCTTTTATTTTCTTTTTGCATTTTCTTTTTCTTTTTCTTTTCCCTTGGTGTAGATAGGGCATATGGTGATGAGAGTTAAATAGTGAGGTATAGATATGGCCACCCCAAACTTTGGGAGGTGGTCAAGGCTAAATATGTGCATTTCAACATCCTTTCATGGGGCAGAGAGGTAAGAAGATGGTGAATGAAAAGTCGAGTCAAAGAGGGGTCACTGGTGTGATTCTCAACACTTTATCTCAACACTTCTCCTGCATGAAAATTAATCCAACACTTCATCCAACAATTTCACACCACATGAATAGACAACATGAAATTGATACTTTTATCAAGTGATTTCATAGGCATTAAGCACTCATAGCTTGCTCAATTCACAATTCAACCAAAGCATTCACAAACACAAGAGAGATGATGCACATGTAAAAAGTCAAGAGTTGATACAATTTAGCAACAAACAATGATAATTCACTTGCATTTGTCAAAGGTCGTCATTTTTAATCCAAAGAGTAGAGATTGGGTCAAAACACACTTTTAGGCAAGAAATCTCAAATTTGGGCAAAATTGGCCAAAATGGTGCCAAGTTGCCTTCAATCACATCTAAGCCTAAATTATTGAACAAAAAGCAGGAAACAAGCATAATCTAACTAAAATATGAAAAAATACCAAAAATCTACATGATATGCAATGCATGGCAAAAAGAGTATTTTTTTTAAAATTACGCAAAAGTTATAAGAAAGTATAAACTACAACATGACATGTAGGCATGCAAAGTAGGTGAAATCTAATATAGATAGCAAGAGAAATAAAACAAAACTAAATGGCAGGTAAAATGCAAAAACAAGAGTGAAAATGAGATAAGGAGATACCGCCCTACCACCCCAAACTTTTGAATCATGTTGTCCTCAGCATGACACTAAAGTCTAGGAATGATAGGGTAGAAGATCATTATGGTGGCGGTGTTCCTCCTTGTAGTATAGGATGATGGTAATAGGAACCCCAGTAGTCTTACTTTGGAGGTGGGTAGTTGTCCTAAAATGCTGATAGTGAACTCCACCAATCTTCCCCCTCTGGGAGTTCCTTTGGGACTGGGCATGCTAGAATTGATACAAGTGGTTGACTTGATAATGTATCTACTAATGGTCTAACACATAGCATCATGGGTGCACTGGAAACCCTCATGTGCCCTCAAAATTCCCTCCTGGGTGCTCAGTATGCAGTCCTGTGTGCTCTAGATGCCCTCCAACTGCACATGTCGGGTAGACATGTCGTATGTGTTCACTGTGGGTTGTTGTGGTTGTTGAGCTATCTCTGCCTCACGTCACTTCACCCTACACATCTATCACTCCTCAGCATTCCTCCTCTTCTTGACAACTGCATGTGATTCGCCTAACCCCTTTGGGACCATCTTTGACTGCTGAAACATGTCCCTAGGGTTCTCCTCCTTCCATCTTCTCACTTTTTCTAAGAAATCTGGAGTGGGACCCCACTCCATCAATAATGGTGCAACATGGTATGGGAGCTCTAGTGAGACGCCTGGGTAAGGTGGGTTGACCTGATATATGATTTTGTGATCAACAACTAAAATCATAGAAGAGCGTACAAGATAGTGCAAGTCCACCAACTTCTCCCCCCCCCAACCCTAGTATATCCACAAACATCAAGAACAAGGGCAACAATTATGGATGTCACAGTCCCTCCTAGAATGAACAGATTCTTGCTCTTGGATTGGACTATCCTCAAGTGGTTAATCATCAAAGCTCCTAAGTTTACATGTTTTCCCTTTATCAACCAGCCCAAAAAACACAAGTCTTTCTTTGTGCATCTCCCTTGATTCTCATATCTCCCAAAATGGTATTTTCTAAGACTTTATGAACATAGCGTAGGAAGGGGTTATGGAGAAAACTAGTCTTTGACTTCCCCACTACAAAGTCATTGTGGACAGTGAATGCCTTTTGCTTGGCTGTAAAACTAGCACTGGGGCTCTTGTCTGTCTTGCAAGTCTCAAAATGAGCTACCATTTCTTCATTTAGATCAAAGAAGTTATTCAACATGGTTTAAGAAATGACCCAACGCTGGTCTCTAAGCCTGACTCTAATGGTGTCTTCACCATCATGTGAGACCTTCTCTAATGTGGCAAATAATTGTTACGTGAGCTCAATATAGGTCTCCTACACTGTCGTCAGAATGTCATACAAACCAATCTCCTTCATCATGCCCTCATAGTACTCGAGGAAACCTAGGGCGTTCAACATTTCCCAGCATGCGTCGCGGGTGGCTAATACCCTATGTGTCAGGCACTCTAGGTGTTTGGGCTTCTTCGCCTGCCCGCTAGAAGTCTCAGGCTTTATATCAGACTATTTTTGTGGTGCCTCATGCTGTGGTGCATCTTGCATCACCTCATCCTCGTCGTCTAACTATAACTATCATCGTGCTCTCGATTGTGGTGTTATAGATGTTGAAGGAAGAGTCGAAGTTGACGCTCAGGCTACTAAAATGGAAGGTCGGGCTATTGAAACCGACGATAGAGCTAGTGAGGGTGGTGTTTCCCTAGAGGAGGATAGTGTAACATGTCAAGGTTGCTTAGAATCCTCCTCCAGAATTGGATTGAGCATTGCATTGAGCTCGACATCCTTCAAACGAGCTGTCATATCAGAGTCGGAGGCAAGCAGTGGAGCAGAGGATGTCGCCAGGGCAGGAGAAGATGTGCCCTTTGTCTGGCATTGATAGGAAAGCACTCCCTTAGTCTTCTCTACAACTTCTTAGACATTTTCTTCATTTTGTATCAAAATTGGTGGAGAAAATCAAATCTAAAAACTGGGCTGTTGGGGCGGATTGGAGAGAAATGGAGGAATCTGTGGATGAAAATGGGTGGAATATGGAGATTAAGGTAGTGTAAATGATAGGGGATTGATTGGATATGGATTGGGGGTGATTTGGCGATGATTCAAGGGTGGGAGAAGGCCTGGATGGTGATGCATGGACGCTCTTGCATGGAGGTTAGTCGTTCTATTCGGAAGAAATGAGTAGAAATGTTGCAAAATGGCTAACTTGAGTGTTGTATCGGGCTGCAACATGGCCGTGTTGTGTGGTACAACCATGTGGGGAGGCTCGTAACATGCCCCTTCTACCTTGTATGGTTGTTCTGCCTTTATTCTTTGCTTGGCCATTCTACTTCACACGTCCGTTCTGAGTGAGTGGCTACATGGCTGTCCTAAGTCTGTTCTTCAATTCTTGAGTTCTTTGATTTTTCTCGATTTCCATGTTGATTGTGAATGCACCACCTTGGTCGTTCCATTTCACCATGGTCGTGGTGAGTACTGTGGCAGTTGTTCCACACTTGAATTTCATCAAAACATCAAATATTTGATCCAAAATGGTTTTTCATGGTTCACTTGTCAAAATTTCATCTAATCTTCCTCATTTCAACCTATTTTCACCTACACATCTTAAAACTAAAAAACTATTAAAAATATGTGTGTGTGTGTTCTTGGAAAAGTGTAAAAATAACTAAAAGTATAAAAAATGGAAGGTTGGGTGAAAATTTCCCAAACCTAGGTGGGGTTGCCTCCCACAAGCACTGAATTTCATGCCTTCAGTTGGGCTTCTTGGAGATTCATCAATTTGGGATCCTCATGTGTCCATTCTTGCAATAAATGTGTCTCTCATTTGCACTCAACTGATGCTCCTCATCCCTTTGATCATAAAAATCATCGTCAATTCTTCCATCCTGACCTTCTTCTCTCAAATGAACATTCGATCTATTGAAGTGACTGTGTCCAATGTCCTCATCTTGAGCTTGTCGGGTGGGGTCTTGTACATGTCAATCTTGATCTTCATGTCCATGGATGAAACTATCATCGTGCCACTGCAAACATGTATCTCGACGTCAGCTATAGATAAGAACATTATTCCCTAGATAATAGGAATTTTCCCATCCTCCGGCTCCATATCAAGAACAATGAAATTTGTCAGGAACACTGCACCCTTTTTTTGTTTATCATCACCAAAACATCATCCACTCTTCCTCTAGGCACTTTCATGGAACAGTCTTCCAATTGGAGAGAGCAATGTTCCAGCTTCAACTTGCCCAATCCCAGCTCCACATAGACATTGTATGACATCAAATTCACACTAGACCTCAAATCAAGTAAGGATCTATATATGTGGTATCCCCCTATGTAACTAGGTATGAGTGGTGATCTTGGGTCCTTCCTCTTCACGGGAAGTGAGTGTTGGATGATAGAGCTCACTTGTTCAGTCAACTTCATTCTCTTTGGTATTCTCCCTGTTGACCTTCTCTTCATAGTACATAAGTTCTTAAGAAACTTAGCATATGATGGGATTTGCTTGATAGCATCAAACAATGGAATATTGACCTGCACTTGGAGAAACACCTCAAGAATGGAAACATTGTGCCTTTGTCTCCTCCTTACTTCTAGTGGCTCATCTAATGCTTCAATGAATGGTGGCTCACTTTATTTGGCCTTGCTTGCATCGACATGAGACAGAACAATAGATATGGTGGGATTATCAAATGGAGTGTGAGGTGGAGCACATGGTACTCCAAAATCAACAGGCGGTGTCATAGAATCATCTTCGGCAATCTCAATCAAAGTATCACCACTTGGTTGTCTGTTCTTTGCTTTATCAACCTTTCTTTGACTTGCGGGTTGCTCAAGAGTTTTCCTACTCCTTATAATTGTCACAACACTTCCTTGCTCATGGTGGAGAGGGGGAGCTGGTTGTGGGTTTGGAGGACGTGGATGTGGTACTTGGTATTCAAATTTAGGTGGGGGAGAGAATTGAGGTTGGAAGGTGAATTGTTGAGAAATTTGTGGTGATGGAGGGGGGGTATAAGGCTTGGGATCACCTTGGAAGTGATATATGGACTGCACTTGCATGGGAGGTGGACTATAGAAAACTTGTGAAGAGGGCATTCATCCACTTGCTTCATTGAAACTTAAGATGGGTTTTAAATACAATTTTTCTTCTTGGAGAGAAATTATGGAAGATAGTGGCTCTATCCTCTCCTCAATCCTTATCACATTCATTTGTATGTCATCAAAGCTCTTCAACCTAGAGAGAACTTCTTCCTCAAACCTTGAGTTGTATCTTGGACTTTGTGGTTCTTGGTAGCTATAGGAGTGAGGTGTCTTCTTTTCTTCACCATAGAACTCAATAGAATTGACCTCGTGGCAAGGAACATTTGTCACTTGGTTCTTCATGAAGCTCACCATGTCACCAAGAATCTTCATAACTTGCGGGCTTGAGTCATTATGAGTCAGAGATGTCATATCAAAGGCATGGCCACCATCATTCATCATGCTAGAATTTTGGATTCTTGAACCTTCTACTAGCTGCTCATACAAGGGCCATATCTCCTTGGGTGGCCTAGCCATGAAAACTCCTCTACAAGCAGTGTCTATTGAGGTTTGGCTCTTTGGAGATATACCGGAGTAAAAGGAGTGAACTAGATATCACAAATGGATCTCATGGTACGGGCACTCTCTCAACATCTTCTAAAATCTCCCCCATGCATTGTGAAACTGTTCATTGCCCACTTGACTGAAACTTGTTATGGCACACTACATCTGTGTCAACCTTGTTACATAGTAGAATTGCCTTAAGAATGCATTCTTCACCACTTCCTAACTCATGATGTCCCTCCTTGAATCATACCCATATTTGACTTTGTCTTTGAGGGAGAAAGAGAACAAGGTCAACCAGATTGTATCATCACTAGCCATCAACATCCTGAAAATGGATCATACTTCAAGGAAGGAGTCCAAGTGCTTGTAGGGGTTCTCAAACTCAAAGTTGTAGAAGATGGGCAGGAGCCCAAGAAGACCTAGAGGGATGAAGAATTTCTCCCCTAACATTTGGTCAACTCTACTAGCAATTGGTGATTTGTAGTTTCTAGGCATGAAGTAATCTTGAAGTGCTTGTGATGTACATTTTGGTCTTCCATCTTGTCTTCCCCCGAGTGGCTTGTCACATGCACAAGGCACAACCAAATAAAAGAGAACAAGTTAGCAAACCAATATGCACAAAGAATACAAAGAATAGAGAATAAGTAATATCAATGATGAGGGTAGTAGGAAAAGTCAAACTAAAACTAAATAGCTAGGCTGAGAGCCTTTCTCCCTGGAAATGACACCAAAAAGCTTCGCGCGTTTCTGCCAATGACGTTACATACTACTCAATTGAGATTTGAATAGATGCAACTCCATAAACAGACACACACGGTAGATTCTCTTTCAAAATTTATAAGGACCTACACAAACAACATACTCTCAAAAATCAAAACACTACACCCGCAAGTGCATGGGGTCATGTTGTAGTATAGGAGGGTGGCAAGTATAGGGTAGATCCACAAGAATAAAAGGGGGCACTGGAGCTAGGTTAGCTTTTGGGCTAGGTTCCTACAACGGAGTCTAGGGTTGAAGGATTTAAAGGTTGATTTGATGATTACATTAGAGATGGACAAGCAAGAAAATAAAGGAAAGCAAGCAAGAACAAAACCTAAACTAACCCTAGATAGTTAATTCTAATGAGCAGGAAAAGACTAAGCAAGCAAAAAAGGCGAGAAAAGAACAATGAACACTAAGCTAGGCAAGGAAAAGTCTACACTACATTAAACTAGCAAACATGGCAAAAGAGCAAGTAAAGACCTAAACTAGCAAGAACAAGGCAAGAAGCTAACTAAGCTAACATTAACTAAGCTAACATTAGGGTTTTAAAGCAATTAAGGGAACATGGATTGTTTAGGGGATGCACTTATCGATTACGTTGGGGGTGACATATGAACATAATGATTTCATTTAGATTATCAAACCAAACAACAAGCTAGAGTCTAATGAATTATCCCAAACTACTAACTGGCCATGGATATGTTGGGTTGTGTATAGAAGAACTAGTCCCTAAAACTCCCTACTACCCTTGTGATGCTCAAATGGGTTACTGTTTAGGTGCAATTCAACTAGAGTCTAAACAAGCCTAGGTTTCTAGGTTATACAATCTTAGGATGATTAGGAGTTGAGATTAGTAATGGGAGTGGAAGTGAGGTTTTAGGCCTCCCATCACCCACATTCTAACCTTGAGAAAGCTCCATGCTAAACACACCAAATTCATCTAAACTAGCTACTTAGATTTCTCAACTAGGGTTAGGAGAATTAATTAGCATGTAGGAGGATGGGCATCTAGCTAGGAATACATGAATTGGACCTAGGAGCAAATCCTAAAATTCACACATGTAAGCAACTTCCCTAAATTCCTAGGTGATTTCAAGCACAACCAAATAAGCAATTCATGTAGAATGAGATAGAAAATGAACATAACCATTAGCAAATGAAATTACAATGTTTATATATCATTTTCCCCCAACATGGTATTAAAGTAACATTTTTCACCCCAAGCAGCCCACCCAAGGGGCCTAGCCACTCATAGCAATGAAAAATACAAAAAGAGGGAGAAAGAGGTAGAATAAGCCATGGATCTCAGTGTAGATGAAGAAATCCTCCACTATAGCTACTACAGGACATCCTCCTCTCTCCTCCAAGGTGCAATAGCATGGGATGATGGTGGAATAGGGCCAAACACTAGGAAACTGGGGTTTTGGTGGTGGAAATGGTGAAATGGAGTGGAATGGAGTGTGAAATGGAGTGGAATGGGTGGAATGCAAAAATGGGGAGAAAAAAGGTGGTAGAAGGTAGCTAACCTCATTCTAGAGCCACCACCTAGGTATAAATAGGTGTGGGAGAAGCAACAAGTCAAGTGGGGTAAAGTAGGAAATGCAGTGCAAAAGTGGCTAGGTTTTTGTGAGTAGCATAGTCGTGGTGGTCACCACATTTGTAGTGGGAAGGGGTGAGAACGGTCGTGGTGGATGGGAACAACCACGGTAATAAATGAGGAAAATCACAGGAACATGGTTGGTTTTGAACTGGAAGTTGCACGGTCGTGGTGGTCACCACAACCCTGGTGGTGCAAGGGGAGCACAGCCGTGCTAGATACCGCGATCGTTGTGTCTTGGATTTCTCTGCCCGTTCTCGGCTCCATGGTCATTCTTCTCTGGAGGTCACACATTCGTGCAATGTGGCACGGTCGTTCTCTGGTTAGTTCACCATGGCCATTCTCAGTGATATAGTCGTGTGATCTCTATTTTGCATGGAGGTGACTCTGTTGATTTGCAAGTGTGCTAGCATGATCGTTCTGTGGTACTACAGCCGTGCTGGCCTCTAGATCAACACTTAAACTTGTTTCTTTGGATTTTCTTGGACATATTTGCTTCAATGGAGCTTTGTCCACTAGGGGTAGGTTGAGGGAGCCTCAGACTTCACTTTAGGCCTCTTCGATGATAGAGAAACCCTAGGATCACTCATTCTCTCTGTCTTCCATCAAGCGTGGTCCAAATGCTTGAAAAACATGCAAATAATGTCTATAAGTGCATTTTTTACAAATATACATATTAGGGGAAATAACATGTAATCTAATAGGTATAGATGTGATTGAAATGCAATATTATACTAGATGAAGCCCTAAAATTGGGTTGAGTCAGCGACCACTGCGTCTATGCACTAGACCTCTGTTGTGTTGGCCATGCAGAAAACCTAGGATTCTTAAAGACTCCAGAAGAGTGTCCTTGATATAACGATGGCCTCTTCTTGGCACTCTTCTCATGCTTCTCAACCACAGACCGTTCAATCCTCCTGATAAACTCCACAAACGTGGGGAACTTCTCATGATTCTCCAAAGCAACCACCGGGTAGATAGCTCAACATTCAACCCTTTCTCAAAATGTCGGATCCTCTCCTCATCTGTGGCAACCATATGAGGATAGAACTTGAAAAGCTCCATGAACCTTGACTCATACTTGTTGATTGTCATGGATCCTTGCCTGATCTTTTCATCTAGATAGGTACGTGGAAAGTACCTACTAACGAACTCTTGTCTGAACTCCTCCCAATTGATAGCAACATCGGGCCTCTTCTCCTCTTCTATGGCCTACCAGTGGACAGTGCTCCCCTTCAAAAGATATACAACATGTTTTACTTTATCTGGCTCGGGGATACTAAGGATCTTGAAGGCCTTCTCCAACTCTATCAACCAAAAACCCAACATGTGTTGGATCCACTGTACCAGCATACTCAACAGGCCCAACACGTCTCATCCTCTTGAAGGTCTTCCCAAACCCCAGAGATTTAACACTGGGAACAACTGCCATTGGCTGTGATGCAAGCAATTTGAGTGCCATGTGCGTCATCATTGCCATGAACTATCCAAACAAATAGCAAAATGTAGGCTTTTTCATCATGGCGGGGTCAAACTGGGGGACCTCAGGCGTCTGATCTTCTATTGTCTGAACCCTTACACCACCTCTGGGTGTAGCAACACTACTCTCTACAGTGTGTTCTTCATGCTCTCTAGACATATTTTCTACTCTTCTTCTTCTTCTGCATAAGCAGAAGTCACGATAAGACGTAATGGAGGACATAGAAAAGACACAAACCCTAGTCCTAGGTCCATGTAGACTCAGCAAACCTAAAGCTCTGACACCAACCTTAATTGTGACGCCTAGATGCAGCACAAACAAGATAACTCAAGAACAAATGTGGAATTAAAACTAAACATGTGGATTGCCAGAAAATACATGAAATTAAAACCAATTCTCTCAAAGCACCAAAGCCAAAAGACTTATCACATATAAGTCCTCAACACAACACCTCTATCACATAACACATATATCATGGTGCTTACATCACTATGCATCATGATTCTTGTCGTCAACCTGTAACATGAGATATATGTTCCACAAATATGTACATATACACATGCCAGATCTTACATACATGGCTCACAAGCCAAAAGCATCACATCGATAACTTATCTACAAAACACATCAGGAACACCCCCAAAGACCTGAGTGTACAGGGATGAGTCTAGGACTCTAACACCAAAAGACTAGCAACACATCCAACCTTATCAACTACTGCTCTTGTTGTTGCTCTTCCTCGGCTGCACAATCTCTACCTCTTCATGCATGACCACCGAAAAGATGTAGAAACCCAAGGGGTGAGACCAAATGTCCCAGTAAGAGATATAACTCTCCGCCAACATCTATTAAAACACTATTAACTAAGCAGGTAAATAAAGGCACATAGAAGGATAAGCAGATTCAACTAAATGATATGTATCTAGTAGATTTAGCATATTAAGCAAAGCTAGGCAGTCATCATTGTGCAATAGGAAAATTAATATTCTAAAAAGGAATATGAAACATGTGTATAACGGTTGATTTCTCTTACTGCCTTATAATTTAAGAAATCAGTAAAATGGTAAGGCAAATGGATTAACCAATGTTATTTGTATTTGACCCTAAGCAAGATACACTACACAACTGTGTTACATATTTTATTTTTGCCCTGAGGATTTGAGTCATACCACCCAAATCCCACTGACTACTGCTAATTCAAAATCGATGCCATACAAGGTCAATGGAAGGGATAGAATCCACGACCTCCCCACACCTCTTGGTCATCACAAGAGAAAATACCACAAAGACGTATCAGTCAACTATAACCATGACATATATTCAAGCTCAGGGATTGGCACACACATGGACATCCACATATATAATCACACTTATCCCACCTTGGTACATGTAACGACACCATAAGAATAGACTCACACATGGCCATTTTAAAAAGAAGGATTGGCTCACTCATGGCCATCCATATATCACAAGGAGATCAACTCACACATGGCTGTCTCACACAAACTGTAATTGTGGATGCAAGGAGGTACTCGACTTGCACCCCCGCATATTCAAAAAATATGTGCTCCTAGTTATACTCGTTTCACCAATCCAACAATTAAAGTTGACAATTGAAAGGATCTACGGCACAAGGCATCTACATGATTAGGTTTCACTCGATTAATTAAGCCAATTGGGTATCTTTTAGCATCAATCAAGTTACAACGTATAAAGCCATAACAAACTCTACAAGAATAAGGGTATAGTACAACTCTAGAAGATATAAAATGTATACAGTATGAACTTTTCACACTATCACCACGTGATGCTTGTAACACTGCCATTCACAAGGCCATCACCAATGCCACATCACTGTGGGACATAAATCCCTCAATCACATCACTAGAGGTTACCACCTCACAACATGCATTAAGCCATCACCAGGTCATAGGACCTGTCACCTCAATATATCTCATCATATCTCATCAAGGCTTATAGCCAAAACCTTGTATCACATAACAATCACCATAGCATATACAAGCCATGGCATTCATTGCACCTGCATTGTTAGGAGTATATAAATAGGAGAGAGAAAACAACATAATAAGATAACCACTCCAAGAGAGAAAAACAAACACTTCACATGGCCCAACATTATGGTTAGGGCTCAATGCATGGTTGATTAAGGTTTTATAGTTGTATTCAGTCACCAAACCCTAGGTACACAACCTCCCACTTTCTTGGAGCCTATTAGGATTAGGGAACCATTAATTAATTATGCTTAGAGTCTTATATCAACAATATTAGGTATCACTACCATATGCATGGGCATTTACATATGAGATTACATTCCAAGTTTACATGTGTCACGACCTACCATCATAGAGAGAGGTCTCAACCATCTACCATATACATGTTGTGACCACCATCCATATGGGTTGCGACCACATACTCATAAAGGTGTCTCGACCACCTTCAACCATGGTGTCTCGACTACGACAAAACTCCATGTCTTGACCCCTCAAAGCTTAGGGTTTTAACACCTTGGTCAAAAGTATCTCAAGAAAAAGGGGAAGGAAACCCTAGGCCGAACCAAAGAAGAAAGGGGGAAAAGAAAAGAAAACATCCTCCCACTAGTTATCACCATGGATAGTACATAGTCTAAGGCCTTTGTGAAGATGAGTTTCTCTCAAGGTGGCCACTAGGGTAGAACCCTGGTATACGACCAAGGAAAGAGGAAGAAGAAGATGGAGGTTCCAAAGGGAAATGTGATCAAGATGGTAAAACCACTTATCAAGGGAAGAAACCGTCACAAGGAGGAAGATCTAGCTTCAAGGCACCACATGCAAGGTTGAACCACCTTCAAAGCACCAAGGACAACACCTTCTTGCTCCACCAAGCTCCAAAAATGAGCGCAAGGGAAGGGAGAAGAAGGATGGCCAAAAAAGATTGCTTGCATGGAGAGAAAAGAATTTATATAGCAAAGGAGGAGAGAAGTAGGATGGGAGATGAGGTGTCAACAAGATAGGGTTCCAAAGGGACACTTATCTAACCAAGAAACCAACATTCAACCACTAAAACACACATGCACGAGATGGTGATGCAACCTATGTTGGGCCTCGACGACTTGGGCCACCCAACATATGGTCTCGGTCGCAACACACCAACGACACACCACATGGTCGAGACAGAGCACCAAAACATCACTTGGTTGAGACAAAAGGATCACCACAAATACTAGGTTGAGACACTTCACCAGAAGACAATTGTCTTGACCCAAGACAAACCAAGACCATCATGGTTGAGACAATAACACCTAGAGAAGGTGTCTCAGTCGAGACACCCAAAAACCATAGGAACCCTAACCCCTCTAGTGATGCCACCACTCAACCAAGGCTCAACCAAGGTGCCCCACAACATTACACTCTATCTCATGAAGCCAAGAAATATAAGGTACAATTTTGAGGTGACAAACTGCAAGATAACCCTCACAAATGGGTAAATTATAATTCGACCCATATTAAGCATAAAAAGCACAACACCATCCAAACAAGCTCAAACTGAAAACTTAAGCTTTTCACAAGCTCTAAAAACATCTTAAAGGATTAGAGCAAGGTTTTAAGAACTCAATCAAGATAGAGAAAATAGGTTTATCCCAAAACACAAGTCATGTGTCTTAAAGTGGTCTTATGTTGTAACTCTTACAAGGGAATATAAGGAGTGACACGGTTGAAAACCCCAAGGATTGACACCTCTGGGTAATGGATGTGCATCTCCTCATTTCACTACTACAGAAATGGCTTATAACATCACTTTTACAAGCGTCGGTTGTATAAATACACTGACACCTAAACTATACAGCGTCGGTTGATAACATAAACCAACATCAATCTATGAAGGGCGACTAGACACGAGTATCACTTTTATTCAGTGTCGGTTACTTAATAAAAAACCGACGCCTAAAATTAACCACCAAATCCAAAATTTCCAGCGAAAAAAATTACCTCTAAAATTTAACATATGGCGTCAGTTGATAAATAATAAACCGACGACTAAAGGTTATTCGCGAGACAGAAATTGGGCACATTTTGGTCGTCGGTTTTACTACAATGACCGACGCTTATGAGTTTTCCCGCGCTGTTCGTGGGGAATTTTTCACACCCTTTAAGCATCGGTTTTCAGAAGACACCGACGACTATGGTCATTAATCGAGAATAATTTTTTTAATCGGAATATGTATATAGACGTCGGTTGCTTTGTAGTTAAAACCGACGACTATAATTGAGAATAGGTGTTGGTTTTTGTGGAGAACCGACACATTTAATTTTATGTGTCAGTTTGTTTGAATAACCGACGCCTATGGTATAGTTAATAGCCCCGCGAAACAGAGAACTTTTCCCCATTGTCTCTGTTTCATTGCGAACCTCTGCTAGGTCTGGCGATTGTTGCCTCTGGTGCTCCCCGCCGTCGTTGCCCCCGCCGTCATTGCTCCCCCGCACCGCCACCACTCCTGGTCGACGCTCCCGTTGCTCCCCCGCGCTGCCACCACTCCTGGTCGACGCTCCTGCTGCTCTCCTCTCCTCGCCGCCGCTCCTCTCCTCGCCGCCGCCCCCGCCGGTGGCTGCTTTGGTGCTCTCCTTGCCGACGTCGGTTGCCTGCTGCTAGGTCTCTGCTCCGGCCGCTGCTCTCCAGGCCGGGCCTTCTTCCTCTGCCCTCAAGGTATACCGTGCCTTCTTCCTCCTTCCTTCCTCCGCCTAGGCGACACCTAGCGGCCCAGGCGTTCACCTAGGGTCCCAAGCCCAGGTGTCCTGCCTAGTTAGGCCTCTGGGCGGATGCTTGGGTGGTGCCAAGGCACGCCTAGGCTACTGCTGGGCATTTTTTTTATTTTTTTTATTAAGTTATTTACTTATTTGTGTTTATTTATGTACTGATTTTGTTATGATTTAATCATCTACTTAATGAAATTTATTTATCAACTGATTTAACTTTATTTTTCAATTGATCTGTATGTATTCATCTAATGTTTGTATTTATTTATGTACCGATTCAGCAATTAATTGGTCATCTACTGATTTATATTAGTTTATCAATAGATTTGTATTTATTCATCTACTTATTTGTATTTTTTTGTCTACTGTTTTTATTTAGTTATCTAATCATTTGAATTTATTTGTGTACTACTTTTGAAATTATATAATCATCTAGTGATGTAACTTTATAGTGATGTAACTTTATCACAAGCTCATTATGAACCATTAGATCTGGATCTTAGGGTATCTCTACCATCCTAACTATGAAATTGGTAACTTGTTTCATTGTTGAGTATATTGAGAATCCTAATCACCCTTCTTGCTTAATGATGAACTGTAATGCACACATGTGACATGCTTGGAATGTAAATGATGATCTTTTCCCTAAATTGCCAATCATGCTTTTAAAAACATCTATAATCATCCTAACTTGAAGAAGTAGGATTTTAGGTATAAGAATGACAACACATGTAATTGTTGGCCTAGAAACCCGTCCAAGATTTACTCATTAGGAGTAAATCTTGGATAGTCCCTGGTTTGGGACTGTTCTTGAACACATGATCTCGCTTAGGATGTAAGTGTATAATGTATATTGGGTTTTCAAGAAAATTTTGGCAGCATTTCCCCGTTTGTTCTCTAAATACATATGTACTTGGAGAACAATGGGGAAATGCTGTCGAAATTTTCTTGAAAACCCAATACACATTATACACTTACTAGTGAGATTAGGTGTTCAAGAATGGGATAGGTGGTACACATTTATTATATATAAGAATGACATCACATGTATTTGTTAACCCTAGACCCTAATCTTGTTGTAATGTATACTTGATTTCTCTTTGATCATAGAATGGATAGATCATGGATGTCCTTTCGCAATCGCTACACCCCAGAGTTTATTTCTGGTCTTGACCAGTTTATTAGATTTTTCGAGGAACATAGGAAACAACCTGGAGATAGGTTCTACTATCCATGTAGGCATTGCGGTAACAACTTGAAAGTCAACACTAGTGACGAAATCAAAAGTCATGTCATGTGCAACGGGATTATACAAGGCTATACAGAATGGCACTGGCATGGAGAGATTTCAAACTCGAAACTAGTGGATGTCGATAGCAGTGCTTGTGTGGAAGAAGAAATTACCTACGATGACGTAGATGTGAATATACCAGTTCCAGTAGACATTGTTGATGCGATGCTGGATAGTTGTGTGGTAGAGCACACCGATCCACCTCCCATTTTTAGAAACATTGTGCATGATGCTGAGATATCGTTATACACAGGTTGTACTAAGTTTACGAAGCTTAGCACTGTGTTGAGATTGTATAAGTTGAAAGCTAACAATAGATGGAGCGACAAAAGCTTCACGTCATTGTTATCTTTGTTGAAAGAAATGCTTCCTGAAGGAAACGAGATACCAATCTCAACATACCAGGTAAAGAAATTGTTGTGCCCAATGGGAATGGATGCTAAGAAGATACATGCATGCCCGAATGATTGTGTATTATTTCAAAAGGACTATGTGGATTTGAAAGATTGTCCAAAATGTGGTGCGTCACGGTATAAATTGACGACTTCGGGGGAGTCCAAAACTGGTTCTCCTACCAAGGTGATGTGGTATCTACCTATAATATCACAGTTTCAACGCTTGTTTTCCAATCCGATAGATGCGAAGAATTTGAGGTGGCATGCAGATGTTAAGAAAAATAATGATGGGATCCTACGACATGCGTCTGATTCCCCATAGTGGAAGAAGATTGATCTATTGTACCCTGAATTTGGTGAAGAAGTCAGGAATCTAAGACTTGGGCTTTGTACAGATGGGATGAATCCGTACGGGACATTGAGTAGCCAACATAGCACTTGGCCAGTCATGCTTGTTATATACAATCTTCCTCCCTGGCTGTGTATGAAAAATAAGTATGTAATGTTGTCGTTGTTGATATCAGGCCCTAAACAACCTGGAAATGACATCGATGTTTATCTTGAACCTCTGATTGATGACTTAAAGAAACTCTGGGGTGAAGGTGTGATGACCTATGATGCTTCACGAAGAGAGACATTTCGTTTGCATGCTATGTTGTTTTGCACTATTAATGACTTTCCTGCATATGGGAATTTGTCTAGATATAGTGTCAAAGGAGCTAAAGCGTGTCCTATATGTGAAGAGAAAACTGATTCAACAAGACTAAAACATGGCGGTAATACTGTATATCTCGGTCATCGAAGGTTTCTTACAAAATTCCATCTGTATCGTAGGAAGCACAAAGCATTCAATGGATTGAATGAGGAATGGAGTGCACCTAAACCTATACCAGGGGAGGTTGTTTATGAAAGAGTAAAAGACTTTGTCAATGAATTTGGTAAGAGATCACAATATACTATGGCCACACGGAGTGACAAATCTTTATTCAAGAAGAAGTCAATATTTTGGGATCTTCCTTATTGGAGTTCTTTGACAGTCAGGCATTGTATCGATGTCATGCACGTTGAGAAAAATGTCTATGATAGTGTCATTGGTACTTTTTTGAATATACCAGGTAAGACTAAAGATGGGATAAAATCCAGACTGGACCTACGTGAAATGGGAATAAGGTAAGAATTAACATAATTTCGTGAAATGGAAAATTGGAGAACATACTTACCTCCCGTTTGTTACACATTGTCTAGAAAGGAGAAGAAAGCTTTTTGTGAATGTTTGGTAAATGTTAAGGTGCCACAGGGTTACTCATCCAACATCCGTAGATTGGTATCAATGAAAGATCCAAAGTTGATAGGTCTTAAATCTCATGATTGTCACACTCTAATGCAACAAATATTGTCTGTGGCAATTAGATATATATTGCTGAAGCATGTAAGGTTTGCAATCACCAGACTTTGTTTCTTTTTCAACAATATGTGCAGCAAAGTTATTGACCCTGATACTCTCGATAAATTGCAAAGAGAAGTGGTTGTTACCCTATGTCAGCTTGAGATGTATTTTCTTCCGTCGTTCTTTGATATCATGGTACATCTTGTTGTCGACTTGAATAGGGAAGTGAAAATGTTGGGACCAGTTTTCTTGCATTGGATGTATCCCTTTGAACGATACATGAGCGTTTTTAAAAGTGATGTTCGAAACCGTCATCGACCTGAAGGGAGTATTATTGAGGGTTATGTGGCGAGAGAGGTTATGGATTTTTGCAATGACTTTCTCAGTGGTAATGACACTCCTAATAATGACAAGAATATTGACGAGCAATTTGGCAAAGGAATTTTGGGATCACGTGTGAAAGTAATCACCCGTGAGCAGTTGGAATAAGGTCACTTGTATATTTTACACAACATGGACGAAGTGAACGTTTATATCGAGGAACATACCAATTTCATCAAGAGACAATATCCTCGAGCCAATACAATGTGGCTTGCTAGAGAGCATAACAAGACATTTATTAAGTGGTTTGAAGATAAAGTCTTACATCAACTATCTCAAACACCAGATGATACTGAAACTATCAAATGTCTCGCCTTTAAACCAAAATTGACTGTTATGTCTTATGAAGGGTATGACATTAATGGATTCACATATTACACAAAGTGCCAAGATGATAAGAGTGTCATCCAAAATAGTGGGGTCACCCTTCAAGTATCGACTATGTTTTTTGCAAGTGCAAAGGATAAGAGTCCACGTGAAGCTAAAATGTCATATTACGATGTCAATGAAGACATATGGGAGTTTGACTACATAAATTTCAAAATTCCGCTCTTCAAATGTAATTGGGTTGATAACACCAAAGGAGTTATAGTGGATGAATTGGGTTTCACTTTAGTGAACTTTTAAAAGATTGGCGAGAAGGGTGAACCATTCATATTGGCATCACATGCGAAACAAGTATTTTATATCAATGATCCTGTAAATGATAAATGGTCGGTCGTTCTTCATGGCAAAAGACAATTCATTGAAGATCCTATAGATGAAGAACAGTACTATGATAAGTATGATGACTCCAGTCCATTCTCAGTTGGGTTGCCAACACCAGCAAATATTGAAGCTAATGATGACTTGTATGTGCGCGGAGATCACAATGAAGGATTGTTAATTGATAAAAAAAATTGCAATATTAGAGGCATGTTTATATTTTTTATATGTTTTATTTTTCTGAATGTGAACTTTACAATGTGAATTTTACAATGTGAATTACTTTATAATGTGAACTTTACAATGTGAATTACTTTACAATGTGAATGTGAACTTTACAATGTCAGCTTTACAATTTGAATTACTTTACAATGTGAAGTTTACAATGTGAATGTGAATTTTCAGATGGCTGAGCATTCTCTTGATGACCGTGTTGATGATTACCGTAAGGGTGAGGACACCAATGCACCGCCTCAAAATGTAAGTTTTAAAAATATATCATATATTTATATCTATATGTCCATTTATAGTTATATCTTGTAAATGT
This sequence comes from Alisma plantago-aquatica, assembly GCA_963693085.1. Taxonomy (NCBI): domain Eukaryota; kingdom Viridiplantae; phylum Streptophyta; class Magnoliopsida; order Alismatales; family Alismataceae; genus Alisma; species Alisma plantago-aquatica. Next base: position 990,857,536 of record OY856411.1, read on the forward strand.
GTTTATTTTGTCAAATTTTAGGTTGATGATGCACATGTACCATCTGAAGCACTTGAGGCACTTGATCAGCAGCACCAAAAAGTTGACAAGAAAAGGGGCATCACTATGATGAAGAAGTTAATAGCGCAAAAGGGCAATGGACCCAAACTTGTCGTGGATTTTGATAATGCAGGAAATGCATCTGGTGTGAATCGCAATTCGTTTGTTTCATATCTTGGGTAGGTTACTCGTAGCCATTGCGGTTGTAAGATAGATTCTTGGCGTAAAGTTCCTAAGGAGAAGAAAGATGTAATATGGAAGTATTTATGCATGAGTTATTATTAATTTGCAATTCTATTTTGTAGATTACTAATTTTTTGGATACTAGTTAATAGCAATTCTATTTTGCAGAGTATATTTGAATTGGATGGAAAGCTGCATCGTAAATGCGTGATGCAACACTGTGGGAGAGTCCTAAGGAACTATAGGACAAATCTCACCTGAGAATACATAAAAGAAGGTGACAAGAGCAAGAAGACAACCACTGAATAGTGGAACTTCCTGGACAAAGAAGAATGGGACGTGTTTGTTGCTTCAAGACAAACTGATGAATTCAAAGTATTAGGCATCAGTCCCAATCTCATTAATATATGTTGTATTCACCTATTCAAGATTAACATTTAGTGTTACTAACCAAATCATTAATGTGCATACTAACTAGGCCCTCAGTGGGGCACAAAAATCAAGGCGTGCACTGAATGTGCATGACCACACAATGGGTCCAAAGGGGTATGCAGGCATTCGCCAAAGACTACAGTCTGAGGCTACTGCTCAGTCTACTGCTACTCAGGAGTCCTCTACTATAGGTAGAACACCTCTGCCTCGCCATGATGTCTGGATAGATGGGAGGCAAAATAAGAAGGGAGAAATAAGGAAGCCCGCAACTGCTGAGGCGGCTGCAAAAATGGTAAAATACAACTCTTACAGTAATCGTTCGAATATTGATTATTTGTGGTGTTTACTTAATTACAAATTTTTGTTTTGGTGATTAGCGGGAGATGCACGAGCTGAGGAAACAAGGCAAGTTCATTCCTGAGGGCACAAGGGATGAATTGACAGTTGCTCTGGGTAACCCAGAGCATCCTGGACGTGTTAGGGCTGCAGGCGCTGGTGTGGGCATCAAAGCTTTTTTTGGGCCATCCCGGCACAAACATGTCCCAAAAGTGGGACTTTCACAAGAAGAGGTAACATATTCTTTCTTTATAATGTTACTGTAAAAGAGAATTCAATAATTAGAAGCAAACATTTCTTTTATCCATGTATAGGTAGATAAACTAGTTGATAGGAAACTCGAAGAAGCACTGAAAAAGTGGTAGGCATCTCAGACTGCCACTCAGCAGACAGTACCTATTATGTCATCCCGCTCTACTCCTACTGCAGAGGTTGGGAGTAATCTTGTAGACCCACCACCTAGCACATCTGTTGTAAGTATTTTTATGACATAGTAACTAGTTTTTGAATTCAAGATGATATGTTTTCAAGATGATATGTATATATGAAATTGTAGTCATTTCAAAAAAAGATGATATGTATATATGTATATAACATTCTTTACACAAAAATTTATAGGGGTTGAAGCCATGCCGTCTAAAAAGTAAAGAATATGTCGTTGCAGAGGCGTCGGCTTACCCATCCCTACCAGGAGAAATGTTTCACGGGTCTCCATTACCAGCTGGTTGGATTCGTGTGAGCCCGGTACATATATTCTCCAAGTGGATAGATCTTCCATTGCCATATGCCCACCCATATTGTGAAACACTTGGTGAGGCAGAAGGCGAAGTGATATTGTGGCTAAAAGCGGATGTCCTCTTTACTGAAATTGTATGGTAAATTTACATTACGTTAAATTGTTAGTGTGTATATGATGTCAGTTGATCTGAAATTATATATATATATATATATATATATATATATATATATATATATACAAGTTAATAAGAAGACATCCACAGCATCTAGGCCTCCACTTCCACCTCCTACATTACGCAGTTGGGTTCCACAGGACCTACATGTCCCGTTAGGTCCTAACTGTAGGGGTATGGCAATATGGTTAGGCGAATATGATATAAATTGCCCTATAACTGTTTCTATAGATTCAGATGTTGCAGGTCAATCATACGAAAGCAAACTATTTATACAAGATATTTTGGAGTTGTTTCGATATGATTGGCTAAATACATCTGTGATAGAGCTATTGATAAGGTAAGATCTTCTTTATACATCCATATACCTTGTGTAGGATCTGGTGATCTGTTTTCTTATTTATTAATGCATGCATAATTAATACATATTTTGCAGCTACTTAGACAAGATATGTGCATATTTTGCATTCAAACATGTAGGATTTTTTATTCCATCTTTGATTAGTCTAGTAGCTAAAGACCCTCCGTCAGTTCAACAATAATGATGTGAGGCTTTTACAAATTTTACTCAAAATAAGAAGATAGTGATAATAGCTCCATTCAATGTAGAGTAAGTTTACTTTGCTTATTATAATTTAGACTTAATAAAATTACATTTTTATTGTGGATTTTGAGTTATTAATTTTTAACTTTTTTACCTCTAGTGGTATGCATTGGGAGTTACTAGTTATTGTCCCCGAGATGTTCACTGTCTATTATCTAGATCCTAAGGGGAGTAAATTGAATTCAAAATGTGGACACATAATGAAAATGGCATTATTTCGGTGAGAAATATTTCATTTTCATATCCATTAACATATGTTATTACATTACTATTTAATTATGTAATGTATTGTGTTACATTAACATGCAGGGGTTTAGATGAGTTCAAAAAGGCTGGAGGAAAGGTCCCCATGAAAAAAAACCAGCCAATAATTTGGAAGAACGTGAAAGTAAGTTCCCGACTGCAATATATGTTTATATTATTTATGTGAACAATGCTTAATTAGTTGTATTTTTTAATATTTTGTATGTTTGAATTTATAGTATGCTACACAAGACAACGGATGGGTATGTGCATACTATGTGATGTGATTTATGAACATGATTATCAAATATGCCGCAGTGGACATCGATACTATTCCTGAGGTATTATATAGTCTCATTAGATAATATGAAATATATCAATCTTATTTATAGCTCATTAATTATATATATACATCATTCTCTTTACAGGTGTTTAAAACTGACCACACTACAGGAAAGACCTTACCAGATGTACATGCTCCCTATACGACGGGAGAATTAAATGAAGTAAGAGAAGAATGGGAAACAACCATACAAGTAGTGGGGTTTTTAAAATATAATTGGGATGTTGATAGTGAATAATGACTAAAGAATTATATTTTGTAAATGAATTTCTGAATTATAATATATGTCTGAATGTTTCTACATGTCTGGATGTTTCTACATGTGTCTGAGTGAAAATGAATGAAACTGTTGATTGCTATATGAATGTTTCTACATGTATGAATGTGAAAATGAATGGAACTACAGATTGCTAGCTACATGAATGTTTCTAAATGTGTGAAAATCAAATAGAACTGCAGGTTGCTAAATGTGTGAATATTTTTGTTGTTAATTTTGCAGGTTTGTGGCATGTTGTTGGCTGATATCAATAGATGTCGTAAAATCTACAGTTCATAACTGAACTGTAGGTTTCTCATCCTGCGACCAGCCACGGTAGGTCTGTAGACTGATAGAAAAAAAACAATAGGCGTCGGTTATTTGTATAAAACTGATGATACATAGTTACAGTGTTGGTTTCCCTACTCGTAACCGACGTCTATTGCCTTAACACCACGATCGTACTGGGGTATATGGCGTCAGTTTTTTTAGCTAATAATCGACGCTTATATGAGGCCAGACACCACAGCCGTGCTGGCCAGTACGGCCGTGGCAGCGGACCAGACACCACGGCCGTGCTGGCCAGTACGGCTGTGGCAGTGGGCCAGACACCACGGCCGTGCTGGCCAGCATGGCCGTGGTAGCAGACCAGACACCACGGCCGTTCTAGGGTGATATGGCGTTAGTTATTACTAATAAATCGACATGGATAGTGCCCCAGATGGCGCCCTTTCTGTGGCATGAAGGTATATGACGTCAGTTTCTTATCTAATAACCGACGCTGATAGTGCCCCAGATGGCGCCCTTTCTGTGGCGTGAAGGTATATGGCGTCAGTTTCTTATCTAATAACCGACGCCTATAGTCCCCTGCTGGCGCGTTTTCGGTGGCGCGCGAAGGGTTTTTGCGTCGCTTTTTGAACCGACGCGTAACAGTTGGGCTTTTAGTGTCGCCCACATAGGTGTCACTTAGAAATCGACACTAAAGGCCTTAAATAACCGACACTAAAGGTCGGTTATGTACTAGTGTTTAGAGGTTGGAATTACTATAAATTATTGCCTTCTTTGGTGTTCTCTGGATATTTATTTCCCTCATTTTTATTAATTGAAATATTATTTTGGTAAATATTTGAAGGTCTAATCAATCTTGGTAAGTGGTTTTATCTATATTCACCCCCTTTAGAGCCCATAGACACAACATTCTCTACCATGCACCTGATGAGTTTCCCTTCTACATGGATTATATGGATTGAATTGTTTTTCAACACTAGTTTATATCAAATCTTTTTAAACGGCGAGCAAACTGATGCTTGTTTTCCTATCTAGTGGTATTAGGCAACGGGTCCCTATTCCCCCCAACCTTTCCTTCATAGTTATGGAGGTTTCACTAAAATGATGATGGGGATGAAGTATAAGAGCATCTTACTCATTTTAACTTCTAAGAATTTTATCATTTGCCAACTTATTTTTACTAAAGATCTCATGATTTTTGCTAAAGGTATTCCACAAAGTCTTATCAATCACGAAATTATATTTGTTAGATTTGGTTAGGAATCTAGGATTATTATTAGTCCCTATAGAAGTTCTATCTTATTCAATAAAGGTGTTGACACAAATTCCATGGTGAATACCTTGGGTATTCAAGAGGGTTGTCTTTCCTCATCCATGTACCTTGGTATTCCCTTATTCTTGCCAAGATATCCAAATGTCATTGCTTTATCCTTGTTGACTGTATTAAGAAATAATTTGAGAGTGGGAAATCCAAATTACTTTGTATGGCAATTAGAGTGGAATTTATTTGATATACCCTCTATATTGTGCATTTATATTGGGTATTTTTCTCCATCCCATGCTCTACTTGTGATTAGATTGAAAAGAACTATAGTGATTTCTTGTGGGGGTCATATATGGATGAAAATAAATTTACATTTATCAAATGGGAATAGGTCACCCTACCAAAAAAGGAAGGTGTCATCCTTTGAGGAAAATCAAGGAAGTTTCATGAGCTTGTCATGTAATTAATGGTTGTGACATAGCTAAAGAAAGTTTCCCTAAGGTTCAAAGTGAATTTGAAAGAGATTTCTAAAAAATCACCCATTTTCTCTAGTGGATGAGTTTCCTAATAACTCATGGTTGTTTGATGACATATTGAGAACCAACCATTCTTTTACCTCTAATTGAATTTCATATTGTTAAGGGTAATGTTTTTAAATTGTGACAAGGCCTAAGGGTCAATTATAAGTTTCTTAGTGATTGCACTCGTAAAGACATGGTTGCTAGATCAATATTAGCATTTGATTCTCATCTCAATTAAATTATTCATAATGGCAACTGGTCAGTTCCTTTAGTAGAAGTTCTAAAATTTCCAATGATTTCTGAATATCTTCAATATTAATTTTTTTCAAGAAGATCACAAAACTTTCAAAAAGGTGAAAATAGCAAAGTTTTAAATGGTATATAGCAATACTATAGTCAAAGGGACTTAATATTCTGATTTCAATTGCATCTGGAGCAGTATAGCCCCAAAGAAATGTCTCGCTCACCTATGCAAAATTCAAACACAACAATCTACCAACTTTATATTATGCTAAAAGGAGAGGTATTCAAGTTGCCCTCTGTTTGTTTCTTTGCATGAATTCTTATGAAGATACTCACCAATGTATGTCTGAATGTTTCTTTTATATAATTCTTCGAGGAAATGTAGTTAGATCTGGGTCACTAAATTTTAAACCTAGTAATTGGATTTGAGCTAAATAGAATGAACTTGAGTAAAGAAAAAATCATTAGTTCCTTATCACTTATAATTGTTAAATGGAAAGAAACACAATTGTTCATGAGTGGAAAGTTTAAAGCTCTGAAACTCATGGAAATTCATTTAAAAATATATTATGATCCTTGTATAATTCCCATTATTTCCTATTACATGCTTTGGTCTTTTTTAATTAGATTTGAGGTTTTTGAATGTCCTCTCAGGTTGATATGAAATGATAATTTCTTATTCATTGTTCTTGTGATATAGATTAAAATGAAGGTCTCTCTCTATGGAATGCTATCTAATTCTCATATTTTTCTGCTTAATATTTTCTGGCTAGTCTTTTGATAGAAACATCTATGTTGTAGAAATTCAAGGATATGGCCATATGAGGTTTTGTCGACCGCTTCTATTATTTTGGAAGGATGACTTATTCTATTTGGACCTATTATTTGATTCTAAAGATATCTCTTGATGGTTACTATGATCATATCAGACTCTATTTTGACTTATTCTATAGTAAAAATAAGACCATGTTGTGTCATGTTCCAACATTCCGTTCAGCCTGAGACTGGAACAATTGAGATTTTGATTGGTACACAAATGTTGTGTCTAGGATCAGAGCCCCAAGCATATTGGGGAGATCAAAAGAACTTAGTGCAATTACAATCCAATATGGCCTCTAGAAAAAAGAGAATACAGAAAAAAAATGCAAAAATGTTTGACGACAGGGTTGAAGATCGCTTACTATATAAACTTCTTTCTATGTCTCCTGGGATGATAAACTTTTATGAAGACCTTTTTAGCTGCTTTGTAACTTTTGATGAGGGTGTGATTCATTACTGGTCTTACATATTCTTTTAATTTAAATAGATCTTATTTTCTTGTGTAAAGCCTTGTACAGTTTATATCTTTCATGCTTTGTCAAAACTTTTACACATAAAAATGTAAAAGAAAAGAAAAAAATTGCATACACCTAGATACACACCCGCTCACCCATCCGACGTGAGAAATGGACAATTTGTCTTGTTCCTAGAACAAATATTTTCATTTGTAATAAATTCCATATATTTTTTCAAGCAATAAAATAAATAAGAGAGGAAGTATGAAAGGAATAAAAAATGATAAGAGAAAAATATACAAAATAGATGTTAAAAAATACAGAATGAAGAGGGGAGTAAAAATGTGAGAAAAATAGAATAGAGAAGTCAAAAATAGCAGAGAAGAAGAAAAAAGATGAGAGAAGTAAATAAGAGAGAAAGATATAAGTAAAAAGAGAGGGAAGTTGTAATGACCTCAATTTTCAGCAACCCCCAAATAAGGAAGACCAGAAAGATGAGATTCATTACCTACAAATTTTACCCAAGGATCCATATTTTAATAAAACAATATAAAATAGCATATAATTTAATTCATTTAAAAAATTATATACATGATGCTTACATGAAATTTCTATCCTCGGAACTATACATTTGAAAAGAAATAAATAGCAAAACCTCCTTTTAAATCTTTAATGCCTTCATGTGATTTCCATTTTATCTACATGTCCTTCATCATGTATATCAATTTATACCTAAAATGACGTGAAACAAATATGTGATAAGTATGTTGCCATACTGGTGTGTGGGGTGCATCCAAAATGTGTAAGTAAGTAACAACATATATTCCAACAAATACTTACAAATATAAACTAACATTCTCTTCACTTAATCTTTCTTTCATGTGATATTCATAGTGGCATTATAATTGAACAAAACTAAATAAACATCCAACAATATAATTGTTCAATCCTCAAGAAACAATAAAAAAACACCAACAAACTAATGTGGTTATTCTTAGGCATAACCATGTACCTTGATGGTGATACATGTAGATTATCATGCAAAATATACTTCAGGAATATTATCCAATCAAACAAGGAAACCAAGCAATTAACTTTCATCTGCATGTATATAAATCCTAAAGTGCCACCATCTCATTAATCACATTAATTGTATTAAATGCTACTCGTTCTTGATCTAGGGTTTAGGTTTTTGGTATCAAGTTATCATTAGGGTTATGCCCCAAAACCCTAATTACTATATCTAGTGTATACTTCCTTGATGGTCACTTAGATTTGATTAGTTTCATTAACAACATAGCAAATTAGGACCTCTATCCCTAATTCTTCATATTTCACTCAAAATCTCTAATCATTCTCATAGTCATTTAAAACATATCAAGGATCTAGATTCTCTTCAAATTAAACACATTGGACTATTATGAAAATCTAAATTATATCATTGACATTAAGGTTATCACACATTGTATCATTGATTTCTTAACCTTAACTATACATCTTGATGATCATTATCTTAGAAACCCAAATCACACATTATCTTCATTGTTACTATAAACCCCTTTGTTTTTCATTATATTCAACTATATCCTGTTACAACACAAGAGAGATATATGATGTATTCACCACTCATAATAACCAATTCTAGGATTTCCATATGTTAATCACCATATTAGACAAGTATTAGCCCTATTTTTAGAACATGAACATAATTAGACACCAAAGATATTTTGTTTATGTTTCCCTCATTTTTTTGATCAAAATGATATATAATTTTGCTATAATCTGACTTACAATTTGATTACTACATTATTTGTAGAAAAGAACATAGGCCAATGGAAGACTGCCAAGTTAGTATACTTGGACCTCGACCCCTTTCCATGTGGGTTCATTTGAACAATAGCCACTATCCACATCAGTGCAGTGTGCCCTGTTGGCAGGTGTTCTAAGAATGATCGAAATGACATATTTGCCCTTTCCCTCAGTTCATTGGTACCCACACACATAGGGGCATTATCGTCCTTTGTCATGCACTCAGCCTCAACCTCACGATGTAGTCTGACTGTGGCCAATAGACTCTATTGTCAAACCTCCTCTCTTGGCTCCCGAGTCAAGAGATCCAGGAGAAGGGTTGAGCACCTCCGTGAGGTCTCAGTGAAATCAATGCCCCCCTAGGTTTGGTTGGAGGTTGCCACAACAATGAGGTGAAGCTATGCCTTGCCGCGACGCTTGTGCTTGACCGGAGAGACATCAATGATGCTATGTAGGAGTCTGACACATGTAGTACATGAAAGATTAGACAGAGTATACATGAAAGATTAGACAGAGTAACTGGGTGTGGCCACGATGTAGGAGTCCTCTTGCACCCTTATCTTCCAGAGCAAGCTCTACCTCAATGACCTCCAGTGAACCGTAGCTGGGCACAACAACTGGGTGTGGCCACGACAACCAATTGTGGTTCCCCTCCCAGACTATAGGGTGCAGAGGAGGACCACCCCTCTCAGAGAGATGAGTTGTTGTGGAGAGGAGGGAGTACATAAGCGTCGTAGGGGAGACCAGAAAAGAGTCTGCCCATGCTCTTATCTAGGTCCAGGATCACGGCATGTTGCTGCCTCACAGGTTTATCTGGGAGGATGGGGCAGATGACTTCAACAACAAGGAGGTTGTAGGATCCTTCATGGAAGACAGAAGCTAGGTGTCATGGAGAGGCTAGGCTCTGGTAATCCTTCACATGATTTTTTGACAAAACCCTAGGATCTCTTAAAAGAGGAAGATGATGAAGAAGGAGGGGAGAGGATTCTATGGGAAGGATGAACACCTACCTATGAATATATTCCTCATGGATCTGCCTTCTCTGATTTTGTTTCATTATCACTTGTCGACTCCCTTCCTTTCTTTTAATTACTTTCCAATTTTATCATTCATTGTTGTACCCACGATGGCTTAATCCAAAATTTTCTTTATTAATCTCCCTATCCTTCTCATGGCGTAGACTAAACCTTATCTTATTGAGTATGCATGGGTGTTAAGGAAATAACTCAATATGCCCATTATGGTGACTCTTACTGTTGGTAAGGTATGCCCAAAGAGACAAATATCTGATGATTGACATGGCATATACCATAAAGGATTTGATTAATACTCATGAAGGCAAGCTTCCAATTCATTCTGTTTCATTCAGTTATGAGGTAATGAGGAAACATTATGAATGTCTAAAGAAACACAACACTCAATGACTTATGTCTTCAAGTACGTGACTTGTAGTATGAGGTCATACAAATGTTAAGAGTATGTACATTCTTATTTTGTCCCTAGTCGGTTGTTACTGTGGAAGGTAGATAGACACCAGTAACACTAAAGACTACAATGTGGGTTGGTTGATGACATAATCTCATTAGTCATGATATGGAAATATCAAACCAAGCACACAAATACATGCTAGGGAACAGTGTATCAGACATACCCACCTTGAGAGTGACACATGGAAACCATTATCGGTGGTCATAGTCATATCTCATAGTGAAGGTGGTGGTTTTGATTCTTAGACATGAAATCACTACACTCATCACATGTCATTAGGTACGCTTTAACATCATCAAATGCAGTCATGAAACAAGGGTTGTCATAAAGGTGATGATTGCGTGACTTTGACACATGGGGACTGATTGTGAGTGATAGATATGGGATTTATCCCTCCTACTAGAGATTGATATCTTGGCCACTTAATAAGAGAGACTGAGAAATGCATGTGCATGTACATGTGAATCAATATATGTTATTGAGGTCACATTATCTTAGATAGTTTTCTCTTGGTACAAGGAACATGAGTTGAATGTTGAGATGATGACCATCCATGCCTCGAGCTCACTCTGGATATCAGAGACAAAGGAATTATACAATGACTGCAACACCTTACACATATTGTAGGTTGAAGTTGTTCTCCAACTTTCCATTCACTTGGGTAGCACTAATGTGCGGCTAGGCACCACTCTCTACTAGTGATGTCATAAGTTAGTTGTAGACATTCACTACTAATGTGATCTGGGACCTATAGGGTCACACACATAGGAACTCATCTAGAAGAGGAGCTTAATCTTGAATAATGATTGGATTGAATAGTAAAGTGTTTAGGTACTCAATTCACACAATAGATCAGTTGCACTACCAACCGATCATCTCAGAGGGTGAGACAGTCATTTGAAGTGCCAAACGATCGGCTCAAATGTTGAGACGGTCGTTTGGAGAGTCATGTTGATTGGAACTAAATTGACTAGAGTCCTACATGAATAAGACCAAACCGATCAATTCACTGGTGAACTGATCATCTTGGGTTGAGTTAGATGATCGGTTCACCTGGTGGATCGATAAGCTCATTTGGGTTAATGGAAGGTTCTAGCAACTTTCCCAAATTTGTTAGAAAGTTAGATTGTTTTGATCACACAATTATTCTAATGCAAGGAATTAATGTTTTGCATTAATTGAAAATGAATTGCTAATTTTGTATGTGATTGGGAAACTATAAAGTGACTATCTCGCAGTGTGAGACAACCATCCCACAATGACAAATGACTTTATGGTGGTTTTTAGGTTGTGAAAATTCAAGATCTTCCGGTCCCTTCTGCTCCCACACGGGCCACACCAATCCTGAGCATACTGGGAATCATGTCCCTAACCCCGCCTATAAATAGAGGGGTATTGAGGGCTTCCCAGATCACAACACAACACAACACAGACAATTGAGAATGAGTTACTCTGACAATTGTTTTCCTCTCTAATTGTGATAACCAAGAGAGCCCAGGCTTGTCCTACCTGATTAGGGAGGGATAACAAGGGAGAGAACAACTGAGGATAATTGTTGTGGGAGAGCAAGTTGTTGACTAGTACTCCAATGGGAGGGAAAACTCCTTTCTGACTATTCTAGTTGAAAGACATGAATTCTAGTTGGTATGTGTAGACTACTCTAGAGGTAGGAGTCCTTTGGTTGTTTCTAAGAGGACGACATGAGCCTGCAGTCTATGGCGAGGAAAAAAAGACATTGTAGAAATTGATCCAATCCACTTCCCATGGTGAGACCGCAGAAGTCACTACATAAGCTGTCAAGTCTATCGTCCATGGTGAAGACCAGGAGCTACACAACCAATGTCTAAGAGAAACTAGAAGAAGTTGCAATTGCAACATGTTGTAGTCGTTGTACTTGCTCTAGGAGGATAACATTAGCCTACAGTCGATGGTGAGGCAAAAGAGACGTTGTAGAAACTGATCTAGTCCACTGCCCATGGTGAGACCGCAGAAGTCACTTCAGAAGATGCCAAGTCTGTTATCCATTGTGAAGACTAATAGTTGCACAACCAACATCCAAGAGCAACTAGAAGAAGTTGCAATTGCAATGAGTTGTAGTCGTTGGAATTTCTCTAGGACCAGGTAGAACTCGTTAAACCATCCTTCCTATTTCATAGTAGTTGACACGATCTTGCTGTTGTGGGAATACAAATAGATCATTTTTTTTTGTTTCTGCTGACATACTATGTGCCCGTATTTTCTAAAAGTGGTATCAAATCCACGTCAATTTACTATGTTTTAGGATAATCGATATGATCAAATTTTTGGTTTTATCATTTATTTATTACATACAATGTGAATATTTAAATTGTCTCATATGCCCATTCAATCAAAGACCACATAATCTCAAACTAACATATACACATATATATATATATGAAATTTATATGTGTCGTCCTAAAAGCGGTTTCGATGATGGATGTGTAGCATGGTTAAGACCAATAACCTTATATCTGTGTGTGGTTGGATAGTTTGGTTTTATTTTCATTTATCTTAGTTTGTGTATCGAACCTCTATCTCCTTATTTAGGGATGTAAAGTTAATTCTTTCCTACTTTTGCTCCCCAAGAATGTAACTCGGGGTTTCTCTCTACCATTTAATAGTATCAATAGGACAATTTCTTTCTTTAAATGATGAAGAAGATGATCATTGCCATGTGAGACGACCAGTTGGTGAGATGATATGGTCGTTTGGAGGACCATGGAGGACAGAACGATGGAACCAGACAACTGCATGGTGGACCCAACCGACCATTTGAAAGGAGTCCAAACATTGGTTAGACAAGAGGCGAGGCGACTGTCGCAGAAGGCCCAACCGACCATTTAGAAGGTATCAATGAATCGGTTGGATAGTAGGACCAACCGGCCAAGATGCTAGACGGTTCATACATGTGATGTGATGATTGACATGGGTGGTAGTAATTCCTTGTGGCTCCAAGGAATTACAGTAGACATGGCCATAACCACCACCTTTCATTTTATATTACATGTTTACATTGTGGGATGTAGCATGTATGTGATACGTACTATATATGTGGTGATTGGATATATATATATATATATATATATATATATATATATATCCCTCAATCGAACATATTAAGTTTAGTATGATTTTCAATAGCAATACACATAAAAAGCTTGTTCGACTAAGTGTATGTTACGTCGTTGCGTGGCGCGCCTTCTACCTCATGGAAGTGTGATGGTAGATATGTAGTCTTCCTAGACCAACCCTGGCTCCATCCAGGGTCTACATTTGTAAAGGAAAAACCCACAAAAATCCTTATTTACTTTATCATTATTTACACATTACTTCCGTATATCCACATTACATATATCTTGTTATATGTACATTATTATTTCCATGTTGCATGTACATTATTATTTCCACATTATATGTAAATTATTTGTTGGAGGATTTTCTTAATCCTACTTCTTCTCAAAGACCCTAACTTAAGATGAGGAGGGTAGTTCCTTTTATGATTTATTAAGGAGGAGGATGAGAAATGGATGAATCAAGATGAGAAGAAAACCTAAAGGTGTTTTACTTCGGGCAAAAACATCCAACTTTAGCCAGGCCGGATGCACGAGCATGGGAGTCCTCATAAGCAGTGCAGAGGAAACTTGTGCTATCCCTCGGGTTGTGGTCCATTCTAGACACCATCGTCTTTAGGAAATGTCCTAATAATTCCATCACATTTCTACAAATTACTTGAAATTATAAACTATAAGTATTATTTGACAAAATCTGGGACTCTAATACCAAATGTAGCAACCTTGATTTTCAACAACCCCCAATCAAGGAAGGCCAAAAAGATGAGAGACATTACCTACAAATTTTACCCAAGGATCCCAATTTTAATCAAATAATAAAATAGCAGATAATTTCATTCATTTCATTAATTATATACAAGATGCTTACATGGACTTTCCATCCTCAAAACTATACATTTGAGAAGAAATAACTAGCAAATCCTCCTTTTAAATATTTAATGCCTTCATGTGATTTTCATCATTATCTTCATTTTCTCTATAAGGTATACCGGTTTATACCTAAAATGGCATGAAACAAATACACAATCAGTATGTTGCCATACTGCTACATGGTATGCGTCTAAAATGTGCAAGTAAATAACAACATATATTCCAACAAATAGTTACGAATACAAACTGGCATTTTCTTCACATAATCTTTCTTTTATGTGATATACATAGTGTTACAACCCCAATTTTTGGGTTTATATTGATTGAAATGCATTTTCTCAATTAAATGTACATGTATGAAAATTATATGATATATGGGTTTCTTTTGCAATATTTCCTTTAAATGACTAATTTTGTGGATCATAATGAGTTAGTGATTCCAATGTGATGAAAAGGGAAGAAAAGACAAAATAAATCAGATAATATTAAAAAGGTAGAAGAAATAAGGTTTATGGTGAGAATTATGTAGAATTCTCTATAAAGTGGCATGGATGAGTACAATTGAATAGTTTTTGTTTGTGCATGGTTTCTAATTAGAAAAGAAATCAAAAGAAAGAAAATAGAAGAGAAAGAAAGAGAAAATAACTTTTAATTGCATAAAATATGCCTTTTGGAGTGTATGACTTTCATATGAAGAAAAGACTCTTTTATTTTCAAATTTTGGTTCCAAACTTTGTACACATGTAATTTAAGTCATTAAAGACTTTCCCTTAACATTTGAGATTAAAAGGACGCATGATTTGAGAGATATGGACTTTTGAAGTTTTCCTAAAGTGAGGAGGATTTCAGAGCAATGTATCAAATGTCACGATTTTATTTTCCAAACTAAATAATCCTTTTCGGCCTTTTATTATCCGCATGGAATGATGGCCATCAGATCTACGATTCAACAGTGATGCCATCGTCACCTACCCAAAACTAAGAAAGGCAACCAGGGTACAGTTGGCTCGTCTCTCTTTTTCTACTTTCCTCTCACCACAATGCATATGAACCAATGAAAACTTTCCCATTCCCAAGAGGAGATGATTCTGAATTGTTTGACCCACAGTTTGGATACCTTTTGGAAACGATTTACCACTTTCCCCAAATAATTGTAGGGGTCAAAACTTCATTAAAAAGCGGCTGGTTAGCCACAACCGTAAAAGGGTTGGTAGTCTCCTCATGAGGCTAGCATGTATCCCTTCAGAGCACTAAGAAGCCTGCTCTGCCTTCATCTCTGATCAAGAGAGCCCAGATCTCCTTCTCTCTTCTTCTCTAAACCCTGCCTGGGAACCTCCTTCCCAACCTCCCTGTATGAACCATCGTCGAAGGAATTGAAACTACAGTTGAGTTTGGTTGGACCAGGCAGTAGTTCTGGAACCTTGGCTCAATCTCTAATACTTTGAATCGCAAAGTCAACCTTTGGTTGACCTACCCAGGCGCAAAGTGGGAGCCTAGCCATGACTCACGAGGAAGAAGATGATGAAGAGGAGGGGATATCAACGTTGCCCATAAGTCCAACGCAGTGAGGGAAGGGTGAACTAGTCTTTTCCTTCTCTTTTTTGCTTCATCTAGCGTGGTGTGAGGAGCTTGGTTGCCGTGAGGCCATTGGCCAACATGGGGCCACACAGATAGTTCTAGGTAATTATCAATTGCTGACATGGTATCGTCTGATTGGCCTGATTGGCCAGGACGAGTTAATCTGAAAAAATTATAATTAATTATTGGTATATCCGTTGGGGGAATGTTATATGTGAAAATTTATCAGGAAAATTCAAGGATTTAAATAAAAATATAATCAGAGCTTGGTTTTTTTTCTAGTTCAAAAAGTATTTAAAGTTGATGTCTTTAATGCTTTAAAGTAAATCAAAACCCTAGTTTTGATTATTGATGATTTTAATGAACTCAGTTGATGTTATTAAGCACAAGTTTAATCTTTTAACATAAAAGAATGGATTAGATCACGTTGTATGATAATTTTTCATAACTTGCTTAATTAGGGTTCCATAATGATAAATGTGCATTAATGGGCTTAAGACCCTAATTTTATTAATTGTGAGGTTTAATGGTTTTAATTGTAGAAATCAATCAAGAAGACATGAAAATGATCTTCTTGAACTAATTTGTGAATAAAGATCCTTAATTTGGATAATTTGAGTAATTATAACTTTTAAGAGTAGAAAAGTGCTTTTAGGGTTTGTTGACCTAAAAAGGGTAAAAATTGGAAAGTGAAACCAAGAAACTCTAATAAGGCTTAGAAACCCTACTATAGAATCCCAAGTCAATGAAAGATGTTTGGATGAGATTATGACAATTAGGTGCTATATAGAATCAAGTTGCTTGATCTATTGATTGGCTTGGTTGATTGGACTTCTTGAGTGGATTAGCTACCCTGATTGATTTTGAGACTACCAAATTAGGTATGTGGTTACACTTATGGCTAATCACTCTAGTTTCACGGTGATTTTCGAGATTTTACCGGCTGCTTGAAGTTAACTACTTGGTTGACTTTTATTTCATGCAACTATAAAGTGACTATGGCTATGACCATAAATATATATGTGCATAACTAGCTCAGATCCTAGTCCTCCTCTGTAGTTTGGAGTACTTGTGAGAGATGGATGACCTAGTTATTGGTCTAGCCTTGGGGTAGGATCATCAGGTTATCATGATTCGATGTTTGGTCTACCTTTGGGCAGGATTATACGACTATACAACTCTATGCCTTGGTCTACTTGTAGGGTAGGATCAAAAGGGGCTATTTGGGATCTGCCATATGAGAAAGGTAGGATCCATGTCCACTATAGGGATAACACAAAGGTAAGGATATGTTAGGATTAAGTAGTTATGATTAAGACGTAAAGTGTGACTGTTAAGCAATAATTTGGTTGTGATATGTTGTTACAATATATGTGCAAGGTTTTGTTTCCCCCACATACCAGTATAATTTGTTATACTGACCGACATTTTCTTTGTCACTGTTTTAGGGTATATGAAAGTGATGAACATTTGAAGTGACATTTGAAGAACAAAGCTAAATAAATATTGGAGGATTTAGTTAGTTAGAACTCTACTTTGGGTAAAGTTCCAAACTCCTAATTTTGAAAGGTATGTGAAAAGAATTTTTTCATCTTGCTTTAAGCTTAGTTGTGGTAGAATTTATTAATTACTTTTGATTATTTGTAAAATAAGCTGATCATGTTTTGGAATAACGGCACCAGCTTCTTAGCCTTCCTCAAATGGGGGTTGTTGAGGGGTGGGGTCATTACACATAGTGGCACTATAATTGAACATAACCAAATAAACATCCACCAATATAATTGTTCAATCCTTGAGAAACACATAGAAAATGCTGACAAATAATGCAGTTATTCTTAGGTATAACCATGTACCTTGATGGCAATCCATGCATATTATCATGCAAAATATACTTCAGGCATATTATCTAATCAAGCAAGAAAACCAAGCAATCAACTTTCATTTGCATGTATATAAGTCCTAAAGTGTCACCATCTCTAATCACATTAATTGAATTAATCCCTACTCGGTTTTGATGTAGGGTTAACATTTCTTGGTATCAAGTTATTATTAGGGTTATGCCCCAAAACCCTTATAACTATATCCAATGTATCCTTCCTTGATGGCCACTTGGATTTGATTAGTTTCATTAACAACACATCAAATTAGGACCTTTATCCCTACTTACTTCATATTCCACTCAGAACCTCTAATCATGCTCACATTCCTTAAAAACATATCAAACACTTGGATTCTCATCAAATTAAGCACATTAGGCTATTATGAAAATCTAAATTAGATCATCGACATTAAGGTTATCACAAATTGTATCATTGATTTCTTGATCTTAACTATACATGTTGATGGTCATTATCTTAGAAACCCAATTCACACATTATCTTCATTGTTACTATAATCCCCTTAGATTATCATCATGGTCAACTACATCCTATTATCAGCAAAAGAGAAAGATATTTGATGTATTCACCACTCCTAATAACCAATTATAGGGTTTTTATATGTTAATCACAATTTAGTCAAATATTAGCCCTATTCTTAGAAAAGGGAGCATAATTAGACATAAAGATATTTTATTTGTGTTACCCTCATTTTTTTATCAAGATGATGTATAATTTTTCTATAATCTGACTTACGGCTTAATTACTACATTATTTATAGAAAAGAACTTACTCAAGGCAATGGGAGACTTCCATGTCAGCATACTTGGACCTCGGCCCCTTTCCATGCGGGTCCAGCTTGGACAATAGCCAATGTCCAAATCAGCGTAGGGCGTCTATTGGCAGATGTTCGAAGAAAGATCGAAATGATGTATTTTCCTTTTCCGTCGGTGCATAGGTATCCACGCACGTGAGGGCATTTTCATCCTTTGTCCTACACTCACCCTCAACCTTGAGATGCAGTCCGACCGTGGCCAATAAACTCTGCCACTGAAGCTACTGTTAACCTAGAGGTTATACATTGTCCATATTTTCATAATGACTTAACCACTCCATTCATATGTATCTAATATGTGTATTCAAGATTGATTTCAGGATATAGGTACATGAAAAGGATCAAATTACACAAGCCCTAGCTTGTCAAAGTTCAAGTCAAATGCAATGCAAGTATGCTAATAAGGAAATCACTTCAAATGACCTTAGAAGAATTTTGTAATCACTTGTGTTGATGATATGATTTGTAACTAAGATGAGAAAAATATGTGGGACACTTAGTACCAATTTTTAATTATTTTTTAGTCAAATTAGAAAATCGATCACAGGTTGTTGATTGGTCGAGTTCCAATCTCAACCGATCCCATGGATTGATTTTCTGATGATATGCATCGGTCGAGTTGTGCATTCATAGAACTCGACCAAATGGCTTACTGACCAAATGTGATTTTGGTTAATCGAACGAGTTTCCCAAGACAAACTCAACTGATAGTTTGAAAATTGGGTTTGTCTTTTAGTCAATTGGTCACGTTACCTTTATTGAAACTCGACTAAATGCACTATACGGAAAACACAAAAAAAGTTATTATAACCATAGGTGACTTGTTTGGATGAAAATAGATCTGTTTCCTTGTGAAAAAATGGCTATATATCGACCCTAAGTGTTCCCCAACTCAAGGGAGCACCCCCAATGATAAATAGGACCCCTTGGAGTTCATTCCAAGTTTACTCATTCACTACATTCAAGGTCCTTGCTATAGTTGAGTGTGATACTACTCCTTGATCCCCTTTCTCTCTCTAGTTTACACTTCATTTAGTGATTTGTGAGTGAGTTAGGCTTATTGTAAGAGAGCTCCACCTTTGTGCATGTAAAACTCTCAATCTTCCACCACTTCCCTATCCCCTTCCTTCGTGAAGAAAAGCTGAAGCAAACTCCATCGAGTGAAGAAGGAGTTGTAGTTGGTCCTCTTCAAGGTGGTTGAAGAGGTGGTGATATTCTCCAAGCGAAGGAGAAGGAAACGGTTGAATATCCAAGAGGAGAAGCAAAGTTCTTCAGAGCGGAAGACTTGAGCTTGAGTGGGTAAGACCTTGGTGAAGGCTGAAGACTCAAGCTAAGTGGGTAAGTTCCTTGTCAAGGTGGAGATCTCCTTGTGGTTGGATGGGTAAGTCCTTTGGTGGTCTTTTGCTGTAACTCTTATTGGTGATAATTTAGAGAAAAGCACTTGCAAAGGCCTAGAGGTTGACCTCTCTAGGTAGTGGACTGACTCACTTCTAGTTTGAAGTGTGGAACCACTCTATATTCTTTTTTCAAGTGCTTGCTATCAATATCTCTCATCCTTACTATGTTTGTTAGATAGGACTTCAAATTGACATCTAGACATTGCTCTAAAGTTGACATAATTTGAAGGTCTAATCTATCTTGTGAGAAATCTTGTAGCTCTATTTACCCCCCTCTAGAGCCCTTAGATCCAACAAGTGGTATCAGAGCTAAGGATCTTCTCCAACAATCTCCCACAAGATGAGAAGATGGGTGACAACCTACTTGGTTCACTCAACCTAGAGGGAGGTTTTTCCATTCGTCCTTCGGTCTTTGATGGCACCAACTTCCTCTATTGGAAGAGGTGGATGCAGTTCTACATTCAAGGGATGAACTTTGATATGTGGAAGGTGATGGCCACACCTTACAAGGAGCCAACTGGATATGTTGCAACATGGAGTGAAGCTTCTCTCAAGGAGGCTCAACTCAATGCCAAGGCCATTAGCATCCTCTACACAGCCCTCACCCCCACAGAGTTCAACCGAATCTCATCATGGGACACCGCCTATGAGA
Source organism: Alisma plantago-aquatica (assembly GCA_963693085.1). Lineage (NCBI taxonomy): Eukaryota > Viridiplantae > Streptophyta > Magnoliopsida > Alismatales > Alismataceae > Alisma > Alisma plantago-aquatica. The sequence goes on from OY856411.1 coordinate 990,878,071, forward strand.
TTTGGAACAAGCTGCACATCACATATGAAGGCACAAAGCAAGTCTAGGAGGCAAAGATCTACATGTTGAACAGTCTCCTAGAGAACTTCAAGATGGGAAAGAAAGAAGGCATTGTAGAGATGTACTCAAGACTCAATGTCATCATCAATGGGCTGGCTGCATTGGGCAACACTTTGGATAGAGGCGTCATCAACTCAAAGATCTTGAGAACTCTTCTAAATAGGTGGGAGTCAAATGTCACCTCTATTGAAGAAGTGAGGAGCCTTGGTGACATCCCAACTGAAGAACTCATTGGCAATATTCAAGCCCATGATCCTAGACTTGGCAAGCAAGAAGAAGAAGCAAAGTAAGAAGAGAAGGAAGCTAAGAAGATCAAAGATAGTGCTTTCAAAGCACAAGTGGAGGTTGCTTGTCATACTTCTCCCTCCTCCTCTAGTGAAGATGAAGGCCCTAGTGAGAATGAATCCAACTACATCAAGGATAAGCACTTCAAGGGAAAGTAAGCCTCCTCCTCCTCTACTCCGAGATGCTACAAGTGTGGTCAAAAGGGACACTACAAGAGTGACTGCCCAAAGTCAAGAAAGGTACACCACAAGAGCAGCTTAAGGAAAGAAGAGGATTACAAGAAGGAGACCAAACACAATAGGAAGGACAAGAAGGAGAAGAGACACAAGAATGTAGCTCATGTAGCTTGGGAAGCTTCATCTTCAAGCATCTCTAGCTCCGAAGAAGATGGAGAGTGCCACCTTGCTCTCATGGCCTCTACAAGTGAAGACATTGGTGAGGTAAGTGAGGTAAGTTTACATGAATTGTCTAAAGAAGCTATTATTGACATGCTTATTACTACCCGTTCTTCTTTTGCTAAATGTAAATCTAAAAGAAAATGGTTAGGAAAAATTATTGATGATCTTTATGCTAAGCTTGAGATTTTGGAATTGAATGAGAAAACCAACATTGAGAGTACTGATAATTTTCAAGGGCAATACCTTGATCTTGAACTCCACTACAATGGGGTTGAAGTTGAGAATGGTATCTACCTTAAGAACATGAGAATCTTAAGGAAGAGAACCAAAATTGCCTAAAAGAACTTGAATTGCTTAAAACTAAAAATGTTGAAGTTAAGTTGCTTATTGATGCTCGTAGAGAAGAGAGAGATGGCTATCTCAAAGAGATTCAAATGCTAAAATCTAAAAATGCTAGGTTGCTTAGTCAAGTAAATGATCTATCTTCTTGACCTTTATTGTCTAGTGTTAATGTTGCTTCTATCTCTCTTGAAAATGATTCATATCTTACTAAAGCTTTATGTCTTGAGGCAGATCTTATGCATGCTAGGGATGACATATCTAGTTTATCTTCTACTGTTGTTTCTTTAAATGATGATAACAATAGATTGAGAGCATCCCTGTAGAAATTCCCCAAAGGGATGAACTCCCTAAATGAAATCCTTGACCATTCTACTAAACAAAGTGGTACTAGTGGTTTGGGATTTGTAGGGAGAGCCTCTAAGGGCAAGAGTAAGGCCAAAGGTAAGAAAAAGAGCAAGGAGATCTCTTTCTTTGTAGGAGAATCTTTGGGCACTGAGAATCCTATGGTTTGTGCTTATTGTAAATGTGATGATCATTATTCCACTTATTGTCCTTACAAGCCTAAGGGGACCAACTCAAAGATGAAATGGGTCCCCAAGCTAAATCTGGATCCCAAATTTTGAGTTGGGAACTGACGTTATCCTTTCTTGTAGGTAAAAGATGGATGGATTGTTGATAGTGACTGCACAAAGCACATGACGGGTGACATAAGCCATTTCAACAATTTCATAAAGAAGAAAGGAGGATCCATCACCTTTGGGGACAGTTGTGCTATTTACTTCTTTTGAATGCTTGATTCTAGATTCTCTCACCTACCAAGTTATATATAAGGGAACTAGAAGTGGTAATCTTTATGTTATTGTTCTTAACTCTATTAAGCATGTGGTTGTAGATGCCTTGTAGCCAATATTTCTCTTTGGAACTACTGGCTTGGTCATGTAAATATGCATCAATTAAAGAAGTTGAGCAAAAAGGACTTAGTCAAGGGACTTCCTAAATTGGATTTTGAAAAGGATGAGGAATCTCAACCTTGTACACAAGGAAAGAAAACCAAGTCCTCCTTCAAATCCAAAGAAGTCCTTAGTACTAATAGAGCTCTTGAGCTTCTTCATATTGATCTATTTGGACCAATGAGAACACAATCGCTTCGTGGTTTCAAGTATTACCTTATTATTGTCGATGATTTCTCTAAATATACTTGGACCTTCTTTCTCATTTCAAAGAGTGATACGCTTGATGTTTTCTCTAGTTTATGCAAATGAGTTGAGAATGAAGCTTCTTGCCGGATTGTTTCCATCCATAGTGAGCATGGGGGAGAATTTGAAATTGAGCTTTTTGAGCATTTTTGTCAAGAATCATGTTATGCACACAACTTTTCTTCACCTCTAACACCTCAATAAAATGGGGTTGTAGAGAGGAAGAATAGGTCTTTACAGGAGATGGCTAGGACCATGCTTCTTGAGTATGACACTCCTAAGAAGTTTTGGGCTGAAGCTGTCAGTACCTCTTGTTTTGTGCAAAGTTGTGTTTTCACTCATCCTTCACTTAAGAAAACCCCCTATGAGCTATGGCATGGTAGGAAGACTTCTATCGAGTATTTCCATGTTTTTGGATGTCCTTGTTTTGTTATGAATATGAAAGATTCTCTTTACAAGTTTGATCCAAAATCTTATATGGCTTTCTTTCTTGGATATAGCACTACTAGCAAGGCTTATAGAGTTTTTAATGTTGATCTTGCTAAGGTAGAAGAATCTATTAATGTAAAGTTTATTGAGACTAACCCCTCTATTCCCAAATATATTGTTTCAAATGATGATGTTGTAGATGAAGTAATTCCTATCCTTAAAGAACTCAATATCACCCAAAAGGGAAAAAAGGTGGATGCTCAAGAAGAAGACAAAGATGATGAAAAGAAGGATCCAACTCCCCAGTTTGCAAAGAATCATCCTAAATAGTTGATCTTAGGTGATCCATTTGAAAGAGTGAAGACGCATGCTGCATTCAACAAAGAACAAGCCAACAACGCCTTCATCTCACAACTAGAGCCTAAAGATATCAAGGAAGCTCTTGGGGATGAAGAATGGATCCTAGCTATGCAAGAGGAGCTAGAACAATTTGAGAAGAACAAAGTTTGGACCCTTGTGCCAAGACCAAGTGATAGAAAGATCATTGGCACCAAATGGGCCTACCGCAACAACCTAGATGAAAGCGGTAAATTGGTAAGAAACAAACCAAGGTTAGTCTCAAGGCTACAATCAACAAGAAGGTATTGACTTTGATGAAACATATGCACATGTAGCTAGACTTGAGTCCATTCATATGTTTCTTGCTTTTTCTAGTCATAAAAACTTTCTTTTGTATCAAATGGATGTTAAAAGTGCTTTTTTAATGGTACAATTGAGGAGGAAGTGTATGTTGCACAGCCTCCGGGCTTTGAACATGATAGTCTACCTAACCATGTTTATTTGTTGCAAAAAGCTCTCTATGGACTCAAACAAGCACCAAGGGTTTGGTATGAGAAATTAAAGAATTTTTTGTTAGATCATGGTTATATCATGGGCAAAGTGGATTCTACATTGTTTCTAAAACACACTTCTAACCATTTTCTTATCTTTCAAATATATGTTGATGATATCATTTTTGGTGGAACTAACCTTGATCTTTGCATAGAATTTAGTGATCTTATGCAGAGTGAATTTGAGGTGAATATGATGGGTGAACTCACATTCTTCCTCGACTTTCAAATCAAGAAAACAAAATATGGGAACTTCATCAACCAAGGCAAGTATACAAATGAACTACTTAAGCGCTTTGGGGATGGAGAACACCAAGTCGATGGACACACCCATGTCAAACACCGCCAAACTTGATAAAGATGAAGAAGGTGAGAAGGTAGATGAGAAGCTCTATAGAGGTATGATTGGAAGTTTACTTTACTTAACTGCCTGTAGACCTGACATAATGTTTAGTGTTGGCTTGTGTGCTCAATTTCAACCAAATCCTAAAAAATCACATCTTATAGCTGTTAAGAGGATTTTAAGGTACTTAGCCAAAACCCAAAATTTTGGACTATGGTATCCCAAGTCAAGGGACTTTACTCTTACGGCCTACAGTGATGCCGATTATGTAGGTTGCTTGATTGATAGAAAGTGCACAAGTGACACTTGTTTCCTCCTAGGACCATGCTTGGTGTCTTGGTTCTCCAAGAAACAGAGCATTGTGGCATTATCAACCACCGAGTCTGAGTACATTGCAGCCGGGAGTTGTTGTGCCCAGGTCCTATGGATGAAACAAATGCTCCAAGACTTTAATATTCATTTTGATGCTTCTCCTATCTATTGTGATAATACTAGTGCAATTAACTTGTCTTACAATCCTATATTGCATAGCAGAGCTAAACATATAGAGGTTCGACATCACTTTATTCATCGTCACATTGCCAAGAAGGATATTTATATCACACATGTGGACACAGAAAATCAGTTGGAGGACATTTTCATTAAACCTCTATCTAGAGAGTAATTTAACTTTATTAGATTAAAATTTCTTATAACTTCTTTGAATGAATCTGATATGCCTTCTAGCTAGTTGTCATCTATCCTATATGTTTTGCATCGATCTTGATCATCTTTGCTTGCTAATATGCTTAAAATTGATTTTTCATATTCATTGTGTCTTATTTTTCTTCTTTTTGGGTATTTTTTGCAAACACATGTTTTATCGTAAAACAGTACCCGATGATGAGTGATATGTGCCTAAGTATATTCAATATACATAATGGACTTGAAAAATAAATTTAATTAGCACTCAAATGGCTAGAAATTAAGTTTGATGGTTTTAGGTCAGGTTGACTATCGCTCGAGTTTCCCCAGGACAAACTCGACCGATCCATGGCCGAGAGCTTTTAAAAAAAAAGGGCCAATCGGTCGAGTTTCCACGTCACAGAACTTGACCGATCGCCGGGCTGAAGCTAACTTAAGTTGGGTTCAGCCGACTGTTCTCCCTCTCAACTAGAGAAAAGTCGACCAATTCTACTCCCTCCATCCCTAAGCTCTCAACCCTCGATCTTCCCTTCCCTCACCTAGTCCTAATCTGGCCTAGGGAGACCTTCCCCCTAGCTTAACCTAGGTGTGTGAACATTTCTGATGGAGTGGTTTGTGTGTTTGATCTCTTCTTCCTCTCCATTTCACCTCCATGGCTTCAATAGAAGGAAGAGAACCGTCCCTAGCAGTGCACCATCCTCCTCCTCATCTTCTCACTTGATTCCCTTTGATGAGACCTTCTTTGTCTCAAATGAGGCTGTAAATCGGTATAAGGATCTTCTTCCTCGGAGTCCTTTTCCATTTAGAGCCTTGTTTGAGCCTAGACCTAGGCGCCGAGCTATCATCAATCAAGTGGCAAGATTGCTTTTTGTTCATCACCTATCAGCCCTAGGTGTCGAGTGTGAGTGCTTTCACAATTCCATGACAAGCACACAAGTTGTTCACGAATTCTATGCAAATTTGTGTTGGAATTATGACACTCTTGTACCTCCTCCCAATACTCAAGTTATCCTTACTTCTATGATAGCCGAGAAGAAGTGTCAAATCTTGGAGGACATCCTGAACATCTTTTTGTCAGGTGCCAATGAGAATGACTCATGACATAAGGATTATGGTGAGTATTTTGACCTACTTGACCCCGAAGGTTTCTACAAGCAATACGATATCACACTTCCTGACATCCATCGTTACTTGAAGAAACTTGAGGTTCCCTATAAGAATAAGATCACCCTACCCTCCTCCTCCTATGATCTCAAGAAGCATATATTACCGTAGTGGTCAACTGCAACATCCACCCAAAGAAAAACCAAATGGATATTTGTAATTACCACATTTGTGCTTAATTGGTAAACTAGGTTTTACCTGAATGATTACATGCTTAATTAGATTGAACATCATTTAGATGTGATTAATGATAGTAGATCAATTGTGATGTTTCGAACCTAAGAAGAAACTCTAACTATGCTTTTAGTTTGAAGAATTAGGGTTTGAGAAATGTAAACCCTAATCGGCAAAAATTAGGGTTTTGATAGTACATGAATATGGAATTTCATCAAGATAGCAGTGTGGTAAATGATTTTTCTTATTTTCTAAATTTTTTTTATTTAATTGAATTTTGGATATGATATGGATAAATCAATCATGCATATTGGAGAAAAAATCAGAATATTTGAGTGTTCTTTGAATGTGGTTATCGGTCGAACTATACTTTGACCAAAATGTTGACAAAGTGCTTTTTAGCTATGTAGTGTTTTATTTTAAATTATTTATTGGTAACGACAAATGATCTGAAATTTTGACTGGAGATCTGAAACTCAATCATAAACAGCATGTAAAATTTTCATAATTTTTTGATGCGTTTAGACCTTATCAGTAGATGAATTATAGTAATATTTTTATGACAGAAAATTCAGCTGAAATAAGAGAAAGTATAGTGAGGGGTCAATGTGCAATTGACCCTAGAAGCTCAATTTCTATATATGGTCAACCTAACACACAAGGATCTCTCATAATTCGTGATTCAATCCAGAGAAAAAAAATCCTAGAGAGAGAGGGAGAGTTAGGGTTTGAGAGGAGAAAGCGATGGAGATGTTGACCTAGGGTTTTGCGATCTGAGGAATGACAAAATCATGTAAGTTTAGCTTCCTTGCATAGACTTTAATGGTGAATCTTCTCTCACATGTCAAGATTCCATCCCTCGTCTGATTTGATCTAAAATGGTGTCAAAACTTCCCCTTTTCTGACTCTTTCTTCATAATCCCTCATTTTTAGGGTTTCTGAGTTGAAAGGAAGAAGAATCGGGTGAATTGCTAGGGATTTGATATGAGATCAAGATTTTCAGAGATGAACTGCGTTTTTAAGGTGTTTTCACACCTTAGGGTGAGTGAGAACTTCCTTTAAATAGTATATTGCATGAAAATTGGTTAAATCATCTATAATCTTTAATTGCTTAGTATGCGACTACAAACCCTGAATTGTGTGTTTGATCTAAGTTGTTGCAAAATAATATGAAACAAATTCTTCCTCTATTTGGATGAATTTCAGATGATAAAATCATATTATAAATGTATACAATACATCCTAATGAGAATTCCCTAAGTATTCGCAGAGGTTATAAGAGTAAACTGAAATATAGGGAATTTGTCTATGACTGAAATTGTTATATAATTAAATAGAGAAATTCGTTTATCTCGATCCCCTTGTTTATGAATGATTGTTTATCTAAATTCATAGTACATATATGTCAGATACTATCTTGGATTTCATTTAAGGTGAATAGTGTTTGTTTGATATCTCAGTAAAGAGGGTGAAACCCTAGATGCGAGGAAAGTTGGATATTTGTGAAGAGATATCGTGAAACCCATTTGAACTTATTTTCTTGACATGATAGACTTTATTTATTAAATTTTATTATTGATGCATGTTATCTCAGTGAATGGCATGGAAACTCAAATTCAGCTCAGTTCCAAGGTTTCATACATATATTGATTTTATATGATTTGTTGATAGTAGTCTTTATTCATTGAATGTTTATGTCGCATGAAATCCTTATGAGAGCCATGTGATAAGTGAATGAGGTAAATGAAACCCTGAGGATAGGGTGTTCAATGAATCGAGTATTTTGATATCAGTGTTCTCAGTATGAGACGTGGTGATGCACAACTCAAGATTTGGGTTGAGGTGCACGTATTCCAAGAAAGTACAAATAATTTACAGGTGCAAATGATGATTACTCGTATGTCAAGTAATTAACTCTTATCAGTGTACTAAGAAGTTCAATTGCATGATTCTAGTGTATAAAGTATCAAGTGGACATGTATTCTATTATTTAAGAATTTTAGTCTACCTACAGGTATAAAATGTTGATGTCTCAGTATATTACAGTGTTTTGAGTATATTGCTCTGCCAAGTTTAGAATGATATATAGGTTGTGTTATAAACTTCAAATAAATAGACACGATACCATAGAGTCAAGTATAAGTAAGGGAAAAGATACAATATAGTAAAAGCTTTCTAAGAATAATAAAATAATAGACTTATGAGCCCTGAACACTGTAGATTCTCTATTAGAGGTCTGCGTCATATGGATGAAATGACCTAACTCTTACAGTGTCTAGTATACGGGGGTCGGAATGTACTAACAGGTGGTACGGGGGACGAAGCTCTACTGAAAGTCTCCTTAATATACAACATGTAGTGTCCAACATCAACCAGAGGTTCTGGTGGCACTAGAGTATAGAAAAGCCAATTGGTGGCTTGACTCTCCGCCTGTGTGCTCAGGTTAGAGGAGGAGTCCAATTTTTACAACATAATAGGTGTGTCGAGGCCAGAGAGCCATTTTCATGTTGTAGACCAGTGATGTAGTCAGGCTTAGCATTCCCGGGTGTGTCAGCTAAGTCTTGTACGGTGAGATCGTAGTTCACTACGAGTCTTCATTTGTAGAGTACACTGCATATGATCAGGGCATAAGCTAAAATATGATCATATAGGTTTAAAGAGTTTCTTATAAGTAAGAAAGATTCGAGTACAGTTTCCCAGCAACTATTCTTTGTATGTTTCTGAATTATTAGTTCTCTTTGAAATTTATCAAACATGCTCATATATTGATTTTCTCTTGCTGATATCTAGAGTATCCTGACATATTTATGATTGTCAATGATCAATCTCTTTAAAGCTTACTGTTGTTATAATTGATATTAGTTGCTCAAAAGTATATATGTAATTATATCAATTTTTTAGACTGTTTCTTTGAAGTACTCATTCACTGAGCGAGTAAGCTCACCCCTCTACTCACAATTTTTAGGGATATCACATGGACTTGAAGAAGGTCATTGCATCAGAGTAGATCTACCACAAGAGTTAAGTCTGAGTATAGTTAAGTTCAGTCGGTCTTTGTCACTCTAGGTTCTTGTAAAAATATAAGAGAGAGTTGTAAATGATGATGTATAACATTATTCCTCTTTTAGCAATATATGTGAATCAGCAAGTCTTGCTTAAAACTATGAGAAACATAATGAATGTTCATACACACATTTTTACTGTTGAAATCAGATTAGAGAAATCAATGTTTTGATTCCCTTGTAAAGTTTGTTTATGTGCTTCAATGCGAGAAAACAAAGAGTTTGAAAAAGAAGAAAAAGTTAAGGGCGATCTTTGTATTACGTTAAATCCTCAATTTATGCCCTAATCTCATGATTTGTGGTAATTCTGAGATCAAGGTGTAACAACTTGGTATCAAAGCTTAGGCTGAGTTGTCAGGGACCATTAAGTTAGTAAGTAGAGTCATAAGTGTGGCAGATAGGAGATGTTATGATGTTAGCTCTGGGGATTTGAGTATTTGGATATCCTAGCCCAGTATCTGAGTACTTAGATCAACCAGTATCAAGCTACTTTGTCTATTTTTTTCATGTATATCCTGGCTAGGTATACAGTGGGAGGATGGTCTAGAGAGGAACCCTAGAAATATTAGGGTTAGAAACAAGACAAGTAACATGAATTAAGAGCATAAATATAAAATGAGATAGAACTTTCATTTCATATTGTTGTTTTATTGGAGATGAATAGAAAAGCTCTTATACATTTGAATTCAGATATTCAATATTTTGAAATATATATGGGTCTTTAAGATTTGTTGTACACTATGCAGTTGTAGCATTTATTGATTACATTCTTTGTATCAAATAGACTAGAAATGATCTTTGAATGAGCTTTCCTAAGTGGATAAGTTTTCTTCCACACATTTGAGATGAATAGGAGTTGAGTAATACTGAGTAGCTCTTGGCTTCAGGACTACAGGTTCGGCCTGGTCTGGCTGGAAGGATGCATTATTGGGATCTAATGACTCCTATTAGTAACATAACAAGAGTAAATTCTGGATAGATTAGATCCAAATTCTAGTATGAATGTATATACTCTAAGATTTTGAAGTATAAGGGAAAGACTGGGATAACTAAGAATCAGTTGGAACTGATATCTGAGATCCAACTTTGGGGCCTCATATGAGAAACCCTTAATTGGGAATAAAGGAACACGACATAAGGTTCAGATTAAGTTTAACTATTAGTATTATATGAACTCTAAATATGAAATATGGAAAAGATATGAGAAAAGTACGTAAGGGGCCAAGATAGTAAGAATCAATTATGAGGAATGGATTTTATAACCGAGTACAATGTTTTTATGTACTCCAAAGCAAAGGGAAAATAGAAGAAAAGAGATAAATATACAATAAGTACATAGAAGTGAAGAGTCTTCAGAAGAGTTAAAGTGAAGAGAACCAGATGAGCATGTAAATCATAAAACTAGGATAAGAAACTTAGTTCAAACAAAGAGAAATGTTGGAAATAATGAGTTTGATTAAGGAATGAGGGTTATGATATAATATAGAGCATGGAATGTATACCTTTATTAATAAGTTTAATACATTCATCCTTACTGCCTTTAGATTCTAAGTCTCTATAGAACAACAAACTAGTTTCTAAATGAAGAAGAAAAGTGTAGCTAAACAAATGAATAAGTCATACAAAGGTAGACTATATTCAGAAAGGAAAAACTTGATTGAAAGAGAAACTAAGTTTGACCCATGCATGAGCCGTTTGATTTAAAATGAAGGATATGTAATGTATTAAACATGAGGTGATACTAGTAGAGAGATTATTGATTTAGAATTTCAACTTCACATTAGTAGAAGGATAAAAGGAAATATATGAAACATGGTATACTTGATCATACACATAAAAGAAGCAACATGATCATCAAAGAAAACTAGAAGTTAAAGATGACAGGTGGAATAGTAGTATATGGTAAGGGGATTTTGGAAAGTAAAAAAGGGTTTGAAACATAATGGAGTAATATAGATTATAAAAGAAAGAGGTTGTGAGATTCAAGAAAGTGTTAATTAGTCAAGTATCCTTGTTGATAATTAATTGAACCTCCATATGAGAAATGTATTAATGAATTTTTGAAGATAAGAATTCTAAGTCTCAAAATCATCTTCTCTTTCATATCTTCCTTAATGAGAGCAATGTGGGAATGAAGTGATAAGAAGATGAATCATATATGATGCATAACCACCGTGGTAGAGACATCTAGTGAATGTAATAATGACACACAATATGATGATGAAACCCTAGTAGGGTAATTGAGAATGTAATCTATCTGAATAGTTCAAGTAAGAGAAAGAAAATTCAATTGATAAAATAAGGAAGACTTTAGTAAAACTTGTGAGATCCAAAGTTTGACTTTCAAATTAAGGGGGCAAAGTCACATCACAATAACGTCATGCTACTGATAAGGACCAAACCCTAGAATGTTTAGAGTTGTAGTAGTTCAAGGGATTTCACTAGTGATTTGACCTTGAATACTAGCATCTCTATAAAACAAGATCATGAGATTTGCACTATGAGAAGTAAACTAGCAATGATAGTAATCCATGGTTTAAAGATAGCTAATATAAAAGGTAGATAAACAATATGGAAATGATTCGGAGTAAATAGTAAGATATAAATTTGAAATGTAACAAGTGTGTTTTGAACAAAAGGAGAAATACAATATGAGTGAAGTGTGATATGAGATAAATTCTTACAGTGATAGAAAGAATGATGAATAATCTATTTGTACCTTGTATAATTCAATTTTAGGAATGTTTAATCTACATGATTAAAATGAGAAGAGTAAGTAGCAAAAAGTAAGTAATAGTAAATGAGGAGAGAGATAAGAGAAAACAATGGCTTTTAGTAATATGTAAATTTGTTTTTAATAGTATAATTTGTTGAAGGTATATTAAGGGATGTAAATTGGTTCTACATATGATTTCAATGTATATGTGCAAGCAATATGTTAACTAAAGGTGTCTGATAGTTGTAGTCATTCATACCAGTAATCCATCTTAGTATTGTACAATTGTAGTATGGTGATATGGGTTGAATAATGATGGAACAAATGAAGGGTTACCCTGAATAAGGTAGTCTTACCTATTCACTCATATGAATAGAAGGGATGATAACCATATTGTATTGATATGTAATCCTAATGAGGTATAGCTTATTATACCTAGCTTTAATATAACTAAGTGATGGTTATTAGGTATGAATAGTCCTTGAATGACTAATACAATCATGGAGTACATCGTTACTATTTTTGAAACCCTAGTATGCTATAACCTGATGGTTACACCATGAATTATGTGTGGGTTCATACTTGATAATAATATGCAATGTGATGGTATTGCTTCACCTTATGCATCCATGATGCAATGGGGATGTCGTGGGTAGTATTGTACAATTGTTGCTAAATCTAGTTTTCCAACTCAAGACTGTTTTGCTATTTGAGTCGCACAATAGTAAAATTCAAAAGAACATGGTGAACTATCTTTTGTGACTTAGAGGTAATACATAACAATAGTACATATTGAGCCGTATGAATTGAGATAGTTGGATCAAATTATCAATGTTGAGGTAACACCTCAAGATTATGAAAATATTGAAATGGTTGCTTCTCTATCTACTCTATGATTGATTGTGGTATAGAGAATTTGTTTGTTATCATTGAGAATTGTTTTAACATGTTGTGATTAGAAAAGGAATAAAGGACTTAACGTTGAAAACTACATTCAACTATAAAATATAAGAATGTAATGACATGTAAGATTTCAGAAGCTTAAAATAAACTTTGAATATACTTTGTTTGCGTATTTACGTTTTGGGGACGAAACTTTTTAAGGGGGTGAGAATTGTAATGACCACATTTGTGCTTAATTGATAAACTAGGGTTTACCTGAATGATTACATGCTTGATTAGATTGAACATCATTTAGACTTGATTAATGATAGTAGATCAATTGTGATGTTTCAAGAAATAGGGTTTGAGAAATGTAAACCCTAATCGGTAAAAATTAGGGTTTTGATAGTACATGAATATGGAATTTGATCAAGATAGTAGTGTGGTAAATGATTTTTCATATTTTCTAAAATTTTTATAATTAATTGAATTTTGTATATGATATGGATAACTCTATCATTCATATTGGAGAAAAATTTCAGAATATTTGAGTGTTCTTTGAATGTGGTTCTTGGTCGAACTATACTTTGACTAAAATGCTGACAGAGTGATTTTTAGCAGTGTAGTGATTTATTTTTATTTATTTATTGGTAAATCCAAATGATCTAAAATTTTAACTGGAGATCTAAAACTCAATCATAAACAACATGTAAAACTTTCATAATTTTTGGATGCATTTATACCTTATCAGTAGACGAATTACAGTAATATTTTTATGACAGAAAATTCAACTGAAATAAGAGAAAGTATAGTGAGGGGTCAATGTGCAATTGACCCAAGTAGCTCAATTGCTCTATATGGTCAACCTAACACACAAGGAGCTCTCATAATTCGTTATTCAATCTAGAGAAACGAAATCCTAGAGAGAGAGGGAGAGTTAGGGTTTGAGAGGAGAAAGTGATGGAGATGCTGACCTAGGGTTTTGCGGTCTGAGGAATGATGAAAACATGTAAGTTTAGCTTCCTTGCATAGACTTTAATGGTCAATCTTCTCTCACAAGTCAATATTCCATCCTTCCTCTGATTTGATCTGAAATGGTGTCCCCTTTTCTCACTCTTTCTTCAAAATCCCTCATTTTTAGGGTTTCCGAGTTGAAAGGAAGAAGAATCAGGTGAATTGCTAGGGATTTGACATGAGATCGAGATTTTTAGGGATGAACTGCGTTTTTAAGTTGTTTTCACACCTTAGGGTGAGTGGGAACTTCCTTTAAACAGTATATTGCACGAAAATTGGTTAAATCATCCATAATCTTTATTTACTTAGTATGCAACTACAAACCCTGAATTGTGTGTTTGATCTAAGTTGTTGAAAAATGATATAAAATAGATTCTTCCTCTATTTAGATGAATTTCAGATGATAAAATCATATTAGAAATGTATACAATACATCCTAATGAGAATTCTCTAAGTATTCACAGAGGTTATAAGAGTAAACTGAAATATAGGGAATTTGTCTATGACTAAAATTGTTGTGTAATTAAATAGAGAAATTTGTTTATCTGGATCCCCTTGGTTACGAATGATTGTTTATCTGAATTCATAGTACATATATGTCAAATACTATCTTGGATTTCATTTAAGGTGAATAGTGTTTGTTACGACCCCACCTCCCGGTAACCCCCAATTAAGGGAGACCGAGAGGTCGAAGCCGCACCCATAACTTCCGGATCAAAGGTTCAACATTTAACCAAGAACAACTATTAAATTTCAACAATCTATATTGAAAAGTTGTAATAAATAAAATTTTGCATACCTTTGAAAAGTTGGAATTTTTAAACCTCTATCCACAAATGAATTTCTACTCAAACTAATCCTCCTTGTTCTTTAATTTATGAATTCACAAAGTGCCACTTTACTATTCGTCCTTTTTGGGTTTGTATCTAAAACGCCGATAAACAAAATGTCAGTCAGCTGAAGCTGGTATGTGGGGGAAACAATAATCATGTAAATACATTAACAACGTAATCATTCAATTAATCATTTAACAACCAAGATTACGTTTTAAATATAACTCTATGATCCAAGAGTACCCTATCCTCTGTGTTGTCCCCATTAAACCCCTCATGATCCACCTATCAAGTGAACCAGTTCCTAGGGTTGAGTCACATGGAACTACCCATAGGTAGACCACTCCTTATCTCATGGTATGCTAAAGAGTCTCATGGCACTACACGTAGGTAGCCCAGTTTCTAACTCTCGGTAACCTAGACCTTTCTCTAGGATTACCCCTTTTTTAGCCTTTTCAAAGCAACAGAGGTGGATCCAGATCTAGCCAGTTATATATGTACTTATGGTGATAATCATAGTCACTTTATAGTTGCATGAAATAAATAGACATCCAACAGTTATTTTTCAAGCAACCCATAAAACATTCGGGAATCGCCGTGAAACTAGAATGATTATTCATAAGCGTAACCACATACCTGATCCAGAGCAATTTGATGTCCAAGCATTAATATTCAATACAATCAAACAAGCAATCAACAATATCTTGAAAAATAGAACATAACATCCAAGTGTCATTATTTTATTCAAAACATTCTCAAGATCGACTTGGATTCCATCTTATGATTTCTAGGTCGACCTTAGGGTTTGATTAGGGTTTTAGCCCTCATTATACATTTACCACTTTTAATGCTCTGTTGGTCCATAAACCCTACTTTCAACATCATAGGCACATTTATCATGTTCAAGTTTCTTTGAATTTAAAACTCAACAAAGAATTATAGTTCAATTCTCAAGGAACCCTAATTACTACAATTCTCATCGTTTATGTCAGCAAACCCTAATGTATCATTAATTCCACTTTGTACACTAGGAACCCCAAATTATCCACATTAATGATCTTTTATACTCAAATTGTATTTATAACAACATAAGTCTGTCTTATTCATGGATTTGCATAATTAAAAACATTAAAAGACATATTCTCCTAAATTAGGGTTTCTAAGCCCATTAATGCAAACTTAGGTATATGAAACCCTAATTTAAGCCAATTATGTACAAAGATCATCTTTTTTTATTATCAACAGGTTAATATTCATTCAAAACATTCAGGGAACATCATTATATTCAACTATCATCAATTCTAAGGGTTTTTCATTAATTAAACCATTAAATATGATAACATTATACACTTTTTGAATTGCAAATAGAATCAGGCTTCCATTATATTTTTATTGTATTCCTCTCATTTTTCTAAGAAACTTTCATATATTATATATTGCCATCCAAGTTACCAATTTTTGCAAGAAAAAGATATATTCTGACCAATTGCTAGGTGACACGTCAACGACTTACCCAATTGTATTCATTTAGGTGGCCGGATGGTTTATTGCTGAAAAGGCAGCTTTGCCCTTTTTTCGTTGTTCTTGATCTATAGGCGCTTGAGGGGCAGAGTCGTCATTTGGCTCTTATCTTCTCCTTCCTTCACGTGATGTCGTGTGCTCGCGGCCGTGAGGGCCTTCTGTGGCCCTGTGTCCCCTCCACCCAACTCTCCACCGAACAGCCAGATCCCAGAGGTGTGAGGTCCATCCTCCTCCTTGCCCAGCCTCTTCTCGCAAGATTCCCCTCCTGCTGCTCCCACCTGCACGGACAGACCCGATTGTCTGTACTTCCGATGCAGCAGATGATATGCCCACCGGAGGTTCTACCCTCCCTTCTCACTGAGCCCATCTCTGTTCACGGTCTGTTATGGAGCAAGTCCTGATCGAAGGCTTGCCTTCCCTGTGCTGAAACCTGGTGGTGGTCCTTGCCACCGTTCTGCTTAGGGGTGTCCGCCAAGCAGGTGAGCGGAAACCTTTCCCCCGGCCTTCACACACCGACATAGCAGTACCAGGAGTTTCAGTACTCCCATCTTCTCTGTCGTACATTGGTGTCCACTCATAGCAGATGGCGTCAATGTGGTCTCTCACCCATACCGTTCGTGGAGAAGGAACCTACCACCGACACCCTCAGCTGCCACCCAATAGGGAGGGGATGGTTTATGGGGAGGAGAAGGTAATGGTTTTTCCTCTATCTTTTTACTATACGACTGCTTATATAGTTTTAGGTTTAGAGATCTGTAGCATGATCCCAAGTGGTCTGCAATTAGGACTCATATTTGGAAAGTAGTCAATACATCCTTTTCTTCCTTTAATTGATTTATCTCTTTTCTCTCTTATAACAAATAGGCATAGGGGACACATGCATGGTTTTATTCATTATTTCCCCAATATGGTAAAACATTTATCCACGACTTATTACAAACTTCTTAGTTGGCACCCCAAAAGGCACCTTATAATATTCTTATAATTTCTTATGATATATCTTTTCCTATTTTCTTTATTTCACATTATCTTTCTTATTAAGATAAGGATTTCTCATTATCTTTCATCTCCTTTCTCATCTTTTCATATTTATTTTATTAGAAATCCTATGTAACAAATTTCACTCAATTGTGGCCATTAATACTTTCTAGAGATTTCTATGTATTTCTCGTAATTACATTGCTTAATATCCATTATCTTGTATCTTTTCCTTTTATTTGGACTTTTGTTCTTTTTTTTATTATTATCCATTATTGGATTAATCTAATAATAGAAATCACAAAATTCCCATCAAAAGGGATAATTGCAAAGTAATCCATTATTTGAAGCAAAGCATCCAACCTTTAATTAAGTCCATATTCACAAAAATCATTATATTTCAATTATGAAATCACATACAAAATTGGGGTTGTAACATCCTTCCCCTCTTATAAAAATTTTGTCCTCAAAATTCCATCAAGCAACAAACTATTCAGGATAAGACTTTTCCATGTCCATCATTGGCCCCTATGTGGCTTTGCCCTATCCATGGTGCTTCCAAAGAACCTTTATCATCACATATTCTTTTATCTGAGTTCTTTCACCTTGGCATCTATAAACCTCATAGGTGACTCAGGTCATTTCAGCCTCCCTTGGGGCTCACTAGGTTCATTGCTCAGCACATGGTCTGGGTACCACACATAGTACTCTATATTAGACACATGGAACTCATCACACATTACTTTATCCTGAGAGGTAAGGTCAAACTTAACCTTCTCCATCAAACCATGTCAAAAGAACCCATGCATCGGGGACTCAGCTCTCTTAGCTATAACTTAGAGGGCTCGGATTTTCATGTCACATATCCCCCCACAGTGAACTCTATGTCAGTCTACTTTGCATCTGCTCATGACTCATGTCATCCATGGGCTCCTTTCAGCCATTGCAAGATCAAAGCGACTCCATCTGCACACACTGTGGTTCATTTCTAACCATCACGTGGTCCTTTCACCAACATCACCTTATTGAAGTGGTGACCAACACAACCTCCCTTACAAAGCTCCTTTAAATCCCGATACTGGCTATGGTGGTCATCATCACATCTTTCATTGGACAAGAACTGTCTCTAGATATCACCCTGAATGAGCACACATGCTGTCATCAGACCCTCTAGTCTGGATCACACTAACCATTAGTTAGGGGTGATAAATTGTACTAACATAGAGTTCTTCATGTACCTACTTCCACCTTTTGGAAGGAAAACTTTAGGTCAAACTCAAGAACTTTTGTACTCACCTCATGGTGTAGTTGAACCATCTCTCTCATAGGTAGATCAACCAGATCTGTCCCTTGACAGAACTCTTTCTTTCCCATGTCATCAAGGTAAGGCAATCCACCATAACCCATATTACATCTTGACCTTCCTTGGTCTAGGGGAGACTTATCACAACATCCATAATGATAAACTCTCATTCCCTCTCAGTGACTCTTTCATCCTATATATCGATACACTGGGTTACTGGGGTTCGTCCTTTACCTCCTGGCTTGCATGGCCACATGCCACAAGCAACTTCATCTTAGGCATCCAAAGTCCTACTGTCACTTATTATCTTGGTGGTACGGTATATGGTGATCTTAAAATCATGATCTCTTGTATGTCATTATTCTTCAAGATCAATACCTCAAAACCCCTAAACCATTCTATCGGGGTTTCATCACCTTCTTATGTATTAGGTAATGTTGATGACATACACCTTCCTGTATGCCACTTATTATCTCATCTTAGCCCTAAGTCCTTCTTCATCAAGAACATTATGAGCTTATTCCTTTGGTTTTTGAACTCAACCTGGTATAACTCATAGCTCATGCTAAAAACATCCTTATAAGATGACTACCTTATTTCTCTTTAGCATTTGCAAACCATCCATGTATCATTCACTTTACCAGGGTATGTTATCTTCTCTGTCCTCATACCTCATAGCAACGTTCCAACTCACATCATCTTTTATCCTTGGTGTATGACATGTGTACTGTCCTATCTCTCACTCCCATAACAAGAGGAAATAAGCATTTGGCTATAGTCCAAATACAAAGTTCTTCCTATTCCAAGAGTAGATATGGTACATCCCACCTTGCCAGTACACCTTTAAACCTAAGTTGAAACATGCCACATATGTCTCAACATCACATTCATCTTGATATCAAAGTTACTTCCATGGAAAACTAGTCTTGAAACTACTTGGTCCAAACACAATCCTTGGTCACCTCCTCTAGGTCCATGGGGGTACCGACACTTTTGGGGTCCTCCCTCTTCCCTTATGCATCCAAAGAGTGCCCTATTCATCTGCCCTTTGGGTCCCATGAGTTCATGAAGGTGATCAATCTCCTAACCCATGTCCCTCAAACAATGATAGTTGTTACCTCCCGACCCTGTGATCATGTGCAACTAGGGAATTAGGCAACTCCTTACTTCCATCGGTCTTATCCCCACCTGACCCTAGGATTGACTTAGGATTCTCCATTTATAGTACATGTCCAACTTAGAACCTTGCCCAAGCCTTCGTCATCTCTCTTTGTATACATGGGTTGACATCCATCCTTTCATAGGGGTCATGGTGACCTGTCTACCTTGGTCAGGCCCCTTACCGGTTACCTCCATGGTAACACATCCACATGCACTTAGAGATGGATATCTATGGGTCTACAGGTTCATTCTCATACCATGTACTTTTCACTTAGCTTCTCAAGATCCTATGAGACCTCTTTAGGTTACCTTAAACCAACAAAACTGATATACACCCTACCAAAGGGGTCCCTCTCCCAGGATGGGAGGAAAACTATCTCTTGACAACAAGGTCACAAAAGCTCTTAGGTCTAGGGTTTACATCCACATGAGCCTACTAAACCCTAGCAAGCTATTAAGGCACAAGCAGATCACTTACTGAACCATGCTAGGTCATACTTGTCCTTTTTCCTCAATCCTGGATCAAGATCATACCTTCCTTTATCATCAACCTAGTTGTGAGGGGTTCATCAAACATACCTTAAACTTAAGGGATTTTCCTTTCCTCTCAGCATAAGAAGTACCATGCTCACATCTATAGAAACTCAACTCTCATCATAAGCATTAGGTATACCACTTCTCCTCTTAGGCCTAGGAGCCCTAGGTTCACTTTTGGGTATCCAACTGCATGTTCAGCTTTTAACCACAAACCAAGAATGTCCAAGGTATGTCATGTGCTTCCCATGATCTTTTATTCGAGCAACACCTCAAAGTTAGGTCCTCCGCAAGGACAATCAACAAGGTACAAGGCCTCATAACCTGTTACTAAACCTCTCCAGGGTATACAGAAGTTCTTCTTCCTTTCTCAGAAGGTAAACACTTATACCATAGGCACATAGGTGCCAGGAGCCTCATCCTCTCTCTAGGGTTTGGTTCTTCTAAAGGCAACCAAGATATCATCAGCCTCCAAGGGTCAAGCATAAGGCAACCACTGTCATCCACTTAGGTCGCATCATCCTCAACTCCCTATTTTTCCTCATATCTCAGAGTCTAGGATTCCAACCTTCTCGCTTTGGGTCCTGCTCTCTCTCTCTCTCTAGAGCCAACCCTACAAACAACCTTACTACAAGGGGTTCTCTCCCCAAGAGGGATCAAGCTCACAAGCATACCCCTACGTGGTGAAGCTTATAACGTTTACTCAAGGTCATCCATAGCTCTCATAAGCTATCCATCAAACTCTCCCGACCAGGGTTTCAACTTATTGCTCGCACTACTGACACATTCTGGGTGCCTATTATACCCATATAAGCTCATGGGGTTTCCATAGGTTCTTCTCTAACCTCATCAATGAAGGATCTATCCTTCACTCCCGACCTACATGACCCCTTTCCAGGGTTGGGTCACCAAAGGTACTCGGTCATCCAACCTCTCATGGCTCATATGGCATCCCAGGCATGTCTATCCAAACACCTGGTCTATCATGACATCCAACTCATCACGTTGTCTCTCTCTCTCTCTAACCTTCACTTAGGTTTAGGGTTAACATCATCCTCAGAGGATGTGCCAGGTTTCTACTTTTAATGGAGATCTCTATCTCCAAGACTAACTCTCTTTACTTATCCTCCATACAAGAAGGTCTAGACTCAGGTCTCTCCTTAGGGCATGACAACTTATGTCATATGACCTAAGCATGTATTTATTCTTTAGTTTGCGCTTAATCTATTAAGCTTATGTCCATGACATCTTATTTACATACTTTTTCATTAATTTGGTGGAGGGTTCCTTAGACCTTATTAACCTTACCCATACCTTAAGAGGGTGAGGAGAAGAGAGAAAACCCTAATCCTTAAGGTCCTTAATAGAATTTGTGATGAGAAGGGATGAATAAGATGAGAAAGTCCTAAAGGTATCTTATTTTGATTCATACCCTAAGACTTTGACCAGGCAGTCACACAGATCTGGGAGTCCTCGTATTTTGACTAGCGGTGCGGAGGAAAAATATTGCCAGCCCCTGGTCATGATCCTTTTCTAGACACCTCCATCTTTCGTATAATTCTCTAATAACTCCTTTGGGTTCTATGGAGTTTGTAAAATTTAATAATTATTAATAGTTAAGTGAGGAACCTACGCTCTGATACCAAATGTTACGACCCCACCTCCCGGTAACCCCCAATTAAGGGAGACCGAGAGGTCAAAGCCGCACCCATAACTTCCGGATCAAAGGTTCGACATTTAACCAAGAACAACTATTAAATTTCAACAATCTATACTGAAAGGTTGTAATAAATAAAATTTTGCATACCTTTGAAAAGTTGGAATTTCTAAACCTCTATCCACAAATGAATTTCTACTCTAACTAATCCTCCTTGTTCTTTAATTTGTGAATTCACAAAGTGCCACTTTACTGTTTGTCCTTTTTGGGTTTGTACCTAAAATGCTGACAAACAAAACGTCGGTCAGTCGAAGCTGGTATGTGGGGGAAACAATAATCATGTAAATATGTTAACAACGTAATCATTCAATTAATCATTTAACAACCAAGATTATGTTTTAAATATAACTCTACGATCCAAGAGTACCCTATCCTTTGTGTTGTCCCCATTAAACCCCTCATGATCCACCTATCAAGTGAACCAGTTCCTAGGGTTGAGTCACATGGAACTACCCATAGGTAGACCACTCCTTAACTCATGGTATGTTAAAGAGTCTCATGGCACTACACGTAGGTAGCCCAGTTTCTAACTCTCCGTAACCTAGACCTTGCTCTAGGATTACCCCTTTTTTAGCCTTTTCAAAGCAACAAAGGTGGACCCAGATCTAGCCAGTTATATATGTACTTATGGTGATAATCATAGTCACTTTATAGTTGCATGAAATAAATAGACATCCAACAATTATTTTTCAAGCAACCGATAAAACATTCGGGAATCACCGTGAAACTAGAATGATTATTCATAAGCGTAACCACATACCTGATCCAGAGCAATTTGATGTCCAAGCATTAATATTCAATACAATCAAACAAGCAATCAACAATATCCTGAAAAATAGAGCATAACATCCAAGTGTCATTATTTTATTCAAAACATTCTCAAGATTGACTAGGATTCCACCTTATGATTTCTAGGCCGACCTTAGGGTTTGATTAGGGTTTTAGCCCTCATTATACATTTACCACTTTTAATGCTCTGTTAGTCCATAAACCCTACTTTCAACATCATAGGCACATTTATCATGTTCAAGTTTCTTTGAATTTAAAACTCAACAAAGAATTATAGTTCAATTCTCAAGGAACCCTAATTACTACAATTATCATCGTTTATGTCAGTAAACCCTAATGTATCATTAATTCCACTTTATACACTAGGAACCCCAAATTATCCACATTAATGATCTTTTATACTCAAATTGTATTTATAACAACATAAGTCTGTCTTATTCATGGATTTGCACAATTAAAAACATTAAAAGACATATTCTCCTACATTAGGGTTTCTAAGCCCATTAATGCAAACTTAGGTATATGAAACCCTAATTTAAGCCAATTATGTACAAAAATCATCCTTTTTTAATTATCAACAGGTTAATATTCATTCAAAACATTCAGGGAACATCATTATATTCAACTATCATCAATTCTAAGTGTTTTTCATTAATTAAACCATTAAAGATGATAACATTATACACTTTTTGAATTACAAAAAGAATCAGGCTTCCAATATATTTTTATTTCATTCCTCTCATTTTTCTAAGCAACTTTCATATATTATATATTGCCATCCGAGTTACCAATTTTGAGTTAAGATTTTTGCAAGAAAAAGATATATTCTGACCAATTTCTAGGTGACACATCATCGACTTACCCAATTGTATTCATTTAGGTGGATGGCTAGTTTATTGCTGAAAGGCCAGCTTTGCCCTTTCTTCGTTGTTCTTGATTTATAGGTGCTTGAGGGGCAGAGTCATCATTTGACTCTTATCTTCTCCTTCCTTCACGAAATGCCTGCAACGGCGTGAAGCTGTGTGCTCACGGCCGTGAGGGCCTTCTGTGGCCATGCGTCCCCGCGACCCGGCTCTCCACTGAGCAGCCAGACCCTGAAGGTGTGAGGTCCATCCTCCTCCTTGCCCAGACTCTTCTCGCAAGGTTCCCCTCCTACTGCTCCCGCCTGCACGGACATGCCCGACTACCTGTACTTCTGATGCAGCGGATGATACGCCCACCGGAGGTTCTACCCTCCCTTCTCACTAAGCCCATCTCTGTTCACGGTCTGTTATGGAGCAAGTCCTAATCGAAGGCTTGCCTTCCCTGTGCCAAAACCTGGTGGCGGTCCTTGCCACCGTTCTACTTAGGGGTGTCCGCCAAGCAGGTGAGCGGAAACCTTTCCCCCGGCCTTCACACACCGGCACAGCAGAACCAGGAGTTTCAATACTCCCATCTTCTCTGTCGTACATTGGTGTCCACTCATAGCAGATGGCATCAACATGGTCTCTCACCCATACTATTAGTGGAGAAGGAACCTACCCCCGACACCCTCGGTTGCCGCCCTACAGGGAGGGGATGGTTTATGGGGAGGAGAAGGTAGTGGTTTTTCCTCTGTCTTTTTACTATACGGCTGCTTATATAGTT
This sequence comes from Alisma plantago-aquatica, assembly GCA_963693085.1. Taxonomy (NCBI): domain Eukaryota; kingdom Viridiplantae; phylum Streptophyta; class Magnoliopsida; order Alismatales; family Alismataceae; genus Alisma; species Alisma plantago-aquatica. The sequence goes on from OY856411.1 coordinate 990,902,172, forward strand.
TTAGGTTTAGAGATCCGTAGCATGATCCCAAGTGGTCTGCAGTTAGGACTCGTATTTGGAAAGTAGTCAATACATCCTTTTCTTCCTTTAATTGATTTATCTCTTTTCTCTCTTATAACAATAGGCGTAGGGGACGCATGCATGGTTTTATTCATTATTTCCCCAATATGGTAAAACATTTATCCACGACTAATTACAAACTTCTTAGTTGGTGCCCCAAAAGGCACCTTATAATATTCTTATAATTTCTTATGATATCTCTTTTCCTATTTCCTTTATTTCACATTATCTTTCTTATTAAGATAAGGATTTCTCATTATCTTTCATCTCCTTTCTCATCTTTTCATATTTCTTTTATTAGAAATCCTATGTAACGAAATTCACTCAATTGTGGCCATTAATACTTTCTAGATATTTCTATGTATTTCTCATAATTACATTGCTTAATATCCATTATCTTGTATCTTTTCCTTTTATTTGGACTTTTCTTCTTCTTTTTTATTATTATCCATTATTGGATTAATCTAATAATAGAAATCACAAAATTCCCATCAAAAGGGATAATTGCAAAGTAATCCATTATTTGAAGCAAAGCATCCAACCTTTAATTAAGTCCATATTCACAAAAATCATTATATTTCAATTATGAAAACACATACAAAATTGGGGTTGTTACAATGTTTGTTTGATATCTCAGTAAAGAGGGTGAAACCCTAGATGCGAGGAAAGTTGGATATTTGCGAATAGATATCGTGAAACCCATTTGAACTAATTTTCTTGACATGATGGACTTTATTTATTCAATTTTATTATTGATGCATGTTATCTCAATGAATTGCATGGATACTCAAATTCATATCAGTTCCAAGGTTTCATACATATATTGATTTTATATGATTTGTTGATAGTAGTATTTATTCAGTGAATGTTTATGTCGCATGGAATCCTTATGAGACCATGTGATAAGTGAATGAGGTAAATGAAACCCTAAGGATAGGATGTTCGATGAATCAAGTATTCTGATATCAATGTTCTCAGTATGAGATGTTGTAACGACCCCGACTCCCGGTAACCCCCAATTAAGGGAGACCGAAAGGTCAGAGCCGTTAACCAATAACCCGGATCAAAGGTTCGACAATTAACCAAGAACAATTATTAAATTTTAACAGACTAAACTGAAAAGCTGTAAGAAAATAAACTTTTACATACCTTTTTTTAAAACTTGGATCTCTAAACTTCTATCCACTTAAGGATTCTACTCTAACTAATCCTCCTTATTTTACTTCATGTATTTCCTAATATGACGATTTACTATTTGTTCTTTTGGCTTGTACCTAAAACGCCGACAAAAAAAACGCCAGTCAGCCGAAGCTGGTATGTGGGGGAAACAATAAACGTGTAACTATGATAACAATGTACTCATTCAACTAATCATTTAACAACCAAGATTACATTTTAATCCATACTACTCAATCCTTACATATCCCCTATCTCTGTGTTGTCCTTGCTACCTCTCTTTAGGTAGATCCTTACCCCCATGGTCCTACCTTACAGGTAGCCAATACCTAGGGTAATAGAGTTGCATGGCACTACCCAAAAGTAGCCCAATATCTAACTCAAAGTGACTTGATGGACCTACCCCATTGGTAGCAATGTACTAAGTCATCTGATGACCTGATGGACCTACCCCATAGGTAGCCATATACTAGGTCAACTAATAAACCAAAGAGGGGACCAAGATCTGAGCTAGTAGGCACATATCTTAGGTGATAATCATATCCACATTATAGTTTGCATGAATTAAAATCATCCAACAATTAATTCATGTCATCGATAAAAACTTCGATAAACCTCGGAAAACATAACTCAATATATTCATAAGCATAACCACATACCTGTATTGCAAATTCAGATATAGAATTAATCAGAACACAGAAATCCCAATCAAGCAACCAATCATGCACAGAATCCTAAAATAAATATACCGATTTCCTTTTATTAATATTTATCCAATATCATCATCATCCTTAGGATTTCTACTCCAATTTTAGGGTTTCTTTGGGAATCAGGGTTTTGCCTCCATTCTTAGTTATTAAGAACCCTAATTCATCAAATCTACTTAAAACCTTTCAATTCTCTCCTTTTAATATTCTTAGCAGTCTTAGGATCATCATTTAGTAATTTACTTCCTTAATCCGAAATATCATGGTTTTCCTCTTCTTTTACCCCAATTAGGGTTCCCATATGAACTATTCTTCATTTATGGATTACAACCCTAAAACTACCAATTTTGTATACCAAACGGATGAAAACTCTATATTATTAATCAACATGTTAATATCTTTCAAATTAACCTATTAGTCTTCAAAGATGTATCCTTTATATTCAATTTAGGGTTTCTAAGGTTTCCTACAAAACCCTAACCATCTCAATTATCTTCATTAAAAATTATCTAATCCAAATTGTGTTCAAGAATCATTATATTATAGTTTTATTCTTGCAATATCATGTTATGACCACTAAAACTCATATTTACTCAAATCAGGGTTTTTAGTCTATTAAACCATGTTCATGATCATAAAACCCTAAAACCAACATACTAATCATCTTTTTATGATTTTACCATTCCTTTTATTCTTAACAGGTTAAGATTGATCAAAAACATATAAAAGATTCATCATGTTCGTTTTTACATCATTCTAGGGGTTTTCTATCAATTAATGCATCAAAAGATGTAAAACCCTATACTTTTTGAGTTTAAAGCAGAATTAGGCTTCATACATAATTTCTTTGTGTTCCTCTCGTTCTGAGGATCAATTTTCATATATTACTTGTCCTAATCGGAGTTACCAATGTTTTAATATGATTTTTGTAAGAAATCACTTACCACAGCCAATGAGAGAGCGCCAAGTGTTCGCTCCATGCAACATTGTCCGGCTGGGCTAGAAAACATTTCGAATTGTCCCTTTTGCCCCTGGTTAAGTCGGACCGCTCTTTAGCCCGTGGAGGGTAGAACCGTCCAACGCCATATGTTCATCTTCTTCCTTGGGCCGACGGCCTGCTGCCGTCCTAGCGGCCATGGCAGCGCATCACAGGCCGCCCCCCATCACCTCAGCGTTCAGCTCCAGCCGAGACTCCATCCTCTACCTCCGTCCTCCCCTCTCACAGGCAAGGGAGCCTTTGGTACGCGACTGATCGGCCAGGATCGCGCCCAGCAGAGCTGTAAATGCAGTCGTGCTGCAATATCTTGCGGCGTCATGCGGGAGTGCAGGAGCACGGGGACGATGGCCGCATCATGCTCCGAGGACGTGGGGACATCCATCATCCAACAAGATTGTCCATTGGTTCCACGTTCCTTCATAGACGTGCTACTCCTCTACCCTAGGTTTCGCTTGCAAAGAAGAAGATGGGAGAGAGAGAAGGATGCTTGGGATTCTCTGGAACTCGATCCAGGGGGTCTACCCCTTTTATAGGGGAGTATATCCTCACCCTAAGATGCTCATCTAAGAGGAAACAAGACCTCTCCTATTAGGAATCATATTCCTTCAATGAGAAGCATGATTTCTCTCTCCTTACTAACCCTTTGATATTTCTTATTTCTTGGATAATTAGGAATTCGAAATTCCTCTCACTTGTTCTCTTTATTCCTGCTTTTTAATCCATTGTCACGAAATTATATTCTCTTTTATTGGAAAATACTTCCTTTCTATCCTTATCACAAAATTTATTAATAATGTATCACATTATCCTCTTATTTTGCAATTTTAGTATTTTCTCTTTCTTTCCTTTTTATTGGGACTCTTTGGATCCCATGACACTCCATTATTTTGAAATCCTTTTTATTGGATATATATTATCCTTCTAGATGCATCTTTATGCATTATATATTCATTATTTCCCATTATCTTATTTATTTCTCATTAAAATAGTTCTTTTTGAGGATTTCTCTTTATTTCTCTTTTATTTTCCTCATTGGTATTCATTTTATCATTAGGAATCCTTGGGATACAAAAATCCACAAAGGATCACTCAATTATACCTTTTCCACTTATTTCCAACATTTTAACATTATTTTCAATTTCTTTCTTACTAAAGAAATACTTAATTAATATTTTCTTTTCTTATTGCTTTCTTTTTGCAACTTTGGACTCCTTGGAGCCTAAGGAACCCAAGAGGCACAAAATCCCTCTTTGGATTTGCCTTCTAGAGGTTTCCACATTTTTCTTTTCTCAAATATTCAATTATTCATTCACTAATTGAATTTTCTTGTTATTTGGGCCCAATAGCCCATAAAGCCCACAACACAACCATCAAGGCTATTGTAAACAAAATCCATGTATTCAAAATGAATTATATCATTATTTGTTCAAATATCTTTAATATGAGAAATTACATTTCTCACCTAAATGAACCCAAAAATAGGGTTGTAACAGATGTGGTGTTGCACAACTCAAGATTTGGGTTGAGGTGCATGTTTTCCAAGAAAGTACAAATAATTTACATGTGCAAATGACGATTACTCGTATGTCAAGTAATTAACTCTTATCAATGTATTAAGAAGTTCAATTGCATGATTCTAGTGTATAAAGTATCAAGTGGACATGTATTCTGTTATTTAAGAATTTTAGTCTGCCTGCATGTATAAAATGTTGATTTCTCAGTATATTACAGTGTTTTGAGTATATTGCTCTGCCAAGTTTAGAATGATATACATGTTGTGTTATAAACTTCAAATAAATAGACACAGTACCATATAGATACTAGAGTCAAGTATAAGTAAGGGAAAATATACAATATAGTAAGAGCTTTCCATGAATAATAAAATAATAGACTTAAGAGTCCTAAACATCGTAGATTCCCTATAAGAGGTCTGTGCCATAGGGATGAAACGACCTAACCCTGACAGTGTCCAGTATACGGGGGTCGGAACATACTAACAGGTGGTACGGGGGACGAAGCCCTAGTGGAAGTCTTCTTAATATACAACATGTAGTGTCCAACATCAACAAGAGGTCCTGGTGGCACTAGAGTATAGAAAAGCCAATAGGTGGCTTGACTTTCCGCATGTGTTCTCAGCCTGACGCGGAGTCCAATTTTTACGGCATAATAGGTGTGTTGAGGCCAGAGAGCCATTTTCCTATTGCAGACTAGTGACGTAGTCAGGCTTAGCATTCCCGGGTGTGTCAGCTAAGTCTTGTATGGTGAGATCGTAGTTCTCTACAAGTCTTCATATGTAGAGTACACTGCATATGATCAGGGCATAAGCTAAAATATGATCATATAGGTTTAAAGAGTTTCTTATAAGTAAGAAAGGCTAAGAAAGACTCGAGTATAGTTTCCCAACAACTATTCTTTGTATGTTTCTAAATTATTAGTTCTCTTTGAAATTTATCAAGCATGGTCATATATTGATTTGCTCTTGTTGATATCTAGAGTATCCTAACGTATTTATGATTGTTAATGATCAATCTCTTTAAAGCTTATTGTTGTTATTGATATTAGAAGCTCAAAAGTATATATGTAATTATATCAGTGCTTTAGACTGTTTCTTTGAAGTACTCATTCACTGGGTGAGTAGGCTCACCCCTCTACTCATAATTGTTAGGGATATCACATAGACTTGAAGAAGGTCATTGCATCAGAGTAGATCTGCCACAAGAGTTAAGTCTGAGTATAGTTAAGTTCAGTCAGTCCTTGTCACTCTAGGTCCTTGTAAAGAAATAAGAGAGAGTTGTAAATGATGATGTATAACATTATTCCTCTTTTAGCAATATATGTGAATCACCAAGTCTTATGTGATTAAAAGTATGAGAAACATAATGAATGTTCATACATGCATTTTAACTGTTGAAATCAGATTAGAGAAATCAATGTTTTGATTCCCTTGTAAAGTTAGTTTATGTGGTTCAATGCGAGAAAACAAAGAGTTTGAAAAAGAAGAAAAAGTTAAGGGTCATCTTTGTATTATGTTAAATCCTCAATCTATGCCCTAATCTCATGATTTGTGGTAATTGTGATATCGGGGTGTAACAATATTGTAGAGAACACTGCAGTGATAATATGTTGCATCTTAGAGAATGTTAGAGTCAAGTGGTATAAATACATCCTCCACCACATGACTTGCTTTGAATCTGGCAAGAGCACCTGTGGCACCCATCCTCCATACCCTACCTTGATATGTGGTCTTTTTCAGTTCTCCACTAAGAAATCACTCTTCTCTGACTCCCACTACAGACCTGCCCAGAAGGGAGTGTGTATCAGTGAGACTACTATTCAAACATTTGTGCCTATCCTTTCCTCCACCACACCTGGTGCCTCACCCTCTGCCTCTACCTCAACTGCACCTACCTCTACCTCAACCTAAGCTCCTCCACTTCCTCAGACTACCCGACTTAGTCATGCCTCATTCTGTGTGTTCAATGAAGCCCTCATGGGTTATATGATACACCAACATGCATACAACCTCTAGGTCCAGGAGCACCTGCACCAGGATTTATGTTCAATCATGTCTAACATGAACTTATCATGTACACACCCATTCCCCACCTACCTGTTGGCTAAATGGACATCTATAAAATCCCTTTGTTTTGATTATGACAAACATTTCATTCTTATTAATCTAACGAGCTACTTGAGTGTGCAGGATGACAAAGCAACAAGGGAAAATCTACAAGCTTACATATTTACATTTTCATGCAATGTAATTACTATTGTAAAAACTTGTACAAAAATATAATGTACAAGTACTTAGAATTGCATGTAAATCAAGCGTTAGATTCTCCCTAGCTAAACACCACAGTTAGACAAGTCATCCCATTCAAATAGGATTATTTTTGCACACTCACACACATAATTAGTGCCTAAATTGAAACCTTGAAACAGGATCAATCTCGGTCGACAAACCCCTCGACCGAGACACTCTCGGTCGACAATCTTCTCGACCGAGAAAGATCCAAAGTAGCCATTAGACACAACAGACAAGTTAGTTGGCAGTTGAAGAAAGACGTTGCAAATCACTTGTTCCAGAGAGCCTGTCGGTCGACAAAAGTTCGACCGAGTAGGTGTCTCGGTCGACCATTTGTCGACCGAGATGGTCTCTGACAGCAACTGCAGAATAAATTAATTAGCCGTTGTTAAAGCAACAACTTTGTACCTAACGGCTAGTTAAGCACTTAGAAACCCCTAGAAGTTGTCTAGAACGTCCTTAAGCATCCTTAGGCATTCCTATAAATAGGACAAGCCATAGGACACTCAAAACTCACTTGTTACACTTGAGAAATACTTGAGCATACTTGAGCAATCTGTTGCAAGCAATTTGAGCATTGTGATCATTGGCCTACTTTCTCCTTAGCTCAAATTCGTGTCCTATAGGCTAGCATCTCCTTACTACAGCACTTACACTTCTACACTCATTGGTTAGGAGATCAATACGCTTGATATAGGCAAATCAAGCCTTGTGCTTAAAAGGATAAGTTGTAATTTCTATTTCCTTTCTTGTTCCTTTTTATCCTTTGTATTCTCCTTGCTACTCCTAGGGTTGGAGGCTGTGGATTGGAGAGAGTTTGACTTCTCAGGTGGAGAAGGGGTCTTCAAGCTACTTCAAGAAGGCTATCGCACGGGAAGCTACTTCAAGAAGGCTATTGCAACGGGAAGCTACTTCAAGAGGAAGGCTGCTTCAAGGTGGTGCAATTACTTCTAGGTGAAGGCTGCTTCAAGGTTGGGCGATTACTTCTAGGTGAAGGCTGCTTGAAGGGTTTAGGAAAAGAAATTTTATTTTATGTAAAATCCTTGCAAGGTAATAAAATAAATTTCTTTTCAAATCCCGGTTGGGTAAGCAACCGGGTAGTGGACTGACTTCCTTAGTGTTTGCTAAGGTTGGAACCACTCTAAACTCTTGTCTTCTTGTCCAATATCTTTGTGGTTGTTTGTTTGAGTTAAATAATTGTTAAAATTGTTATAAAACTCTATTCACCCCCCCCCCTCTAGTAGTTTTCAGTTGGTATCAGAGCGAGGCTTCAAGGAACCCTAACAAGGTCTTGAAGAAATGGGTGACGGAGTGCTCAACAACCTCAACATTGAAGGGACACTTGTTGCTAGGCCTCCAGCGTTCGATGGAACAAACTACCAATATTGGAAGAGAAGGATGCAATTCTACTTCCAAGGAATCAACTGGGATCTATGGAGAATGGTGTCTACTCCATATATGCTCCCTCAAAATGAATTTGCGGAATGGGATGCAAACACGGTAAAGCTGGCCCAAATGAATGCAAAAGCTGTAAGTATCTTATATTGTTCTATTTCGGTAGGAGAATTCAATAGAATATCAAATCGTGATACAGCTTATGATATTTGGCATAGATTGTCCATAACCTATGAAGGTACAGTCCAAGTCAAAAATTCCAAAATTAGCTTGCTTAAAACGAAGCTTGAACATTTTCGTATGGATCCTAATGAATCTATTAGTGAAATGTTTTCAAAATTCTCTACCATTGTTAATGGTTTAAGTGCTCTAGGAAAACCTGTCCTTGAGGAAGATCAGGTATCAAAAATCCTTTGATCACTTCCTCCAAAATACAAGCCAAAGGTGACAGCCATTGAAGAAGCAAACGACCTCACTCGACTCAAAATGGAGCAACTCATCGGCAATTTAGAAGCTCATAAGGCAGATCTAGAAGAGGAAGAAAGAAGAGAACGTGAACATCAAAGTGGGAAGAAGAAGGATGTGGCTCTCAAAGCTTCAAAAATCGTCACACAAGAAAGTGAGGAGTCAAGTGAAGAAGAAGGAGAAGAAGCCTTGATTGCCAATGGTAAGAAATATAAAAGGTTTAAATCTAACAAAATTTCTAGTTCTTCTACCCCTCCCAGGTGCTTTGAATGTGGGAAGAAAGGGCATCTCAAAAATGAATGTCCCAAAACAAAGAAGGGAAAGAAAAGCTCACACAAGAAGAAAGGAGAAAAAGCCTATAAAGCTGCATGGGATGAGTCAAGTGAGAGTGAAAGTGGAGAAGAGGTGGAATGTTTAATGGTAAGAGAAGACAATGAAGACTCTCAAGAGGTAAGCCTAATTGATCTTCCTAAAGAGGAGTTAGTTACTAATTTACAAGAAACTCATGATAAATATATTGATGCCAAGAAGAAACTAAAAAAGGATATAAAATCAAATGATGAGCTCATTGCCAAATTAGATAAACTTGCTTCTGAAAAGAACAACACTGATCTTGAGAATTTATCTTTAAAAACATCTTTATATGATTGTACTAGAAAGCTACTCACTTTAGAAACAAATGTTGATTTTCTTTCTAAAGAAAAGACTGATTTGTTAGCTAAACTACAAGATTTTCAAACTCAGCCTATTTTGTGTAACCATTCGGACTATGATAATCTTGTAAAGGAAAAGGACTCATTGTTTTCTGATTTAGATCAAGCAAGAAAAGATCTACACAAAAAAAATGAATGACATTGCTATGTTGCAAAGAGAACTTTATGATTTAAGAAGAAAAGATATACTTGATAACATACTAAGAGTTGGCACTGTTTTCAATGGAAGAAAAGGTTTGGGATATGCTCCAAAGAAAAATCAACCCAAAAGAACTCAAACTAGGTTTGTACCTAAGAATACAATGGCTAGAAAGAGAAATGAAGTTGATTCTATTACTTGCCATTTCTGCTTACGTCTTGGACACTATTCCTTTTCATGCCCCTACAAGACTAAGGAGTCCGACTTAGTTTGGATCCCAAAACCCCAAACTTAGTAGAGTGGAATGTAGTTGAGATATGACCAAATGCTTTATTTTGCTATTTATATTGTCTTATCTCAACTAAACAAAAGGTGTCATGCATATTGTTATTTTTCTGCATTATTGTACTGAAACAGAAACCTTGTCGGTCGAAGTATTGTCGACCGAGCTTTGGATCGGTCGAAGTATTGTCGACCGACTAGATGTCTTTAACAAATCAAAATTTACAGCACCTATTTCGGTCGAAAATTGGTCAACCGAGAAAATTTCTGCATTTCTTTGCTTGTAATACAGTAACCTTCTCGATCGACAAATTGTCGACCGAGACAGATGTCGGTCGAACAATTGTCGACCGACTGGACTTCTGATTCAGAACTTTTATACAAATCTATATTTAAATGATTCTAACCATATCGGACCATCACATGGGTACCAAAATCTACATTCTAATGCAGGAATGGGTGGTTGACAGTGGATGTTCCAAACATATGACCGGAAACAAGGATGCATTCCAAACTTTTGAAGAAAAGAAAAGTGGAACAGTCACTTTTGGAGACAATGGTAAGGGAAAAATCGTTGGAATAGGTAATGTTGGTACAAACCTCGAAATTAAGAATGTTCTACTTGTTGATGGTTTGCACCATAACTTGATAAGTGTTAGTCAATTATGCGATAGTGGTTATGATGTGTTATTTAACAAAACCTGCTGCAAATTATTAATAGAAAATACTACAAATGTTGTTTATGAAGGAAATAGAGTTGGAAATCTTTATATTCTTAAACCTAACTCTATGAAAACAGTAGTGGGAAAATGCTTGCTTGCAAAAGACAATACCTTACAAATATGGCATAAAAAGCTAGGACATGCTAGTTCACATGTTATCAAAAAGTTAGTGAAATATGATCTTGTTCGTGGATTTCCTACTTTATCTTTTGATCAAGTTGAAAACTGTGAACCATGCACAATGGGAAAGCAAACCAAAACATCTTTCAAATCAAAACATGTACTTAGCACCAGTAGATCATTAGAATTAATTCATATGGATTTATTTGGACCAATGAGGACACAATCAATCGGTGGTCAGAGATACTGTTTTGTTATCATTGATGATTATAGTAGATATACATGGGTACATTTTATTGCAACTAAAGATGATACTATTCATGTTTTTATGCAATTTTGTTCCAAGATTGAAAATCTCTTACAAAATAAAATATGTACCATTAGAAGTGATCATGGTGGGGAATTTGAAAATCATACATTTGAGGCCTTTTGTACATCTCAAGGGTATACTCATAATTTCTCGGCTCCACGTACCCCACAACAAAATGGTATAGTTGAAAGGAAAAATCGATCCCTACAAGAAATGGCTAGAACCATGATGCTTGAACACAACACACCTAAAACCTTTTGGGCTGAAGCTGTAAACACTGCATGTTATGTGCTAAATAGAGTAACTATTCACTCTCATTTGAAGAAAACTCCATATGAAATAATACATTCTAAGAAAACTAGAGTTGACTACTTTCATACCTTTGGCTCCACATGCTACATTTTAAATACCAAAGATGATAGAGACAAATTTGATTCTAAATCACACAAATCATTCTTTTTGGGATATTCCACTTCTAGCAAAGCTTTTAGAGTATATAACACTATCTCTAGAAAAGTTGAGGAATCCATTCATGTTTCTTTTCATGAGGAGTCAAAATCTGAAAATCTAGAAATTACTGATCTCACTAATCAATTCGAAAATTTAACCATACCAAATGATAATGAAAAAGCTACTACATCCAATCCCCAAGTTGAAACACAACCTACACCTAGGATTATCAAGGATCATCCCCAAGAACTGATTATTGGAGATCCAAATGATAAAGTCAAAACTAGGTCTTCCTTCAAAGATGTAGCAAACATGGCCTTTGTTTCTATCATTGAACCTAAAAAGATATCCGAAGCTCTTAAGGATGATTATTGGATAATAGCCATGCAAGAAGAATTGAATCAATTCACTAAAAATGATGTATGGGATTTAGTTCCTAAACCACAAGATAAAACCATAATAGGAACTAAATGGGTTTTTAGGAACAAGCTAAATGAGTCAGGAGAAGTAATAAGGAATAAAGCTCGGTTAGTAGCACAAGGATATAATCAACAAGAAGGAATAGATTTTGATGAAACATATGCACCCGTAGCTAGACTTGAAGCTATTAGGATGTTACTAGCTATTGCTGCCCATAAAAACATTAAGCTCTATCAAATGGATGTCAAAAGTGCATTTCTAAATGGCATTATTCAAGAAGAAGTTTATGTTGCCCAACCACCTGGCTTTGAAATACCGGAAAAAGGTGACTATGTTTATAAACTTAAGAAAGCACTTTATGGTTTAAAACAAGCACCTAGAAATTGGTATGAAAGGCTCAAAACATATCTTTTTGATAATGGTTTTTCTATTGGAAATTCAGATTCTATTTTATTTTTCAAAACATATACATCTGATTTCCTAGTTGTGCAAATATATGTTGATGACATTATTTTTGGAGCTTCAAATGATTCATTGTGCACACAATTTAGTGATATTATGCAAAAAGAATTTGAAATGAGCCTCATGGGTGAACTAACTTTCTTTCTTGGTTTTCAAATTAAGCAAACACCTGCAGGAATTTTCATAAGCCAAGAAAAATATACTAAAGAACTCTTAAAACGTTTTGGAATGGATCAATGCAAACATGCTACTACTCCTATGGCTACTTCTGTCAAAATTGATAAGGATGAAAATGGGGAACCTATTGATGATTCCTTATATAGAGCCATGATTGGTAGTTTGCTTTACTTAACGGCTTCTAGACCGGACATTATGTTTTCTGTTGGTCTGTGTGCTCGATTTCAATCACAACCTATGCATTCTCATTTTCTAGCGGTTAAACGAATTCTTCGTTACCTAGCCGGTACTACCTGCTTTGGTTTATGGTATCCAAAAGGACAATCCTTGGATTTCAAAGCTTATACTGATGCGGATTATGCCGGTTGTCGACTTGATCGCAAGAGTACTAGTGGTGGCTGTTTCTTATTAGGGAGAGCTTTAGTATCTTGGTTTAGCAAGAAACAAAATATGGTTGCCCTATCTACAACTGAAGCTGAATATATGGCAGGTGGGTCTTGTTGTGCTCAAGTGCTTTATATGCAACAAGTGTTAATCGATTATGGTTTTAATCTTTCATCTACGCCTATTTTTTGTGACAACACAAGCGCCATAAACTTAGCACACAATCCTATTTTACACAGCCGAGCTAAACATATTGAAATCCGTCATCATTTTTTAAGGGATCACATCTCCAAAAATCATGTTTCCCTTCATCATGTTGATACGGAAGATCAATTGGTTGATATTTTTACAAAACCGCTTCCACTAGATCAATTTAACAACATTAGGAAGCAATTGCTTATCACTCCTTTGGAGGATGTTTTCTTTGATATTTGTGCTACTTAAACAAAAACTCTTGTTTACATTTTTGGCTTTTAAATGGACATCTTTTTCATTAGATTTGATAGGATATCTAATTAAGGGGGAGTTTTTTAACGGTTATCTTTTTGAAATGACAAAGGGGGAGAGATAAATATAAAATTAACATTTAGTAATTATGTCAAACTCAATTAATGAGTTTCATAAATAAACTCTTGGCTTTACATTGAAAGTTGCTATATTCCCAAATGATCTGGATTTCATGTTCCATAATTCATGGGGAATAATAAGCACACATTTTATACACAAGAGAAAAAGCTACAAAAGGTAATCTAAAGGTATGAAACTCATATGTTTTATATTTCCTTTATTTATATTTTGGAAATGTTTGTCATCTTCAAAAAGGGGGAGATTGTTGACTAAATGGACATCTATAAAATCCCTTTGTTTTGATTATGACAAACATTTCATTCTTATTAATCTAACGAGCTACTTGAGTGTGCAGGATGACAAAGCAACAAGGGAAAATCTACAAGCTTACATATTTACATTTTCATGCAATGTAATCACTATTGTAAAAACTTGTACAAAAATATAATGTACAAGTACTTAGAATTGCATGTAAATCAAGCGTTAGATTCTCCCTAGCTAAACACCACAGTTAGACAAGTCATCCCATTCAAATAGGATTATTTTTGCACACTCACACACATAATTAGTGCCTAAATTGAAACCTTGAAACAGGATCAATCTTGGTCGACAAACCCCTCGACCGAGACACTCTCGGTCGACAATCTTCTCGACTGAGAAAGATCCAAAGTAGCCGTTAGACACAACAGACAAGTTAGTTGGCAGTTGAAGAAAGACGTTGCAAATCACTTGTTCCAGAGAGCCTGTCGGTCGACAAAAGTTCGACCGAGTAGGTGTCTCGGTCGACCATTTGTCGACCGAGATGGTCTCTGACAGCAACTGCAGAATAAATTAATTAGTCGTTGTTAAAGCAACAACTTTGTACCTAACGGCTAGTTAAGCACTTAGAAACCCCTAGAAGTTATCTAGAACGTCCTTAAGCATCCTTAGGCCATTCCTATAAATAGGACAAGCCATAGGACACTCAAAACTCACTTGTTACACTTGAGAAATACTTGAGCATACTTGAGCAATCTGTTGCAAGCAATTTGAGCATTGTGATGATTGGCCTACTTTCTCCTTAGCTCAAATTCGTGTCCTATAGGCTAGCATCTCCTTACTACAGCACTTACACTTCTACACTCATTGGTTAGGAGATCAATACGCTTGATATAGGCAAATCAAGCCTTGTGCTTAAAAGGATAAGTTGTAATTTCTATTTCCTTTCTTGTTCCTTTTTATCCTTTGTATTCTCCTTGCTACTCCTAGGGTTGGAGGCTGCGGATTGGAGAGAGTTTGACTTCTCAGGTGGAGAAGGGGACTTCAAGCTACTTCAAGAAGGCTATCGCACGGGAAGCTACTTCAAGAAGGCTATTGCAACGGGAAGCTACTTCAAGAGGAAGGCTGCTTCAAGGTGGTGCAATTACTTCTAGGTGAAGGCTGCTTCAAGGTTGGGCGATTACTTCTAGGTGAAGGCTGCTTGAAGGGTTTAGGAAAAGAAATTGTATTTTATGTAAAATCCTTGCAAGGTAATAAAATAAATTTCTTTTCAAATCCTGGTTGGGTAAGCAACCGGGTAGTGGACTGACTTCCTTAGTGTTTGCTAAGGTTGGAACCACTCTAAACTCTTGTCTTCTTGTCCAATATCTTTGTGGTTGTTTGTTTGAGTTAAATAATTGTTAAAATTGTTATAAAACTCTATTCACCCCCCCTCTAGTAGTTTTCAGTTGGTATCAGAGCGAGGCTTCAAGGAACCCTAACAAGGTCTTGAAGAAATGGGTGACGGAGTGCTCAACAACCTCAACATTGAAGGGACACTTGTTGCTAGGCCTCCAGCGTTCGATGGAACAAACTACCAATATTGGAAGAGAAGGATGCAATTCTACTTCCAAGGAATCAACTGGGATCTATGGAGAATGGTGTCTACTCCATATATGCTCCCTCAAAATGAATTTGCGGAATGGGATGCAAACACGGTAAAGCTGGCCCAAATGAATGCAAAAGCTGTAAGTATCTTATATTGTTCTATTTCGGTAGGAGAATTCAATAGAATATCAAATTGTGATACAGCTTATGATATTTGGCATAGATTGTCCATAACCTATGAAGGTACAGTCCAAGTCAAAAATTCCAAAATTAGCTTGCTTAAAACGAAGCTTGAACATTTTCGTATGGATCCTAATGAATCTATTAGTGAAATGTTTTCAAAATTCTCTACCATTGTTAATGGTTTAAGTGCTCTAGGAAAACCTGTCCTTGAGGAAGATCAGGTATCAAAAATCCTTCGATCACTTCCTCCAAAATACAAGCCAAAGGTGACAGCCATTGAAGAAAGCAAACGACCTCACTCGACTCAAAATGGAGCAACTCATCGGCAATTTAGAAGCTCATGAGGCAGATCTAGAAGAGGAAGAAAGAAGAGAATGTGAACATCAAAGTGGGAAGAAGAAGGATGTGGCTCTCAAAGCTTCAAAAATCGTCACACAAGAAAGTGAGGAGTCAAGTGAAGAAGAAGGAGAAGAAGCCTTGATTGTCAACGGTAAGAAATATAAAAGGTTTAAATCTAACAAAATTTCTAGTTCTTCTACCCCTCCCAGGTGCTTTGAATGTGGGAAGAAAGGGCGTCTCAAAAATGAATGTCCCAAAACAAAGAAGGGAAAGAAAAGCTCACACAAGAAGAAAGGAGAAAAAGCCTATAAAGCTGCATGGGATGAGTCAAGTGAGAGTGAAAGTGGAGAAGAGGTGGAATGTTTAATGGCAAGAGAAGACAATGAAGACTCTCAAGAGGTAAGCCTAATTGATCTTCCTAAAGAGGAGTTAGTTACTAATTTACAAGAAACTCATGATAAATATATTGATGCCAAGAAGAAACTGAAAAAGGCTATAAAATCAAATGATGAGCTCATTGCCAAATTAGATAAACTTGCTTCTAAAAAGAACAACACTGATCTTGAGAATTTATCTTTAAAAACATCTTTAGATGATTGTACTAGAAAGCTACTCACTTTAGAAACAAATGTTGATTTTCTTTCTAAAGAAAAGACTGATTTGTTAGCTAAACTACAAGATTTTCAAACTCAGCCTATTTTGTGTAACCATTCGGACTATGATAATCTTGTAAAGGAAAAGGACTCATTGTTTTCTGATTTAGATCAAGCAAGAAAAGATCTACACAAAAAAATGAATGACATTGCTATGTTGCAAAGAGAACTTTATGAGTTAAGAAGAAAAGATATACTTGATAACATACTAAGAGTTGGCACTGTTTTCAATGGAAGAAAAGGTTTGGGATATGCTCCAAAGAAAAATCAACCCAAAAGAACTCAAACTAGGTTTGTACCTAAGAATACAATGGCTAGAAAGAGAAATGAAGTTGATTCTATTACTTGCCATTTCTGCTTACGTCTTGGACACTATTCCTTTTCATTCCCCTACAAGACTAAGGAGTCCGACTTAGTTTGGATCCCAAAACCCCAAACTTAGTAGAGTGGAATGTAGTTGAGATATGACCAAATGCTTTATTTTGCTATTTATATTGTCTTATATCAACTAAACAAAAGGTGTCATGCATATTGTTATTTTTCTGCATTATTGTACTGAAACAGAAACCTTGTCGGTCGAAGTATTGTCGACCGAGCTTTGGATCGGTCGAAGTATTGTCGACCGACTAGATGTCTTTAACAAATCAAAATTTACAGCACCTATTTCGGTCGAAAATTGGTCAACCGAGAAAATTTCTGCGTTTCTTTGCTTGTAATACAGTAACCTTCTCGATCGACAAATTGTCGACCGAGACAGATGTCGGTCGAACAATTGTCGACCGACTGGACTTCTGATTCAGAACTTTTATACAAATCTATATTTAAATGATTCTAACCATATCGGACCATCACATGGGTACCAAAATCTACATTCTAATGCAGGAATGGGTGGTTGACAGTGGATGTTCCAAACATATGACCGGATACAAGGATGCATTCCAAACTTTTGAAGAAAAGAAAAGTGGAACAGTCACTTTTGGAGACAATGGTAAGGGAAAAATCGTTGGAATAGGTAATGTTGGTACAAACCTCGAAATTAAGAATGTTCTACTTGTTGATGGTTTGCACCATAACTTGATAAGTGTTAGTCAATTATGCGATAGTGGTTATGATGTGTTATTTAACAAAACCTGCTGCAAATTATTAATAGAAAATACTACAAATGTTGTTTATGAAGGAAATAGAGTTGGAAATCTTTATATTCTTAAACCTAACTCTATGAAAACAGTAGTGGGAAAATGCTTGCTTGCAAATGACAATACCTTACAAATATGGCATAAAAAGCTAGGACATGCTAGTTCACATGTTATCAAAAAGTTAGTGAAATATGATCTTGTTCGTGGATTTCCTACTTTATCTTTTGATCAAGTTGAAAACTGTGAACCATGCACAATGGGAAAGCAAACCAAAACATCTTTCAAATCAAAACATGTACTTAGCACCAGTAGATCATTAGAATTAATTCATATGGATTTATTTGGACCAATGAGGACACAATCAATCGGTGGTCAGAGATACTGTTTTGTTATCGTTGATGATTATAGTAGATATACATGGGTACATTTTATTGCAACTAAAGATGATACTATTCATGTTTTTATGCAATTTTGTTCCAAGATTGAAAATCTCTTACAAAATAAAATATGTACCATTAGAAGTGATCATGGTGGGGAATTTGAAAATCATACATTTGAGGCCTTTTGTACATCTCAAGGGTATACTCATAATTTCTCGGCTCCACGTACCCCACAACAAAATGGTATAGTTGAAAGGAAAAATCGATCCCTACAAGAAATGGCTAGAACCATGATGCTTGAACACAACACACCTAAAACCTTTTGGGCTGAAGCTGTAAACACTGCATGTTATGTGCTAAATAGAGTAACTGTTCACTCTCATTTGAAGAAAACTCCATATGAAATAATACATTCTAAGAAACCTAGAGTTGACTACTTTCATACCTTTGGCTCCACATGCTACATTTTAAATACCAAAGATGATAGAGACAAATTTGATTCTAAATCACACAAAGCATTCTTTTTGGGATATTCCACTTCTAGCAAAGCTTTTAGAGTATATAACACTATCTCTAGAAAAGTTGAGGAATCCATTCATGTTTCTTTTCATGAGGATTAAAAATCTGAAAATCTAGAAATTACTGATCTCACTAATCAATTCGAAAATTTAACCATACCAAATGATAATGAAAAAGCTACTACATCCAATCCCCAAGTTGAAACACAACCTACACCTAGGCTTATCAAGGATCATCCCCAAGAACTAATTATTGGAGATCCAAATGATAAAGTCAAAACTAGGTCTTCCTTCAAAGATGTAGCAAACATGGCCTTTGTTTCTATCATTGAACCTAAAAAGATATCCGAAGCTCTTAAGGATGATTATTGGATAATAGCCATGCAAGAAGAATTGAATCAATTCACTAAAAATGATGTATGGGATTTAGTTCCTAAACCACAAGATAAAACCATAATAGGAACTAAATGGGTTTTTAGGAACAAGCTAAATGAGTCAGGAGAAGTAATAAGGAATAAAGCTCGGTTAGTAGCACAAGGATATAATCAACAAGAAGGAATAGATTTTGATGAAACATATGCACCCGTAGCTAGACTTGAAGCTATTAGGATGTTACTAGCTATTGCTGCCCATAAAAACATTAAGCTCTATCAAATGGATGTCAAAAGTGCATTTCTAAATGGCATTATTCAAGAAGAAGTTTATGTTGCCCAACCACCTGGCTTTGAAATACCGGAAAAAGGTGACTATGTTTATAAACTTAAGAAAGCACTTTATGGTTTAAAACAAGCACCTAGAAATTGGTATGAAAGGCTCAAAACATATCTTTTTGATAATGGTTTTTCTATTGGAAATTCAGATTCTACTTTATTTTTCAAAACATATACATCTGATTTCCTAGTTGTGCAAATATATGTTGATGACATTATTTTTGGAGCTTCAAATGATTCATTGTGCACACAATTTAGTGATATTATGCAAAAAGAATTTGAAATGAGCCTCATGGGTGAACTAACTTTCTTTCTTGGTTTTCAAATTAAGCAAACACCTGTAGGAATTTTCATAAGCCAAGAAAAATATACTAAAGAACTCTTAAAACGTTTTGGAATGGATCAATGCAAACATGCTACTACTCCTATGGCTACTTCTGTCAAAATTGATAAGGATGAAAATGGGGAACCTATTGATGATTCCTTATATAGAGCCATGATTGGTAGTTTGCTTTACTTAACGGCTTCTAGACCGGACATTATGTTTTCTGTTGGTCTGTGTGCTCGATTTCAATCACAACCTATGCATTCTCATTTTCTAGCGGTTAAACGAATTCTTCGTTACCTAGCCGATACTACCTGCTTTGGTTTATGGTATCCAAAAGGACAATCCTTGGATTTCAAAGCTTATACTGATGCAGATTATGCCGGTTTTTGCCTTGATCGCAAGAGTACTAGTGGTGGCTGTTTCTTATTAGGGAGAGCTTTAGTATCTTGGTTTAGCAAGAAACAAAATACGGTTGCCCTATCTACAACTGAAGCTGAATATATGGCAGCTGGGTCTTGTTGTGCTCAAGTGCTTTATATGCAACAAGTGTTAAGCGATTATGGTTTTAATCTTTCATCTACGCCTATTTTTTGTGACAACACAAGCGCCATAAACTTAGCACACAATCCTATTTTACACAGCCGAGCTAAACATATTGAAATCCGTCATCATTTTTTAAGGGATCACATCTCCAAAAATCATGTTTCCCTTCATCATGTTGATACGGAAGATCAATTGGCTGATATTTTTACAAAACTGCTTCCACTAGATCAATTTAACAACATTAGGAAGCAATTGCTTATCACTCCTTTGGAGGATGTTTTCTTTGATATTTGTGCTACTTAAACAAAAACTCTTGTTTACATTTTTGGCTTTTAAATGGACATCTTTTTCATTAGATTTGATGGGATATCTAATTAAGGGGGAGTTTTTTAATGGTTATCTTTTTGAAATGACAAAGGGGGAGAGATAAATATAAAATTAACATTTAGTAATTATGTCAAACTCAATTAATGAGTTTCATAAATAAACTCTTGGCTTTACATTGAAAGTTGCTATATTCCCAAATGATCTAGATTTCATGTTCCATAATTCATGGGGAATAATAAGCACACATTTTATACACAAGAGAAAAAGCTACAAAAGGTAATCTAAAGGTATGAAACTCATATGTTTTATATTTCCTTTATTTATATTTTGGAAATGTTTGTCATCTTCAAAAAGGGGGAGATTGTTGGCTAAATGGACATCTATAAAATCCCTTTGTTTTGATTATGACAAACATTTCATTCTTATTAATCTAACGAGCTACTTGAGTGTGCAGGATGACAAAGCAACAAGGGAAAATCTACAAGCTTACATATTTACATTTTCATGCAATGTAATCACTATTGTAAAAACTTGTACAAAAATATAATGTACAAGTACTTAGAATTGCATGTAAATCAAGCGTTAGATTCTCCCTAGCTAAACACCACAGTTAGACAAGTCATCCCATTCAAATAGGATTATTTTTGCACACTCACACACATAATTAGTGCCTAAATTGAAACCTTGAAACAGGATCAATCTCGGTCGACAAACCCCTCGACCGAGACACTCTCGGTCGACAATCTTCTCGACCGAGAAAGATCCAAAGTAGCCGTTAGACACAACAGACAAGTTAGTTGGCAGTTGAAGAAAGACGTTGCAAATCACTTGTTCCAGAGAGCCTGTCGGTCGACAAAAGTTCGACCGAGTAGGTGTCTCGGTCGACCATTTGTCGACCGAGATGGTCTCTGACAGCAACTGCAGAATAAATTAATTAGCCGTTGTTAAAGCAACAACTTTGTACCTAACGGCTAGTTAAGCACTTAGAAACCCCTAGAAGTTATCTAGAACGTCCTTAAGCATCCTTAGGCCATTCCTATAAATAGGACAAGCCATAGGACACTCAAAACTCACTTGTTACACTTGAGAAATACTTGAGCATACTTGAGCAATCTGTTGCAAGCAATTTGAGCATTGTGATCATTGGCCTACTTTCTCCTTAGCTCAAATTCGTGTCCTATAGGCTAGCATCTCCTTACTACAGCACTTACACTTCTACACTCATTGGTTAGGAGATCAATACGCTTGATATAGGCAAATCAAGCCTTGTGCTTAAAAGGATAAGTTGTAATTTCTATTTCCTTTCTTGTTCCTTTTTATCCTTTGTATTCTCCTTGCTACTCCTAGGGTTGGAGGCTGCGGATTGGAGAGAGTTTGACTTCTCAGGTGGAGAAGGGGACTTCAAGCTACTTCAAGAAGGCTATCGCACGGGAAGCTACTTCAAGAAGGCTATTGCAACGGGAAGCTACTTCAAGAGGAAGGCTGCTTCAAGGTGGTGCAATTACTTCTAGGTGAAGGCTGCTTCAAGGTTGGGTGATTACTTCTAGGTGAAGGCTGCTTGAAGGGTTTAGGAAAAGAAATTGTATTTTATGTAAAATCCTTGCGAGGTAATAAAATAAATTTCTTTTCAAATCCCGGTTGGGTAAGCAACCGGGTAGTGGACTGACTTCCTTAGTGTTTGCTAAGGTTGGAACCACTCTAAACTCTTGTCTTCTTGTCCAATATCTTTTTGGTTGTTTGTTTGAGTTAAATAATTGTTAAAATTGTTATAAAACTCTATTCACCCCCCTCTAGTAGTTTTCACTACCAGCCATACCCCAATAGTGATTATGCATCCTATGCATACAATCACTTCTACCCTACCCATCCACCTACACCTGAGTCTTCCACTACTTCTCCCACACCCTCTGCTGCTAGTGGAGCTGCTCCAGTCATCCTGCCTGTACCTGTTGGCCTCTTGGCCACTCTATTTTCCAGTCTTGGTGATTCTTCTCCTTCCTTCCCTTAGGCCAATGAGCTCTATGCTCTTGGTATGACTTGGGATAGCAGAATGCTCGTTGGCCCGGCCGTCGCTTCGGCCCTTCTATAGATGAAGAGATGTCAGACCAGGCTGATGACGAGACTACTGATGTTGATGAGGATGCTGATGTTGCATTTGATGATGATGGCTCTGATGGCTTCGCTGGTGACTCCGATGATGAAGGTGATGTTGTTGCACCTTTAGATAGAAAATATGACTATGAGCCTGATGCTGAGGATGATGATGTTGTGGATGATGTAGATATAGATGACCTCGATGTCTAGATGTTCTTAGTTTTTAGTCTAGTTTGCTGATCATATATATATTTCAATGCTATTGTTGGGTTTTGTAGAGAAAACATGTGTGGAGGAAGCAATGAAAATTCCACTCAACTTGAAACAGGATCTCATCGACAACAGTGTATTTGGAAGGAGTGTTTGCGGGATATACCTTATCACGGATCAAGTCCGGCGATGTCCCGCTGCACAAAGGTGTGCAACGACACTGGCCACACAGACAAAACTTCTCTCTCATTCACTGTCGTAGGAAGATATGGTGGCGCTCCTTTCATGCGATGATGTACGTCGCTCCTAACGCGAACGGATGGTCGTCGATGTCCTTGGAACGCAGGCGTCTCAGCGTCTGCTTCTCTACTTCATCCACGCGGATGGACTGGAACTCCACGTCATGCTTCCTAAGCCGGCTGGAAGGAGTTGTGTCTATGCGGCGGCGTGCTAGTGGCACGTTGCCCTCCTTTCTCTCCTAAGGACGGTGACGACTACGATTTACGTACGTGAGCGTAAACTGAAAAGCATCTCTCAATATCTTATATAGATATCGATCTTCAATCCTCCTTTAAATAGGAGACTAAGGAAAGTAGGGTTTCCTAAACCCATTGGTAAACAGAAACACTGTGTTAATTAAAACGCTCGTGGATTAATTAGAATATTATGGAATTCATTAATTGACCAAATAATTGCATTAATTGATTAATTAATATTCGACTCCATGCAATCGCTTGGGATGGCTCTATGGGCATATATACCAACAGACTTCCACTTGCACTTAGAGCCAGTCACTCCAATATTATTCTAATCCATTACATAAACATTTTAGTAATCAATGTGATTCAGAGAAATTCTAATCAAATCCACAATTATACTCCTATTCCTACACATCCTATGTGTGTGACCCGGTAGGCTCCAAATTATGTTGGCAGTGATATCCATATCATATTATGATTTCACAAGCAATGATTGGTATCTAGCAAGACTTCATTACCACCCAAGTAATTGGAGAAGTTGGAGAGCAACTTAACCTATCAGTCATGACTGGTGTTACAGTGATTGTATAGTTCTTTTGTCGTTGATATCCGGATTGAACTCGAGTCATGGAATTGTTATCCTTTTCAACGTTCAATCCATGTTCCTTGAACTAGAGCAGACTATCTGAGATATATGTAAGCTCAATATCACATATTGACTCATATCAGCATGGCCATGCATTTCTCAGTCTCACTTATCAAGTGGCTGGAATATCAAACTCCCGTAGGAAGGACAAATTCCATCTACATCACTCATAGTCATCCCCATGTGTCACAGTGCACCCAAGCATCATCTTTATGGCAATCCTTATTCAGGACCACGGTAGATGATGTCAAAGTACACTGAACGACATGTGACAAGTGTAGTGACTTCAGGTCTAAGAATCACAATCACCACCATCATTATGAGATGTGACTCTAACTACCAATCATGGTATCCATGTGTCACTCTCAAGGTGGGTCTATCTGATACACTGTTCTCTAACAAGTATCTATGTATTAGGTTTGATATCTCCATATCATGGATAATGAGATTCTTCCATCAACCAACATACATTCTAATCTTATGTGTTATTGATGTCTATGGATATTTCCATAATAACAACTGATTAGGGACAAAACAAGAATACATACTCTTAGCATACATATGATCTCACTGTTCAGGTCATCAACCTGAAGACATATGTCATTGAGTATATTATTCTATAGACATCTATAAGTTTTATGGTCATCTTACAATATACAACACAAACATATAGATTGGAAACTTGCCTTTATTGGTATGATCAATGTAGTATTACAAATCGTTTACATAGTATCCCATTACAATCATCGAATGATAGTCTCTATGGGCATACATTCCAACATATTCCCACTTGCACTTGTACCCAATCACTCATGAATCTCAATCCAAGTGATCGAACATGTCCGTCATGTTTCTGTTGTGAAAGTGCTTTTATGAGCGGGTCAGCCACATTGCTTTCTGTAGGTACTCTGCAAGTCTTCACATCTCCTCGTTGTATGATCTCTCGTATGAGATGGAACCGTCATAGAATATGTTTGAAATTTTGGTACGATCTTGGTTCTTTAGCTTGTGCAATTGCTCTGTTGTTGTCGCAAAACAACTCAATTGCATCACCAGCGCTTGAAACCACTCCAAGTTCAGAAATGAACTTCTTGATCCATACAGCTTCCTTTGCAACATTAGATGCGGCAATATATTCAGCCTTTGTTGTAGAATCTGCAACCGTCTCTTGCTTGGAACTCTTCCAGTTCACAGCTCTATTGTTCAGGCAAAACACAAATCTAGATTGTGATCTGTAGTCATCTTTGTCAGTTTGGAAGCTAGCATCGGTGTAACTCTTTACCACGAGTTCTTCCTCACCATCGTATACCAAGAATTGATCCTTAGTCCTTCTCAAGTACTTTAGGATGTTCTTTACGGTTGTCTAGTGACATTCACCTAGATCTGACTGATACCGGCTCGTCATGCTCAAATCATATGACACATCAGGACGAGTACATGACATCGCGTACATGATAGATCTAATTGCTGATGCATATGGAATCTTACTCATGCGTGCCCGTTCATCACATGAACTACAACATTGGGTTTTAGAGATCGTAACCCCATGGAACATGGGCAAGTTACCTCTCTTAGAACCCTCCATGATAAACCTCTTTAGCACCTTGTCAATGTATGTGCTCTGGCTTAGGCATAGAAGCCTTCTAGATATATCTCTATAGATCTTGATCCCTAGTATATAGGATGCTTCGCCTAAATCTTTCATAGAGAAGGTCTTCCCTAGCCAACCTTTTATTGTTTGAAGAGTAGGGATGTCATTTCCCATCAATAGTATGTCATCCACATACAATATGAGAAATACGATTGTGCTCCCACTAACCCTTTTGTAAACACAAGGTTCATCTTCATTTTGACTAAAGCCAAACTTTTTGACTACTTCATCAAAATGTAGATTCCATCTCTGAGATGCTTGCTTCAATCCATATATTGACCTTTGTAGCTTACATACTTTATTGGATTCCTTTGGATCGATAAAACCCTCAGGTTGTGTCATGTACACATCCTCGAGTAAATTCCCATTAAGGAATGTTGTTTTAACATCCATCTGCCAAATCTCATAGTCATGATAAGCTGCAATGGCAAGCATGATCCTGATGGATTTAACCATGGCAACTGGTGAGAAGGTCTCATCATAATCAACACCTTGAATTTGATGGAATCCTTTCACAACCAATCTACCTTTATATGTTTGAACATTTCCATCCATGTCAGTCTTCTTCTTGAAGACCCACTTGCACCCTATGGGTTTTACCCCTTCAGGTGGATCCACCAAGGTCCATAACTTGTTGGTGTACATGGATTCCATCTCAGATCTCATGGCTTTCAGCCATTTCTCAGATTCTGGTCCCTTAGTAGCTTCTAGATAGGAAGTTAGCTCATTTGCTATGTCCAATTCGTCACTATCTTGAGTCATGAGAAATCCAAATCTCTCAGGCTCAAGTCGTGTCCTACTAGACCTACGAGATTCCTGTGTTATATTTGGAACTTGAAATTCCACAACAATTTGTGAGTCTTCATGTTCCTTATGTACCTCCTCAGGTTCTCTGCTTTCTTGTTGGTCTCGAACTTCTTCACGCTCTACATTCCTCCCACTAATTCCTTTGGAAATAAATTCCTTTTCAAGAAATATAGCAGTCCTAGAAACAAACACTTTGTTGTCAGTTGGTGTGTAGAAGTAGTATCCCTCAGTTTCCTTGGGGTATCCAACAAAATAGCATTTTTCCAATTTGGTTCCAAGCTTTTCAGGAAACTATTTCCTAACATAAGCTTCACATCCCCAAATCTTTAACATAGAAAAATTGGCATGATTCCCATTCCATATCTCATATGGTGTCTTTTGAACCGATTTGGAAGGTACACGGTTAAGTGTAAACGCTGCAGTTTCAAGAGCATATCCCCAGAATGATATTGGAAGTTCGGCTGAACTCATCATTGATCGTACCATGTCTAATAATGTATGATTCCTTCTTTCTAACACACCATTATGTTGTGGTGTACCAAGTGGAGTCCATTGTGATACAATACCACAATCTCTCAGAAGGTCCTCAAACTCTTGGCTTAAGTATTCGCCACCTCGATATGAATGGATTGCTTTAATACTCTTACCAAGTTGCTTCTCTACTTCATTCATGAAAGTCTTGAACATTTCAAGAGTTTCTGACTTGTGTTTCATAAGATATGCATAGCCATACCTACTGAGGTCATCAGTGAAGGTAATGAAGTATTGATAGCCTCCTCTAGCATTTGATCTAAAAGGTCTACATACATCAGTATGTATGAGCCCTAGCAGATCACTAGCTCTCTCGCTGTGTCCAATGAAAGGAGTCTTGGACATCTTCCCTAATAAACATGCCTCACATGTCTCTAATGATTCAAAATCAAAAGAGTCTAGATAACCATCCTTACGGAGTCTAGATATGCGCTTCTCGTTTATGTGCCTAAGACGACAATGCCATAAGAATGTTTTGTTTGAGTTGTCAAGTTTTAACCTTTTAGTATTTACATTGTATATGCTAGTCTCAAGTTCTAACAAGTAGATACCATATGACATAGGGGCATTGCCATAAAAGATCTCATCTTTAGATATAGAAATAATTCCATTCTTAATGTGAAATTCAAATCCACTCTTGTCCATACAAGATACAGAAATAATATTTCTATTAATGGCAGGTACATAATAGCAATTCTCTAATTCTATTACAAGGCACGTAGGCAAATATAAACTAATAACTCCAACTGCGGTGGCAGCAACTCTTGCTCCATTAGCAACCCACAACTCGACTTGGCCCTTTCGTAAAGGCTTACTTCTTATCAGATCCTGCATATTAGAACATATGTGAGATCCACATCCGATATCCAGTACCCATGATGAAGAAGTATTTAAGTTTATCTCAATAACGTATATACCTGAAGTGGAGATCTCTATCCCCTACTTCTTCTTCCTCAGTTTCTTCAGGCAGAGAGGACAGTTTCTTTTCCAATGTCCAACCTGGTGACAATGGTGACAACTGCCTTCTTTGGAGATCCCACCTTTAGCTTTGAGCGCGGATGACTTTGGCTTCTGCTCGGCTTTAGAACTTTTCTTAGCCTTGCCTTTGCCTTTTGACTTTCCCTTTGGCTTGTTGATCATCATCACATACTTGGGCTTGTCTTTCTTCATTTGTGCTTCAGTTGTCCTCAACATGCCCAACAATTCTGACAATGGCTTCTCAAAATTGTTCATGTTGTAGTTCATGACAAAATGACTATATGATTCAGGAAACGATTGTAGAATCACATCAGTGGCCAACTCTTGACCTAGGGGAAATCCCAGCTTGGATAGGCTTTCCACGTACCCAATTAAAGTGAGTATATGGGTGCCAACTGAGTCTCCCTCTTTCATCTTGCTTTTGAACAAAGCCTTTGAGACATCATATCTCTCCTGTCTTGCTTGATGTTGATACATGTTCATGAGATGTGTTACCATCTCCATTACATTCATGTTCTCATGCTGCTCTTGCAACTCATTGTTCATTGAGCACAACATCATGCACTTGACATCCACGACATCATCAAGGTGCTTCTTGTAAGCATCCTTTTCAGCCTTGGGCGCATTTACGACGGGTTCTATTGGCTCTGGTGTTTCAAGGGCATAGAGCTTACGCTAATGTGTGAGAACAATTCTCAGCGTCCTAAACCAGTTTTGAAAGTTGGTTCCGGTAAGTTTGTCCTTCTCAAGGACCGATCACAATGAGAAAGTGTGAGTGTTGTTTGTCATTTAATTACTACAAAAGAAAATTTTGCATTTAGTCCAAAATATTTTGACTTGTAAAGATTTGATAAATGAGATTAATTAGGCCTTTAATTAATTACGCTCCCACTATTTTATTCAAATTGATAGCCCTCACTATCAACTTAGAAGATTGCAACATACAACCTTCTAGTGAGCCAAGACCCAAAATAATTGGATCAATGCCCAGCCAACGACGGCGTCAAAGACCAAATACTAAGGTAGGCAACTATTGCCAATTGCATCATATGCAACTCTTGCATAGATGATCATACACAACTCCTTGCCATGATGCATATGTGTGCCTCTAGGTACTTGATCCTATCAAGGTTCCCTAGTTAATTCCAACCCATAAGCCAACACGATGAGTGTGCACCCTGCGGAGGCAGACCCACACACCCACCATCACACTTCCACGAGATAGACAGTGTACCACGCGGAGGCATGCCCACACATAGTCGATCAAGCTTTTCATGTGTGTTACTTTATGGAAGGCAACTAAAACTTAATATTATAAATTGAGGGGTTTTATTAATACATATACATATTCAAACACCACATACTTATAGTATGTATCATATACTACTATATTCACAACCACAAACGATAGACATGCAATCACAAATACAAATACATCGGTTATGGCCATACTATTGTAATCCTTTGGAGCAACAAAGGATTACGTTCCACCTACGGTCTTATGCATCTCATGCAACACTTTTGAATCAACCTGTAAGCCTGTAATGATCAACATTACAATGAACAACTTCATGGATGCTTTGTGAGGTTGGAACTTCAAGTTGCTTCTTGGAATTGGATCTTCTTGTTGCTTCTCCATGGACGCTCCTTGGAGTTGGATCTTCAGGTTGCTTCTTGGAATTGGATCTTCTTGTTGCTTCTCCATGGACGCTCCTTGGAGTTGGATCTTCAGGTTGCTTCTTGGAATTAGATCTTCATGGTGCTTCTCCATGGACACTCTTTGGAGTTGGATCTTCAAGTGGCCTCCTTACATCAAGTTTACAAAGACTAAAACTAAACCTATCTCTATTACATCATATGAGTACAAATATAAAAGAAAGGAATTAATTACACTTTGAAATAAGAGATGAGGCTCGGCATGCAAGTCAAATACTTTATACAAAGGATCCATATGCAACCATTACACATCCATAGCATTCACAAACAAATATATCTACAAGATTGACATCCACATTCATTCACAACATTCACAAAAGGGGATACTAGGCCATAATTGTGCATGTATTCACCACATAAAACAAAATTTTAATAGCGACGTGTATGTTATCATAGGTATATCTACATATACGTATATACATATTAAAATTGCAGTACTTTTAATGAGGGACATTCCCCATTAAATAAATTTTTTGACTCCCACGCAGACTATGTGGGGTACACAGGGGCAGCGCCCCTGTGCGGGGATCCCGACGGGGGTCGAGGGGAGGCCGCCCCTAGTGGTGTCTCAGGGGCAGAGCCCCTGAAAGGTCTACGGAATTTTACTTCCGTACACTTAGGAAAATCAATATTTTCCATAGTCGACCCCGTCTAAAACGTCTAAAACGTCAAAAACATAAGCCTGTGGTGTATGTGGAAGTAGGTTTAGATTTGCACATTAGTAGTTTTAATTTGCATCGTATGCAACATAAAAATAGTATACAGTGATTCGATCATATCGAAACGAATCCAAATACGTCGTAGATTGACGCTGCTCTGATACCACTATTGGGTTTTATGGAGAAAACATGCACGGCAGAAGCAACAAAAATTCCACTCAACCCGAAATAGGATCTCGTCGACAACAACGTATTTGGAAGGAGTGTTTGCGGGATATACCTTATCGCAGAGCAAGTCCGGCGATGTCCCGCTACATAAAGGTGTGCAACGGCGCTGGCCTACATGGATGGAACTTCTCTCTCGTTCACTATCGCATGAAGATCCAGAGGCGCTCCTTTCATGCGATGATGTACGCTGCTCGTAATGTGCACAGATGATCGTCAATGTCCTCCAAACGTAGGTGTCTCAGCATCTACATCTCTACTTCATCCACGTGGATGGACTGGAACTCCACGTCGTGCTTCCTAAGCTGGCGGGAAGGAGTTGTTTCTATGCGACGACGTGCTAGCGACGCGTTGCTCTCCTTTCTCTCCTAAGGATGGTGACAACTAGGGTTTACGTACATGAGCGTAAACTGAAAAGCCTCTCTCAATATCTTATATAGATATCGGCCGTCAATCCTCCTTTAAATAGAAGACAAAAGGAAGTAGGGTTTCCTAAACCCATCGGTAAACAGAAACACTACGTTAATTAAAATTCCCGTGGATTAATTAGAATATTCTAGAATTCATTAATTAACCAAATAATCACATTAATTGATTAATTAATATCCAACTCCATGCAATTGCTTGGGATGGCTCTATGGGCATATATACCAACAACTATTTGTTATGACCGCATCTGAGATTAATAGGTAAACTAGGGTTTACCTGGATGATTATATGCTTAATTGGATTGATCATTGCTTAAATATAATTAATGATGATAATTAAATTATGATGTTTTAAACCTAATAAGAATGTTAAGTGTTCTATTGTTTGAGAAATTAGGGTTTGAGAAATATAAACCCTAGTTGGCTGAAATTAGGGTTTTTATGGTACATGAGTATGGAATTTGATCAGGATAGCAGTGTGGTAAATGATTTTTCATATTTTCTAAAATTTTGTATTTAATTGAATTTTAGATATGATATGGATAACTCAATCATGCATATTGTAGAAAAATTTCAAAATATCTGAGTGTTCTTTGAATGTGGTTCTCGGTCGAACTATACTTCGACCAAAATGCTGATAGAGTGCTTTTTCAGCAGTGTAGTGTTTTATTTTTACTTACTAATTGGTAACTCCAAATAATTTGAAATTTTAACTGGAGATCTGAAAGTAAATCATAAACAACATTTTAAATTTTCATAATTTTTGGATGTGTTTAGACCTTATCAATAGATGAATTACAGTAATATATTTATGACAGAAAATTTAGCTGAAATAAGAAAAAGTATAGTGAGGGGTCAATGTGCAATTGACCCAAGTAGCTCAATTTCTCTATATGGTCAACCTAACACACAAGGATCTCTCATAATTCATGATTCAATCTAGAGAAATGAAATCCTAGAGAGAGAGGGAGAGTTAGGGTTTGAGAGGAGAAAGTGATGGAGATGCTGACTTAGGGTTTTGCGGTCTGAGGAATAATTAAATCATGTAAATTTAGCTTCTTTGCATAGACTTTAATGGTGAATATTCTCTCACATGTCAAGATTTCGTCCCTCCTCTTATTTGATCCAAAATGGTGTCAAAACTTTTCCTTTTCTCACTCTTTCTTCATAATCCCTCATTTTTAGGGTTTCCGAGTTGAAAGGAAGAAGAATTGGGTGAATTGCTAGGGATTTGATATGGATTCGAGATTTTAAGATATGGGATACGTTTTTAAGGTGTTTTCACACCTTAGGGTGAGTGGGAACTTCCTTTAAACAGTATATTGCATGAGAATTGCTTAAATCAACCATAATCTTTAATTGCTTAGTATGCGACTACAAACCCTGAATTGTCTATTTGTTCTAAGTTGTTGCAAAATGATATGAAATGAATTCTTCCTTTGTTTGAATGAATTTTAGATGATCAAATCATATTATAAATGTATACAATGCATTCTAATGAGAATTCCCTAAGTATTCACAGAGGTTATAAGAGTAAACTGAAATATAGAGAATTTGCCTATGACTGAAATTTATTGTATAAGAAAATAGAGAAAGTTGCTTATCTAGATCCCCTTGGTTTTGAATGATTGTTTATCTAAATTCATAGTACATATATTTCATATACTATCTTGTATTTTGTTTAAAGTGAGTAGTGTTTGTTTGGTATCTCAGTGAAGAGGGTGAAACCCTAGATGCGAGGAAAGTTGGATATTTGCGAATAGATATTGTGAAATCCATTTGAAGGGATTTTCTTGACATGATAGACTTTATTTATTCAATGTTATTATTGATGCATGATATCCCAGTGAATGGCATGGAAACCCAAATTCAGCTCAGTTCTAAGGTTTCGTACGTATATTGATTTTATATGATTTGTTGATAGTAGTCTTTATTCAGTGAATGTTTATGTCACATGAAATCTTTATGGGAGCCATGGGAATAAGTTGTTGCCTAGTGAGAGGTGACAAGATGTGTGATGGCCTTATGAGCCATGAGAATACTTGTACAACCAGTCAAATGAATACCTTGGTCTAAGGACCTAGAGGTAATGGTTACCTGTTACAGAGGTAACAATGCTATGTGATGATCTAAGGGTTTGAATACCCAGATCCAGTAATTATGATAATGATGTGAAGGGGTGAGAATTCCCAGTAATGTGATAAGGGATTGAGATCCCAGGTATCATGTGTTGTAAAGATTTGAAAAGTACGTGATATATGTATTACACCTTTCTTTGTAGTATTCGTTGTGATTAAATGAAACCCTAAGGGTAGGGTGTTCAATGAATCAAGTATTATGATATCAATGTTCTCAGTTATTATTAATAATTCTTGTCATGATAAGTAATTAACTCGTAATTGAGTTATGAGATGCACAACTCAAGATTTGGGTTGATATGCATGTTCTTTGAGAAATTACAGATAAGTTGTAGGTGCTATTGACGATTACTCATATGTCAAGTAATTAACTCTTATGAGTGTAATAAGATGATAAATTGCACGATTCTAGTGTGTACGTGCCAAGTGGACATGTAATCTGTTTATTTAAGAATTTTAGTCTGCCTGCATGTATAGTATGTTGATTACTCAGTATATTATAGTGTTTTGAATATACTTCTCTGTCAAGTTTAGAATGATATACATGTTGTATTATAACTTCAAATAAGTACACGCGACACCATAGAGATACCAGAGTCAAGTATAAGTAAGAGAAGGGTACAATGTAGAAAAGAGCTTTCTAGGAATAATAAAATAATAGACTTAGGAGCCCTGAACACCGTAGAACCCCTATGTGAGGTCTGCACCTTAGGGGTGAAATGACCTAACCCTGGCAACGTCTAGTATATGAGGATCGAGACGTGCTATCAGCTGGCATGGGGGACGAAGCCCCAGTGGAAGTCTCCTTAAATTATAGTTTGTAGTGTCCAACATCAACCAAAAGTCCTGGTGGCACTAGAGTACAGAAAAGCCAAGAGGTGGCTTGACTCTCCGCCTGTGTGTTCAGGTTAGAGGAGGAGTCCAGTTTAGGCCAGAGAGCCATTTCCCTATTGCAGACCAGGAGAGTAGTCAAACTTAGCATTTCTCGGGTGTTTCCGCTAAGTCTTGTACGGTGTGATCGTAGTGCACTACGAGTCTTCATATGTGGAGTACACTGCATATGATCAGAGCATAATAAAATGAATGGGAGGTCAAACAAGTGTGTACAGTTATTAAATTATTCTTTGTATGTTTCTAAATTATTAGTTCTCTTTATGATCAATCAAGCATTTCATATATTGATTCACTCTTATAGATATTTAGAGTATCCTGCCATATTTATTATTGTCAATTATTAGACTCTTTAAAGCTTACTCCTGCTATAATTGATATCAATTGCTCAAAAGTATTTCTGTAATTATATCAGTGCTTTGGACTGTTTCTTTGAAGTACTCATTCACTGAGCGAGTAGCTTCACCCCTCTACTCACAATTTTTAGGGAAATCACATGGACTTGAAGAAGATGTCATTGCATCAGAGTAGATCTTCCAAAAGAGTTAAGTATGAGTATAGTTAAGTTCAGTCGATCCTTGTCACTCTAGGTCCTTGTAAGAAAATAAGAGAGAGTTGTAAATGATGATGTATAACATTATTCCTCTTTTAGCAATATGTGCGAATCAGCAAGTCTTATGTGCTTAAAAGTATGAGGAACATAATGAATGTTCATACATGCATTTTTACTGTTGAAATCAAATTCGAGAAATCAATGTTTAGATTCCCTTATAAAGTTGGTTTATGTGGTTCAATGCAAGAAAACAAAGATTTTTGAAAGAAAAGAAAAAGTTAAGGGTGATCTTTGTATTACGTTCAATCCTCAATTTATGCCCTAATCTCATGACTAGTGGAAATTGTGAGATCGGGGTGTAACAACTTGGTATCAGAGCTTAGGCTGAGTTGTAAGTGACCATTAAGTTAGTAAGTTAGAGTCATAAGTGTGGCAGATAGGAGATGTTATGATGTTATCTCTGGGGATTTGAGTATTTGGATATCCTGGCCCGGTATCTGAGTACTTGGATCAACCAGTATCAAGCTACTATGTCTATTGTTTCATGTATACCATGGCCAGGTATATAGTGGAAGGATGGTCTAGAGAGGAACCCTAAAAATATTAGGGTTAGAAACAAGATTAGTAACATGAATTAAGAGCATAAATATAAAATGAGATAGAACTTTCATTTCATATTATTGTTTTATTCAGATATTTAGTATTTTGAAATATATGTGGGTCTTTAAGATTTGTTGTACACTATGAAGTTGTAGCATTTATTGATTACATTCTTTGTATCAAGTAGACTAGAAATGATCTTTGAATGAGCTTTCCTAAGTGGATAAGTTTTCTTCCACACATTTGAGATGAATAGGAGTTGAGTAATCCTAAGTAGTTCTTGGCTTCAAGACTGCAGGTTCGGCCTGGTCCGACTGGTAGGATGCATTACTAGGATCTAATGACTCCTATTAGTATCATAACAAGAGTAAATTCTGGATAGATTATATCCAAATTCTAGTATGAATGCATGTACTCTAAGATTTTGAAGTATAAGGGAAAGACTGGGATAACTAAGAATCAGTTGGAACTGATATCTAAGATCCAACTTTGGGACCTCAAATGAGAAACCCTTAATTGGAATAAAGGAGCACGACATAAGTTTCAAATTAAGTTTAATTATTAGTATTATATGAACTCTAAATATGAAATATGGAAAAGATATGAGAAAAGTGTGTAGGGGTCCAAGATAGTAAGAATCAATCATGAGGAATGGATTATATAACCGAGTACAATGTTTTAATGTACTCCAAAGCAAAGGGAAAATAGAAGAAAAGAGCTAAGTATACAATAAGTACATAGAAGTGAAGAGTCTCCAGAAGAGTTAAAGTGAAGAGAACTAGATGAGCATGTAAATCATAAAACTATGATAAGAAACTTAGTTGAAACAAAGATAAATGTTGGAAATGATGATCTTGATTAAGGAATGACAGTTATGATATAATTGAGAGCATGGAATGTATACCTTTATTAATAAGTTTAATACATTCATCCTTACTGCCTTTGGATTCTAAGTCTATATAGAACAATAAACTAGTTTCTAAAAGAAGAACAAAAGTGTAGCTAAATAAATGAATAAGTCATACAAAGGTTGACTATATTCAAGAAGGAAAAACTTGATTGAAAGAGAAACTATGTTTCACCCATGCATGAGTCGTTTGATTTAAAATGAAGGATATGTAATGTAATAAACATGAGGTCATACTAGTACAAAGATTATTGATTTAGAATTTCAACTTCACATTAGTAGAAGCATAAAAGAAAATATATGCAACATGGTATACATGATCATACACATAAAAGAAGCAACATGATCATAAGAGAAAACTAGAAGTTAAAGATGACATGTGTAATAGTAGTATATGATAAGGGGATTATGGAAAGTAAAGAAGGGTTTGAAACATAATGGAGTAATATAGATTATAAAAGAAAGAGGTTGTGAGATTCGAGAAAGTGCTAATTAGTCAAGTATCTTTGTTGATAATTAATTAAACCTACATATGGGAAATGTATTATTGAATGTTTGAAGATAAGAATTCTAAGTTTCAAAATCATCTTCTCTTTCATATCTTCCTTAATGAGAGCAATGTGGGAATGAAATGATAAGAAAACGAATCATATATGATGCATAACCACCGTGGTAGAGACATCTAGTGAATGTAAAAATGACACACAATATGAAGATGAAACCCTAGCAGGGTAATTGAGAATGTAATCTATTTGAATGGCCAAGTAAGAGAAAGGAAATTCAATCGATAAGATAAAGAAGACTTTAGTAAAACTTGTGAGATCCAAAGTTTGAATTTCAAATTATGGGAGCAAAGTTGCATCACAATAATGTCATGCTACTGATAAGGACCTAACCCTAGAATGTTTAGAGTTGTATTAGTTCAAGGGATGTCACTAGTGATTTGACCTTGAATACTAGAATATCTATAAAACAAGATCATGAGATTTGCACTATGAGAAGTAAACTAGCACTGATTGTAATCCAGGGTTTAAATATAGTTAATCTGAAAGGTGTATAAATAATATGGAAATGATTCAGAGTAAAGAGTAAGATATAAATTTGAAATGTAACAAGTGTGTTTTGAACAAAAGGAGAAATGCAATATGAGTGAAGTGTGATATGAGATAAAATCTTGCAGTGATAGCAAGAATGATGAATAATCTATTTGCACCTTGTATGTTTCAATTTTATAAATGTTTAATCTACATGATTAAAATGAGAAGGATAAGTAGCAAAAAGTAAGTAGTATTGAATGAGGAGAGAGATAAGAGAAAACAATAGCTTTTAGTAATATGTGAATTTGTTTTTAGAAGTATAATTTGTTGAAGGTATATTAAAGGATGTAAATTGGTTCTACGTATGATTTCACTGTACTTGTACAAGCAATATGTTAATTAAAGGTGTTTGATAGTTGTAGTCATTCATATGAGTAATCCATCTTAATATTTTACAATTGTGGTATGGTGATATGGGTTGAAAAATGATGGAACAAATGAAGGGTTACCCTGAGTAAGGTAGTCTTACCTATTCACTCATAGGAATAGAAGGGATAATAACCATATTGTATTGATATGTAGCCCTAATGAGGCATAGCTTGTTATACCTAGCTTTAATATAACTAAGTGATGGTAATTGGGTATGAATAGTCCTTGAATGACTAATACAATCATGGAGTATTACAATTCTTGAAACCCAAGTATGCTATAACCTGATGGTTACACCTTAAATTATGTGTGGGTTCATACTTGAGAATAATATGGAATGTGATGGTAATGCTTCACCTTATGCATCCATGATGCAATGGGAATGTCGTGAGTAGTATTGTACAATTGTTGTTGAATCTAGTCTTGTAACTGAAGATTATTTTGCTATATCAGTAGCACAATAGTAAATTTCAAAAGAACATGGTGAACTGTCTTTTGTGATTTAGAGGTAATGCATAACAATAGTACATATTTAGCAATATGAATTGAGATAGTTGGATCAGATTATCGATGTTGAAGTAACACCTCAAGAGTATGAAAATATTGAAATGGTTGTTTCTCTCTCTATACTATGATTGATTGTGGCATAGAGAATTTGTCTGTTATCATTGAGAACTATTTCAAACATGTTGTGATTTAGTAAAGGAATAGAGGACTTAATGTTGAAAATTGCATTCAAGTATAAAATACAAGAATATAATGACATGTAAGATTTCATAAGCTTAAAATAAACCTTGAATGTAATTTACTTGCATATTTATGTTTTAGGGACGAAACCTTTGGGGGGGTAGAATTGTTATGCCTGCATCTGAGCTTAATTGGTAAACTAGGGTTTACCTGGATGATTATATGCTTAATTGGGTTGATCATTGCTTAAATATAATTAATGATGATTATTAAATTATGATGTTTTAAACCTAATAAGAACGTTAAGTGTTCTATTGTTTGAGAAATTAGGGTTTGAGAAATATAAACCCTAGTTGGTTGAAATTAGGGTTTTGATGGTACATGAGTATGGAATTTGATCAGGATAGCAGTGTGGTAAATGATTTTTCATATTTTATAAAAATAATTATTTAATTGAATTTTGGATATGATATGGATAACTCAATAGTGCATAATGGAGAAAATTTTCAGAATATTTGAGTGTTTTTTGAATGTGGTTCTCGGTCAAACTATACTTTGATCAAAATGTTGACAGAGAGCTTTTTAGCAGTGTAGTGTTTTATTTTTATTTATTTATTGGTAACTCCAAATGATCTAAAATTTTAATTAGAGATCTAAAACTAAATCATAAACAAAATGCAAAATTTTTATAATGTTTGGATGCATTTAGACCTTATCAGTAGACGAATTATAGTAATATATTTATGACTGAAAATTCAGCTGAAATAAGAGAGTATAGTGAAGGGTCAATGTGCAATTGACCCAAGCAACTTGATGTGCAAAAATTATATCATCTTTTGGATCATGTTTGGTTGCATATCCATGTTGTTTTGACTCAATTATCACTCTCATTCATGCTATATTCTATATTTTTAGCTATTCTTACTTGTCTCATGGTTTGTATTGTAGGTACTACATATTACAATAAAATTATGAGTAATATATCATATTATCTCTTATTGTATCACTCCTCAAGTATCTATATGTTTTGGGGTTCGAAATTGCGCAAATAACACTTTTTACGGCATGTAAATCGGACCTACACACTGAAAGTTATGAGCAAAATACACAACAGCCCAGAACAGCGAGGTGCACGCCGTGCACCTGGTAATTTCAGGCAGATAAAAGTTTCTGGAAAGTTGCACGACGTGCACCTGGGAGCCAAAAGTTTCTGGAAAGTTGCACGGCGTGCATTTCCAAAGTGCACGTCGTGCACAGTGTATTCTGGAGCAAACTGAAAGTTTCTGGAAAGTTGCACGGCGTGCATTTCCAAAGTGCACGCCGTGCACCTGGCAGTTTCAGCATTTTGTAAAATACGAGTTTTTGTTTAAAACAAAGTGGGAACTTAATGGGCGGTTATGCCTGGTCATTTGCGGAAGTTCTCTCGTCCTAGAGCAAGCCTAGAGCATAGGAGGGCGATTTTGAGGGGAAAGGAGGTGGTTTCTTGCCAAAGAAACCCAATTCTTCCTCTCTTCTTCTCCAAGCTTCTTCTCCAAGGTGCAACAGAGCTTCTTCACTCCACAAAGCTTCTCGGGAGGGAATTTTGTCTGGTTTGGAGCAGCTGTAGAAGTGGGATTTCGTCCTCAAGTCGGAATTCTACCTTCCTTTGGTTACACCTTGGGATTGCTTAGCTTTTCCTTCTCTAAACCATGCTAAACTCTGAAATTTCTGCATATTTTCTGCTGTACACTATCATGGACGAGTAGAATCCGAATCTTGGACATGGGAGAGTAACTCCCATGCCATAGCATGTGTAAAACTACGTAATCTCGTACTAAATGTCTATGTTTCTTGTCTCTCTTTATAAAAATACTGGTTCTTCTCTTCTTGCATATGATATTGGCCATGTTGTGTGCATGTTCCCTGCATTTATGTTTGATTTGAGAAGATAAACATGAATGTATGGATGGTATCTTTTATAACAACTCTTTCTAGTCTATGAGAGTAGCTAGAAATAGTTGAAAGGTTGTTTGTGATAAAAAACGAAAATTAACATGAGAATGTTGTTTGATGTTGCGATCATTGCATTTGCATCGGGAGATAAAAATGCAACACATCGACCTTTTGAGATAAGAGTTTAGATATGTTTAGATTGCCAAGTTTACCTAATTACTATGGTATGTGAATGAACCCCCAATGTCCAGGATCCTTTAGCATTTGACTAAAACCTTGTTAATCCACCTAAACTTGTGTAAAGTTTATTCTTAACTTTTCCTGTTTTAGATATTAAACAGTCAACTCTTTTAAAAACCGATCTAGATTGATGAAAGCTAGGACTGTTGCATTCAATTAATTTGCTTAAGCTCCTTGAGTTTGATCCCGACTACATCACCTCCGTATACTTGCGGAGTTGGTTTAACCGGGTAAAAGATCATTAGTTTGATTGAAACTCGTTAGCCTAAAAGCCAACAAGTTTTTGGCACCGTTGCCGGGGAGCATCAGTATTCCTATTAGAGTAAAAGTTTTTGATAAGTAAATGAGACTAGATCACAACCTTCATATCCACCATCATATCCATAAATCATAATTCATCATGATCATCATAATTTGTTGTATCTTCCATGTTTGTTTTTTGTATCTCACTCACCTTGTTTATTTGCAGGAGCATATGAGGTGTTCATAAAAAGATCCTTGAACCGTGCATATCTCTACATTTAGAAAATGAATACACTATTTGCAGCTCTCATGGAGCAAGAAGGAGTGAAACCCAAACATGTATGGAGGAATCACAACCCACACAACCATCATCCATGCCACCATCATATGCACTACCCTCATCCACACATCGTCCTTAATACACAGCACCATCAATCACACCTAATTCACCACCATCATATATACCACCTAAAACCATACCACATTCTTCCACACCCTCATATACACCACCAACATCCATACAACATACACCACCACCATCTATGCCACATCTACCTAATCCTCTGGATTCACATGAAGAACTAGTCAAGGAGGATGATCTTCCTCTTAAGGACTACTTTGGTACAACTGCAATGCACATGAGTGGGCCTAATAATATTTCAGAATTTGAGGCAGAGGAGTTTTCTATCAGCCCATCCATCATACAATTGCTACAGTTGAATGCATTTGGAGGGACATCAATGGAGGATCCAAACCTCCACATTGCTGAATTTCTGCAGTTGCTAAGCACCATAAAGATATATGGTGTTCCTACTGATGGGATACACCTAATTCTTATTCCATTCTCTCTTAAAGATAGAGCCAAGGCATGGCTCTATACTTTGCCAAAGAAGTCAATCAGCACTTGGGAGGAGCTTCAAAAGGTCTTTTTGGCAAGATATTTTCCACCTTGCAAAACTTTACAACTGAGGATTCAACTCATCAATTATTCTCAAAGGGATGGAGATACTTTGAATGATGCATGGGAGAGGTTCAAAGATCTTCAACATCTTTTTCCACATCATGGTCTAAGCAATTGGCTTCTATTGCAATCTTTCTATAATGGTTTGTGCTACAATACAAGGATGTCTATTGATGCAGCTGCAAATGGAGCTCTAATGAACAAATCTTATGGAGAAGCCTATGCTATTATTGAAGATATGGCATCAAATTATTTCCAATGGAGTACGACTACAAGCTACCACCCATCCTTTTCACATACTACTTCTGCAATGCAAGTGGAAGATCACATGGTTGATGCTATAGACTTGATTGCAACAAGGCTAGACACTTTGTCACAAAGGTTTGAGAATCTAAGCACACAACTAATTCAAACAGCCAACAATATTTGTGATGCATGTGGGTTGCTTGGACACTCATCTTCTACATGTTATGCTTCTTCTATTTATTCTCCAATGGGCTACACTCCACTGGAGTTCTACAACAATGTGAACCCGAATTTCATTCAACCACAACAACCACAAGTAACTTCTAGATTAGAGTCCATGCTTGCAACATTTATTAAAGCTCAAATGCAGCAAAATGAGGAGTTCCATCAACAAAGACAATCAATGAAGGGTGCCATTTGCCAAATCTCTTCTAAGTTGGAGACTACAGCCACTCATGCACACATCTTGGAGAAACAAATTGCCCAGCAAGCTCTTCCTAGCAAAGAAGCATTTCCACCTTTCTTGCCTAGTCCACCGGAGACAAATCCTACATATTTCAGGCCGGTGACATTGAAGAATGGAGTTGTTATAGAGTTATATCCTTCAAAGTATGATGATGTTGATATCCATGATGATTATGAAGTTTCAACTAAAGGGGAGAAAGCTACAACACATTCTCTACATGTTGATTCTTCAAGCAAGCCACATGTCTTTCCTCCTCACACTCTAGATGACACATTGCTTTATAATGAGAACACTCTTCCCAACTCATATTTTGATGAGGCTTCAAAGGAGAATGAAAAGACAAATAGTATTGGCATACAAAAGACTATTCTTGCTGCATCTCATAGGTGCTTTCACTTGCCCCAAATTAAGGACATATTTGCAAGGATGCATCAATCTTTAGCACAACAATTTCCAGCTGCAAATCAGAGCACCGGTCCTCCATGGACTTTGATGTTTCCACCATGATGAGGTACCCGGTTGCAACCTTTTTAGTTTGATTTATGCAGTGAGGACACTGCAGATTTCAAGCTTAGGGGGGAGCAACCGGATGGTAACCTAGTTCTTTTAGCTTTTCCCTTTCATGTTATTTGCTTCTTGTCATTTGCTTTTGTTTTGTGTTCACATTTCAGTCGTTGTTTTCAGTTCTCCTCTTCTGGTGGAAAATCTAGTATGATATGAGGTTTATCTTTTATATATGGATAGAACTCCTATGCTTAACAGATTGTCCTGTTTTGATAAGAAATATCATTTGGAGAAATTGTAAAAGGCATGCATTAATCAAATGAAACCTTTTGGCCATCAACATGTGCTTAACTCTGGTTTATGCTTCTAGCCTGAACATTCATCTTTCACATCCTTGATTGCTTAAAACATGTAATGGTTTCAATTTTTGTGAGTAAATCAACTTTACAACATCA
Source organism: Alisma plantago-aquatica (assembly GCA_963693085.1). Lineage (NCBI taxonomy): Eukaryota > Viridiplantae > Streptophyta > Magnoliopsida > Alismatales > Alismataceae > Alisma > Alisma plantago-aquatica. The sequence goes on from OY856411.1 coordinate 990,945,198, forward strand.
TTTAGAATACGGGATGCCCTTGCCAAGCTCTTAGTGCATTTTCAACCACTCTTTCAATGAAAAAATTTCAAAACAAATGAATGAAATCTAGCTAATGTTGCAATTTAGTTGACTCTCCTATCTTTTGGAAAAAATTTAAAATTTCTTTTGGCTTATCTCATCTTTATACCCCATAAAAGATGGCTAAACTGCCCACATATCATGCTAGCCTAGTGTAAGTCCGATCTGGCCACAATCGTTAGGTGGTATGTCTTAAAAGAGGGTAAAATACCCCAACTGACACTCCATGTGTGCATAAGCCTACATTAGCAGCCGAGTGTCAGAACCCATATCCATTATCATATCACTTTTGGGAAAGAAGGAGAGTACAACTAAAATTGTCATTTTAAACTAAGATTTCATCATTTGTATCCTTAATAATTGAGAGTTTGAGTTGCACATCCACTAATTGTTTGGTTTGGTCATCTAAATTCTAATTAGTATTGTTTAATTGATTGATTCATTTAATTCTGACCACCCCTGTTGAACTAAAAATCTCTTTCTTGGGTGTTTAAGTTGAATTGATGGCTATGAGCATAAACATGTTGATCATGGTTGGTTTGGTCTTATACACATCTTTCATTTCATTTGATCTATTCATGAACTTGACAATTCCTTCATTTGTGTTTCTATGCTCTTTTTGCTTGAGGACAAGCAATAGTTTAAGCTTAGGGGGATTTGATGTGCAAAAATTATATCATCTTTTGGATCATGTTTGGTTGCATATCCATGTTGTTTTGACTCAATTATCACTCTCATTCATGATATATTCTATATTTTTAGCTATTCTTACTTATCTCATGGTTTGTATTGTAGGTACTACATATTGCAATGAAATTATGAGTAATATATCATATTATCTCTTATTGGATCACTCCTCAAGTATCTACATGTTTTGGGGTTCGAAATTGCGCAAATGCCACCTTTTACGGGTTGTAAATCGGACCTACACACTGGAAGTTATGAGCAAAATACACAACAGCCCAGAACAGCGAGGTGCACGCCGTGCACCAAAAGTGCACGTCGTGCACCTGGTAATTTCAGGCAGATAAAAGTTTCTGGAAAGTTGCACGGTGTGCACCTGGGAACTAAAAGTTTCTGGAAAGTTGCACGGCGTGCATTTCCAAAGTGCACGTCGTGCACAGTGTATTCTGGAGCAAACTGAAAGTTTCTGAAAAGTTGCACGGCGTGCATTTCCAAAGTGCACGCCGTGCACCTGGCAGTTTCAGCATTTTGTAAAATACGAGTTTTTGTTTAAAACGAAGTGAGAACTTAATGGGCGATTATGCCCGGTCATTTGCATAAGTTCTCTCATCCTAGAGCAAGCCTAGAGCATAGGAGGGTGATTTTGAGGGGAAAGGAGGTGGTTTCTTGCCAAAGAAACCCAATTCTTCCTCTCTTTTTCTCCAAGCTTCTTCTCCAAGGTGCAGCAGAGCTTCTTCACTCCACAAAGCTTCTCGGGAGGGAAGTTTGTCCGGTTTGGAGCAGCTGTAGAAGTGGGATTTCGTCCTCAAGTCGGAATTCTACCTTCCTTTGGTTACACCTTGGGATTGCTTAGCTTTTCCTTCTCTAAACCATGTTAAACTCTGAAATTTCTGCACATTTTCTGCTGTACACTATCATGGACGAGTAGAATTTGAATCTTGGACATGGGAGAGTAACTCCCATGTCATAGCTTGTATGAACATATGAATTTCGTACTAAATGTTAGTTTCTTGCATGTTCCAAGAGTTGTTTCAGATCTGAAATGCTTGTTTGTGTGATTGGCCATCATACTTGCATATTTTATGCTTTCTTTCATAATCTGAGAAGATGTATTTGAGAGTATGGTGTTACTCTTTTGGCAACTTGTCCTTGACCGTGAGAGTGGCTAGGATTAAGTTGAGGAGCAAGGTTTGTGATTCAAAATGAAATACATGCACGAGAGTGATGTATGGAGTTAGAATCGTCATTACTTCACCGGGAGGTGAGTGATGACTACAAACCTCCTTTGCAAGTTAATTAACATGTTTAAATTCATATTTTAATATAAGCTATGATGTGATAGTGAAATCCCAACTCTAAGATCCTTCCAAATCTGTATCTTAACCTTTCTTAAGTGATAATTTACTGTTTTGTTTTAAATCTATAATTTAGTTGTTCTAATCCAATCATCTTATGTACAATGATCTAGATTATTGAAAATCATAACTCTTGCGCCTAACTAACCAACGCTCCTTGTGTTCGACCTCGACTACAACTACTCTCGTATACTTGCGGGATATAGCTAGTTGAGTAAAAGATCATTCTTATGATTGAAACTCGTTAGTGTAAACAACCAACAAGTTTTTGGCGCTGTTGCCGGGGAACTAAGGTGGTTTCTTGAGAAAAGAAGCCATTTCTTCTTCTCCACTTCTCCATTGTCTTCCCCAAAGTGCAGCCAAGCTTCCCCAACTCCGTGTAGCTTCTCGGGAGAGGAGTCAGTCCGTTTTAGAGCAGCTAAAGGAAGGGAATCTCGTCATAAAGCCGGATTTCTTACTCCTTGTGGTTACATCTTTGGTTCTTCCTGTCTTTTCTTCCCAAAACCATGTCTAGCATTGAGAATTCTGTAGAAATTCTGTTGTACATAGTTATGGACGAGTAGATCCTTTTTCTTGGGCATGGGAGAGTAACTCCCATGCCATAGCATGTGTAAAACTACGTAATCTCGTACTAAATGTCTATGTTTCTTGTCTCTCTTTATAAAAATACCGGTTCTTCTCTTCTTGCATATGATATTGGCCATGTTGTGTGCATGTTCTCTACATTTATGTTTGATTTGAGAAGATAAACATGAATGTATGGATGGTATCTTTTATAACAACTCTTTCTAGTCTATGAGAGTAGCTAGAAATAGTTGAAAGGTTGTTTGTGATCAAAAATGAAAATTAACATGAGAATGTTGTTTGATGTTGCGATCGTTGCATTTGCATCGGGAGATAAAAATGCAACACATCGACCTTTTGAGATAAGAGTTTAGATATGTTTAGATTGCCAAGTTTACCTAATTGCTATGGTATGTGAATGAACCCCCAATGTCCAGGATCCTTTAGCATTTGACTAAAACCTTGTTAATCCACCTAAACTTGTGTAAAGTTTATTCTTAACTTTTCCTGTTTTAGATATTAAACAGTCAACTCTTTTAAAAACCGATCTAGATTGATTAAAAGCTAGGACTGTTGCGTTCAATTAATTTGCTTAAGCTCCTTGAGTTCGATCCCGACTACATCACCTCTGTATACTTGCGGAGTTGGTTTAACCGGGTAAAAGATCATTAGTTTGATTCAATTACTCTATATGGTCAACCTAAAACACAAGGAGCTCTCATAATTCATGATTCAATCCAGAGAAACGAAATCCTAGAGAGAGAGGGAGAGTTAGGGTTTGAGAGGAGAAAGTGATGGAGATGCTGACCTAGGGTTTTGCGGTTTGAGGAATGATGAAATCATATAAGTTTAGCTTCTTTGCATAGACTTTAATGGTGAATCTTCTATCACATGTCAATATTCCATCCCTACTCTGATTTGATCCAAAATGGTGTCAAAACTTCCCCTTTTCACACTCTTTCTTCATAATCCCTCATTTTTAGGGTTTCCGAGTTGAAAGGAAGAAGAATTGGGTGAATTGCTAGGGATTTGATATGGATTTGAGATTTTCAGATATGGGATATGTTTTTAAGGTTTTTTCACCCCTTAAGGCGAGTGGGAAATTCCTTTAAACAGTATATTGCACGAAAATTGGTTAAATCAACCATAATCTTTAATTGCTTAGTATGCGACTACAAACCCTGAATTGTCTATTTATTCTAAGTCATTGCAAAATGATATGAAATTGATTCTTCCTTTGTTTGAATGAATTTCAGATGATAAAATCATATAAGAAATGTATACAATGCATTCTAATGAGAATTCCCTAAGTATTCACAGAGGTTATAAGAGTAAACTGAAATATAGGAAATTTGTCTATGACTGAAATTTGTTGTATAAGTAAATAGAGAAAGTTGCTTATCTAGATCCCCTTCGTTTTTAATGATTGTTTATATAAATTCATTGTACATATATGTCAGATACTATCTTGGATTTTTTTTTAAAGTGAGTAGTGTTTGTTTTGTATCTCAGTGAAGAGGGTGAAACCCTATGATGTGAGGAAAGTTGGATATTTACGAATAGATATCGTGAAATTCATTTGATGGGATTTTCTTGACATGATAGACTTTATTTATTCAATGTTATTATTGATGCATGATATCCCAGTGAATGGCATGGAAACCCAAGTTCATCTTAGTTCCAAGGTTTCATACGTATATTGATTTTATATGATTTGTTGATAGTAGTCTTTATTATGTGAAGGTTTATGTCGCATGAAATCTTTATGGGATCTATGGGAATAAGTTTGTTCCTAGTGAGAGGTGACAAGATGTATGATGGCCTTGTGAGCCATGAGAATACTTGTACAACTAGTGAAATGAATACATTGGTCTAAGGACCTAGAGGTAATGGTTACTTGTTATAGAGGTAACAATGTTATGTGATGATCTAAGGGTTTGAATACCCAGATCTAGTAATTATGATAATGATGTGAAGGGATGAGAATTCCTAGTAATGTGATAAGGGATTGAGATCCCATGTATCATGTGTTGTAAAGATTTTAAAAGTACGTGATAGATGTATTACACCTTTCTTTGTAGCATTTGTTGTGATTAAATGAAACCCTAAGGGTAGGGTGTTCAATGAATCAAGTATTGTGATATCAATGTTATCACTTATTTTTAATAATTCTTGTCGTGATAAGTAATTAACTCTTAATTGAGTTATGAGATGTGCAACTCAAGATTTGGGTTGATATGCACATTCTTTGAGAAATTACAAATAAGTTGCAGGTGCTTTTGATAAGAATAATGTTCTAATCTATTAGACATTGAATTAACTGTTGTCAAACAAATATGATTCCTCTGTTCATATTTATCTTCTTTAGCTGCAATAATAATGTTTCTGGTAGAGAGTTATATCCCTCACTGGGGCAATTTACAATTGTCTCACCCCCGTGGGAATCACATTTTTTAAGTGAACGCGGACGAGGAGGCAGGAATCCTTTAGTAGGTGAAGGACAGCAGCAGCAGAGACATCAGTGAAGTCTCAGGTAGAGACATTGTCTGTTATGCCTTGTATAGATGTATATAGAGTCTTATGTGTCGTCTCTGTACTCTCAGGTCCTCGGAGTAGTAGTTAGTGCTTTCGAGATTTTGGCGCAGTGCCTTGAGATTTTACACTGCTTGTGTTTAGTTTAACAAGAACAGTTGATGCTTGTAATTTTCAGAAAGAGATGATGTAGGACATGTACCTTTAAACCAGAATGTAAATGTGTTACTTTTGTTCTATGTGAGAAAGTTTTCATTTGATGGATCTCTTGGTAAAAAAAAGGGTCTTAATTTTTAGTGATTTTCGGTAATCCGTTGCTCAGTGAACGCTTTTGCATTAGTTAATCATGTTTTTGTGAGTTGGATGCCATAATTAAGTGGTATCAGAGCTCTAGGTTTGTGGAGTCTACAGAGACATAGGACTAGGTTAATGAGTCTATATTAGTGTCCTCCAGTATACCCTATAATGACTTCTGCTTATGCAGAGGAAAGGGTGAAGTTTAAAAATGACTGGAGAACACGAGGAACACATTGCTAAGGGCAATGTTGTTGCACCAGGAGTGGGTGCATGGGACCAGGCAAGAGGAGAACAAGTGCCTGATAATTCCCATCTTGACCTAATCAGGATAGAAAATCCTATGTTATGCTCTTGAAGGGCAAATTAGGACAACAGTGATGCATATAGAAGACTGGATACTGATATTACAACCTAGGTTACCAGTCCTCAAAGCAGAAACTTTGGGCTTTGAAAGGGTTCCTAAGTGACATGGTCATGTTGGAACAGTGGAAATGTGGGAAAGATCAACATATGGCAAGAAAGTAGACTTTGCCATAAGTCTAGACATATAGTACAGTTGTGATGGTAGTGCCCAAGGAGGGGCAATAAGCTGAGATTTAAGGTAAAGTCTCTATAATTTTAGAGGCATTTGCCTAGTTATTTTGAAAAGCTAAAGTTTTTGGTGTCACCGGTGCAATAAATGCCTAGTGCACCCGGGCAGTAGCCACTAAGTGAAGGCAAAAGCAGCAACATGAAATAACTAGACACTATGTGTTAAGCCAACCTAAAGTAGTAGATAACTGTGAGGTATAATAGTCAAATGAAATATATCCATTCTGATACTTCATTTCATGATTCTATGTGTTAAAGATATGAAAGTGGTTGTTTTTTAACTTCCTTTGATTAGTCCTATAAGGACACAAGAAAGATGAGAATCTACATTTTTCTCAGTATTTCTTAAAATGCTTTACAATCTCTCTTATCTTTGTGGTACAAGATGAGATATAGAAGTGATGCCTGGAGAAAATCTAGGAATGGAAAATCCTGTGTGTATGATGATATGAAAAGTGAGGAATATGATAGCAAATAAAGTGCATACTACCTAATCTCAGTACTTGTATACCCTGTCCAGGTATATGATTATTGTAGATAAGGCAAGTATGGAACTCTTAGATTGTTATCTTTCTTATTTCTCTGATCAAGTAATCATTTTGAAACAATCTAGAGAGTATAATGAAAATTAAATAGGAAGATCTAAGTGAACTTTCCCAAATAAATTGCTCAGTGAACTTTCTAAGTGAACTTTCTCAGTGAATTTTCTCAAATAAATTGCTTAGTGAAACTTTCTCAGTGAAATTGCTCAGTGAAACTTTCTCAGTGAAATTGCTTAGTGAAACTTTCTCAGTGAAATTGCTCAGTGAAACTTTCTCAGTGAAATTTCTTAGTGAAACTTTCTCAGTGAAATTGCTTAGTGAAACTTTCTCAGTGAAATTGCTCAATGAAACTTTCTCAGTGAAATTGCTTAGTGAAACTTTCTCAGTGAAATTGGTTAGTAAAACTTTCTCAGTGAAATTGCTCAGTGAAACTTTCTCAGTGAAATTGCTTAGTGAAACTTTCTGAGTGAAATTGTTTAGTGAAACTGTGTCAGTGAAATTTCTTAGTGAAACTTTCTCAATGAAATTGCTCAGTGAACTTTCTCAGTGAAATTTCTTAGTGAAATTTTCTTAGTGCAATTGCTCAGTGAAACTTTCTTAGTGATTTTTTCCCACATAAATTTCTCAGTGAACGTTTCCAATTAAATTGCTAAGTGAACTTTCCCAAACAAATAAAGGATTGCTGAGTGGATTATCTCTGTTAGATATATATGTTTCTCTTTTGATAGACACTCTTGTGTGATGACAGGATTACGTTCTTTTATGCCTCCTCCTTTCAAATAATATGGACATCATATGTTAGGGGTTATGCTCTGCATAAACATAAATATTGATAAGGCTGAATTAATGAAAGGAAATTTGTGTGGATTACAGATCCATGATATCTCCATGATATTAAGATATTATGTGGAAACTTGAGGATATGATAAATGAATAAATCTGTTCCTCATTTTTCCTGTGATTTTGGGGACAAAATCCTTGTTAGGGGTTTATAATTTGTAACATCCCTGACCTGGGTTATGTATTAACCCTAGATGATTTGCCTAATAAGGTTGAGTAGAAGCTTAATCTTATCTTGTGAAAAGTAATTAGGACTCAAGAGGAACTTATATTCCATTTGGGTCCTTTTTGAATAATGCTTTAATTGTGCTTGGACTAAAGTGCAAATTATCCAATTTGAGGGGTTAAATTGCAAATTGTACATGATAATTTGTTCCTCATTTGTTGAAGCATCATGAGATTGGATATGATGTAGAGGTATGTCTTGTGGTAGCCTGAGTACCAAGAAAGAGCTGATAAAGCAATGTTTATGCAATAAAACCTAGTTTTGGTGTAATGTGCAATTTACCCAAAACCCAGGGTTCAATATGCAAATTACCACTTCAATAAGGTCCCTAATATTTCTTGGAATCATGTTGAGGCAAGAAAATGAGAGGGGCACCTCATTTGAATTAAGTTGGAGGAGAGAGAATCTTGATATTAAAATAATCAAGATTTAAGCATAATTAGAACTTTACTTCCATTTAATGCAAAAATAAATAAACTAATTGAAGGGCCTTCAACCAAAAACGAGATGGTTACATTTTTTCAAGTGTGAACACCTTTTTGCCTTTGCTAGGCCACGAAAATATCCAAGGGAAGTGGATAACTCACTCACATTATTATAAGAAAAAGAAATATCCACTCACTTATGGATATTAGTATTTATGATTTAAGGTGCTTGATTTGTTTTTCTTTAAATCATGGATAATTGAGAGGAATAAGAGGCAAACAAGATGGCCTCAGATCCAAGGAGTTGAGGGGGAAGAGGCTGCACCATTTTTGGGATTTAATGAATTTTTATAAGGCATTTTCTCTCTCCTTAAATTTCTTATAAAAATACCCTTTACAAGCCAAATGAAAGGCTTTTTCGTTTCCACTTATTTCCCTTGCTTGGAAAACGACCAAAGGAGCTTTGGAGAATCAGGAGGACGACCCCCAACCTGTTGGTAAGCTTCTTGACCTCCTTTCACCTTGAATCCATGGTGAAAATAAAAAATCAATGCATGAATTCTTCATATCTTGATCCCCTCTTCAATTCTAACCATTCCTTTTCACTCAAAGCTTGAGGACGACCCTTGGAATAGTGAAAGGAGTTGCATACACCATTTTTGACGTGATATTGAAGCTTTGGAGCTCAATTGGAGGTGGGTTTTATAACTTGAACCCCTAATATTATTATTGCATTCAATTCCTTATCAATTGTTGATGCTTTCTTCATTTCCGAAATTTATCTTGGTTGATTGATGCAACCACCATGGAAATCATAGCAAACTTAGTGGGTTTGGAGCTTTATGATGATGACATCATCATAAGCACACACCTCTCCAAATATCTAAGGCAAACAGTTTCAACATAATGGTCCAAACGGTTTCACCAAACTGTTTGGTGACCAAACGGTTTGTAAACCGTTTGGAGGTTTGGGTTCCAAACCATTTGGAATGGTTGACCGTTTGAGATGGTTGACCATTTGAGTAAATATGTTGTGGAACTTGGATATTGATCCAATGGTTTCAATTGGTTTGATCTTGAAGGTTTCAATTGTGAATGATTCCTTAAATGCAAACCCTAATCGACTAAGTGCTGAATTTTCAATTGATTGAGATGATGTTTTGGGTTGATTGACTCAAACGGTTTCAAAACCATTTGGGAATCACCAAAAACGGTCTCAAGACCGTTTGGGGGTCACCCAAGACTGCTTGGAGGTCTAGGGTTGAGTATGGTTGGATATTTGAAGATCCAAAGATACCAAATTGAAATGCAATCAATTGTTGATTTGATAATCAATCAAATGATCCAAACCCTAATTGGATGTCATGGGTTTTGATGATGAGATGGGAAAATGGTCTAAAGATCGTTTAGAGATCATCCAAATGACCTCAAGACCGTTTGGGGGTCATTCAAGACCGTTTGAGGTCAGGTCATATCATGTAATGATGATGGTTCACTAATTTCAATTGAAATGGTTCCATAATGTTAATCATTGATGGATCCTCGATTTCAAAACCCTAAGTGATGGTTTCTTGATTATCAACCCTAGATCAATTGGGTTCAAAATCCTAATTGGAGGACCAATTGAAGGGTGATTCCATGGTTCAATTGAATAATACATCAGTGATCCAATTGATAAATGATTCATTGATTGAAACCCTAAATTGACTAAGTAATGGAAGACCTTTTTGGTCCATTCGGTTTTGAGAGGGATTTGGACCAAACGGTCTCAAGACCGTTTGAGTCCAAATAGTCTCAAGACTATTTGGGACCAAACAGTCTCAAGACCGTTTGAGACCAAACAGTCTCAAACCGTTTGGAGACTCAAGTCCATTCGGTTTCGAGGTGTGTTGTCTAAACGGTTTCAAGAACTAACTTTGGTAAACGGTTTCAAACCGTTTGAAATTAATTGGTCAAGACCGTTTGAGGTCTAAGTGACCAAGACTGTTTGAGCTCTAAGTGACTAAGACCTTTTGAGGTTCAAATTGGTTAAACCATTTGGACACCTATTATGATCAAAGGTCAATTAGCTACTTGATTATTGATGATGTAGATCAATGGTGATTATGAAGATTAACCCTAACTATGTGTACTTAGTTGAAGGGCTGACCTAGTTCAATCTTGGAGTAGCTAACATCCTAAAGAGGAGAGAGAGAAAGAAAGAATGAGAGAGATGATTGCTTATATCATAAGCCCTAATTCTCTCATTATGAAACAATGTGTAATCAGGGTTTGATCCATAATATGAGATCATGAAATCTTCATTGAAAAGATTGATGTACCTTGACCCTAATCTAGGGCAAGGCTATGTAAGACCCTAATTTAGGGCAAAGCTCAGTGAAACCATAAACTAGGGTGATGATGTAACCCTAACTTAGTATAACAATGAAGGAAACCCTAATTTAATGGAAATTGTACATCCTAACCCTAATTTGGGTATGAGGTATGAGAAACCTTACTTGGATGTGAATGGTAAACCTTAAATCCCTAAAACGGGGTAAAGGTATATGAACCCTAATATAGGGTAGTGCCACTAATGCTATATGAAGCCTTAACACTGGGTGATGTGTTGTGAAATCTTAATTTCATATAATACTAGGTGAAACCCTGATATAGAAGGATGATTATGTGAAATCCTATTGAAAAGCAATACTATGTGAAATCCATAAATGTATGGAATATGTTATGTGAATCCTCAAATTATAAATATAGAGAATCCTTTTCCTGATAATGGAATAGTGATTAATGTTTTGACAAATGCAACACCTAGAGAGGTTGATAATGGATATCTGTATATCAATAGTTCCTAACTCAAGGATGAGTCCATATTATTGGTAATGGTTGTATATTCTAAGTGAGTGACTAATGACCAATACATTACATGATAAACGTGATGAACTGGTACATAAAGTATTAGGATGGGAAATACCCTAATACAAGCTAAGTGGATGAACTCAAGTAAGATGCAGGTGTTGAGGGAAGTGATACATAAAGATATGATAAATATCACACCCAACACCTCAATATTGGTTTACCTTGATGTGTTATAAGTCCAATATAATTGGATGAATGACACATGAGATGTGTCATGTCAATTGTTACATTGATATGTAATGCACCCTGTTGAATGTAGGCTAACATGCCATATGGAAAGGTTAATCCAAACCTATAAACTATGATGTAATCATATTTTGGTAATGATGGGAGAGAAATTCATACTGTGTGTTGATACTTCATTTAATGATGAATGATAAGAATAAATAGGTATGATTGAATACTTATGTTATCTATATTGAGTCCTAGTTGTGTGAAGCAATGAAACAGGACTTGATCATTAACAATATGATCTTGAGAACCTATATGGTTATTCATATGAAACCTTAATATAGGGTAATACTATATGAAACCCTAATGCAGGGTAATGCTATGTGAAACCCTAACACAGAGAGATGTTATGTGAAGCTCAAATACAGACTAATGGGTTATGAATGTAATAATATAACCCTTGTATTGCATGGTACAGATATGTAATTATATCATGATTACTATTCATGCACGTATGTTGAGAAGATGAGCATAGCCAGGTATGGGCTATGATGTTCTGTATATTGAAAATGTTCTTAGGCCTTATAAGCCTTCATATGCTTGGTTTCTTAGTGAGAGATAACCTAGAATTAATGAGTTTGTGTGCCATATGATGTTCTAATTATTAAGATTGTTTATGAGCTTCATAAGACATAATATGCCTTGTTGCCTATTAAGGGGTAATAAGAGGAAATATGAGCTTTGCGAACTATGTGCAATGCTTTGTGTAGCAAGAATTACAATGTCCTTGGTCAAATGACCTGAAGGTATGAAGTTACCTAATAAGTGGTAACAAGTGCTCTATGATGAGATAAGAGCTCAAATACCCAGATTCTATAATCATGATGATGAACTTGTTAAGAAGTGGAAATGTACTTGATGAGTTGAGGGATTAAGATCCCAATACTTTGTGAAAAGAGTATGGCTACATGCCATGACTCCACAATGATAATGCCATGCATTAGATATATGATCTAAGCCTGAAGAGAGTTAATGTTGTGGTAATGATTCTATAGTGAATAAATGTTATACATATTCCTTAATGGATAAGTAACATATTGCTCTATCAAGTTATAGCTGCAATGCTTTTGATAAGAATAATGTTCTAATATGTTAGACATTGAATTAACTTCTTTCAAACAAATATGATTCCTCTGTTCATATTTATCTTCTTTAGCTGCAATAATAATGTTTCTGGCAGAGAGTTATATCTCTCGCGGGGGCAATTTATAGTTGTATCACCCCTATGGGAATCACATTTTTTAGGTGAACGCGGATGAGGAGGCAGGAATCCTTCAGTAGGTGAAGGACAGCAGTAGCAGAGACAGCAGTGAAGTCTCAGGTGGAGACATTGGTTGTTATGCCTTGTGTAGATGTATATAGAGTCCTATGTGTCGTCTCTGTACTCTCAGGTCCTCGGAGTAGTAGTTAGTGCTTTCGAGATTTTGGCTCAGTGCCTCGAGAATTTACACTGCTTGTGTTTAGTTTAACAAGAGCAGTTGATGCTTGTAATTTTTAGAAAGAGATGATGCCGGACATGTACCTTTAAACCAGAATGTAAATGTGTTACTTTTGTTCTATGTGAGAAAGTTTTCATTTGATGGATATCTTGGTAAAAAAAGGGTCTTAATTTTTAGTGATTTTCGGTAATCTGCTGCTTAGTGAACGCTTCTGCATTAGTTAATCATGTTTTTATGAGTTGGATGCCACAATTAAGTGGTATCAGAGCTCTAGGTTCGCCGAATCTACAGAGACATAGGACTAGGTTAATGAGTCTATATTAGTGTCCTCCAGTATATCCTATAATGACTTCTGCTCATGCAGAAGAAAGGGTGAAGTTTAAAAATGACTGGAGAACACGAGGTACACATTGCTAAGGGCAATGTTGTTGCACCAGGAGTGGGTGCATGGGACCAGGAAAGAGGAGAACAAGTGCCTGAGAATTCCCATCTTGACCTAATCAGGATAGAAAATCCTATGTTATGCTCTTGAAGGGCAGATTAGGACAACAGTGATGCATATAGAAGACTGAATACTGGTATTACAACCTAGGTTACCAGTCCTCAAATCAGAAACTTTGGGCTTTGAAAGGGTTCCTGAGTGACATGGTCATGTTGGAACAGTGGAAATGTGGGAAAGATTAACATATGGCAAGAAAGTAGACTCTGCCATAAGTCTAGACATATAGTACAGCTGTGATGGTAGTGCCCAAGGAGGGGAAATAAGTTCAGATTTAAGGTAAAGTCTCTATAATTTTAGAGAAATTTGCCTAGTTATTTTGAAAATCCAAAGTTTTTGGTGTCACTAGTGCAATAAATGCCTAGTGCACCCGGGCAGTAGCCACTAAGTGAAGGCAAAAGCAACAACATGAAATAACTAGACACTATGTGTGTAACATCCCTGGCCTGGGTTATGAACTAACCCTAGGTGTTTTGCTTCAATATGTGATTAGATGCTTGTGTTTATCTTGTTTAATGTAATTAAAGCTTCTGAGGAACTTATATTTCTATTTTAGTCCTTTTTGAACAATGTTGCAACTTTGTTTTGATAATTTTGGACTAAAGTGCAAATTACCCAAGTAGAGGGGTTAACTTGAAAATTGCACATGTTAAGATATTCCTCTGATGTTGAGACATCATAAGAATGAATATGATGTAGTGGTATGGATTCCACAAGCTTGGGCACCAAGATATAGCTTGTAGAGCAATCCTTGTGCTTTAAAACCTAGTTTTGGTGTAAAGTGTAATTTACCCAAAATCTAGGGTGCAACATGTAAAATATACCCTCTAGAGTATCTCTCATGTTTTTTGGCATCAATTAGAGAAAAGAAAATGAGAAGGGTGCCTCATTTGAATGATCAAGTAAGAAAGATAACCTTAATATTTAAATAACCAAGTTTTATGCAAAATGGCCCTTTTATACATGTATAACTTAATAATGTAATTGGTTTCTTTTCCTTTTAACCTTGGATAAGGGAGAGGTTTTGCATGTTAAAAGGAGGAAGAAAAGTGACCAAGGGTGGAGCAAGCATGAGTGGATGGGTTTAAGAAATAAGAGAAATAACTATCTTTTTCTTGCCTTGATAATACCCAAAAATATATAAGCACCCTTTTCCCTCAAAGCAAAGGATCGTTCCTTTAGTTCTTTCCCCTCATCTTTTTGCTTTGGACCGACCAAGAGGAAGCTCTAGAACAGAGTAGGACGACCAAGCTAAGTTGGTCAGTATGGATCATCACCTATCTCGAATTCATGGTGGAAACTCTAATACAAGGTTGGTTTAGTAGTTTTCTTTACACAACTCTTCTTTCTAGCCATCTTCTCCATCCAAATCTTGAAGAACAGACCTTGGAAAACCTTTGGAGCTTCATCCACCATTAAAGCTACGAAACTTGGAGCTCTATATCAGATCTAAAGGCGGGTTTTATAACTCTAAACCTTAAGCTTTGCTTTTGCATCTTCTTCTCTTAGAATAATTGCTTATACTTCTCCTTTAGACACTTCTAAGTGTTCTTGCTAGTATTTCCATGAAGAACAGCCCCTGTTCTTGAGGTAGAAGATGATGACGTTATTTCCAATGTTTATCCAAAATCCACTTTAGCAAACGGTCTCCCACTTTTGCACAAACGGTTTCCCAAACCGTTTGGGAGCAAACAGTTTCAAACCGTTTGAATGCAAACGGTTTCACAAGACCACATAGAAGCAAATGGTCTAAGACCATTTGGATGCGTTGACCAGGCATTGACCGTTTGGATGTGTGTTGTAAATAATGTGTACTAATCACCTACCAAAAATCATCAACTAATTCCAATTAAATCACCAATTGAAGGCACATCAACCACCTAAACCCTAATCGGGTTAATTGCTGATTTCAATGAGTTAATCAAGTTGAAGTTTGGGTTGAGTGGCCCAAATGGTTTCAAAACCATTTGCGGATCACCCAAACGGTCTCAAGACCATTTTGTGATAACCCAAGACCGTTTGGAGGTCTAGGGTTAAGTAGGGTTGACCAATTGAGGGTCCAATGATATCAAGTTATTGAGCAATTAAGTGCTGATTTGGTGACCAAACCTAGGATTCAACTCTTAAGTGAATGACTTGGTTTTTTATGACATAATGGGAAAACGGTCTCAAGACCGTTTGGAGGATGTCCAAACGATCCCAAGACCGTTTGAGGGTCACCCAAGACCGTTTGGAGGTCTAGGGTTGACTATGGTCAAGTGATTATAAATCTAAAGATAACAAGTTGAGGTGTAATTGATTAGTGAACTAATAATCAAATCAATGAGCCAAACCCTAATTAGTTGAGTTCGTTTTTTATGTGAACTTGAGAAAACGGTATCAAGACCATTTGGAGGTCATCCAAACAATCCCAAGACCGTTAGGGGTCAGGTCATGACCCAATTGAATGATGGTTCAATCGTTTCAAATCAATTAGACTCATGTTGAGACATGTTGACGGGTGATCGATTCCAAACCCTGATCCAATTGATCCAAGCCCTAATTGATGATCAATTGAGGGTCAATTGAGTATTAAATCAGTTTAAGGTTGACCTAATTGACTCAATTGATGAGTGGTTACCAAGTACATGATCGATTGAGGGGTTCAACATTGGAAACCCTAACTCAATTGAAGTGGTTGAGACACTTTTTGGTCCATGCGGTTTTGAGGTGGTTTGGACCAAACGGTCTCAAGACCATTTGGGATCAAACGATCTCAAACCGTTTGATCTCATGCAGTTTCAAGATCAATTTTGCCCATGCGGTTTCAAAGTCAAAGTTGGCCAAACGGTCTTCATGACCAAACGGTCTTCATCTCACCTTGGGCAAATGGTCTTGAGTGTGTACTTTACCAAACAGTTTCAAAAGTCAAACTAGACCAAATGGTCAACAACACCAAACGGTTTCAAGGTCTATCCAAGACCGTTTGGGGGTTGAAAGTGCAAGACCGTTTGAGGTCTAAAAAGGTTAAGAACGTTTGATGCCTTAGTGGTCAAGATGGTTTAGTGGTTGATTAACCTAAACCTTATAGATACCTAAAGTGATTAAGGGATCAAGTAATTAGTTGATTAATACATGTTATAATCAAGTGGTGAACATTACCAAGGTACCCTTGATGGGATAGAGTGACCAATGCCCTTTGATCAAGTGAGCCTTAATGACCACAATAGTAATGACACAACCCATGATGTCAATGTTGATTTGACTTAACCTAACCAAGATTGATGTAAACGTCATCTAATAGAAATAGGAGAGAGAAGACTTCTTATATGAAAGATGATCAATAATGAACTTCCAATATATATATATATATATATATATATATATATATATATATATATATATATATATATATATATATATATATATATATATATATATATGAATATACCTAATTAGGGTATGATCCATCATAGTGAGATCATGAAAACCCTAATTATGATGGTTAATGAATCTTAACCTAATTTGAGGGCATTAATGGAAGTAATCCTCATACATGATGATGGCATGATATTAATTCATAGCAAATTGAATAGTAAACCCTAATCTAGGGTAATGTGATGTAATGAGAATAGTAAACCTAATCTAGGGTAATGTGATGTAATATGAATAGTAAACCCTAATCTAGGGTAATGTGATGTAATGAGAATAGTAAACCCTAATCTAGAGTAATGTGATGTAATGTGAATAGTAAACCCTAATCTAGGGTAATGTGATGTAATGTGACTAGTAAACCCTAATCTAGGGTACTGTGATGTAATGTGAAAAGTAAACCCTAATCTAGGGAAATGTGATGATATGAATAGTAAACCCTAATTCTGGGTTATGCTCTTAAGCATGAAACTCTATGATTGAATTATGAAATGAGGAATCATTATTCCTTTGAAAACAAAAAGGGATTAAATAACCTAATTGAATTGAATAGGGAAAACCCTAACCCTAGAAACCAGCCTTGGTGATGTAACACGGTCATGGTATATTTTTTGTAGCACGACCGTGGTGTTCTATACATGACTTGAAAATCATGTGCATTGTGCTAAAATAGATATATGTGCATATTATCAATTGTGTTAGTCATGCAGATCTTTATAAAGAAGTGATCATAGCTAGGTAAGGGTTATGATGCCATATTCATTGAAAGCACTTTATAAGTTTTGAAAGTAATGATATGATGTGTTTCCTAGTAAGAGGTAACATATGAGATTGATAGGCTATATGAGCCATGAGAAATATCTGTATTGCCATCAAGTCATCAATATGTTACTTGGTAACAAGTGTTTTGATGATCCAAGGGTTTGAACACCCATATTCCTGAATCATAATGATGAGATGGTTAGGGATTGATATCCCAGTGTTAACAATATGTGACATAAACTTGATACAATGAGTACTTTTTCTTTATAGCAATTGTCTTATTGATTTATGTTTGGAAACATGCCTGATGCTAAAAGAATGCCATAATGTACTTAAATAATCAAGTATAATGATATCATGTAGAGCCCTGACCATAGATCCATCATTGTCAGAAGTTAAATGATGGTGAAATAGGTTTTTCTAAGGGAATTCCTGGAGAGCATACTTTTGAGTATGTGGGGGTTATGGATGTGAATATCCTTACGTCCTAATGTAGGATTTGATGTGAGAGTTACCTTTAATCTCCCAATCCTTCATTAAATGTTTATGCTGGGATGATGTATCACTAATCTCCCGATGATGTTGTTAATGTCGCATCGATGTGAGATAAACAAGAAATCCCTTGATGGCAAAGAGAGTACAGGATGCCACTGTAACTCTAATAGCGAAGTTGCCAGATTACCCTGGAAAGCTATTATGGTAGAGACACAAGATGTCCTGCATGTTGATCCTCACACTGACTGAGGAAGATGAGGTCATAGGAATCCGTCTCTTCTGATGACCTATGTATGGTACCGATTGCGATTTAGTAACAGTCGGTTGGAGTATGAGAGGTGTAACTCATCTCCTCAGGGCATAAATATGTTTGAAAAATGTAATTAGCCGTGTAGCATAATTGCTTAGGTTGAACTACGAGAAATAGTGGTTGATGATACATTGTTTATAGTTCTCTAATTGAATAACTAGTATATATGTTCTTCATATTCCTTATTGACATATGTCTTGTCATTCAATCAAATGATTGCTTATAAAATATTGTTCTACTTAGCTTATTCAATGTTTTACCTGTTGTTGAATATTTATAGTTCTACTGCTCAATGTTATTCCATTATTGCAATAACAAAGCTTCTGGAGGATAGTTATAACTCTCGCTGGGACAATTATACAATTGTCTCACCCCCGTGGGATTCGACTTTTTAGGTAGACGTCGAGGACGAAGGAACCTATCATTGGGTGAGCAACAACAACAACAGCAATAACAACATCAGGGACAGCAGCGAACCTCAGGTGGAGACACTGACTGTCAAGTCTTGTAGATAGAATGTCCTATGTGTCGTCTCTGTACTCTCAAGTCCTAGGAGTCAAGTAGATGTTTAATATAAATCTGAGATTTTGGCTTAATGCCTCAAGATTTTTGTATCTTGTCTTATAAAGCTAACAGGGCGGTTGATGTTTGTAATCTTCGAGATGTGATATTACAGAGATGTAATGATGGACCAGTTTGTAAATAACTTATCATGTTTCCTTATGAAAGAGTTTTATCGTTTGTAGATCTCTTTACAAAAAGTTTTAATTTTTAGTGATTTTTAATAATTTCGCTGCTAATTAATCGCTTCCGCATTCGTTGATCTCGTTTTCGTGAGTAGATCATCACAATGTGTTGAGCCAACCTAAAGTAGTAGATAACCGTGAGGGATAATAGTCAAATGAAATATATCCATTCTAATACTTCATTTCATGATTCTATGTGTTAAAGATATGAAAGTGTTTGTTTTTTTAACTTCCTTTGATTAGTCCTATAAGGACACAAGGAAGATGAGAATCTACATTTTTCTCAGTATTTCTTAAAATGATTTATAATCTCTCTTATCTTTGTGGTACAAGATGAGATATAGAAGTGATGCCTGGAGAAAATCTAGGAATGGAAAATCATGTGAGTATGATGATATGAAAAGTGAGGAATATGATAGCAAATAAAGTACATACTACCTAATCTCAGTACTTGTATACCCTGGCCAGGTATATGATTATTATAGATAAGGCAAGTATGGAACTCTTAGATTGTTATCTTTCTGATTGCTCTCATCAAGTAATCATTTTGAAACAATCTAGAGAGTATAATGAAAATTAAATAGGAAGAGCTAAGTGAACTTTCCCACATAAATTGCTCAGTGAACTTTCTCAATGAATTTTCTCAAATAAATTGCTTAGTGAAACTTTCTCAGTGAAATTTCTTAGTGAAACTTTCTCAGTGAAATTGCTTAGTGAAACTTTCTTAGTGAAATTTCTCAGTGAAACTTTCTCAATGAAATTGCTCAGTGAAACTTTCTCAGTGAAATTGCTTAGTGAAACTTTCTCAGTGAAATTGCTCAGTAAAACTTTCTCAGTGAAATTGCTTAGTGAAACTTTCTTAGTGAAATTGCTTAGTGAAACTTTCTCAGTGAAATTTCTTAGTGAAACTTTCTCAGTGAAATTGCTCAGTGAACTTTCTCAGTGAAATTTCTTAGTGAAACTTTCTTAGTGAAATTGCTCAGTGAAACTTTCTTAGTGAATTTTTCCCAAATAAATTTCTCAGTGAACTTTTCCAATTAAAGTGCTAAGTGAACTTTCCCAAACAAATAAAGGATTGCTGAGTGGATTATCTCTGTTAGATATATATGTTTCTCTTTTGATAGACACTCTTGGGTGATGACAGGAGTACGTTCTTTTATGCTTCCTCCTTTAAAATAATATGGACATCATATGTTAGGGGTTATGCTCTGCATAAACATAAATATTGATAAGGTTGAATTAATGAAAGGAACTTGGTGTGGATTACAGATCTATGATATCTCCATGATATTAATATATTATGTGGAAACTTGAGGGTATGATAAATGAATAAATCTGTTCCTCCTTTTTCCTGGGATTTCGGGGACGAAATCCTTGTTAGGGGTTTATAATTTGTAACATCCCTGACCTGGGTTATGTGTTAACCCTAGATGATTTGCCTAATAAGGTTGAGTAGATGTTTAATCTTATCTTGTGAAAAGTAATTAGGACTCAAGAGGAACTTATATTCCATTTTGGTCCTTTTTGAATAATGTTTTAATTGTGATTGGACTAAAGCGCAAATTACCCAAGTTGAGGGGTTAAATTCAAATTGTACATGATAATATGTTCCTCATGTGTTGAAGCATCATTGGATTGGATATGATGTAGAGGTATGGCTTGTGGTAGCCTGAGTACCAAGAAAGAGCTGATAAAGCAATGTTTATGCAGTAAAACCTAGTTTTGGTGTAATGTGTAATTTACCCAAAACTCAGGGTTCAATATGCAAATTACCACTTCAATAAGGTCCTTAATATTTCTTGGAATCATGTTGAGGCAAGAAAATGAGAGGGACGCCTCATTTGAATTAAGTTGGAGGAGAGAGAATCTTGATATTAAAATAATCAAGATTTAAGCATAGTTGGAACTTTACTTCCATTTAATGCAAAAATAAATAAAATAATTGAAGGACCTTCAAACAAAAACGAGATGGTTGAATTTGTTCAAGTGTTAACACCTTTGTGCCTTTGCTAGGCCACGAAAATATCCAAGGGTAGTGGATAACTCACTCACATTATTATAAGAAAAAGAAATATCCACTCACTTATGGATATTAGTATTATATGATTTAAGGTGCTTGATTTGTTTTTCTTTAAATCATGGATAATTGAGAGGAATAAGAGTCAAACAAGATAGACTCGGATCCAAGGAGTTGAGGGGGAAGAGGCGGCACCATTTTTGGGATTTAATGAATTTTTATAAGGCGTTTTCTCTCTCCTTGAATTTCTTATAAAAAGACCCTTTACAAGCCAAATGAAAGGCTTTTTCGTTTCCACTTCTTTCCCTTGCTTGGAAAAATACCAAAGGAGCTTTGGAGGATCAGTAGGACGACCCCCGACCTTTTGGTAAGATTCTTGACCTCCTTTCACCTTGAATCCATGGTGAAAATCGAAAATCAATGCATGAATTCTTCATATCTTGATCCCCTCTTCAATTATAACCATTCCTTTTCACTCAAAGCTTGAGGAAGACCCTTGGAATAGTGAAAGGAGTTACATCCACCATTGTTGACGTGAGCTTGAAGCTTTGGAGCTCAATTGGAGGCGGGTTTTATAACTTGAACCCTTAATATTATTATTGCATTCAATTCCTTATCAATTGTTGATGCTTTCTTCATTTCCGAAATTTATCTTGGTTGATTGATGCAACCACCATGTAAATCAAAACAAACTTTGTGGGTTTGGAGCTTTATGATGATGACATCATCATAAGCACACACCTCTCCAATTATCTAAGGCAAACAGTTTCAACATAATGGTCCAAACAGTTTCACCAGACTGTTTGGTGACCAAACGGTTTGCAAACTATTTGGAGGTTTGGGTTCCAAACCATTTGGAATGGTTGACCGTTTGAGGAAATATTCTGTGGTACTTGGATATTGATCCAATGGTTTCAATTGGTTTGATCTTGAAGGTTTCAATTGTGAATGATTCCTTAAATGCAAACCCTAATCGGCTAAGTGTTGAATTTTCAATTGATTGAGATGATGTTTTGGGTTGATTGACCCAAACGGTTTAAAAACTGTTTGGTAATCACCCAAATGGTCTCAAGACCATTTGGGGGTCATTCAAGACCGTTTGGAGGTCTAGTTTTGAGTATGGTTGGATGTTTGAAGATCCAAAGATACCAAATTGAAATGCAATCAATTGCTGATTTGATAATCAATCCAATGATCCAAACCCTAATTGGATGTCATGGATTTTGATGATGAGATGGTAAAACGGTCTCAAGACCGTTTGGAGATCATCCAAACAACCTCAAGACCGTTTGGGGGTCATTCAAGACCGTTTGAGGTCAGGTCATATCATGTAATGATGATGGTTCACTAATTTCAATTGAAATGGTTCCACAATGTTAATCATTGATGGATCCTCGATTTCAAAACCCTAAGTGATGGTTTCTTGATTATAAACCCTAGATCAATTGGGTTCAAAACCCTAATTGGAGGACCAATTGAAGGTTGATTCCATGGTTTAATTGAATAATACATCAGTGGTCCAATTGATAAATGATTCATTGATTGAAATCCTAAATTGACTAAGTGATGGAAGATCTTTTTGGTCCATTCGGTTTTGAGAGGGGTTTGGACCAAACAGTCTCAAGACCGTTTGGAGACTCAAGTCCATTCGGTTTCAAGGTGTGTTGTCTAAACAGTTTCAAGAACTAACTTTGGTAAACGGTTTCAAACCGTTTGAACTTAATTGGTCAAGACCGTTTGAGGTCTAAGTGACCAAGACCGTTTGAAGTCTAAGTGACTAAGACCTTTTGAGGTTCAAATTGGTTAAACCATTTGGACACCTATTATGATCAAAGGTCAATTAGCTACTTGATTATTGATGATGTAAATCAATGGTGATTATGAAGATTAACCCTAACTATGTGTACTTAGTTGAAGGGCTGACCTAGTTCAATCTTGGAGTAGCTAACATCCTAAAGAGGAGAGAGAGAGAGAAAGAATGAGATAGATGATTGCTTATATAATAAGCCCTAATTCTCTCATTATGAAACAATGTGTAATCAGGATTTGATCCATAATATGAGATCATGAAATCTTCATTGAAAAGATTGATGTACCTTGACCCTAATCTAGGGCAAGGCTATGTAAGACCCTAATTTAGGGCAAAGCTCAGTGAAACCATAAACTAGGGTGATGATGTAACCCTAACTTAGTGTAACAATGAAAGAAACCCTAATTTAATGGAAATTGTACATCCTAACCCTAATTTGGGTATGAGGTATGAGAAACCTTACTTGGATGTGAATGGTAAACCTTAAATCCCTAAAATGGGGTAAAGGTATATGAACCCTAATATAGGGTAGTGCCACTAATGCTATGTGAAGCCTTAACACTGGGTGATGTGTTGTGAAATCTTAATTTCATATAATACTAGGTGAAACCCTGATATAGAAGGATGATTATGTGAAATCCTATTGAAAAGCAATACTATGTGAAATCCATAAATGTATGGAAGATGCTATGTGAATCCTCAAATTATAAATATAGAGAATCCTTTTCCTGATAATGGAATAGTGATTAATGTTTTTACAAATGCAACACCTAGAGAGGTTGATAATGGATATCTGTATATCAATAGTTCCTAACTCAAGGATGAGTCCAGACTATTGGCAATGGTTGTATATTCTAAGTGAGTGACTAATGACCAATACATTACATGATAAACGTGATGAACTGGTACATAAAGTATTAGGATGGGAAATACCCTAATACAAGCTAAGTGGATGAACTCAAGTAAGATGCAGGTGTTGAGGGAAGTGATACATCAAGATATGATAAATATCACACCCAACACCTCAATACTGGTTTACCTTAATGTGTTATAAGTCCAATATAATTGGATGAATGACGCATGAGATGTGTCATGTAAATTATTACATTGAGATGTAATGCACCCTGTTGAATGTAGGCTAGCATGCCTTATGGAAAGGTTAATCCAAACCTATAAACTATGATGTAATCATATTTTGGTAATGATGGGAGATAAATTCATACAGTGTGTTGATACTTCATTTAATGATGAATGATAAGAATAAATAAGTATGATTGAATACTTATGTTATCCATATTGAGTCCTAGATGTGTGAAGCAATGAAATGGGACTTGATCATTAACAATATGATCTTGAGAACCTATATGGTTATTCATACAAAACCCTAATATAGGGTAATACTATATGAAACCCTAATGCAGGGTAATGCTATGTGAAACCCTAACACAGAGAGATGTTATGTGAAGCTCAAATATAGACTAATGGGTTATGAATGTAATAAGATAACCCTTATATTGCATGGTACAGATATGTAATTATATCATGATTACTATTCATGCAGGTATGTTGAGATGATGAGCATAGCCAGGTATGGGCTATGATGTTCTGTATATTGAAAATGTTCTATAGGCCTTATAAGCCTTCATATGCTTTGTTGCTTAGTGAGAGGTAACCTAGAATTAATGAGTTTGTGTGCCATATGATGTTCTAATTATTAAGATTGTTTATGAGCTTCATAAGCCATAATATGCCTTGTTGCCTATTAAGGGGTAATAAGAGGAAATATGAGCTTTGCGAACTATGTGCAATGCTTTGTGTAGCAAGAATTATAATGTCCTTGGTCAGATGACCTGAAGGTATGAAGTTACCTAATAAGTGGTCACAAGTGCTCTATGATGATATAAGAGCTCAAATACCCAGATTCTATAATCATGATGATGAACTTGTTAAGAATTGGAAATGTACTTGATGAGTTGAGGGATTAAGATCCTAATACTTTGTGAAAAGAGTATGGCTACAGGCCATGACTCCATAATGGTAATGTCAGGCATTAGATATATGATCTAAGCCTGAAGAGAATTAATGTTGTGGTAATGATTCTATAGTGAATAAATGTTATACATATTCCTTAATGGATAAGTAACACATTGCTCTATCAAGTTATAGCTGCAATGCTTTTGATAAGAACAATGTTCTAATCTGTTAGACATTGAATTAACTGTTGTCAAACAAATATGATTCCTCTGTTCATATTTATCTTATTTAGCTGCAATAATAATGTTTCTGGCAGAGAGTTATATCTCTCACTGGGGAAATTTACAATTGTCTCACCCCCGTGGGAATCACATTTTTAGGTGAACGCGGACGAGGAGGCAGGAATCCTTCAGTAGGTGAAGGACAACAACAGCAGAGACAGCAGTGAAGTCTCTGGTGGAGACACTGGCTGTTATGCCTTGTATAGATGTATATAGAGTCCTATGTGTCATCTCTTTACTCTCAGATCCTCGGAGTAGTAGTTAGTGCTTTCGAGATTTTGGCTCAGTGCCTTGAGATTTTACACTGCTTGTGTTTAGTTTAACAAGAGCAGTTGATGCTTGTAATTTTCAGAAAGAGATGATGCAGGACATGTACCTTTAAACCAGAATGTAAATGTGTTACTTTTGTTCTATGTGAGAAAGTTTTCATTTGATGGATCTCTTGGTAAAAAAAATGGTCATAATTTTTAGTGATTTTTGGTAATCCGCTGCTTAGTGAACGCTTCCGCATTAGTTAATCATATTTTTGTGAGTTGGATGCCACACTTGAAGATGATGTCATTGCATCAGAGTAGATCTGCCACAAGAGTTGAGTCTGAGTATAGTTAAGTTCAGTCAATCCTTGTTACTCTAGGTCCTTGTAAAGAAATATGAGAGAGTTGTAAATGATGATGTATAATATTATTCCTCTTTTAGCAATATGTGTGAATCAACAAGTCTTATGTGCTTAAAAGTATGAGGAACATAATGAATGTTCATACATGCATTTTTACTGTTGAAATCATATTAGAGAAATTAATGTTTAGATTCCCTTGTAAAGTTGGTTTATGTGATTGAATGTGAGAAAACAAAGAGTTTTGATAGAAAAGAAAAAGTTAAGGGTGATCTTTGTATTACATTAAATCCTCAATTTATGCCCTAATCTCATGATTAGTGGAAATTGTGAGATCGGGGTGTAACAACTTGGTATCAAAGCTTAGGCTGAGTTGTTAGGGACCATTCAGTTAGTAAGTTAGAGTCATAAGTGTGGCAGATAGGACATGTTATGATGTTAGCTTTAGGGATTTTAGTATTTGGATATCCTAGCCTGGTATCTGAGTACTTGGATCAACCAGTATCAAGCTACTCTGTGTAATCTTTCATGTATACCCTGGACAGGTATAAAGTGGAAGGATGTTCTAGAGAGGAACCCTAGAAATATTAGGGTCAGAATCAAGATATGTAACATGAATTAAGAGCATAAATATAGAATGAGATCGAACTTTCATTTCATGTTGTGGTTTTATTGGAGATGATTAGAAAAGCTCTTATATGTTTGAATTCAAATATTCAATATTTTGAAATATATATGGGTCTTTAAGATTTTTTGTACACTATGCAGTTGTAGCATTTATTGATTACATTCTTTGTATCAAGTAGACTAGAAATGATCTTTGAATGAGCTTTCCTAAGTGGATAAGTTTTCTTCCACACATTTGAGATGAATAGGAGTTGAGTAATCCTGAGTAGCTCTTGGCTTCAAGACTACGGGTTCGGCCTGGTCCGGCTGGCAGGATGCATTAGTGAGATCTAATGACTCCTATTAGTAACATAACAAGAGTAAATTCTGGATAGATTAGATCCAAATTCTAGTATGAATGTATATACTCTAAGATTTTGAAGTATAAGGGAAAGACTGGGATAACTAAGAATCAGTTGGAACTGATATCTGAGATCCAACATTGGGGCCTCATATGAGAAACCCTTAATTGGGAATAAAGGAACACGACATAAGGTTCATATTAAGTTTAATTATTAGTATTATATGAACTCTAAATATGAAATATGGAAAAGATATGAGAAAAGTATGTAAGGGGCCAAGATAATAAGAATCAATCACGAGGAATGGATTATATGACCGAGTATAATGTTTTTATGTACTCCAAAGCAAAGGGAAAATAGAAGAAAAGAGCTAAGTATACGATAAGTACATAAAATTGAAGAGTCTTCAGAAGAGTTAAAGTGAAGAGAACTAGATGAGAATGTAAATCATAAAACTATGATAAGAAACTTAGTTGAAACAAAAATAAATGTTGGAAATGATGATCTTGATTAAGGAATGAGGGTTATGATATAGTTGAGAGCATGGAATGTATACCTTTATTAATAAGTTTAATACGTTCATCCTTACTGGCTTTGGCTAGTTTCTAAAAGAAGAACAAAAGTGTAGCTAAATAAATGAATAAGTCATACAAAGGTAGACTATATTCAGGAAGGAAAAACTTGATTGAAAGAGAAACTATGTTTCACCCATGCATGAGCCGTTTGATTTAAAATGAAGGATATGTAATGTATTAAACATGAGGTGATACTAGTAGAGAGATTATTGATTTAGAATTTCAACTTCACATTAGTAGAAGGATAAAAGGAAATATATGCAACATGGTATACATGATCATACACATAAAAGAAGCAACACGATCATAAGAGAAAACTAGAAGTTAAAGATGACATGTGGAATAGTAGTATATGGTAAGGGGATTATGGAAAGTAAAGAAGGGTTTGAAACATAATGGAGTAATATAGATTATAAAAGAAAGAGGTTGCGAGATTTGAGAAAGTGCTAATTAGTCAAGTATCCTTGTTGATAATTAATTAAACCTACATATGAGAAATGTATTATTGAATGTTTGAAGATAAGAATTCTAAGTCTCAAAATCATCTTCTTATTCATATCTTCCTTAATGAGAGCAATGTGGGAATGAAATGATAAGAAAATGAATCATATATGATGCATAACCACCATGGTAGAGACATCTAGTGAATGTAATAATGATACACAATATGATGATGAAACTGTAGCAGGGTAATTGAGAATGTAATCTATTTGCATGGCCAAGTAAGAGAAAGGAAATTCAATTGATAAGATAAATAAGACTTTAGTAAAACTTATGAGATCCAAAGTTTGAATTTCAAATTACGGGAGCAAAGTCGCATCACAATAATGTCATGCTACTGATAAGGACCAAACCCTAGAATGTTTAGAGTTGTAGTAGTTCAAGGGATGTCACTAGTGATTTGACGTTGAATACTAGCATCTCTATAAAACACGATCATGAGATTTGCACTATGAGAAGCAAGCTAGCACTGATAGTAATCCAGGGTTTAAAGATAGCTAATCTGAAAGGTGTATAAACAATATGGAAATGATTCGGAGTAAAGAGTAAGATATAAATTTGAAATGTAACAAGTGTGTTTTGAATAAAAGGAGAAATACAATATGAGTGAAGTGCGATATGAGATAAATTCTTACAGTGATAGCAAGAATGATGAATAATCTATTTGTACCTTGTATGTTTCAATTTTAGAAATGTTTAATCTACATGATTAAAATGAGAAGGATAAGTAGCAAAAAGTAAGTATTAGTAAATGAGGAGAGAGATAAGAGAAAATAATGGCTTTTAGTAATATGTGAATTTGATTTTAAAAGTATAATTTGTTGAAGGTATATTAAGGGATGTAAATTGGTTCTATGTATGATTTCAGTGTACATGTCTAAGTAATATGTTAATTAAAGGTGTCTGATAGTTGTAGTCATTCATATCAGTAATCCATCTTAATATTGTACAATTGTGGTATGGTGATATGGGTTGAAAAATGATGGAACAAATGAAGGGTTACCCTGAATAAGGTAGCCTTACCTATTCACTCATAGGAATAGAAGGGATAATAACCATATTGTATTGATATGTAACCCTAATGACGTATAGCTTGTTATACCTAGCTTTAATATAACTAAGTGATGGTAATTGGGTATGAATAGTCCTTGAATGACTATTATAGTCATGGAGTACTTTGTTACTATTATTGAAACCCTAGTATGCTATAACCCGATGGTTACACCTTGAATTATGTGTGGGTTCATACTTGAGAATAATATGGAATGTGATGTTAATGCTTCACCTTATGCATCCATGATGCAATGGGGATGTCGTGAGTAGTATTGTACAACTGTTGTTGAATCTAGTCTTTTAACTCAAGACCGTTTTGCTATTTGAGTAGCACAATAGTAAAATTCAAAAGAACATGGTGAACTCTCTTTCGTGATTTAGAGGTAATACATAACAATAGTACATATTTAGCAGTATGAATTGAGATAGTTGGATCAGATTATCGATGTTGAAGTAACACCTCAGGAGTATGAAAATATTGAAATGGTTGTTTCTCTCTCTATCATATGATTGATTGTGGCATAGAGAACTTGTCTGGTATCATTGAGAACTATTTCAAACATGTTGTGATTTAGTAAAGGAATAAATGACTTAATGTTGAAAACTGCATTCAAGTATGAAATACAAGAATATAATGACATGTAAGATTTCAACATCTTAAAATAAACATTGCATGTACTTTACTTACATATTTATGTTTCAGGGATGAAACCTTTTTAGGGGGGGGGAATTGTTATGACCGCATCTGAGCTTAATTGGTAAACTAGGGTTTACCTGGATGATTATATGCTTAATTGGATTGATCATTATTTAAATCTAATTAATGATGGTAATTCAATTATGATATTTTAAACCTAATAAGAACGTTAAGTTTTCTATTGTTTGAGAAATTAGGGTTTGAGAAATATAAACCCTAGTTGGTTGAAATTAGGGTTTTGATGGTACATGAGTATGGAATTTGATCAGGATAACAATGTGGTAAATGATTTTTCATATTTTCTACAAATTTTTTATTTAATTGAATTTTGGATATGATATGGATAACTCAACCATGAATAATTTAGAAAAATTTCAGAATATTTGAGTGTTCTTTGAATGTGGTTCTCGGTCGAACTATACTTCGACCAAAATGCTGACAGAGTGCTTTTTAGCAGTGCAGTGTTTTATTTTTATTTATTTATTGGTAACTCCAAATGATCTGAAATTTTAACTTAAGATCTAAAAATCAATCATAAACAACATGTAAAATTTTATTAATTTTTGGATGCGTTTAGACCTTATCAGTAGATGAATTACAGTAATATATTTATGACATAAAATTCAGCTAAAATAAAAGAAAGTATAGTGAGGGGTCAATGTGCAATTGACCCAAGCAGCTCAATTTCTCTATATGGTCAACCTAACACACAATGATCTCTCATAATTCGTGATTCAATCCAGATAAATGAAATCCTAGAGAGAGAGGGAGAGTTAGGGTTTGAGAGGAGAAAGTGATGGAGATGCTGACTTAGGGTTTTGCGGTCCGAGGAATTATGAAATCATGTAAGTTTAGCATCTTTGCATAGAATTTATTGGTGAATCTTCTCCCACATGTCAAGATTCCGTCCCTACTCTGATTTGATCCAAAATGGTGTCAAAACTTCCCCTTTTCTCACTCTTTCTTCATAATCCCTCATTTTTAGGATTTCCGAGTTGAAAGGAAGAAGAATTGGGTGAATTGCTAGGGATTTGATATGGATTCGAGATTTTTAGATATGGGATGCGTTTTTAAGGTGCTTTCACCCCTTAGGGTGAGTGGGAACTTCCTTTAAACATTATATTGCATGAAAATTGGTTAAATCAACCATAATCTTTAATTGCTTAGTATGCGACTACAAACCCTAAATTGTCTATTTGTTCTAAGTTGTTGCAAAATGATATGAAATGGATTCTTCCTTTGTTTGAATGAATTTCAGATGATCAAATCATATTAGAAATGTATACAATGCATTCTAATGAGAATTCCCTAAGTATTCACAGAGGTTATAAGAGTAAACTGAAATATAGGAAATTTGTCTATGACTGAAATTTGTTGTATAAGTAAATAGAGAAAGTTGCTTATCTAGATCCCCTTCATTTTTAATGATTGTTTATATAAATTCATAGTACATATATGTCAGATACTATCTTGGATTTTGTTTAAAGTGAGTAGTGTTTGTTTGGTATCTCAGTGAAGAGGGTGAAACCCTATGATGTGAGGAAAGTTGGATATTTACGAATAGATATCGTGAAATCCATTTGATGGGATTTTCTTGACATGATAGACTTTATTTATTCAATGTTATTATTGATGCATGATATCCCAGTGAATGGCATGGAAACCCAAATTCATCTTAGTTCCAAGGTTTCATACGTATATTGATTTTATATGATTTGTTGATAGTAGTCTTTATTCAGTGAAGGTTTATGTCGCATGAAATCTTTATGGGAGCCATGGGAATAAGTTTTTTCCTAGTGAGAGGTGACAAGATGTATGATGGCCTTGTGAGCCATGAGAATACTTGTACAACTAGTGAAATGAATACATTGGTCTAAGGACCTAGAGGTAATGGTTACTTGTTACAGAGGTAACAATGCTATGTGATGATCTAAGGGTTTGAATACCCAGATCCAGTAATTATGATAATGATGTGAAGGGATGAGAATTCCCAGTAATGTGATAAGGGATTGAGATCTCAGGTATCATCTATTGTAAAGATTTGAAAAGTACGTGATAGATGTTTTACACCTTTCTTTGTAGCATTTGTTGTGATTAAATGAAACCCTAAGGGTAGGGTGTTCAATGAATCAAGTATTGTGATATCAATGTTCTCAATTATTATTAATAATTTTGTCATGATAAGTAATTAACTCTTAATTGAGTTATGAGATGCACAACTCAAGATTTGGGTTGATATGCACGTTCTTTGAGAAATTACATATAAGTTGCATGTGCTATTGACGATTACTCATATGTCAAGTAATTAACTCTTATCAGTGTAATAAGATGATAAATTGCACGATTCTAGTGTGTATGTGCCAAGTGGACATATAATATGTTTATTTAAGAATTTTAGTCTGCCTGTATGTTGATTACTCAGTATATTATAGTGTTTTGAATATACTGCTCTGCCAAGTTTAGAATGATATACATGTTGTATTATAACTTCAAATAAGTAGATGCGACACCATAGAGATACCAGAGTCAAGTAGAAGGGTACAATGTAGAAAAGAGCTTTCTAGGAATAATAAAATAATAGACTTAGGAGCCCTGAACACCGTAGAACCCCTATGTGAGGTTTGCGCCTTAGGAATGAAATGACCTAACCCTGACAACATCCAGTATACAGGGGTCAGAATGTGCTATCAGGTGGCACGGGGGATGAAGCCCTAGTGGAAGTCTCCTTAAATTATAGTTTGTAGTTCCCAACATCAACTAGAAGTCCTGGTGGCACTAGAGTACAGAAAAGCCAAGAGGTGGCTTGAATCTCCGCATGTGTGCTCAGGTTAGAGGAGGTGTCCAGTTTAGGCCAGAGAGCCATTTCCCTGTTGCAGACCAGGAGAGTAGTCAAACTTAGCATTTCCCGGGTGCGTCTGCTAAGTCTTGTACGATGTGATCGCAGTGTACTATGAGTCTTCATATGTAGAGTACATTGCATATGATCAGGACATAATAAAATGAATGAGAGGTCAAACAAGTGTGTACAGTTATTCAATTATTCTTTGTGTGTTTTTGAATTATTAGTTCTCTTTATGATCAATCAAGCATTTCATATATTGATTCACTCTTATAGATATTTAGAGTATCCTGCCATATTTATGATTGTTAGTTATTAGACTCTTTAAAGCTTACTGTTGTTATAATTGATATCAATTGCTCAAAAGTATTTCTGTAATTATATCAATGCTTTAGACTATTTCTTTGAAGTACTCATTCACTGAGCGAGTAGGCTCACCCCTCTACTCACAATTTTTAGGGAAATCACATGGACTTGAAGATGATGTCATTGCATTAGAGTAGATCTTCCGTAAGAGTTAAGTTTCAGTATAGTTAAGTTCATTTGGTCCTTGTCACTCTAGGTCCTTGTAAATAAATAAGAGAGAGTTGTAAATGATGATGTATAACATTATTCCTCTTTTAGCAATATGTGCAAATCATCAAGTCTTATGTGCTTAAAAGTATGAGGAACATAATGAATGTTCATACATGCATTTTTATTGTTGAAACCAACTTACATAAATCAATGTTTAGATTCCCTTATAAAGTTGGTTTATATGTTTCAATGCGAGAAAACAAAGAGTTTTGAAAGAAAAGAAAAAGTTAAGGGTGATCTTTGTATTACGTTAAATCCTCAATTTATGCCCTAATCTCATGACTAGTGGAAATTGTGAGATCGGGGTGTAACACTATTTTTGTATGAGAAACATCTGGGCACATGATTTGAGTTGTACTATTTTATCCTTAGCTTTCATCACTTTTGACTTGTAGTTGTTTTTATGAGAACTTGCACTATGAGTTGTAATCTATGTTAAGTGCACTCTTACTCCTTGATCTGTTATATCTTATGAGTTGGTGCCATATTTCACCATATTTTGATTATGACTTAGCATGTTTGGTTCTCTCGTCTCTATTTGATGTATGTTTATGAGATTGCATGTTTGGATATCTGCTTGGTTGTGTTTGGAGAAGACCTGCTTATATGCTCTTCTACCCCCCTTACTTTTTGACAATGTCAAAAGGGGGAGAGAAATTCAATATCTTGAAACTCAATCATATTGCTATTCATTGTCATATTGCTATTTATTTCCTATGTAATCCTTTTATTGTTCATTATATGCTTTATTACGTGACTTGCTAAAGGATTATATAGTATATGCATGCTTTATTGCTTTGTGTAGATAGACTAACTATGCAGGTTAAACTAAGCATAGACTGAGGGGGAGCAAATTCACTTTGTTCAAATCTTGAACCCCCCCCCCCATTCACAAGGCAAAGGTATAATTTCAATATCCTTTTTCAATATGTTTGAGGAATGGTTTGTCATTGTCAAAAAGGGGGAGAATGTTGACCTAGAGGTTATACATTGTCCATATTTTGATAATGACTAAACATTCCATTCATATGTATCTAATATGTGTATTCAAGATTGATTTTAGGATATAGGTACATGAAAAGGATCAAATTACACAAGACCTAGCTTATCAAAGTTCAAATCAAATGCAATGCAAGTGTGCTAATAAGGAAATCACTTCAAACGACCATAGAAGAATTTTGTAATCACTTGTATTGATGATATGACTTGTAACTAAGATGAGAAAAATATGTGGGACACTTAGTAGTGAGTTTTAATCACTTTTTAGCCAAATTAGAAAATCGATCACATGTTGTTGATCGGTCGAGTTCCAATCTCTACCGATCCCATGGATTGATTTTCTGATGATATGCATCGGTCGAGTTGTGCATTCACAGAACTCGACCGAATGACTTACTGACCAAATGTGATTTTGGCTAATCGGTCGAGTTTCCCAGGACAAACTCGACCGATAGTTTGAAAATTGGGTTTGTCTTTAAGTCGATCAGTCGAGTTACCTTTATTGAAACTCGACTGAATCTACTATACGGAAAATGTAGAAAAAGTGATTATAACCGCCAGTGACTTGTTTGGACGAAAATAGATATGTTGCCTTGTGCAAAAATGGTTATATTTCGACCCTAAGTGTTCCCCAACTCAAGGGAGCACCCCAGATATAAATAGGACCCCTTGGAGTTCATTCCAAGTTTGCTCATTCACTACATTCAAGGTTCTTGCTATAGTTGAGTGTGCTACTACTCCTTGGGCCCCTTTCTCTCTCTAGTTTACACTTCATTTTGTGATTTGTGAGTGAGTTAGGCTTATTGTAAGAGAGCTCCACCTTTGTGCATGTAAAGCTCTCAATCCTCCACCACTTCCCTATCCCCTTCCTTCATGAAGAAAATATGAAGCAAGCTCCATCGACTGAAAGAGTTGTAGATGGTCCTCTTCAAGGTGGTTGAAGATATAAAGAGTGAGACCCGATAGGGGATCCACTCTTCATGATATAATACAAGAGCCATGTAATAATAAAGCAGCGGAAACAAAACCATTACAAAGTTACAAGATGTATCATTGTACAATTGTTCCTCACCACAAAAGGTGATTTTACAAAAACTTGAACTAAGTACAACTAAAGCCGACAGCATAGGGTAATCTAACTATTGCAAGGCATCCTTAATTCCAAGCCATGCAGATGATCTTCTTGAGTCATTGTCCTGTAATGTACCTATACCTGGGTGGAAAGGAACATCACTCAGAACATAGGAAACAATATAGAGGTCAGCAAAGGCTGAGTATGTACATATATAAACACTTTGGGCATTATATAGGATTAAAAGTACAAAAGAGATGTTCCCACAAGAAGGGAGCTATTTGCAATTAGGTAAGTTCAAAGAAAAGTAACAAAAGAAATGAGGCATATTAAATTTCAAATTACAAACATGATAATAAAAGAGTGTCTTGCCATAACAATCATCCACAGAATCATATTTAAACAATGAATATTTGCATGCATAACAATGTAGACTAAATATACCTGAAACAGGGCCATAACACCATAGGATCATGGCCTAAAAGAAATAAGGGTGGAAACGCACACCCCGGGCGGAATACGCACTCCCTAAATAAATATGGTTGTACATAAGTACCACTATTCTAGATATTCTAGTCAAACATGTAGCATGCATAAATAGAGTGGCAAGACTAACATTTTAGTCAATTTCACATAAAATGGGAATCATAGAAGGAGGGGTCCAAAGACCCATTATAAATGAATATTCCAGCAATCACATGAATTTATATGAATCAAAATCAGAAAGTATGAATGTCCAACAATTGGATTTTAAATAAAATTGATAGTTCAAGAGATGCCTCATTAAAGAAATGTAGGTTCAGTCAAATAATGCCCAAAATATAATAGAGGATGTACTTACCTTATATTTGCTACTAACCCTATTTCTAGGGGCGAAATTCCCCATTCAAATGTCTCCAAGGTTTGTTGATGAATGAGCTACATAGTAGAATAATATTTGTCACTATTTGGCTTGTAATCCAAAGTTTTTCAATTCACATTATTTAAATTTCTATAAAGGTTTATTGTTCCATTTCTATTAGCATCACAGTTCCTTATATGTCCATCTAGGTCATATTGTAATCAAGGTTACATATCTAGGTATATGATCATCTTCTATCGATTAGATCCCCAATTGTCATTCTCTCTGTAAGACAATATAGTTCTATTTAGATAGTAAGATTGAAGATTTATATTCTAATATATATATATATATATATATATATATATATATATAATGTGAAAGCACCCTTAATAGGAAAATCTAGGGTTTAAATCTAACATAACTTATTATATACTAGTTACACACTTAAATGTATATCTCAGTTGTGCACACGGATACAAATATGTATCAAATGATTATATGGAGGTAGATTATCTTCTAGTCTACACTAACATGTACCCTACCCTCATCCATTTGAATGCATATGTATACATAAGTACTTTCATTTATATGATTTCTCTCTTTTAAACCATAGAATTCAAGGTAGGCCATTTCTCAATAGATACAACCTTATATCCTTATCATGATATTGATCATCATTAAATGTATACATATACACCTAGGGTTTTTAATGATAAAGAACAATAATGTTAGCACATAGGACATGTTCAATATCTATTACTTATCTTCAAATCTTATTATATATACTATAATGAATATATTTACATGTGTATAATTACTCCAGGTTAAATTGTCAAATAGTTTTGCTAAGTTTCATATCTAAGTTCATCTTCACCTTTAGAAGTTCCTAGATTATTTGTTCAATGAATGAAAAGGCAGTAGGGTAAAGATTAATCATACCATGTCATGGAGGTGGACCCATTTTGGTGTTTCCAACATTCAAACCAAATCTCATCCAAGCTGATGGCTCGAGGAAGGAGCATTTGCAGACCCCATCTATTTGCAGATCAAGAAGAGGAAGAGTTGTGGCTACTGGATTCGACAGTGGTCACAGTTGGGTGCAAGTGACGCCCTACGACTATCAGCATAGATGGTGGCGATGCTCTATGGCCCTGGTAGTTGGGCACAAGACGAGACGGGAGATGGGAGTGGAAGGAACAACGGAAGAGGGCAAAATGCTGAAGAACAGTGTCGAACTTTTCCGAAACTGACAACGACTTGCACAAAGTGGGAGACTGGTGAAGGAGGGTTGTGAGTGTCGACAGTGTTGAGGGAGATTATGGCACCATAGGACTGAAGGAGGTGGTAGTTCATCTGCCAATAGGAGAAGCGTCGATGAAGAGGAGCAGGCGTCACTGGTGTGGGTGCTAGCAGGACTCCGCCATCCACTACAGAAGGCGGCGGTCTCTGTGTAGGTGGTGATTTGCAGATCCATTGGCGCCTTTCAAAATAGGTTGTGGTGGATGGCTACGTGGAGGAGGACGAATGTGGAGAAGCGGAGGACGTCGAGGAGACCTTGACGTAGGTGAGGCCAGCGTCGATAGTGCGGGAGGATGTTTATGCACCACTGCGTCTGAAGGAGGCGATGACTTCATAGCTGGTTGATGGACCAAGGTGTCCGCGGAGGATTTGCAATGGCAGGGAGGAGGAGGGGCGCCAGGCGGCATGTAACATACTCGATTCCAGACACATAGGCTAGACCTCCATTCTTCTAGGCCCCTAATTAATTAGGTGGATATCCAAAAATCCCTTGTCCCTTTTCTTTACTTGGCTACCCTTCGATGTCTATATTTCATTGCTATAGCATAGACCAAACCATATTTTGATCTTCAAACTCTAGATTGACTCATTTAGGGATCTTTAGAGATGAAGTCATATGATATTGCTACCTTAGTACATGAATTGGAAAACTTAATAACAATAAGGATAATCTAGATTACTTGACCCTAGATTTGTGAGCTATGATACTTTTGGATACCATATAGGATGAGAATCGAGTCTAGGTGAAGGTTTCACCATAATTGACTATTAGACTAAGTTCATCACATTAATTGAATGATTAATGCACAATGGCAAAATTACAGCCAAAGTAACCTCAAAACCCAAATCTAAGCCTATAATCGGGTTCCTCACATGTTAATTAGTCAACCCTCAAAACTTGGGGTCATTTGGACATCAATTGCACCCTTAATTAGACCCTAATAGACTGTGTATGATTTAACCTAAAGCGAGGGTCGATTTATTTGATTTAATGTGTCACGACTTGGACTTTAGTCCTAGAGCCGGATTTCTGTCACGCGAGTCAGGCAGACTTTTTCCGGGTTAGGTTTTCAGGCTGGTGGACTCCATCTTCCACCTCCAACTTCCCCGCTCGCTCACGACTAGTTCAAGCCAGCGATAGTCCTCCTCATCGTTCTCTCGCCTCAATCAACCATTTCTCGCATTTACTTCGCCTTCCTCTTCGGCTCACACTGCCGAACACGATGAGCCCTAACTCTTCCCCTATGGTGGCCTAGAGAGAAAACGCCCAATGTCCTTTCTCACTCTCCCGACTGCCGCCACTTCCAATGACCCCGACATCCCACCAGGTCAATCACCAAGAAGACTTTAACCATACAGGAAGCACCGCCTCATCCTCCTTCACGTTTCACCATGGTCAATTGGTACAGCCCGCCTCAGGCTCACCGCCGAATCGAGTTGTTTTCCCCCAACAAACTCCCCGCCATTCTAGAAGACTGTTGCTTCCCATTTCAATTAATGCCAAGGTAACAATATACAGACTGTCCTTTTTCATTTCATGCTTTCATTTCATCTCGTCTCGATTCTTGCCGAACTACTGGGTCGACAAAATACCGCCGCGTTCCCCTGTCTCCTTGCCGTGTGAGGAGACTTGGAGGTCCCTGACCCCGCTGCAACGCCTCACAGTTAATCACCCTTGTTAGCATCTCCTAACTCACCTCAATTCACTATGTATGCCGATGTTTGTTTCTTACCTCGCACAACCTCGTTCCTGCTCGATCTTGACCCATCAGACTAATGTTGAGCAAGCAGCGCTAAGTTACACAAACCCTCTTCTTGTCTCCGAGCCTTCACAGGACCAGAGCAAAAGCTCTTTGAGTCCAGAATGATGAGGCAGAGGCGATGGCAGGTCCTCCCGCTCGTCTAGATGCTTGAATCGAAGAATCGTACTTGGCCTAAGCTCTCTGTGGAGCATCCATGGCGCTGGACACAGGGATTCAATCCATGGGACGAAAGTCCAGTTCAGCCCATGGTGGCCAGCATATCTTTGTCACGCCAATGGGGGCAAATTAGTAATTTTGACAGTGAACTTAGTAGTCTGCGTGACAGAAAACCCTGATGATTCGCATAATCATTCAGGGGTAAAATTGTCATTTCACAATTCGATTTTTCTATATTTAGCCAGAAATGTTTTAAATTTGTAAAAGTCATAAGAAATCATCTGTTTATCCAAATAGGGCATATATATACATTTTTGAAATCAGAAAAATATGACTGATTTATTGGGATAGGTTTCATGCCCAGATTTGCAACCTAATGTAGGGTCGATTTCTAAGCAAAAGATTTAATGCATATTATATTAATTGTATGCACATATATTGTGACTAGGTTGAGACAACCCTGAACCTGAACTTAGGAGGTGTTATTGAATATCTAGGACTGATCATAAGGTATGTACACTCTCTATTTTTATTTTGGGCATTAAATGACTGAAATCCATATATCTTTTAATGAGGCATCTCTTGAATTGTAAATCCCTTTTAAAAATCCAAATACTTGGACATTTATTGCACATGATATGAATTCCTTTTGTTTCTATGATATTTATGTTGTTATGCTCATTTGGGTCATTGGACCCCTCCTGCCATGTTGCCTTTATTGAAAATGACTAAAATGATAAGTCTTGCCACTCTATTATAGCATGCTGCTTGTATGACTAGAATATCGGTACTTATGTACAACCATATTTATTTAGGGCGTGCGTATTCTGCCCGGGGTGTGTGTTTCCACCCTTGTTTATTTTTAGGCCATGATCCTATGGTGTTATGGCCCTGTTTTAGGTATATTTAGTCTACATTGTTATGCATGCAAATATTTATTGTTTTGATTTGAATCTGTGGATGAATGTTATGGCAAGATACTCTTTTATTATCATGTTGTAATATGAAATTTAATATGCCTCATTTCTTTTGTTACTTTTCTCTTGAACATACCTAATTGCAAATAGCCCCCTTTTCTTGTGGGAACATCTCTTTTGTACTTGTAACCCTATATAATGCCCAGAATGTTTTTTTATGTACATACTCAGCCTTTGCTGACCTCTTTATTGTTTCCTATGTTCTGGGTGATGTTCCTTTCCACCCAGGTTTAGGTGCATAAAAGATCAAGGTTGCTCGAAGATCATATAAAGAGAATTGTACCTAAGGATAGCTTGGAATGGCTAGGTTACCCTCTGCTACTGGCTTTAGTTGTACTTAGTTCAAGTTTTTGTAAAATCACCTATTACGGTGAGGAACAATTGTATAAATCAATTATGAAGTGACTTTGTAATAGTTTTGTTTCTGCTGTTTATTTATTATCGTCCTCTGTATTATGTACCATTTGAGAAATGAATAAAGTTCCTCCTTTCCTTCTTACCTTTTTGGTATGTTTGGGATTGGATGGACCTTTTCTTCAATTCAGTGAAGAGTGGACCCCCTATCGGGTCTCACTCTTTACACGGCAATTAGGCAGGCTTGGAGATTATTACCGAGTCTGCACTCTGCAGCAGATGGGCGGCGCTCGGGTTGGTGGTTGTAGAGATGCAGGCAGCATCACTACCAATGCAGCAGCCTCCGTAGGCCTCGTGGTTGCAGGCGGCAGTTTGGTTACTAGGCACATGCTGTTGAAGGTATGACGGCGGTGAGCTATGGCTTAGGAGAGAACGAGAGTGCAGAGGAAGGGAGAGAAGAAGAAGAGGACATGAAGGGGAGCCAGCCACTGGTCGGGAGATGCTCAGCACCGCCTGGCGGCACACGACACTGCTTGGTGTTGGTTGGCACTGATATGGATAGGAGGACAGAGAAGAGAGGTGCGGAGGTTGAGGAAGACGTTGGAGCAAGGAGGCATAGATGCACGTCAGTCTGGTCACAACTTTTCTCCATCAGCCGATGGGCGCAAGGCCAGAAGGTAAAAGGGTGGCTAGGGCTTCGGTATGTTTGAGAGTAGCCTGCAGGAGCATAGAGGAGGATGGGGTGAAGTACACATCACGGGTGAGGGAGAAAATAGCTGCTGCACTCAGGCGTTTCTGTAGCCAGGCACCGCGAGAGTGCGGACCGGCGGAGAAGAAGGGGGGGGTGGGCGACTGTTTGATCGGGTCAATACAGAACAGTTCCATCCACTAGAGAGAATAATGAATTGTAATAGGAGAACCACCGTGACATGGAAACTAAATGTAACATTAGGGACTTAGGCAAAAATCAATGACTAGGCACACCAATTTAGGTAATCTAATATCTCTTTACCAAAATTAGATTGAGTGAGCAACCAAAACTTAATTGCTATGAAAATTGATGGGTAGGCTAATTGGGATGCAAGGAATCCAATTTTGGCTTCAATTTTACCTTTTAATCATGTTTCATATTAGTTTTCATTACTAGTCTATTAAGTCTACATTTAATGTATTTACTCCTTTGTCTTACTTGATTTTGAGACTATGACACATATTGAATCAATTTCCTTTATCTATAATTATAGATGTATCCTAAAGTGTCAATTTGGACCCAAGCCCATTACTTGGTATATTTTCACCTAAAATATTATGTTTGGATGTATCATGTTTATTTTTTTTATATATATATCATATGCATAAGGCATTTATGAATTTACAATACCTCTTAATCAAACTAATCCTAACACATTTTGAATCAATAAAACAAAATATTAGGTATTCACATAATCAAACATGGGCCTAGAAGGAGGGAGGGCTACCCTATACAATTAGATTTGAGTATGTTACAGAAGAGGTGGTGATCTTCTCCAAGTAAAGGAGAAGGCAAAGGCTGAAGATCCAAGAGGAGAAGCAAAGTCCTTTAAGGCGGAAGACTTGAGCTTGAGTGGGTAAGACCTTGGTGAAGGTTGAAGACTCAAGCTAAGTGGGTGAGTTCCTTGTCAAGGTGGATATCTCCTTGTGGTTGGATGGGTAAGTCCTTTGGTGGTCTTTTGTTGTAACTCTTATTGGTGATAATATAGAGAAAAGCACTTGTAAAGGCCTAGAGGTTGACATCTCTAGGTAGTGGACTGACTCACTTCTAGTTTGAAGTGTGGAACCACTCTACATCCTTTTATCAAGTGCTTGCTATAAATCTCTCTCATCCTTGCTATGCTTGTTAGATAGGACTTCAAATTGACATCTATCAATTGCTCTAAAATTGATATAATTTGAAGGTCTAATCTGTTTTGTGAGAAATATTGTAGCTCTATTCACCCCCTCTAGAGCCCTTAGATCCAACAGTTGCTCCCTTGGCCCCCGAGTCCTGAGAGCCGGAAGAAGGGTTGAGCACCTCCATGGGGTCTTGACGAACTCAATTCCCCCTGGGTTTGGCTGGAGGATGCCACAACTAAGAGGTGAAGCTCTACCTTGCCGCGACACTTGTGCTTGACCAAAGAGACATCGATGGCACTCCATGGATCCCGCTCAACCCTCCTCTTACACCCTTATATGCCAGAGCATGCTCTGCCTCGACGACCTCCACTGAACATGTAGCTGGGTGTCGTGACCTGGTGTGGCCATGGCAACCGGATGCGATCCCCTTCACAGACTCTAAGGCATAGAGACAAACCACCCCTCTTGGAGAGATGAGTTGTTGTTGAGAGGAGGGAGTACGGAAGCATCATAGGGGAGACCATAAAAGATCTTCCCACTTCCTAGCTAGGGCCAATATATTGGCCTACTGCTACCTCGCATGTTTATCTTAGAGGATGGGGTAGATGACTTCAGCGGCAAGGAGGATGTAGGCTTCTTTGTGGAAGACATAAGATAGGTGTCATGGCGAGGCTAGGCTATGGTAATCCTTCACGCAGTTTTTAGACAAAACCCTAGGGTCTCTTAGAGGAGTGTAACATACTCAATACCAGGCGCACAAGCTTATCCTCTGTTCTTCTAGGCCCCTATTTGACTATGTGGATATCCAATCTCCCTTTCCCCCATTTTCAGTTAACTACCTTTCCATATCTATATTTCACTATGTTAACATATGCCAAACCATATTAGGATTTGATAACCCTATTTGTGTTATTAGAATCACATGAACATGAAATATTAGAATGTGATAGCCCTAAAACTTGAAGTATGGGAATTAGTGGATACTAATATTAAACTACAGACTCAACCAATACTTATGTCCCAGAATAAAAGTGGTATATTAGAGTGAGGAATGTGGATTTGATGTAAGAGGGTTCACCATATTTTGCTCTTAGATTAAGATAATAACCCTAATTGAGTGACTAATGTATCAGGGCTTAATGGAAACAAAAATAGTCTCTTAATGCTAATCTAAAAGCAAATTCGTGTTCCTCACACTCAAATTAGCTAACCTATATATTTTGAGCTTAAACGGATATCAAATACACCCCTAAAAGAAAGATTAGAAAATAAGATATAAGTGTTGTTGGTTTTTTTTTCCGGATTTAATTGAGTGTCACGCTCACTTTACCTAAGTAATCCGCTTCATTTAGATGTCACACTTTCAGCCTCACAGATGCATTTATCGGGTCGGGCAACCGGGCAGGAGACTTCGTCTCCCACCTCCGTTTCCTCTGCGCATGCGTGGGACAGCTCGACTCAGCATGGTGCCACAAGTCATTCTCTCTCCTCCCTCAACCATCGCTCATAATGTCTTCTCCACTAGACCTGCCTTGATCCCCTGAGTCCAATAAACCCTAACTCATACTCTCTCTCACCCGGTGTAGTAAATTCCCATTTCCCATCTTCTTTCATCACTGCCGCGATTTCCAGTGACCCCGACATCCTACCAGATCAGTCACCAAGAAGCTTGTAATCACACAGGAAGCACTGTGTCATCGTC
Organism: Alisma plantago-aquatica; assembly: GCA_963693085.1. Taxonomy (NCBI): domain Eukaryota; kingdom Viridiplantae; phylum Streptophyta; class Magnoliopsida; order Alismatales; family Alismataceae; genus Alisma; species Alisma plantago-aquatica. The sequence continues at coordinate 990,989,062 of OY856411.1, forward strand.
CTTCACGTTTAACTGAAGTCAATTAGACCTGACTACCCCATGCTCATCTGTCGGATCGAGTTGTTTCCCTCCAACAAACTCCTTATCATTCCAGCGGCTCATTGCTTTTCATTTCAATTAACTTCCAAATGATGAGACAGATCCGGGAGCAGGTTCCTTTCTCATGATGGGGACCTATGTGGGGATTTTCCTACCATGTTGCAATCTCCAGTCGATGTCCATGGTGCGAGTACATGGAAATCAATCCCTGGGGCGAAAGCTCTGTCCTACCCATGGAGGCTGGATCCAATCTGCATCACATGTGAAGGGTAGTTCAGACCTTTCACACTCTGTTGACCCCAAAACCCCATGCTTTTTATTTCTCTAAAGTTTGCGTGACATCGTGTCACATTTATTCGCATTAAATTCAGGGACATTATGGTCATTTTGCGTCGTAATTTTCCTTTTTAATCAGTAAATGATTTTAACTTGTAAAAATTGTAACTATTTATTGGTTCAGCTGAAAAATACAAATACATATGTTTTTTGAAATCAGAAAAATATGACTGATTTATTGGGATAGGTTTCATGACCATATTTCCAACCTACAGTAGGGTCAATTTCTAAGCAAGGAGTTTAATACATTTTATATTAATTAAATGCACATATGTTGTGATTAGGTTGAGACAACCCTGGTGTAACATCCCAAGATTTGAGGCCTCAGATAAAAAGATCTTATAAGAAATGATTGTACTACCCATATCACCAAGGTGCACCTACTTTTTCGGGAGCCCATCTCTAAAGAACTCCATAGTTAAGCGTGCTCAGCTTGGAGTAGTACTAGGATGAGTGACCAGTCGGGAAGTTGATCCCGGCTTGCGCGTCAATGTGGACAAAGTGCGCAGTTAAGGCTAGTGGTGGTCTCTGGGGCCATTCGTCATTCCTGAAACTCTACTAGAGCCTTGGGAAGTGGGCCCAGGCATTACAAATGGTATCAGAGCCAATTCCCCTCCAGTAGGTGGCCCCCACATGGGCATGGTATGCCAGTCTTGAGCCGTGCAGTCCAGGTATGTAGGAAAGGGTTGTCCATGGTTGACGTAGCCACCCTTGCGCTGGTGTTCCGTGATCGGGAGTTGGGTGTCCATGGGTCATTGTGGGTCTACACTGAAATGGGGAAGAGATTATGAGGCCTTATAGTTGAGCCTTGAAGAGGACGTCAAGAGTCTAAGTGGGGGAGATTGTAACATCCCAGGATTTGAGGCCTCAGATAAAAAGATCTTATAAGGAATGATTGGACTACCCATGTAACAACCCTGACCTGGGTTATACTTTAACCCTAGGTGTTGTGATTAATAAATGTGATTAAATGCTTAATCTAATCTTATGAAAAGTAATTAGGCCTCAAGAGGAACTTACGTTGCAATTCTAGTCCTTTTTGAACATTGTTGAAATCAATGTTTTGTTTGTTTTGGACTAATGTGCAAAATACCCAAGTTGAGAGGTTTAAGTGCAAATTGTGCATGATAATATGTTCCTCATGTGTTGAAGCATCATGAGAGTGAAGATGATGCTGAGGTGTGGCTTATGGAAGCCTGAATACCAAGAAAGAGCTAATAAAGCAATGTATGTGCATGAAAACCCAGTTTTGGTGTTATGTGCAATTTACCCAAAACCTAGGGTGCAATATATAAATTACCACTTCAATAAGGTCCCTAATGTTTCTTGGCATCATGCAGAGCAAAGAAAATGAGAGGGGAGCCTCATTTGAATTAAGTTGGAGGAGAGAGAATCTTGATATTAAAATAATCAAGATTTAATCCTAATTGAAACCCTAATTTGATTTAGGGCAAAAAATATATGTATTAATGAAAAGGCCTTCAACCAAAATTAAAATGGTTGGATTCAGATGTATCTGTGACGTCCTTGAGCTTTGCAAGGGCCACAAAAATATCCAAGGGAGTGGATAACTCACACACAATTTTATAAGAAAAAGAAATATCCACTCACATATGGATATTAATATAATATGATTTAAGGTGCTTAATTTGCTTTTCTTTAAATCATGGATAATTGAGAGGGATAAATGGCAAACAAGATAGCCTCGTCCCTAAGGAAGATAAGGGGGAAGAGGCGGCCATATTTTTGGGATTAAATGAATTTTATAAGGCACTTTCTCTCTCCTTGAATTTCTTATAAAAAGACCCTTTACAAGCCAAATGGAAGGTTTTTTCGACCCCACTTCTTCTCCTTGCTTGGGAAACGACCAAGGGAGCTTGGGAGGATCAGGAGGACGACCCCCAACCTGTTGGTAAGGTTCTTGATCTATTTCACCTTGATTCCATGGTGGAAATCGAAAATAAATTATGGATTTCTTCCTATTCTAATTTCCTCTTCAATTCTAACCATTCCTTTTCACTCAAACCTTGAGGAAGAGCCTTGGAATGGTGAAAGGAGTTGCATCCGAATTTTTTTCCTTGGACATGGAGATTTGGAGCTCAATTGGAGGTGGGTTTTATAACTTGAAAGCCTAACTTTGCTATTGCATTCAATTCCATATCAAATAATGATCATTTCTACTTTTACAATAATTGATTCGGTTGATTGATGCAATCTCCATGGAAATCACAGCAGGTTTCGTGGGTTTAGAGCTTGATGATGATGAAATCATCATAATCAAGCACCTCACCAAATATAAAATCCAAACGGTTTCATTGAGTTGCTCAAACGGTTTCCCAAACCGTTTGGGAGCAAACGGTTTCAAACCGTTTAGAAGAAAATAGTTTCACCAAACAGTTTCAAAACCATTTGGGGGAGTTGAACAAGGGTTGAACGTTTTATAATCCTGTTCCTAATTATGTTGGTTGATAACCCACCAAATTTTATGGATTAATTCCAAAGGAATCATGAGTTGAAAGCTAATCAATTAGGCAAACTTAATTGGATTAAGTGCTGATTTTCAACTTGAGTATTTTAACTTTTTGGGAAAACGGTTTCAAAACCGTTTGAAAGGGTTGACCAAGGATTGACCATTTGATATTCCTGTTCCTATTCATGTTTTTTAATGACTAAAAAAATTAAATTGGATTAATTCCCAAGGAATCATGAGTTGAAGGCTAATCAATTGGGCAAACCCTAATTGAAATTTGTGCTGAAATTCAAATGAGTTGATTTGAGATTTTGGGTGGATTAACCCAAACGGTTTCAAAACCATTTGGGGATCACCTAAACGGTCTCAAGACCGTTTTGGGGTCACCCAAGACCGTTTGGAGGTCTTGGGTTGGATATGGTTAAGTGATTGAAGGACAAAAGATATGGTGTTAACCCTAATCGGCTAAGTGTTGATTTTGCATTGGAATGAGTTGATGTTTTGGGTTGATTGACCCAAACGATTTCAAAACCGTTTGGGAATCACCCAAACGGTCTCAAGACCGTTTGGGGATTACCCAAGACCGTTTGGAGGTCTAGGGTTAAGTATGGTTGACCAATTGAAGGTCTAAAGGTACCAAATCACTTTGCAACTAAGTGTTGATTTGATGATCAACTCAATAGCTCAAACCCTAATGATTTTTCACTAGAATCCAAGGGTTGTATGATCCAAATGGTCTCAAGACCATTTTGAGCTCATCCAAATGGTCTCAAGACCGTTTGGAGGTCACCCAAGACCGTTTGGAGGTCTAGGGGTGAGTATGGTTAAGCAATTGATGATCCAATGATACTAAGTTAAAGTGTAATCAATTGTTGATTTGGTGATCAATCCAATGATCCAAACCCTAATTGGTTGACTTGGATTTTGATGATGTGATGGGAAAATGGTCCCAAGACCGTTTGGTGGTCATCCAAACGACCTCAAGACCATTTGGGGTCAGGTCATGTTCAATTTGGATGATGGTTCAATGGTTTCAAAGTAACTAATCTTGCATTGATTAGTGTTGAAGGATCATCGATTCCAAACCCTCATTCAATTGATTCAAACCCTAATTGAGGACTGATTGAGGGTCAAATCAGTTGAAGGTTGACCTATTTAACTCAATTGAAGTATGAGGATAGGCCTAATTGATGATTGGTTCCATGAATTCAATGATTGAAGGAATCGATATTGAGAATCCTAAACCGATTGGTGTAGTTGAGACCATCTTTGGTCTGTGAGGTTTTGAGGAGGTTTGGACCAAACGATCTCAAGAATGTTTGGGACCAAAAGATCCCAAACCATTTGTGCCCATGCGATTTCAAAAGTCAAACTTGGCAAACGGTCTCAAGCACCACCTTTACCAAACGGTTTCAAACCGTTTGAACCTTGAAGGACCAAGACCGTTTGGGGCTCAAGTAGTCAAAGTTGATTGAGGACTCAATTGGTTAATCCACTTAGACACTTGTTGTAATTGAGGACTCAATTGATCAATCCAATTGGATACCTTATGTAATGGAGGTCCAAGGTGATTGAATCTCTTGAGAATAGAGATGATGAATGATTAATTGATCCAATGATGATTAGAAATGATGATCATTGAAGGTACAAAGGTTGAAACCCTAATAGTACCTAAGTGATTAGTGGCAATTAAGGGATGAACCTTAATTACCTATAGGATCAATGACTTGGTACACTATGTCATTCATAGTTGTATGTACTTGATTGAAGGGATGATATGACCTTATCAAGTTGAGATGATGTTAGCATGAATTCATAACATGAATATAATTCATGTGGTGATTAAGGGTATGATCCTTAAGTAGAGAGATCATGAAACCCTAATCATGAATATATACCCTAATTGACAGGGTTATTGAATTCTAACCCTAATTGAGGGCAATTCTAAATGTAACCCTAATCCAGGGTGAGGATATAACCCTAATATAGGGTAGTGATTTGTGAAACTCCAATTTAGGGAAATGAGATGTAAAACCCTAATTGGGATGAATAGTGAATCTCTAATTATGAATAATTGAATGAAATCCTAATGGGGATGGATTGTAGACCCAAATTGTGGGTGACTATAGTGAAAATCTTAATTGAGGGTGATTCCATGTGAAACCCTAATTGAAGGTGAATCCATGAGAAACCCTAATTGAGGGTGAATTCATGTGAAACCCTAGTTGAGGGTGATTCTATGAGAAACCCTGATTAAGAACTAACATCACATAATGTTCTGATGTTATGTTGTGATGAGAGGCCCTAAGAAGGGTGAAGGAATATGAGACTCTAATGTAAGTCATTATACATAAAGCCCTAATCCTGGGCAATATGACAATGGATCATAATTCTAATTTTAAATAAGGATGCAAGGAAATCCTAATGATGGGATAAAAGAAATGACCTTATAAAGGTGAAACATTTCACGTGGTTGATTATATGTAACCTAATTGTAAACAATGTCTTTAGCATTAGACAAGTCCATATCATTAAAGATAGATGGACAATTCTAATGTGTGGCCTGTGTATTATATGCTAAAGGTGAGAGTTTAGTAATGGAATGTATTAAGAGGGAAATACCTTAATACAAGATAAGTTGGTTAACTCAAGAGAGTCTGAAATGATGAGAAAGTGATACATCAAGATATGATAGTTATCACATTCAACACTTCAGGGTTCATATACCTGGATACACTCCAAATCCAATATATTTGGGTAAGAAACATATGAAGTGTGTTATGCAACTATTACAATGAAATGTAATTAGTCGTTGCACCTTGATGAGTGTTAATTAATGTACCTTGAGAATGGGGTTAAGCCCAAATGATGTTTATGATATAATCATACCATGATGAGGATGAGAAATGAACTCATACCTTGAATTGATGATCATTAATGCTATATGATGAAAGTAATGTTCTTGAATAATTAAATATGATATCCTTGAATGCCCCCGAGGTATGGATTAATGAATTAAGGGTTGGATAGATTACATAACCATGAAACCCTAATTAATGAGAAAAGGGGAACCCTAACCCTGACTTGGGTAAAGGGAATGATAAGCCTTGTTTGATAGTAAACCCTAATTCCTGGAAAAAGAATAATGGTGTTACTATTGTATCACATGATGTGATGAATATCTTGTATGACTGTTATCATGCCTAACAACCATGCAGGTATGATGAGATAATGAACATAGCTAGATTTGAGCTATGACATTTATATAATATATGTTGATTGGCATTATGAGCCTTAATGTTGTTGTTGCTTAGTAAAAATAACAATGTGTAAGGATTCTATGAGTCATATGAGCAAGTTGTTGCCTAGAAAGAGGTGACAATATATTTGATGGCCTTGTGAGCCAGGTGTGATTCTTATGTAACAAGTATCATGAATGCCTTGGTCAGATGACCTGAAGGTGATAGTTACCTGAAAAAGGTATAATAATGCTCAATGATGAGTTAAAGGTTTGAATACCCAAAACCATATGATTATGGTGATGAGAATGTGAAGGGATGAGAATTCCCAGTTTTGAAACGAGGGACTGAGTTCCCAAGGTCTTTGAAAGACTGATAAATATATGATGAAAGTAGTACATGTCTCTTTATAACATTGTTGTAATAAGTTATGTTGAGAACTTGCCTGATGCTAAAAGAATATGCTAATGTACTTAATTTAATCAAGTGAAATCATATCATGTAGAGCCCTGACCATAGATCCATCATTGTCAGTAGTTAAATGATGGTGAAACAGGTTTTCCTAAGGGAACTCCTAGAGAGCATACTTTTGAGTATGTGGGGGTTATGGACGTGAATATCCTTACGTCCTAATGTAGGAATTGATGTGAGATGTACTTTAATCTCTCATTCCTTCATTATATGTACCGGGATGGATGTATCATGAATCTCCCGATGATTGGGTTAGATGTCGTACACATCTCCCAAAAATATTAATGCCGGATCAGTGGAGATAAACACGAAATCTCACGATCACAAAGAGAGTGCAACACGCCACTGTAAATATGATAGCGAAGTTGCCAGTATACTCTGGAAAGCTATATTTAACAGAGACACAAGATGTCTTGCATGTGATCTCGCGCTGACTGAGATGTGGGAGGTCATGGGAATCCGGCTCTTCCATTGACCTTGTATGGTACCGATTTTGACTTCGCAGTGGTCGGTTGGAGAATGAGCGGTATATCTCATTTCCTCAGGGCATAAGTGTGTTTGTAAAATGAAATCAGCCGTATAGCATGTTTGCTTAAGGACTGAATATGGAAATTCATTGGCTGATGTTACGTTTCTGTTATATATCTGTAGTTCATTGATGTTGTTCATATCTGTTATATTCATTACAAGTATATGGATGAATTATGAGTCTACCATGAGTAGATGCAACGTTATCCTTGAAAAAGGAGATTACTTCACTTTGTTCATACAAGTGATTTACCTGCTGTTAATTATATATATATATATATATATATATATATATATATATATATATATATAAATCCTTCTGCTTAGTTTATTTTAATAAACTGCTATAACAATGTTTTGGCGGAGAGTTATATCTCCCGCTGGGACAATTTACAATTGTCTCACCCCCGTGGGATCCAACTTTTTAGGTGGACACAGACAAAGAAGCATAATCTCATTATAGGGAATAGACAACATCAATGACAACAATAATATCTCAGGTGAAGATACTGCCTGTCAAGTTATGTAGTTAGAAAGTCATATGTGTCGTTTCTGTACTCTTAGGTCCTCTGAGTTTTTAGTCAGTGTTTTATGAATCAATCTGAGGTTTTGGCTTAATGCCTCGAGATTCGTATACTGTCTATATATAATGTGTATAAGACAGTTGATGACGTAATCTCTGAAAAGAGATGGTACATGTTATGTACATTTGAACCAGAATGTAAATGTTATGCAATGGTTCTTGTTGGAAAAGATTTCCTATGTGAGGATCTCTTTGCAAAAAGTTTTAATTTTCAGTGATTTTCAGTAATCCGTTGCAAATAATTCACTTCTGCATTAGTTAATCATGTTTTTGCGAGACGGTCTCTACAATTAGTGGTATCAGAGCTCTAGGTTCGTTGAGTCTACGGAGACATAGGACTAAGGTAGTAGAGTCTATTCTGGTGTCATCCAGTGTATTTGATAGTGTTTTCTACTCGTATAAGAGAAGAAGAACTTGAAGATGACTGGGTCACATGAGGAGATTGATGTTGAGAGCAGCAATGTTGCACCAAGAAGAGGTGCATGGGAACAGGCAAGAGAGAGACAATTGCTTGAGAATCCCCTAGCTGATCCAACTATAATAAGAAAATCCTTCTTTAAGTATTATTGTTGGAGAACTTAGGGCAACAGTAATGTATATAGTGGATCAAGTTTTGGCAGTGTAACCTAGATTACCAGTCCCAATGATGATGTTATAGATATCAACATGATTTGTAATTAGCATCAACAGGTTGAAGCAAAAGGAAATGATGAATTTCTGGACTTAAATTGAGTCTGTGCTCAACCATAGCCTGTTGAATCAACCTTTAAGGCAAAGTTAGCCCGAGGTAGTGAATAATTCATGAATTATGACAAGTGAGACAAGATAATGTCATGCAAATATGTTAATTTATGAATTCCTGGATTAACTGAGAAAGGAAATGATTGAACTTCCTTGATTAGTCCTATGAGGACTTATGTTTTGCATAGTAAAACATTACAAATGTTTTATGTTGTTCTTACCTCCTTGAGAAATGATGAGATACAGAAGAGGTGCCTGAATGAAATTCAGGGATGATAAGTCTTATGCTTGTGATAATATGAAAAGGAGGAATATGATAGTATACAAAGTGCATACCACTTAATCTCAGTATTTATATACCCTGGCCAGGTATACAACTATTGATGATAAAGTGGGCATGGAAACTCTTAGATTGTTGTCTTTTTTATTGCCATGATCAAGTAGTCATTGTGAGACAATCTAATGAGTATCATGAAATTAGAAATCTGGAATGAATAAATGTATCATATCCCATGCATAAGAAAGAGAAGTATGAGATAATCTCAGATGAGCATGTTGTATGAGGAACTAAAAATGTACTCCTCATAAGATAAGAATAAGAATGAGGGAGATGAACCCTGTTCAATAATGTTGCCCGCATAATAAAGATCTTTCCCATAACGAGGAAATGGGAAATGTGATGAGATCATGAGATGATCATAAACATGATATTAATAAAGAATGTATGATGTTTCTCTGAACAAGAAAAGTGTTGTTTGACACAAAGTTGACTCTATAGTCAATGATGAGGAACAATGGAGCATGTGCCTTATGTGTTGATTCTATGAGAATCTTATATGGAAACACTTTGTGCTGATCAAAGTTTTATGGTGTCTCCATAATAAGGAGATGTTATGTGAAGACTAGATAGTATGAAGAATAAAATACATATGTCTTCCTTTATCTGGATTTCGAGGATGAAATCCTTGTTAGGGGTTTATAATATGTAACAACCCTGACATGGGTTATACTTTAACCCTAGGTGTTGAGATTAAGAAATGTGATTAAATGCTTAATCTCATCTTATGAAAAGTAATTAGGCCTCGAGAGGAACTTATGTTGCAATTCTAGTCTTTTTTGAACATTGTTGAAATCAATGTTTTGTTTGTTTTGGACTAATGTGCAAAATACCCAAGTTGAGGGGTTTAAGTGAAAATTGTGCATGATAATATGTTTCTCATGTGTTGAAGCATGATGAGAGTGAAGATGATGCTGAGGTGTGGCTTATGGAAGCCTGAATACCAAGAAAGAGCTGATAAAGCAATGTATGTGCATGAAAACCCAGTTTTGGTGTTATGTGCAATTTACCCAAAACCTAGGGTGCAATATATAAATTACCACTTCAATAAGGTCCCTAATGTTTCTTGGCATCATTTAGAGCAAATAAAATGAGAGGGGCGCCTCATTTGAATTAAGTTGGAGGAGAGAGAATCTTGATATTAAAATAATCAAGATTTAATCCTAATTGAAACCCTAATTTGATTTAGGGCAAAAAATAAATGTATTAATGAAAAGGCCTTCAACCAAAATTAAAATGGTTGGATTCAGATGTATGTGTGACGTCCTTGATCTTTGCAAGGACCACGAAAATATCCAAGGGAGTGGATAACTCACACAATTTTATAAGAAAAAGAAATATCCACTCACATATGGATATTAATATAATATGATTTAAGGTGCTTTATTTGATTTTCTTTAAATCATGGATATTTGAGAGGGATAAAAGGAAAACATGATAGCCTCGTCCCTAAGGAAGATAAGGGGGAAGAGGCGGCCACATTTTTGGGATTAAATGAATTTTTATAAGGCACTTTCTCTCTCCTTAAATTTCTTATAAAAAGACCCTTTACAAGCCAAATGGAAGGCTTTTTCGATCCCACTTCTTCTCCTTGTTTGGGAAACGACCAAGGGAGCTTGGGAGGATCAGGAGGACGACCCCCAACCTGTTGGTAAGGTTCTTGATCCATTTCACCTTGATTCCATGGTGGAAATAGAAAATAAATTATGGATTTCTTCCTATTTCGATCTCCTCTTCAATTCCAACCATTCCTTTTCACTCAAACCTTGAGGACGAGCCTTGGAATGGTGAAAGGAGTTGCATAAACCATTTTTTCCGTGGACATGGAGCTTTGGAGATCAATTGGAGGCGGGTTTTATAACTTGAAACCCTAACTTTGCTATTGCATTCAATTCCATATCAAATAATGATAATTTCTACTTTTACAATAATTGATTCGGTTGATTGATGCAATCTCCATGTAAATCACAGAAGGTTTCATGGGTTTAGAGATTGATGGTGATGACATCATCATAATCAAACATATCACCAAATATCAAATCCAAACGGTTTTATTGAGTTGCTCAAACGGTTTCCCAAACCGTTTGGGAGCAAACAGTTTCAAACCGTTTAGAAGCAAACGGTTTCAAAACCATTTGGGGGAGTTGACCAAGGGTTGAACGTTTGAGAATCCTGTTTTTAATTATGTTGGTTGATAACCCACCAATTTTTATGGATTAATTCCAAAGGAATCATGAGTTGACGGCTAATCAATTAGGCAAACTTAATTGGATTAAGTGCTGATTTTGAACTTGAGTATTTTAACGTTTTGGGCAAACGGTTTCAAAACCGTTTGAGAGGGTTGAACAAGGATTTACCGTTTGATATTCCTGTTCCTATTCATTTTGGTTAATGACTCACCAAAATTTATGGATTAATTCCCAAGGAATCATGAGTTGAAGGCTAATCAATTGGGCAAACCCTAATTAAAATTTGTGCTGAAATTCCAATGAGTTGATTTGAGATTTTGGGTGGATTAACCCAAACTATTTCAAAACTGTTTGGGGATCACCCAAACGGTCTCAAGACCGTTTGGGGGTCACCCAAGAACGTTTGGAGGTCTATGGTTGGATATGGTTAAGTGATTGAAGGACAAAAGATATGGTGTTAACCCTAATCGGCTAAGTGCTGATTTTGCATTGGAATGAGTTGATGTTTTGGGTTGATTGACCCAAACGGTTTCAAAACCGTTTGGGAATCACCCAAACGGTCTCAAGACCGTTTGGGGATTACCCAATACTGTTTTTAGGTCTAGGGTTAAGTATGGTTGACCAATTGAAGGTCTAAAGGTACCAAATCACTTTGCAACTAAGTGTTGATTTGATGATCAACTCAATAGCTCAAACCCTAATGATTTTTCACTAGAATCCAAGGGTTGGATGAGCCAAACGGTCTCAAGACCATTTGGAGGTCACCCAAGACCGTTTGGAGGTCTAGGGGTGAGTATGGTTAAGCAATTGATGATCCAATGATACTAAGTTAAAGTGTAATTAATTGCTGATTTGGTGATCAATCCAATGGTCCAAACCCTAATTGGTTTACTTGGATTTTGATGGTGTGATGGGAAAACAGTCCCAAGACCGTGTGGCGGTCATCCAAATGACCTCAAGACCGTTTGGGGTTAGGTCATGTTCAATTTGGATGATGGTTCAATGGTTTCAAAGTAACTAATCTTGCATTGATTAGTGTTGAAGGATCATCGATTCCAAACCCTAATTCAATTGATTCAAACCCTAATTGAGGACTAATTGAGGGTCAATTGAGGTTAAAATCAGTTGAAGGTTGACCTATTTAACTCAATTGAAGTATGAGGATAGGTCTAATTGATGATTGGTTCCATGAATTCAATGATTGAAGGAATCAATATTGAGAACCCTAAACCGATTGGTGTAGTTGAGACCATCTTTGGTCCATGCGGTTTTGAGGAGGTTTGGACCAAATGGTCTCAAGACCGTTTGGGACCAAAAGATCCCAAACCGTTTGTGCCCATGCGGTTTCAAAAGTCAAACTTGGGCAAACGGTCTTCACCTACTTGCTTGGGCAAACTGTCTCAAGCACCACCTTTACCAAACGGTTTCAACCCGTTTGAACCTTGAAGGACCAAGACCGTTTGGTGCTCAAGTAGTAAAAGTTGATTGAGGACTCAATTGGTTAATCCACTTAGACACTTGTTGTAATTGAGGACTCAATCGATCAATCCAATTAGATACCTTATGTAATGGAGGTCCAAGGTGATTGAATCTCTTGAGAATAGAGATGATGAATGATTAATTGATCCAATGATGATTAGTAATGATGATCATTGAAGGTACAAAGGTTGAAACCCTAAAAGTACCTAAGTGATTAGTGCCAATTAAGGGATGAACCCTAATTACCTATAGGATCAATGACTTGGTACACTATGTCATTCATAGTTGTATGTACTTGATTGAAGGGATGATATGACCTTATCAAGTTGAGATGATGTTAGCATGAATTCATAACATGAATATAATTCATGTGGTGATTAAGGGTATGATCCTTAAGTAGAGAGATCATGAAACCCTAATCATGAATATATACCCTAATTGACAGGGTTATTGAATTCTAACCCTAATTGAGGGCAATTCTAAATGTAACCCTAATCCAGGGTGAGGATATAACCCTAATCTAGGGTAGTGATGTGTGAAACTCCAATTTAGGGAAATGAGATGTAAAACCCTAATTGGGATGAATAGTGAATATCTAATTATGAATAATTGAATGAAATCCTAATGGGGATGGATTGTAGACCCAAATTGTGGGTGACTATAGTGAAAACCTTAATTGAGGGTGATTCCATGTGAAACCCTAATTGAGGGTGAATCCATGAGAAACCCTAATTGAGGGTAAATCCATGTGAAACCCTAGTTGAGGGTGATTCTATGAGAAACCCTGATTAAGAACTAACATCACATAATATTCTGATGTTATGTTGTGATGAGAGGCCCTAAGAAGGGTGAAGGAATATGAGACTCTAATGTAAGTCATTATACATAAGGCCCTAATCATGGGCAATATGACAATGGATCATAATTCTAATTTTAAATAAGGATGCAAGGAAATCCTAATGATGGGATAAAAGAAATGACCTTATAAAGGTGAAACATTTCATGTGGTTGATTATATGTAACCTAATTGTAAACAATGTCTTTAGCATTAGACAAGTCCATATCATTAAAGATAGATGGACAATTCTAATGTGTGGCCTATGTATTATATGCTAAAGGTGAGAGTTTAGTAATGGAATGTATTAAGAGGGAAATACCTTAATACAAGATAAGTTGGTTAACTCAAGAGAGTCTGAAATGATGAGAAAGTGATACATCAAGATATGATAGTTATCACATTCAACACTTCAGGATTCATATACCTGGATACACTCCAAATCCAATATATTTGGGTAAGAAACATATGAAGTGTGTTATGCAACTATTACAATGAAATGTAATTAGTTGTTGCACCTTGATGAGTGTTAATTAATGTACCTTGAGAATGGGGTTAAGCCCAAATGATGTTTATGATATAATCATACCATGATGAGGATGAGAAATGAACTCATACCTTGAATTGATGATCATTAATGCTATATGATGAAAGTAATGTTCTTGAATAATTAAATATGATATCTTTGAATGCCCTAGAGGTATGGATTAATGAATTAAGGGTTGGATAGATTATATAACCATGAAACCCTAATTTATGAGAAAAGGGGAACCCTAACCCTGAATTGGGTAAAGGGAATGATAAGCCCTGTTTGATAGTAAACCCTAATTCTTGGAAAAAGAATAATGGTGTTACTATTGTATCACATGATGTGATGAATATCTTGTATGCCTGTTATCATGCCTAACAACCATGCAGGTATGATGAGATAATGAACATAGCAAGATTTGAGCTATGACATTTATATAATAAATGTTGATTGGCATTATGAGCCTTAATGTTGTTGTTGCTTAGTAAAAATAACAATGTGTAAGGATTCTATGAGTCACATGAGCAAGTTGTTGCGTAGAAATAGGTGACGAGATATTTGATGGCCTTGTGAGCCAGGTGTGATGCTTGTGTAACAAGTATCATGAATGCCTTGGTCATATGACCTGAAGGTGATAGTTACTTGAAAAAGGTATCATAATGCTCAATGATGAGTTAAATGTTTGAATACCCAGAACCATATGATTATGGTGATGAGAATGTGAAGGGATGAGAATTCCCAATTTTGAAATGAGGGACTGAGTTCCCAAGGTCTTTGAAAGACTGGTAAATATATGATGAAAGTAGTACATGTCTCTTTATAGCATTGTTGTAATAAGTTATGTTGAGAACTTGCCTGATGCTAAAAGAATATGCTAGTGTACTTAATTTAATCAAGTGAAATCATATCATGTAGAGCCCTGACCATAGATCCATCATTGTCAGTAGTTAAATGATGGTGAAACAAGTTTTCCTAAGGGAACTCCTGGAGAGCATACTTTTGAGTATGTGGGGGTTATGGACGTGAATATCCTTACGTCCTAATGTAGGAATTGATGTGAGATGTACTTTAATCTCTCATTCCTTCATTATATGTACCAGGATGGATGTATCACAAATCTCTCGATGATTGGGTTAAATGTCGTACACATCTCCCAATAATGTTAATGTCGGATCGGTGGAGATAAACACGAAATCTCACGATCGCGAAGAGAGTGCAGCACGCCACTGTAACTCTGATAGTGAAGTTGCCAGTATACTCTGGAAAGCTATATTTAGCAGAGACACAAGATGTCCTACATGTGATCTCGCACTGACCGAGATGTGGGAGGTCATGGGAATTCGACTCTTCCATTGACCTTGTATGGTACCGATTTTGACTTCGCAGTGGTCAGTTGGAGAATGAGCGGTATATCTCATCTCCTCAGGGCATAAGTGTGTTTGTAAAATGAAATCAGCCGTATAACATGTTTGCTTAAGGATTGAATACGGAAATTCATTGGATGATGTTACATTTCTGTTATATATCTGTAGTTCATTGATGTTGTTCATATATGTTGTATTCATTACAAGTATATGGATGAATTATGAGTCTACCATGAGTAGGTGCAACATTATCCTTGAAAAAGGAGATTACTTCACTTTGTTCATACAAGTGATTTACCTGCTGTTAATTATATATATATAAATCCTTTTGCTTAGTTTATTTTAATAAACTGCTATAACAATGTTTTGGCGGAGAGTTATATCTCCCGCTGGGACAATTTACAATTGTCTCACCCCTGTGAGATCCAAATTTTTAGGTGGACGCGGACAAAGAAGCAGAATCTAATTACAGGGAATAGACAACAACAGTGACAACAAGGACAACAGTAATATCTCAGGTGGAGATACTGCCTGTCAAGTTATGTAGTTAGAAAGTCCTATGTGTCGTCTCTGTACTCTCATGTCCTCTGAGTTTTTAGTCAGTGTTTTATGAATCAATCTGAGGTTTTAGCTTGATGCCTCGAGATTCGTATACTGTCTGTATATAATGTTTATAAGACAGTTGATGACGTAATCTCTGAAAAGAGATGGTACAGGTTATGTACATTTGAACCGGAATGTAAATGTTATGCAATGGTTCCTGTTGGAAAAGATTTCCTATGTGAGGATCTCTTTGCAAAAAGTTTTAATTTTCAGTGATTTTCAGTAATCTGCTGCAAATAATTCGCTTCTGCATTAGTTAATCATGTTTTCACGAGACAGTCGCTACAACCCATATCACCAAGGTGCACCTCCTTTTCCGGGAGCCCATCTCTAAAGAACTCCATAGTTAAGCGTGCTCAGCTTGGAGTAGTACTAGGATGGGTGACCAGTCGGGAAGTTGATCCTGGCTTGCACGTCAGTGTGGACAAAGTGCGCAGTTAAGGTTAGTGGTGGTCTGTGGGGCCAATCGTCATTCTTGAAACTCTACTAGAGCCTTGGGCAGTGGGCCCAAGCGTTACACCTGACCCTGAACCTAGGAGGTGTTACTAAATATCTAGGTTTGATCATAAGGTATATACATCCTCTGTTTTATTTTGGGCATTATTTGACTGAAATCTAAATTCTTTTAATGAGGCATCTCTTGAACATCATTTCTACTTGAAATTGAATTATTTGACATTCATATTTCCTGATTTGGATTCATTTTATTCATGTAATGGTTGAATTACTCTACTGTAATGGGTCTTTGGACCCCTCCTTCTATGATTGCCTTTTCATGTGAAAGTGACTAAAATGATAGTCTTGCCTCTCTATTATATGCATGCTACATGTTTGATTAGAATATCTAGAATAGTGGTACTTATGTACAACCATACTTATATAGAGCGCGTATATTCTGCCCGGGGTGTGCATTTCCACCCTTATTTCTTTTAGGCCATGATCCTATGGTATATGACCATGTTTTAGGTATATTTAGTCTACATTGTTATGCATGCAAACATTATTATTTTAAAGAGATATTGTGGTTGATTGTAATGGCAAGACACTTTTATTATCATGCTTGGAATCTGAATTTTAATATACCTCATTCTTTTTGTTATATTCCTTTTGAAATTGCCTAATTGCAAATATTCCCTTTATTGTGGGAATATCTCTTTTTGCACTTATAACCATATATAATGCCCAAAGTGTTTATTATATGTACATACTCAGCTCTTTGCTGAGCTCTATGTTGTTTCCTATGTTCTAGGTGATGTTCCCTTCCACCCAGATTTAGGTACATTAGAAGACAAAGATACTAAAAGATTGTATACATGAACTTGGACATTAAGGATAGCTTGGGATAGTTGGTTTGCCCTCTACAACCGGCCTTACAGGTTCTTAGGTGTGTACATTTTGTTTTGTTTTTCATTCCACCTTACATGGTGACGAACAATTGTATAAAGAAAATTTTGTAACTATGTAATAATTTTGTTTCCGCTGCTTATTCATTATAATGCTCTGTAATACGTACCATTTGAGAAATGAATGAATTCCTCCTTTCCTTCTTACCTTTTGGCATGTTTGGGATGATTGGACTTATTATTTAATACAATGAAGAGTGGATCCCCTATCAGGTCTCACTCTTTACAAGGAGGAAGTTGACAAAGGAGGGGAGAGGTTTCTATGGGAAGGATGAAGACCTATACATGCATATATACTAGGCCTACGAAAATCTTCCTCCTGGCTCTACCTTTTCGGGTTCTGTTTCACAATCACTTGTTGACTCCCTTCCTTTCTTTTAATTACTTTCCAATTTCATCGTTCATTGCTATGCCCACGATGGCTTAATCCATAATCTACTTTTTATTAATCTACCTCCTTTTCTCACGGTTTAGACTAAAATTTTTCTTATTGAGTATGCATGGGTGTTAAGGAAGAATTCAATGTTCCAATTATGGAGACTCTTATGTCCACAACTTTTATACCGAAAATCCATAAAGGAAGGCATACCCCTATATGGCACATATTAGATAACTTCATTCTAGATTATTCTTTGTCTCCTCCTAAATCAATTATTCCTTTTTCTAGAAAACTTACTAATGTCTTTTCCAAAGTCATATTAATTGGGATTTCATGGGATATCTTTCCCATACTAAACTTGATTTTTTTTTAAACATTACTATTCATGGAATATCAATTTCCATGAGTTCTAGAATGCTCTTCCCTCTCCTTATTATTTTCGGATATACCATAGGTTAGATCAAAATAATATTAATTGATGTCCCAAAATATGTGTTGCCAAACTAGCTAGATAATTACTCTTTTAATTATCTAAAAACCAAATGTTTTATTTTCTTTTGACGACTTGCATATTATTCAATATTTCAATTTTCCAATAATTAACAAAGTCAACATAACTCATTTATCCCCAAAAATTCTCTTTTCTAGAGTATTCTACATAATTCCGTATTTAAAATATCCATTGCAAATTATCTTTGATAATTTCTTTATTTATTGGATTTTCCTCTCTTTATTTGTCCATTATTTATTAATGGTTTGTTGAAAATAGTGCACTACACGAAATCCATCCTATATGGGGTATTTGCAATTTCAAACCACAATTTTCAAGCAAGACACATAAACAACCATCTTTCTTATGTGTCCTTCATATTATACTATTTGTAAATAAATGTATTAAATCATAGAAAAAACCAGGTTATAACAAAATTATAGAAAGATACATGAGAAAGAGAATGATTTTACTCATAATTTTTAATCTTTAATGAAGTTTTTGTCTTAAAAAAATCAGATTCTTTATAAAAATATTATCCAACAAAAATAATGTTGACATACTATGATAGAAAGATTAATATGAGAGATGTATACTTCTCTCGCCTCTTACAATGTACAAATATTTTTAGTACAACATAATGTTGACTTCTCTGCTCTCTCTTTTCTACTTTCCCTGTACTGTACTAAAGCATTCATACAACATGAAAAAGAAGAAAAAAGTATAGAAAAAGAGAGGAGAGATGTAGAAAAGAGAGAAGAAAGAAGTAAACATTAATATTGTACTAAAATATATGTACAATACGGAAAAAGAGGATGGAAGTATAGAAATAGACGAGAGAAGTAGGAAAAAGAACATATAAGTAAACATTGACGTTGTACTAAAATCATTCATACAATATGAAAAATGAGGAAGTATAAAAAAAGGAGGAGAGAAGTAGGGAAGAGAAAAGAAAGAAGTAAACATTAATATTGTACTAAAAACATCGCACAATACAGACTAAAAGAGGGAGATATATACAGAAAAAGAGAGAAAAGAAGTGGGTAAAAGAGAAGAGAGAAGTAAACATTAGTACTATACTAAAACATTCATACAACTTGAAAAAAAAGAGAAAATTATAGAAAGAAGAGAGGAGAGAAGTAAACATTATTAATGTATAAAAAATTCATATAATACGAGAGAGGAGAGAAGTATACATCTCTCACATTCTCCGAAGTATGTCACAAGTCTTGTTGGAAAGTACTTTTTATAAAAAGAATTTCATCTTTTTATTTTAATAAAAATATCATTAATTAATGAAATTTATAAATAAAATAATTTTCTCTGTAGTTTGATTCTCCTAGAAGATATAGGCACTCTACTCTTTCTACATGAATGTTACTTTTTTTATTCACTCTTCTTTCTCCCCTTATAACTATTCATATTAATATAGCATATCATCGGCTGTTGTTGCAAGTTCCGATGAATGGATGGGAGATTGAGAACGGGAACGGGTGTGTAGCAGGATTTAGAAGAAAAATATTTTCAGCCCCACCAATATGAGTATGAGAAAAAGAGGCGGCAAACAGAGACTACTGATTAATTTCCCCGGCAAGCTAACCTCGAATGCCGATGGAATAAGTGAAGCTGCGTGCGGATAAAGGGTGTAACTGCACTTTACCCGAAATCCTTTCTGGCCCACCCTAGTACCAAAATAGATATTTTCACGGCCATCCTTACACGTCACTCTTCCAAAATCGATCGCCCGGGAACACGGCGGCATATACCAACGGGTCCTTGTGCCCTAACGGACTCCCTCTCTTTCGTTTCCTTGGGTTGTCGGGAAATCCAACCCCTTTTCAGCTCCAGCCGCGGAGCCCACCGCCTTTGTATTCCGATCCTCTCCGGCCAGCCGCCGCTGTTGTTAGGGTTCGTTTCAAGGAGAAGCAGCAACTAACTGGTACAGTTAGCATGGGAGTCCCGGCGTTCTACAGATGGCTGGCGGAGAAGTACCCGATGGTGGTAGTCGACGTTGTGGAGGAGGAGTCCGTCGAAATTGACGGCATCTCCATCCCCGTAGACACCTCGAAGCCCAATCCTAACGGGCTGGAATACGACAACTTATACCTCGACATGAACGGCATTATTCACCCGTGCTTCCATCCGGAAGACCGCGTGAGTACACCTACCTCTAGTTTTCGCTTTTTGTTCAATCTACATGGCGCCGAACCTTAATTGTTTTGCTTGTTTGAATCCCGGTGTTAGAACTCTCTATTGTAAGCAAAGCGGCCTACTTTTGTATGTTTACGTTAACCACGTGCTCTTGCAATAGTTTTAGAGCGAATGCCCTCGAAAGAACACACATTTAGCTTGAATCGTGATCATACTAGTAAGAGTGTCATGCTCTTAGAAGTATCTCTGGTGTCTCTGTAGCGTCTGAAACCGATTTAACAATTATAATTAAACAAACTCTTACACAACTATGGTGTACGTCGTTTGAAGTCTCCACTGCATACATCATTGGTTCTAAATATGTATTCTTCTATCAGTAAAATTATTCTGAATCAAGTCCATGACTTATGCAAGGTCCTTAGTGGTCAATCACTTTTTTATTGTAGTTTGATAGTATATGCTAAATCAGGAAAGAATTGTAAGTATGCGCATGGCCCACATCTCAAAGGAGGATTCCATGCGACCGCTATCTATCGTCAACGGTGTAACAAGAATAGTTGAACACTTGAGCAGCCCCAGACCACTCAGTACAGATCCTTGGGTTTAACTAAGCTTACCATGTCCCTTTTTCCTCTTGATTTAAACCGTTGTTGTTAAGGAGAGAAAGGTGACTGAGGAACTTTCCTTGTTGCCCTGGACACTAAACTGGTTTTCATCTCATTCCACTTTTCTTCACGTTTAGCTATATATAGGTTTCTTCGTTTTAATGAGGCTTAATGGCTTAATGCTAAAAAATGCCAGAGATTCTTTCACAATCATCATCTTGGTCTCAATCCCAACCATATGGAGAACGGCTAGCGTCAGAGACCCTCAAGTATGTTAATGCAGGGGTGCTCAGTTTTATACCAATCAACATCTAATTACACATTCCAGAAATGAGCCGATTATTGTGTTTAGGCTATGTTTGGTTTCCAGGAAAGCATTAGGAAGGATCGCATCGAAGGTTAGGATGGGAAGGTACTTGTGATGGAAAGAATAATAGTTTAAACTCCTACATTTGGATGCAACCACAGAAAGGGTACGGCATGATCCCACCCATTCCTAGTATTTTATTCACAGCAAACAGATACTCTGTCTCCTTCTTGCATATGAGATTAGATTAGATTTTCTAGCTATCAAATCTGGTAATCAATGCATCCAGGAAGCAAATTCTTTCTTTCTGAATTCACCAGCAAACTCAGGATAACATCCGACAGATCTAAAAATACAACAGCAATTAACAATATGTTCAAAGTTCCTTTCTTCCGTAGCTGGCAGCTCATCATCTTTGTTTCCACCCATGAAGTTGCAGCGACAATCACCTTGCAATGGGGAGGTGGTTTATCTTATTTGGTTGTGTGCCCCTGAAGAAATGGATGATCACAGATCAAAGAAGTTGGAGGGTGACAATGAAGCAGAGAAGTGAAGATGGCAGTTTTTCTATGAAGTTTGGCAAATAAAAGTCAATAAAAATCGGCAAGAGAGAGGAGGTCAGAAGTTGAATGCCATTGATTCCAGTCAGGCGGCCAAGCAATACCATAGTGGTGGTTGCAGAACCTGAAGATAGGCGTCAGGAGGGAGCAATCTGGAGTCGGGGTCCAGAATTAATTGTCGGGCATTGAAAAAGTAGGGTGGATTATGTATGCTACGCTACTCTCGCGGGGGAGTGCGGAACATCACAGTCCTACATGACTGGGACTATCTGTACCGCAGAAGTGAAATCCCAATGTGGATATTGTTGAAACAAACATGGGATGATGGGATAGAACATATTAATCGGATTCGAATTCTTTTCTGTACTTTATCCTGCAAACCAAGCGCAGCCTTAAAGATTTGAAATAACGATTAATCATTATTACATATATGCTTGTCAGTACAACCGTGAATATTTGCTTTTCTTACAATTAGAAAATCGATGAATTTTCTCAAAGAAGAAAATAGGAATTCTATTAATTATAGTTAGTAATCACTAGCACATAAATGGATATATGATCTATAGGAAAATTATTGAAATTATTGAACTAAAGATACCCTGTCATAGACTGTGCATAAAGAAAATGCCATAATATATTATAACTAACAGAAAAATTTGCTGAAAGACTGTACAAGTTAGCTACAAGTTGAATAGGTGACCTTTTTAAATTTTTTATCAAGCCAAAAGACGAGGTGCCCCAAGGCTCCCAAGCTGCAGGTGCTAGGCTCCTACTAGGTTCCAGGTTAACCAATTCTTTAGTCTGCCCCTAACCTCCTTCAGTCCATTTTGTCTTTGTGTGTCCTTGCCCCTTGAACTCTAATTTTAGTGTTACAAAGATTGATAATTGTCATGTAAGCATAAATCCCGTCATGTTTTGGTCGGCAGCATTTATCCTTCTTTTCTATTAAACTCTCTCTGGATCATATTATCGTTGAAATCTAAAAAAATGGATACATTTTGAACCTTTTCCAAGTTAATTTCGGTCCTCCTCTTTCACTTTTTCTTTGTGTTGGCTTGGTAACATTACTTCGAACTGGTGGTGCGCACCTTTGGATCCAGATTGCACTTGTTGAACTATCAAAGGAATCCTTTTGTAGTTTGTCCTCAATATTTCTCACTCCTACAATATTTCTGATATAGTAAATTCTAAATAACATTTCCTTGTCTCTGCGTAGACATCCGATAAAATTTGAATGGTACTGAGAAGACATTCGTATTTGCATTCACCCTTCTAGGCTTCTACCATATTTATCTTGTGAATACGTTGTTTCTTCAATAACCAATATTAACGGGCTAACCAACATGAACTGCCATACAATATGAATGGTCAATAATTTTTCTCTGAAACTCGCGTAGTCATGTTTCAAACAGAGTGCAAGATTGTGGCTGTTTAATATGCCATTCACTTCATATTATCCATCCCGCTGTTATTGTATGAGAGCCCCCCTTGTGCACTTCACCTTATTTATAAGTAATGGACCTCAAGTAATTCTCCTCATGTTTCTTAAGCTGTCGTGAAGCAAAAGAAATCACATTTTTATCCTGCATCAACACACATCCTAACCCATTCTTTGAAGCATCACAAAAGACAATATAGCCTTTTCCTTGCTCTGGAAGTACTAACACCGGTGCACTAGTCAACTTTTCTTTCAAAAGCTGGAAAGAATGTTGACACTTGTCATTCCAAGCAAAAGGAACATCCTTCCTGGTTAACCTAGTTAGGGGTAACGCTATAGAACTGTAGTCTTTGATGAACCTCCTGTAGTAACCTGTCAGACCTAGGAAACTACAGATCTCTGTCGGTGTCTTTGGTTGTTCCCATTCTAGTACAGAGAACTTTCCAATTTGGAACACCACTTCATCCAAATATGGTCCACGTCCAATATTTCTAGATGACAAAAATTGCAATTATATAATTTGTTTTGGTTCCACTGGTTCTACACCCTTTATGTTCCATAGCTGTTCTATATAGTTAACAAGGCCAACAAGTAACATTCAC
Organism: Alisma plantago-aquatica; assembly: GCA_963693085.1. Classification (NCBI taxonomy): domain Eukaryota; kingdom Viridiplantae; phylum Streptophyta; class Magnoliopsida; order Alismatales; family Alismataceae; genus Alisma; species Alisma plantago-aquatica. Next base: position 991,012,740 of record OY856411.1, read on the forward strand.
CAGTGAGTATCATTAGAGTTGTAGAAAATCTTATTGTCTCCCCTCCTTCTGGCCTTGGCATTAGCATTCGAATTCTCATACTTTGTCGAACTCTTATGTATTAGAATATGACTTATTTTGAATCGCACCAGATTTTCCTTGGCTCTCAATCATATTCATTACTTATAAGCCTTTGCCTTTTTAAATAAACAAAAACAATATGCAGTTCCCCGAACCCCTCCTTAATTTTTTTGTTCGCAAAAAAAAAAGTAAAAAAAAAATACCAAACTGGCTGTTTGATGTTTTGCCAATCACAGTTTATGGTCAACAGTCGCATCCAAATCTTCATAGTATGACTCATCAGCTTGCTGCTACTGTAGGTTGTACATTTTTTAATATTGCTGAAGTTGCGTCATGAATATTGCTGGATGTCCTAATCCATCAGATAATTAGTTTCTGTAACAGGTTTTCCTCCACCTTTTACCCCTCTGCACCTAGTGTAGGGCACCTCCTGGTCATGTCACATGAGTATAGGCATCGGACAGTACAGTTAGAGTTTGCTTGTTTCCTTTTATGCAGTTTTCTCCTGTTACCCTTTTTGGTGAATGTTTGTGTATGTTAGTCCCACATGGGTTGCTTTCTGTTTGATTAATCCTCCATTGGTGCATGTTTGTTGTTCTTGTGCTAGTCAAAGTACCTGCGTGTCCAGACACACTTTTACACACCAGATGCCTTTCGAGTCAGTCCATGTGAAATCAAACTACCAAAATACATGAAACAGAGCGACTAACATGATAAAAGAGAACAAGACTGAATAACAGGAAATAAGCACTTAGCTACACTATGTGATACCTATTATATATGTTATGAGAGGAGGATGCCCACACCAAGGTCCAGTACCCCCTCAACTTTTCTGAATGGAGTTCTATTGCTTCATTGCCTTGAGAGCTCCTATCATCTAAATTTTGTCCAAACTGCATCTTAGAATGACTAAATTGCTTACTGTGTCCGGTGTCATGGTCTATTGTGTGTCCTGCATCCTTATTTCAATATTGTTTGTAAATATTATTCATGTTTTTATAATGTTTACTTTGTAATTGTATGTATCTTGTGGAACTTTTTTCTGAAGGTTGACACTTACATTTAATATATATAAAGCTGTGTATACACGTGTAATCAAAGCAGCATAAAATTGCTTAAAATACTTGCTGTACATAACATACCTTGTATATTTTAATATATACATGAGTTGTCTGAACGTTTCAAATTACCACTTGTTTCAGTTTACATTTTTGTTTACATTTATCCTACCTCTGTAACCTTCTTGTGCTGCTGACTGCAGCTGAAGTCTTGCAATGCCTTTTGCTCAGTAGGTCTGATATAGTGAAAACTTTGCGTGGGTATGTGTGTGTAATTCTATGTGTGTAAAAAGTTGATTGGTAAAATTTTCAACTCAGAAAGTTAATTTCGCCAACTGAGAGTTTCATCTTCATCATCATCAGCATCATCATCTAAGCCTCAATCCCAACCATGTTGGGGTCGGCTACATGGATCCTTCTTTTCCAATCAGCTCTGTTATGGGTCATACTTTGATCAAGATGTTAAGATTTAAAATCTCTTTTTGTAAGCATTCCCCAAGTTAATTTAGGTTCGCCTCTGCTTCTTTTAGTTGTGCTTGACTCAATAACCTTACTTCGAATAGGTGCATTTGTCAGTTTGCGCTGCACATGTCCATACCATCTTAGACGGCCTTCATGCAACTTATCCTCGATGCTCACCACCCCCAACCTCAAACGATCTTTTCTTGTCAACTGAGAGTTTATTACGCCAATTTCTAAGGAATTTTTGCTATTAGTGCCACAAAACTCCTGGCCTAGCTACTTTGCTGCTATGAATAATTTCTGGCACACAATGCCACAACTTAATGTACTGCATTGTGATTTGTTCCGCCTCAAGATAAAAAATGGGTGCTAAGGTACGAAAGGTCACAATATCAATTGTGAAGGAATAGGATATCATCTGTGTTACTGTGCTAGCTTTGTTGATTGGTGACTTGATTATACTGGCTTGTTAAGTGTTTATCAATGATATGAAATTTGAGCAATATTTAAGTTGTTACTTGTGAGGACTTCGTTCTTTTGGCTTGTAACGTGAGTTGAATGGTACTTGGCTAGATATAGTTATTTAGCCTCTTGTTTTTATTCGTCAAAGTCTAGTCATTTTTATCATTCTCATGTGCTAGATATTAAGTATAAGTTAGTTAACAAATTAGCATGAATATGCTTTTTATGCAGACAAGAATGTTTTATTGGTTAATAGTAACTAGCACTATATGCTGTTTCTATAGATTCATTCCATGATATACGTTGGTTTAGATGCTGACCAATCAGACATACATTTTTGATTCTAAAGCTCACTGGTAAAAATTTGGAAAACACTATGCAAAAGTCGCTAATTTTTTGGTTAAAAAAATCTAAAGTATATCGAATTATAACTGAAGTGAAGCAGAAAAATATGTTAAGCAGGTGCTTAGGTGACTAGGTGCTCCATGATGGAGGCAATATCACCTAGTCGTCTTGACTCTTGAGGACCTTGGTTCGATCTTTAATGCCTTACGAATTAGGTGTGATTGTTGGTTTTATTTGGTGTAAAATTTTCAGAAAAATGATAATTTGATAATCTTCTTTTTTCTGAATTGTCTTTGACTCAGCTGTGTCATGTTCTGATCCATTTATTTTCAAAGGAACCTGCTTTGATCTTGTCGTGTGCTTTGTAAAGTTTAATGCTTTCAGTATGTTGTTGTGATAGTTATTTGTTTAGAACAGTTTGAGAATGACTTTAAGTAGCTTAACCAATTAGCTATTCTTGTTTCTGACAATAAAATAAAGTATTTTGATTGAATGATCATGTAGATTGAATCGAGTGTTCTGTCTTCACTGAAGGAGAAAACTAAAAAGAACAATGTTCATTCGTTGATTGCTAAGCATATTTGTCTAAGCGGCTAGGCATTGGCCTCTCAAGACTGAGGAGCCAAGTGTTATATTATTTTTTAAACTAGTAAACCCAGACACGCACATGCAAGAGAAATTAGAAATATGTTGAATTTACATTTACATAATTTATGTAGAAGTAAGGTTTTCTTTTAATATTAGTTGTAAATGAAATTTAATTTAACAATTTTGGCTGAAAAATATTAGATGACCTTTAGTATGAATATTTTATAAGTCCTGAAACACAAAGACGTCCTTTCGGTCTTGGTTGTCCCCATGTGTAGGTGGCCATTGATATTGTGCACTGCCATGGTGTTCTCTCTAGTCTGTGACTCTCTAGTTATGGCGTCACACCTTGGACATGTTGGTAGTTGTTAATAATGTTTGGCCTTGAGGGAATGATGTAGGAGGGGAGAGAGTGGAGATGATTGGTTAGGTTTTAGTGTGAAAAAATAAATACAGAAAGCGTGGCCCGTTAGTTATGGAGTTTTAATGTAAGAAAGATATTGTGAGAGAGTGGGGAAAGTTGATCGAGTTTTTAGGCTTCGTTTGGCAACGCGATTACTTTTAATATTGTGGTGGTAGAAGACCAAAAGTCAACCGTGGGTAGCCAAGAGTATTAGTCCTGAAACACTAGATTAATAACCGGTAAACTTTTACTTACATTTCACACTCATCTGCGATTACCTCACTGGGATTATCCGTGGACCAATTTTACATGGTGGCTCATCTTGGATGCATGACCGTGGTTAAAATAACCGCATTGCCAAACGGTGCCTTAGTGGGAAACATGATTGTGGTAGAGGAATGGTAAAATTGAATGATATGATTAGTGGGAAAAAGGGGTTTTCTGATCAAAGGAAATCGTTTACGGTGGTTATTTGTTTTTAATTTTGAAATGGGACAACCTGATTGGCTGATGGCAAGTTTTGTAAATTGTTTAACAACTCCCTCTTTTTATAGTAGTATAGAAATGTTTAGATCGTAAAAATGTACCAGACATGTTTATATATACTTTGTTAAATATTTATATATTGGTTTTCTCCGAATGTAACCAATCCCGAATTTACCAAGACCACGTTTAACATGACCTATAGCAGGAATAACCTGCTCCAATTCAACCTAATTCGGTCCCATTTGACCCAGTCAGACGTAAGATGACCTAATTCGACTAAATCAAACATAGACTGACCTAATTTGGTCCTAAAATGGCATTCCAGACCTCATTTGATGCCAAAATGACTTCAATTGAGCCTAGATAGCCCTAGGCACCCACCCAGTCCAATTGGGGTCCCAGGCGCCTAGACTTTGCCACCTCCTTCAGATCCAGAGCATAATAAGCCTAGTCGTTCCTGCCTAGGCAGGATCCTTGATAACTACGACAGCATGAAATCTTGAAATATTGACAGACTTCTTAATTCTGGTAATTGATTCACGTAGGATATAGTTCAATGAACTCGAACAGCATTTGCTAATATAAACAGTAGTGAATGGCATACAAGAATTCACTCTGCATGAGAATACATCACTAAAAAGTTAATAGGCTTTTATTCCAATGAAAATTGTCAGAGACATCTGTCTAGAGCATTCTTTAAAGCTTTCATCAAATTAGTATTTTTTCCTCTTTTTAACCATTCAAGGAAATGATTCTTATAGGTTTGTGTATAATAACCTACTAATAAGGGCTCAGTCAGATGTCTATGGGAGAAGTTTTATACATGAGTCACATGACCAATCTATGGTTTCTAAGTCTTTTGTCAGTTTCCAAAAGAAATATTTTTCCAATTATTGTTTTTACCTTCTTCTGGTGAACAATCCGCCCACAATTTAAATCTAAAAGTAGAATGGATTTGCAGAATGCAACACAGGCCAGGGCTGGAAAGTGTGGTGACGCACATACCTAGCTATTCTTGTTAGATTTGTTGCTCTGAAGGCAGGGTTTGAACTAATGGGGATTTATAGGTCAAAGCATACGGTTCATCTGTTGATATTAGTGCTGCAGTCTTATTCAATTAGTGATAAATTCTATTGATTTTCAACACATTACTTTGATTTAGCATGCCAGGGTGTTTGGGATTTGGGAATGGACTTGTCGCCATTTATTATCAGTGAAATTCTACATTTAGATTTAGTATAGACATAAACTTGTGACATAAATGCAACCTAAACATTTGAGCCATGGTTGATAATGTTCTCTGTGATTTTCCCATGTACGTGAAAAATTTATTCTTAGCAATATGGAGAAACAATTAACTCCATTTTAAGAAGCATCTGCACCCATGAGGACATAATTGTTCATAAATTTGGATAGGAGGATTTTTCTTGGCTTTATCAATTCATATTAGGTTTTTAACATAATGAAGACTGTTCTATCTGCCATGAGTTAGACATAAATTCGATTTATTAGTTTAAAAGTCTCAATGTATCTTTCATGTTGATGGCTCTTAAAACAATTTTATTATTCATCATCATCAGATGCGAAATACTAAAACATTTTGTCTGGAGGGCTGATCAAAACGATTATCTTTTTCTTAGAAAGCTAATTCTGTTTTGTTTGTTGAGTATGCAACATGATTTATTAGCTATGAATGAATTCACCAGAATGATGGTTAGCTTGTTAATTTACATATCCTTAGTCTCACATATATGCATTACATATAAATGCGTGATATCACTGAAACTACAGGTTATTGCACCGCCGTTGATATCCCTGAGCTAGCAGAATGATGGCATTTTGATGAAAGTGTCTCTTTTAAACTCTTCGGAAAAAGAATTCGACCAAACCATGATTTTAATAAATGTAAAATATTCCCTTGGTCATCCTTATCCATTGGTTATGTTATTCTTATAACTACAGTAACAATCATGATCAAATATTAGGGTCACATGCTGTTTTATTAAAACATTAATCTGCAACAAAACTGTCTGATGTTCAAGGCATATCGAAATTCTTCTTGCTAACTATTGTAATGTAGGGCCTGTTTAGTTGGGTGCAATCTGGTGATAAACTGCGAATTTGGAATGTTATTCCACAAAGCAAACTCACAGTTTGCAGCTCAACTTATTCCCTGCAATACATTTAGCGTTCGCCTTGTATACTCATGGGGCTTCTCATGGTTAATTCCAATAACATCCATATGTTCTTGTTTATTTACTTTCAGATGAATGTTGCGAACACTACAAGACAGCTGTAGTTTTGCTTAGTTATAGTGGTAAAAATGTCTTAATTCAATTCTTATATTTGTATGAAGGATATGCCAATTAACTTTTTTAAATAAATAGTTGCCTTACTTTTTGCAGCCTTATTTGGCATCCTATTGTTCTCTTGTATTGACCTTTCCTATAAAATTATGCTCGGAACTTTTATTGGAGGTCTTTGATTGTTCTTTTTTTTTGGGATCATTTGCAGCCTTCTCCAACATCTTTTGAGGAGGTCTTCCAGTGCATGTTTGATTATATTGACAGACTGTTCGTTATGGTGCGACCTAGGAAGCTTCTTTACATGGCTATAGGTTTGTGCTTTCACGTATATACTTCTAATATGTTCAAAAACTGTTTTCTTAGTGCGATGCTCTGAAACATATTTAGCTGTGACGATTCATTCTTGTTGCCATATTTGTTATGAAACATAGCGTTCCATTCTACAGTTTCTAATTTTCATTGTCTATTGCTCAAATATTTATTTACTTGTAAAAAAAGTGAAACCTTAATTAACTATTGTTCTTGACAAAATAGATGGTGTTGCTCCTAGAGCAAAGATGAATCAGCAGCGTTCGAGACGTTTCAGGGCAGCAAAGGATGCCTCGGACGCAGTGAGTTTCCTCTTTTATGTCTCATTCATTTCTGACAGTTTTTTTTCCCTTCTTATCTACTTACCCTTCTAAGTTCTTGATAAGACTTATTCTATGGTTAATTTCTTTGTGTCTGCAGGCAGCAGAGGAAAAAAGACTCAGGGAAGAGTTCGAGAAGGAAGGCAGAACACTCCCCCCAAAGCAAGAGTCTCAAACTTTTGATTCTAATGTTATCACTCCTGGCACTGAATTTATGGCTGTCCTTTCAATTGCCCTACAATATTATATTCATCTTAGACTGAATCATGACGAAGGCTGGAAAAATATCAAGGTGCATAGTTAGACAACTGTTTTGCTCCACTTGTGCCCTGTGTAATGTTCTGTCCACTTAGTACTGTATCTTTCTTCCTTGAAGGTCATTCTTTCTGATGCAAATGTTCCTGGTGAGGGGGAGCACAAAATAATGTCGTACATCCGTCTCCAGAGGAATCTTCCTGGGCACAACCCTAATACACGTCATTGCTTGTATGGCTTGGTAAGCATTTTCGTCTTTCCACTTTTTAAGATATCCGATTATTTCACACGCAATATTAAATCATTCAATTGGAATTGATATATTTATATGCATGGTATTCTACTTTAGATGAGACTGCGATATAGCCAACTAACCATAAAGACAACTTCGGGAATCAACATTCTTTTGGTTGGTTGAGAAAAGTCGGGCTTTGTAAAAAATCGGGAAAACATCAAGAAAATTCAGTGAAAGTTGGTCAGCCATTCGGAAATAAACAGGCTATATAACTCACATACAGAGACACGCTTGTTTGCACACATACATGTAGAATATATCACTTATGATTCAAAGATTGAGGAAGCAATTTGCAGTCCGGATTCCAACAAACACATAATATCAATGTTTGCAAAAACCAGATTTCCTAGATAACATTAACCACAAATTGATGCAAAAGAGTGAATGAATTTCTGACATAACCAAAATAGATAAGCTAAACAATTCAAAAATGAAGGCAGGTTATTCTAAGTCTAGGCCTAAATTGAAGTCATCACACTCACGTGGAGTGGAAGTTGAGGAGGAATGAATAGAGGAGGAATTGGCAGAGAAGAAATTAAGATGCAGCAGCAACGGACTTTGGGTCGGGAGAGAAGAACATGAGCAGGGAGCAACATAATAGGAGGAAGGGGAGGGGTGAAGATGTCTAGGCCTAAATTGATGCAAAAGAGTGAATCTATTCTGACATAACCAAAATATATAAGCTAAACAATTCAAGAATGAAGGCAGGTTATTCTAAGTCTAGGCCTAAATTAAAAGTCATCACACATGTGGAGTGGAAATTGAGGAATGAAGAGAGGAGGAATTGGTAGAGAAGAAATTAAGATGCAGCAACAACAGATTTTGAGCGGGAGAGAAGAACATGAGCAGGGGCTGGTGCATGATGTCCACGAGGGGGGAGGAAGAGAAAGAAGAGAGGAGTAACATAGTAGGAGGAAGGGGAGGGGTGAAGTTGTCAACTTGATGCCAAAGGAAGGGGAATGGTAGGGACAAGGAAATAGGAAGAAGAAGAGAGTGGAGAGAAGGTACCTGCCAAAGTTGTCACTGCTAGTTGGACTAGCTGAGGAGGAATTTGGAGCAGCAATAAGAAGTTTGATTGAAAGAGAAAAATCAGTTGCAAGGTGTGTGGGTGAGAGGTAGGAGGAAGGAGAAGCTAAGGAGGGTGGGGGCAAGTGAGGTGCGGACGACACCTGAGATTGGCAGAAGCTAGCGAGGAAGAGGAAGGAGAGAGGAGCAACAAAGTAGATAGAGGAAGAGGAGGGAAGAAGATGTTGACATGATACTAAAGAAAGGGGAACGACAGGGACATGAAGGAAATAGGAACAGGAAGAAGAGTGAAGAGAAAGTACCTGCCAAAGCCGTTGTAACTAGCTGGACTAGTTGGTGCCACCGCTACTAGCTCGACCAGTTGCTGTCTTCGTTGCTTGTTGGACCAGTTGGCGCTGCAGCTAACTGGACATCCACTCACCGCTGCCAGTAGCTATAGCTTCAAATTCAGCCGCCTCCGCTGAATGATGGCCTGACTGGTGCCACGTCGGTGATGCTAGAAGACAGCAAGCTCGCCAACTGCGAAGGAGATGAAGTGAATGGAAGAGTCACTAGGGTTCTCATAAGATTTATGGTGGAGCCGGACAGGAGAGTTGGGGTAATTTGGGGGGAAAGCAATTCTCGTATGTCGTGTGGGTCATATAGACACTCGGTTTGGTTAGGTGAACTAAACATGAAAAAATCAGTGCGAAATTTAAAAAAATCATTAAAAATCACAAAAATATGTGTAAAATCAGCGATTTAAACGCCCAGAACATTTACCGCATAATAATATAAGTTTTTGCCATTATTAGAAAAAAACAAAGCATTTTTTGTTACAAAGATAGTACCAACAAATTACCTAAGTCGGATTGCCATCATGGTCACTTATATATCCCTATCTTCAACATGTAGTGGTTAACATTATACTAGTGAACGCACACGTGCACATGCACGTGACATATAAAACCTGTTGGAAATATGCGGGGAGAGGATTCGTCCGTGAAAGGGTCCCTACGGTAAAAAATATTTGTGTTGGTTGTTTGACAAGAGAGAATCAATGAACCGTTTCCGTGGGATGGAGAGAGAAATACAGAATTAAAGATAATAAAAGTTAATAGGAGAGTGTAGGAATAAATATTTGTAGGAGCAAAATTCCTTGAAAAAAGGAGAGAAGAGCGAATCAAGGAGAGCGTAGCATCAAACTCGCTCTTTTTATAGTAGTATAAATGATTATAGTAGTACCCAATGGACAATAAGCGCAAAAAAATACTAAAACAACAAACATGTTAATCATAAGACTATACAAAATTCAAATTTGTCATCTTCTCTCACTTGCAGCTGCCACCAACTGGCAGTAATCATGTATCTTACCTGCACTTCTGGCCGCGCTTCTGCTGTATATTCAATTCATCTTCCTGCTCTCTTCCTTGCTCTTTTTTGTCCTTTGGTAGAGACTCCCCCGTTCTGGTCCCTTCTGCTGTTGCTTGCTGTCAATGGCCTAAATTCTAGTATCAAAATGATACAACACAAATGCACGCTTTGAATTAGAATCAAAATTCAGAAAAAAACTATTGAATTGTCCGACTGCTTGAATTTGGAATAGGAGCTTGTAATGGTACTCCTGTATACTTGTTAAGAAAATAAATTTAAAGCCCTTCACAGCCGATTTTTTCTGGTAAACTTGAAATCTTTGTTCTGCTCTGTTCTGATGAGTTATCTTGAAGCAGTTTTATCTTTTGCTAGGCTTTTGGTGCATATTTTTAATTATTATCTTTTTCTTGTCTTAAAGGATGCAGATTTAATCATGTTGGCTTTGGCAACACATGAAGTACATTTCTCCATCTTGAGAGAGGTAGGTACCGTCGTTCTGCTTAAAGAATATAGCAACAATTTCTTGTTGCTTTATTTTCTAAGGAATCCTGTTTAACCCCATTCCTTCTTTGAAACTTCTTTTGTTAATGTTTACTAGACCATGGTCAGGAGGTTCACTATGCTTCCTCATATTGTTAGGAGGATGTACTTGGTTTATTCTCTTGTAAATCCATGGCATCTATGAAGACCCTTAATATTGAAATGGTGAAACATTTAGAGTTTCCCACTTGTGGATGTAAAAATTTCACTTTGGATTACCACATTAATGCTCTCTCTTGTCGATACCTTTTTCCTTGTTCAACTTGTTCTATTGTGATAAGTCTTTCTTGTTTCAGGTTGTATTTACACCAGGGGAGAAAGATAAATGCTTTATCTGTGGCCAAATGGGTCATATGGCTGCTGATTGCCAGGGAAAGGCAAAAAGAAAAGCAGGTGACTTTGATGAGAAAGGTGATAGCGTTACTGTACCAAAAAAGCCTTACCAGGTTGGTTAACTGGTTTTCCGTGGTTCTTCTTCTTTCACAATTTAATGTCTCATTTTTAGAGTTCTATTTCTTGACACCTCTTACATTTTAAATTTTGCAGTTCCTCAACATTTGGACTCTAAGAGAATATTTGGAATATGAATTTCGTATTCCCAACCTCTCATTTGAGATCGACTTTGAACGAATCTTTGATGATTTCATCTTCATTTGTTTCTTCGTTGGCAATGATTTTTTACCACACATGCCTACCCTGGAAATACGTGAGGTTGGTTTATTTCTTATATATCGCAAGATTGTGGATGTTTTTGTGCAGCTCAAATCCCTACCATAGCTGTAATGTGCCAACATGCAAAACCCTTTGAACTTCTCAGTTATGCAATGGTGCATATGAAGTTTTTTTTTTTTTGTTTAAGTCCATTAGGATTGCTTTGCCACATTCATTTGCATGGGTTTGCTAACTTTAGCCTGAAAAACTTTGTGAAGGGTGCGATAAACCTTCTAATGGCTGTGTATAAGAAGGAGTTTAAGGCTATGGGTGGCTATATGACTGATTCATGCAAGGTACACGTGGTTCGCCCTGCTTGTGGTTTTATTTTTCACATCATCACTACCATATTCCGTTCTATTATTTAATGTGAATCCAGGGAATATGAGTATGGGATTATCGCCTGATGCATTCTGTTCTTTATTCTACTAGCCAAATTTGAGCAGAGTCGAACATTTTATTCAATCAGTGGGGGCTTATGAGGATAAAATTTTCCAAAAGAGAGCTCGCTTGCACCAGGTTTGTATATTCCGTCATTAAAAAATGTTGTGAACTTATGCTCCTGTCTGTTCTGATTGCATATTGTTATTATGGGTGTAGTTCGCTGCTACTTCAAATTATCAGTTCAGTTAAAATTCAAACGTTTAGTCTCGTCTGCCAGGTTATTCTTTAGTTGGTTTTGGATAATGTAAATGTAATCAATTAATGTCAAATTTATGTGAGGAATATCTAATCTAGCAACTGTTTGGTACTGCCTCTTAAAATTTGAAAACTGTATGAAAGATATGGGTGTCGTCCACTTTAGAGACTCATCATGGCTTTTGCGTTCTTGTTGGGAAGAACGTTGGCAATGGCTGTTACTTAACACATATTTGTCCTTTGCTTCACCAATTAATACATGGTCTAAGCTGACATTAAGCAGGTGCAGCATGAATTTAGATGACAGCACTAAATAAAGAAATAATACTATGTTTGTGAAATATATCGATTATAATTTCCAGCTCTTTAGACTCGTTATATTTATTGGGTTCAACTAAGGTCTGGTAGTTACCAGTGTCACGAGAATTGGACAATTTGCCATTGACTCGTTGCTTTTCATTGCCCAGACGTATTTGCATTGTCAGTAATTTACTGCACTTATGATAAAAATGGTATCGATGATTGCTAAAAACTCAGCGAGTAGAAGGACGTGTTTACGATTGTTAGTTTTTGCTTATGTTTGGGTTTTCGACTTATACTAGCTCTTAGGTTGTTATTCTGGTAAACATTACTGTTACCAGTAATTTCTGGCAGCTCATTTTGTTTGTTCTTTCTGCACATACTTTAATTCCTCCAGCGACAAGCTGAAAGAATAAAGCGCGAGAAGGCACAGGCTAAAAGGGGCGATGACGTAGATCCTCAAATAGGAAATGATTTGTTGGTGCCAGTTGCTCGTTTTAAGGGCTCTCGTCTTGCTTCTGCCTCTGCCCCTTCACCATACGAGTCTCTCAATAAAAAAACAGAAAACAAGGTTGGTCAAACTGCAGCTGTCATGTCATCTCTCAGCATTACATCTAAGCAGTCAAAAGTGCCAAATGGCCATGAAGCTCATGTACGGGCACAAAAGGTTGCACGTTTTTCTTCAGGAGCAACAGTTGGTGCTGCTATTGTTGAGGCCGAAAACTCCCTTGAAATAGAGGTGGGTACACCTTTTATCTTTAGTCCGCAGTGAATTACTTAAGTTTTTGATTATATGTAGATTCTGGTGGTTACTCTTTCATATTAGATTCAAGAGAACAAAGAAGACCTCAAATCAAGGCTTAAAGATTTGATACGTGAGAAGTCTGACGTTTTTAACTCTGAGAATCTTGATGAAGACAAGGTTTGATACCAGATTGTTTAAAAATTTCAAAAGTATAGTCGTACTGGATTCTTGTACATGGTTTCCCCCTATTCATATAATATTGTGGTTTATAAGCTGTTCTTCCTTGAGAAAATTATTAAGCTTTAGTACGAAGAGAACTACTTTTTACTAGACGTAGTGAGCCTCATCTAATGATCTGACTCATGATTTCAGGTGAAACTAGGACAACCTGGTTGGAAGGAAAGATATTACAGGGAGAAGTTTTCGGCAAGAACACCTGATGAAATTGAGGAAGTACGCAAGGACGTTGTAAGTTTATATATCTTTCTCAAATTCATACATGTTTGCCTTCTTTGTGTGGGTGGTCACAAAACAGTTTTAAAGCATTGATTCAACTGTATAGATTGTATACTGGGGACTGGATCTGTCCCATGAGGGGACAAGGGTGATGGTGTTTAGTTTTTTTTAATAATTTACTTGCATTCATAAGAGGGTCCTTGACGGTCGATGCCGTTGGATGGGGTGTGTAAGCATTCCTAATGTAGGTCTAATATAGCTCAGTTAGGTTTGATTAAGCTACATCTGGTTGATTTGGTCTCATTTATCCCAGTGCATTTAAATCACTTAAACTCAAGTTAAAATTAGGTTCACTTGCATCAATCTAAGTGCAATTTAGATTGAATTAATTGATTAGAGGTTCATTTTGTTCTCATCTAATCTGTATTAGTCATTTCTTTGAAGTACTGTATTTTTCATTTTGATTCATTCTAGTTTTATAAAAGTTTAGGGTAGCAATTTTTTGTCAAATGAACTATTTGTTCAAAAACATTTGAAGTAGTAGTTTTGGTTAGCAATTTTTTGTCAAATGAACTATGTATTGAAAAACATTTAAAGTAGTTTAGGCATAGGTCGAACATATGCATAAATATCTGATGCATAGACAAATATATTATAAAAATCAAAGATATGTAACTTTAGTAAGTCAGGTGCATAGACGCCTGTATCCCAAAGAAATTCCGCCTAGCTCCCTAGACAGATGCTTTATACGTTATGGTACCTGATATTTTCTTTTGGTTGATTTCTGGTTGGATTAAGTTTAATTGAGGTCATTTGTATGACAATCTAATCGGTTGATTGATGTAAACATAACTTGAATATTTCGGAGCTCATTTAAGTGAAAGAAAGTTATTAATTGCAAACATATAGGTAACTTTGGTATTGGTCAAACGTGTTGTGAGAAACTGATATAGTAAAGCAGGCGGACATGAGCCTGTGACAGGAGAACATTCCCTACCTGCCTTGATAACTACAGTATATATGTTATGATTGCTTATCCCAGTGAAAACTATACACAAGTGAATTGGAGCCTTGGAACCAATACCTGGTACTCGTAGTGTTTTGCTTGTTTTTACTGATATTCTGGCTGAATTAAACTTGAAACATATGTAGTCTCCATCTCATGAAAATCATCTTGCTTGGATTTGGTGTATAGTATGTCCTGTCTCATATCTGAATCTTTAATTACTGCAGCAATCCAGTGATTACAAAAATTGCTGGCATGCGTATTATGCTAGATCTTACTTTATAAGAGTAAAGGATGTGAGGGTCGACTTTTTGATGAATGGTAATCGTCATCTTAAGCTGTTAGGAAAACAAACGACGGATATTGACTTGTAAATTAGCATTTTGTGATCACTTCCGGAAAAGAAAGAGTGATAAATTTTATAGGAACAAAAGAATATGAAAGTATCAGCGAAATTATTGCAAAGGATCCAGTTAATGGTTGAGGGTCTAAATTCTGGCATAATTTATGCGGATGCAGTATTAGTCAATTCATGGAATCTGTGCTTCTCTGATTGTTTTCTTTTATTGAATCTAGGTTTTAAGATACACCGAAGGCTTATGCTGGGTTATGCATTATTACTATGAAGGTGTTTGCTCATGGCAGTGGTAATATCTTGAATCTTTTTTCACTCTTCCAGTGTATATTATCATTGTGGAGAAATCATGTATTTATTTCAAGTTTTTTTTTATGTTAAGCTGTGGCCACCCTGAGTCAAAAATTGGCAGGGTGCATCTTGCATCTAATTGGTCAATGACAAACAACATTTTTTCTGCAAATCGTTGGGCTAATGATTTCTGCTATGTTCAATTGTAATTGCAATTAAGTATTGTATATGTTTAAAAGATACTAACCTAGAATAGCAACGAAGTGCTGGGTATTTATATAAATACTGATCTACACAATTTATTTATTTAAAAAAACGAGTTTCCAAAAAAGTTCATATATGTATTTGTTTTCAAAGCTATTATTATGAAGTATAATCTGCGAGTTTTCTTGTAATGTTTTACATACACATGCACAATATTGCTGCTTGCGTTTCATTAGTTATCAAGTTAGATTTCAATTGTCTTTCATTTATAGCATGGTTCTACCTTCTACTTTGCTCACCATGCCGCCATCATAACCGTCTCAAGTCTTTCTATCATTTTTTCCCATATATATCTGTATGTAAATCTGTCATAGAAATCTTTAGGGAGATGGAACCTGTGATGAGCATCACCTATTCACCTGTGATGATAGTGCTGGGCTTGAGTCTGATTTCAGATGTGACTGGTGGCTGTCCCTTATACATGTGAAGTTCAGGATTTGAAGCACTTGCATTCATTGCCATGTTACCTATAGCTATCCCATACAATTACCTGGTACCTGAAATAGGGGCCAATTGGCTGGTCCATGGTTCACCACAACACCGACTACAACGAGGCTCATGAGCAGTTAAAATAATTAATGCAATGAGTGGTTTCACTTTTTAAAATCAATAATAAACTTAGATGCTGCAATGAAAATATATGAGCTAGACCGACTTTATTAAGTTGTTTGTTCACTGTTTCACTTTTGTAGATACACACGTATAACCTTTTTCATGTATTACATACATATTATATATTCCTATATATGTTAATGTTCCTTGAAATAATGAAACACACGTTTTGTCAGTTTAAGTTAGGCATGGGCATAGTATTTCTAGAATTCTGAATACTAACAACCTGCCGATGACATGGAATTGTTACATTATGACAGTCGTCATATTCTGGCTATATAAAATTCAATTGTATCCCGTTCATACTTGTCTAGGCGGCTAGGCAGTCCTTCCCAACTAGGGGAAGCCTAGGAGGCCTAGGCACCTAGGCGGTTGTTCATATTTGTTTATATTTACACATATATATAAAAATGATTTTGTCAATACATTCCTATTGCTTATCCCTAAGCTCAATCTATCACAACTTCACGTACATCACACCTGTCACGACCTAAGATAGACCTATTCGCCTTCATTTGACCTAAAATGACCTAAATTGGACCTAATTTTACCCAAGTCTTACCTAATTTAGCCAAAGCCAAACTGATTTTGGCAAAACATGACCTAATCAGACGTAAATTCCCCTAGTTTGTCCTACATTGACCTAAACGAGCCCTAATTTAGCAAAATCAGATCTAATTCCCTCAAATAAGAAAAATTTCCCCAAATCAGACCTAATCTGCCCAAATTAGATCTGTTTTGGCCTATAATAGATCTATTTCTTCCCCAAAATAACTAAACATGACCTAATTTGACCAAATTCCGACCTAATCTATGCTAATTTTGTCCTCAAGTGTCTTAATTTGGGCCTAAAAGGCCTTAGGCATCCACTTTAGTTACCTAGAGCCTAGGTGGCCTAGGCGAGCCCAGGCGGGAGCCTGGATAACTATGATCCTGTTTGATTTTCCTCTAATTTGTATAAACTAGTGTATCTTGAGCCACACCTGTTGATGCCTGGATTGTATCTAATCAATTTGATATACAGGTTTTATCCTTACCATTATGCACCTTTTGCTTCCGATCTCAAGGGTCTTTCTCGTATGGATATAGACTTCAGCTTGGGTACTCCTTTCAAACCATTCGATCAGTTGATGGGTGTCTTTCCTGCTGCAAGGTACAGAATGATCCATGTCTACTACGTTATTTTTTATATGCCTAAGGAATTATGTCCGACTCACTGCTTATGGTCCTGCAGTTCCCATGCTCTTCCTTTAGGCTACAGACAGTTGATGACAGATCCAAGGTCACCACTAATTGACTTTTATCCAACTGGTAGGTCCTGTACCCTTAATGCCTATTGTACAAAATGATTTAGAACTACTAGCTAGGTAATAAATTTGCGCATAACTGTTGTCTACTTTCTAGCAGATTTTGAAGTGGACATGAATGGAAAGAGATTTTCCTGGCAGGTAGTTTTTCCATTACCTTCTGTATTAATATTCCATTACCTTCTGTTTTCTAATCTTACACTTGTCAAATGTATAGGGTATTGCAAAACTGCCTTTTATTGATGAAACCCGCTTGCTGACAGAGATATCCAGAGTGGAGCACACTCTCACAGTATGCCTTTTGATGCTAGATTCTCTGCCAATGAATATCTGACTACCCATATCCCTTTACTTGTTAACTTGCAAACACATATCTATTTCTCATGTTGCAGGAGGAAGAAGTACGCAGAAATAGTGTGATGTATGACTTGCTTTTTGTTAATGTCTGTCACCCACTTTCTCCATTTATATTCTCTCTCAATGATAATTTTGGTCATCTACCTGAGAAAGAACGTGCTGAACTCAAAGAAAAAATGGATCCTCTTGCCAGGTTTCTTCTGTAGGGCTTATCGTTTTTAATTATTTATCGACATTGATGATTGATGAAATATTGTACTGTTGGTCGAATATAATTTTATACGATG
This sequence comes from Alisma plantago-aquatica, assembly GCA_963693085.1. NCBI lineage: Eukaryota > Viridiplantae > Streptophyta > Magnoliopsida > Alismatales > Alismataceae > Alisma > Alisma plantago-aquatica. The sequence goes on from OY856411.1 coordinate 991,030,338, forward strand.
TTTTTAATTGGTAAAAATATTTATGCAATCCTATTAATTAAGAATCATTTCTTTGAACCGTGGGATTTTGCTCTAGAGTTCTGTCTGGGTTGTTAACCCAAATCTTTGTGTGTTAAGTGGATTGTGTCTGCTTACTTCAACAATCAACATCATAAAAAATTGAATCTCAAATCTAAGCTCTTATCAGAAGACTCAACACATGTTTTCAGTATACTATTTCTTTTCTTTTGATTGATAATCCCACTTATGAATGCTACTACAAGGTTACCTTTTCTGATTCTACGGGTAGCCTTGTAACACTAATGTGTAGTCTTCTTTAGTAATACCTTTTCATGGAGCTTGATAGCAGTTTCTATAGATGTTTGCCATTGAATTGAGTGGCCGATATTGAACATTTTCATATTTCAGGAGCATGTGAACTACTCTAAATTACACAAAAATTTGGTTAAGGATTTATCGAGTGCGGCACAACAATTTCAGCTGTTTGAATGTGCACAATTAGGCTGAATCATAATAAGCATCATTGCTACTTGCGCAGACTCTTAATAAATGCTGAATACATCTAAACATATTCTCCCCTCTACATATAATAACGAACAAGTCTAATACCTTACCTCGTTTATTAGATACTTCCATTCTTATACACCGGTGTGCTCATTTGTTTTCTATTAAAACATATATATTATACTTATATTTTTAACTCCTATTGATTGAGGCATGATGCCAAATGGACTTCCATTTGAAAGATTACATTTTTAATGCTCGGAATAGGTAAGTTATCAACTGTCCTGTTTTTTTTTCTTTATTTTTTCTCTCGTATTTGCAAGGAATATTTCTTTCAAACCTAAAAACCACGCTTTATTTAACCATTGCCCTCTTCATTCAAGTTCTGGACCTGTTGCCCTACACCTTTGACACCTATTTGGCCCCCTGCTAACTCTTTCCAATGCTTAAACTCAATAAACTTTTGAGACAACTGTTGGTGATGAACTGACACGACCACATGTTTCTTGGCAAGGACCGAGTAATCGGAGGACTTTAGGAGTAATGCTGGAGGAGTACAAGAGGTTACATCAAGAGAAGGAAAGTGACTACCTAGCATTCTCTATCCCCAATGGCATACAATAAGCCAGTTTTGCTAGATGGCAAAATCTCGAGAAATCCAATAGTTGCTCTTTTCAAGCCGGGATCAATTAAGCAAACATACACTATCATCAAGTTGAAACCAAACTGGACTTAATCCGTCGGGTTTTGCTGTCCATATATTTCCATTGTAGTTTCTCACATGGGTATCCACATGCTGCTTTGGCACACCTAGGCGAGCTATGCTCTTGAAGGGTGTTGACTGTTGAGTTTTGGCGCCTAGGCCGTAACTGGATTGGGTGGGTATTTAGGAATTTTGACTTTACGCCATTTTGGTGCCAACTTGGGTTAATTCACTCTTTAATTAGGTCAAATTAGGTAGGTGATCTTATTTTGTGGGCAACATACGCTATTCTATGTTTGGTTTGGGTCATATTAGGTTAATTTTGATTTGGTAAACAGGTCAAGTTAGTTCTAGTTTTGATCATGGCAAGTGTAGTCTAGCTAATTTTCGGATGGTAAACCAATATAGATATATCTAGTGAAACATACATACAAACATATTGGATATGTATGTGAACCGTCTGAATGTATATAAAATATAAACATATCTAGCAAAAGTACACATAAATATATGGATATGTATGTAAACCATCTAAAATATGTAACAAAAATTAGAAAAACAATGGACTGCTTGGACCACCTAGACAGTGGCGCATAGGCAGCTAGGCTCCCCATTGTTGGAGGCTACCACCTAGTCCCCTGGAAAACTATGGTTTCTCATGTATGCATTAAAGATATCTTGCATTCCCTTTGGATTCTCCCTTTCAATCTAACCGAATTAATTTTATGGAAATGAGTTATTACAAGTTGGAGCTGAGGATTGTTGTAGGTGCTACTGATCGGGGTTGTAGCTATAGCGATGGACGCCAATTTGACATATGTGTCTTCATTTGCCACTAGCTATTTGGTTCATACCTGAGTTACAGGGGTTGGATTTAGGGATGTAGACCGGGAAAAGGATTTGGGCATCAATATGGGATTGTTAGATTTAAGGATTGCAATGAGGAGAGTAGGCTATTACATAGTCTCTTTAAACAATGCTATGGACTGGGCTTACTTCAGTTAGAAATGGCAGGAAAAAAACCATTTCACACTATATAACCACCACATTATCTTGTCGAAATGGCAGGAAAAAAACCATTTCACACTATATAACCACCACATTATCTTGTCAAACTTATTCATTTGCCTCTAACTTGGGTTCAATGCTCTAAGAAGCGGGAAGCGGTAGGCGTGCGGACAACACCTTGTGGCCGCTTGAGCGCCAGGCGGGTGCTGAAGTTATTACATAATTTAATAGAAAATTACACATATTTTTGTATAAATAATATATTTTAAGGAACTCTTAGACATATCTGAACACCTTACCCAACATAATAAAACACCAATAGTTTATGTATAGTGTATCAAAATATACCGATATACATTAGGTACAAAAATACAGTATGCAGTTAACATATAATGTACTAATGTATGTTGTTTATTATAGAATCATTTATTATACAATATATGTACAACAAAAACATATTAATTATGCCAGAACACTAATTTAATATACTAATATATAAGTATAGTATTATTAAACATACTGATGTCAGCAAATAATTATTAAGAAACGAAATAGAGTATAGCAGCAATGCCATCAAATGAGAAAAAGCAAGAAAAGCATCCAAGTAGTTGATGTATAATGTACCAAAATATATTAATATACATTAGGTAAAAAATACAGTATGCAAATAACATATGACGTACTAATGTGTTTACGTATTATAGAATCATCTATCATACGGTATATGTAACAACAAAAATGTATTATTTATGCTACAGCAGTAACATAATGTACTAATGTACTAGTATAGTATTATCAATCATACTGATGTCAGCAAATAATTACAAAAAGCTGAATTACAGTAGAGCAGCAATACCAGCAAATGAGAAAAAGCAAAAAAAAGAAAGAAAAAAAGATTTGCCCTTTTTGGGCCTGACTTTCGCCGCCCAAACCCAAAGGGGATCCAAGCGACTGCTCAGAAGTATAGTCACAATATACTCATTTTTTTCTTCAAAAAAACGCGTTTAAAACACATATTATTCACCTGGTGTATACGACGGCCGTTTTAAACTCCAAACTGAATAATACGTTTTAGACGCGTTTAATTCGTGTTTTATTCGCGTATTGCGTTTTAAACACGTTCAATACATTTTTTTGCCGTTTTATACAGTTCAGTACTTTTGCTTGACATTTGTTTTTTCCACGTCATTTTTACTTGTAGCAGGGTTCCACTAAACCGTCCAGCCTTTCTCCTCTATCCCCCGACACACCCTGAGCCAGGAGAACCCTCAACATTCTACATGTACGCTCCATCTTCCCCCTCTATTCTCCCCCCTTCTTCCCTGATTTATGCCACTTGCTTGCTGCTCCCACTTCTTCCCCATTTTAAATCATTATGTGTGGGTGTATATATATGTTTGTATGTGTTTATGTATATGTACATATATATAATCCATCGTTTGTCGATTTTTTTCCAAATAGTTGATCGAACTTTTACCGTATGCTGACCAATTTTTATCCGAATTTTCTGCATAATTCTCAATTTTTGAATTTTTCAACTTGGTCGTACGTATCCCGAATACCAAATTTGTGACTATGCTCAGAACTGACCTTCAGGCGGGCGGTCGAGCGGGTGAAGCGGGCTCCAAGCGGCCGCTTAATGGCGATCCGCCTGACTGCCGCTTCAGTGCTATCTGGAGCGTCCAACCCCTGTTGCCTCTTGGGCGGCCGCCTAAGCGGGCGCTCCATCTGCTTTTCAAAACAATGCTTGGGTTAATTCAATCTTGAATTAGGTCAAATTAGGTAGGTGATTTATTTTGAGGGCTACATTAGGCTATTTTATGTTAGGTTTGGGTCATATTAGGTTAATTTTTATTTGGTTAAACATGTCAAGTTAGTTCTAGTTTTGATCATAGCAAGTGTAGTCTAGGTAATTTTTTCGATTGTAAACGAATATAAATATATCTAGTGGAACCTAGGAAGCACGGATACGGGTACGGGTACGCGAGTACGTCATGGATACGTCAATTTTTAATATTTATTTTAATATTTTTAAAACTACCAATATATTTATTTTAAAAATAGATGAAGATAATCAAAACTCATTCAAAAAATCACAATATTTCTAAAGAAAATGGAATGCAATACCATAATATCAAACAATGATTTAAAAAGGGGTCTTTCATTCATATTAATGTGAGACAAGTTACAAAAAGACATGATAATATCATATTCTAAACCTTTCACATTTCATGTATCATGTAATGTTGTGTTGTAACGTGAGTTGCGTCATCTGTGATACCAAACTATCTTCTCTCATGTATAGCTAGCTACTATGAAGCACATATATAGATACAAAAATGGATACGGGTAGGGGTGCGGTACGGGGATACTACAGCAATTTTCGAGAATATAAGATACGAGTACAACATGGATACAACTTTTTAATGTTTTTTTTAAATTTTAACAGAAAATACCAATTTCATTCTCAATCACAATACAATAGGAGTCTAGAGTTGGAAGTCACATGGTTTTGGGATTTTGAGGGATCACGCGAGTGGGGTGCTCTCTTGGCTGCTCAATGGGTTGGTTGTATCCTGGCTGCATTGAGGTCATTTCCTACTAAAAAAAAGGAATACGACTTAAGAAGTATTTGGTATGTATTACAGAGTATCTAGGGAGTATTAGTATCAAATATATATTCAATACTGGTAGGACACCTATTTTGGAGTATCAGTGCTTCATAGGGGGAGACATAAGGATGGGGATGCAATGATTATCTTCAAAGGATATGAAATAGATATTGTCTAGATAGAAATCCAGAATAAATCACAATGGATTTAGTCACCAAAACAAGAGGCATGTTAACCCAATGATACTAAATTGAAGCCTTTCATAGAACATGGAGGACATCAACGTGCATAAAACTTGAACTTTAGTAGGGAAAGCATTCGGAAGTACCTTGTAAAGGTGAATGAATTGGTTTGCAATAAAGAACAAACAAAAATCCAGATTACATATTGAAGCTCTTTAAAAAGCGAAATCCCAAAAAACAGAGGAGGTAGAAACAATAAAGAGAAGAAGGAAGATTGGCATCTAGTAAGAGGAATGGTGACTAACCTTGAACTACTTCAAGGAAGCAACTATGACAGCCTTGCTGCAAGCTACTACTTAGCAGAGAGGGTTGAGACATGAGCTGGTGTCAAATGCTAATCAAGCAATGTCATGCACAATTTCTTCTTCTTCTAGTTTTTACCGACTGGATACCGCATGGATACGGCAGGATACGGATTAGGAGTATCTGATACGTATCCAGGAGTATCCACGGAGTATTGGTATCCAATACGTATCGGATACGGGTACAACACCTGTTTTGGAGTATCCGTGCTTCATAGAGTGAAACATACATACAAACATATTGGATATGTATGTGAACCTATATGTAGCAAAAATACATATAAATACATGGATATGTATGTAAACCATCTAAAATATGTAACAAAAATTAGAAAAACAACGGACTGCTTGGACCACCTAGACAGTGGTGCATAGGCAGCTAGGCTCCCCGGTGTTGGAGGCTACAAAAAAATACATATAAATACATGGATATGTATGTAAAGCATCTAAAATATGTAACAAAAATTAGAAAAACAACGGACTGCTTGGACCACCTAGACAGTGGTGCATAGGCAGCTAGGCTCCCCGGTGTTGGAGGCTACCACCTGGTTTCTCATGTATGTATAATAGATATCTTGCGTTCCCTTTGGATTCTCCCTTTCAATCTAACTGAATTAATTACATGCAAATGAGTTAACACAAATTGGAGCTGAGGATTGTTGTAGATGCTACTGATCGGGGCTGTAGCTATCGCGATGATGCCAATTTGACAATTGTGTCTTCATTTGCTACTAGCTATTAGGTTCATACCTGAGGTATGAGGGGTTGGATTTAGGGATGCAGACCGAGAAGAGAATTTGGGCATCAATATGAGATTGTTGGATTTAAGGATTGAGACGAGGAGAGTAGGCTATTACATAGTCTCTTTAAACAATGTTATGGACTGGGCTTAGTTCAGTTAGAAATGGCAGGAAAAAAACCATTTCACACTATATAACCACCACATTACCTTGTCCACCCTATTCATTTGCCACTAACTTAGGTTAATTCAATCTTGAATTAGGTCAAATTAGGTAGGTGATCTTGTTTTGAGGGCAACATTAGGCTATTTTATGTTTGGTTTGGGTCATATTAGGTAAATTTTGATTTGGGTAAACATGTCAAGTTAGTTCTAGTTTTGATCATAGCAAGTATAGTCTAGGTAATTTTCATGTTGTAAACCAATATAGATATATCTAGTGAAACATACATACAAACATATTGGATATGTATGTGAACCATCTAAATATATATAAAATATAAATATATCTAGCAAAAATACATATAAATATATGGATATGTATGTAAACCTTCTAAAATATCTAACAAAAATTAGAAAAACAATGGACTGCTTGGACCACCTAGACAGTTGCACATAGGCAGCTAGGCTCCCCAGTGTTGGAGGCCACCACCTAGCCCCCTGGAAAACTATGGTTTCTCATGTATGTCTTAAAGATATCTTGCGTTCCCTTTGAATTCTCCCTTCAATCTAACTGAATTAATTACATGCAAATGAGTTAAAACATGTTGGAGCTGAGGATTGTTGCAGATGCTACTGATCGGTGCTGTAACTATAGCGATGGATGCCAATTTGACAATTGTGTCTTCATTTGCCACTAGCTATTAGGTTCATACCTGGGTTACGAGGGCTTGGATTTAGGGATGTGGACCGGGAAGAGGATCTGGTTATAAATATGGGATTGTTGGATTTAAGGATTGAGACATGGGGAGTAGGCAATTACATAGTCTCTTTGAACAATGTTATTGACTGGGCTTACTTCCATTAGAAATGGCAAGAAAAAAGCCATTTCACACTACATAACCACCACATTATCTTGTCCACCCTATTTTTTGGACACCCAAGTCGAATATGGATGTAGTTGTAACCACTATCGTAAATTTGACATCGTTGTGGATTTGGGGATGGACATCCACTTAGGTAACTAGAAGCAAGGAAGAATATCTCCCACTTCGACGCCTTTCTAGCCGCTTCAATGTCAATCATTACTCTTTTTAACCAACTGACAATTATGTTTTCTAGATAGATAAGTAATCATACTTACATATTTAAACCCAATGAATATCATCAAATTCAAAATTGATTGCACTTGGTTGGCACTGAAGGGACTAGATTCTTCTACACCCCTAATTTTTTAAACAACTGACAATCAAGTTTTTGGATACACATAAGTTATCATACATGCATTTCTAAGTCTAATGAATATCATCAAATCCAAAATAACTTGCACTTGTTGAAATTGAAGGGACTAGATTCTTTTACACTCATAATTGGACTTCGATAATAACTATAGGAATTGCTTACATGGCACATCTAACTATTTCTTATCATTAGGGCACCTTTTTCACGATCTAACCATCCACGGTCTACATGCACATATCTTGTAGATAATAAATTTGATAACAAACCATACAAATTAGAGCTGTATAAAACTACAACTCATGCAAAATAATGGCTGCCATGAAATTTAGTAAGTACCTTTTAGTATTTATGCATGGTATCTCAAAATTTCATGACAAATTAATCACATCAAAACCTAATGCTTATAAACTTCTCATGTTTGATTACTTAAAAGGCTCACTAATATGTTATATTGAACTGACTTGTGAAATTTCATATATAACAAGGTATAGGCTCCCTGACTCACTTGTATATTGAGATGGGGACTGATAAAGACTAAGGTGGATGTATTTATGGACATGTCTATGTTTTGGCATACGATACAAGTTTTTCCGATGTGTTCATCCATGGTACTGCATATATTGTTTGCGAAATGCGGCTGCATGTGCAGTTTTAGATTTTTTTAAATAAATTAATTGCACCATCATTGACATCGTCGTCGTCATTATCATCATCATAGCCTCGGTCCCAATCACGTTGGGTCGACTACTTGGATCCTTCCTTTCCATTCGGCTCTGTCATGGGTCATATTCTGATCAAGATGTAAAGATTTAAAATTCTCTATTTATAAGCTCTTCCAACGTCAATTTAGGCCTTCCTCTTCTTCTAGTAATTATCCTTCACTCAATAACATTGCTTCATATAGGTGCATTAGTCGGTCTGCATTGCACATGTTCATACCATCTGAGTCGGCCCTCGCACAATTTCTCCTCTATGCTCGCCACACCACTTCATTCTTGATATAGTTATTTTGCAAGTGATCTTTTCTTTTCTTCCCAGAGATCCATCTTAACATACACATTTCAACCACATTCATCTTGTTGAGGCCTTGTTTCTTCACCACTCAACATTCATTCCCATAGAGTATGGTTGGCCGTATAGATGTTATATAAAACTTGGTTTTTTGTCTGAGAGAGATCTTCTGATCACATAATACCCCAGTTGCACTCCATTTCAACCATCCTGCGTGCACTTGTGACAAATATCATCTTGGACATCCCCATATATTTGAATATTAGAAATCAAGTAACAATATATGTCATATTTTGATATATATACTCCATCCAACAGAGCTCCACCATTTTACAGTGAGACTGGCTGAAATTGCAATGCATATACTCAATTTTGCTCCTACTAATCATCAATCTATTTGATTCCAATGCCTTTCTAGAAAGATCAACTTTATCATCCAATCCATCTTTAGTTTTGTTAATTACCGTAATATCTTCAACAAATAACGTACCAAGGAATATCATCTTGGACATTCTTTGTCAACTTGTTCATAACAAGAAGGAATTGATATGGGCTGAGTACTGATCCTTGGTGTACCCCAACTGTGATAGGGAATATTGATGTCTTACCTCCATTAGTCTTCACACTTGCAGTTGAGCTATCATACATGTCTTTAATCAAGTCAATGCATTGGATTGACACACCCTTTTTCTTCAAACCATCTTCAACATTTCCCTGGGGTACTCGACCATAACCCTTTTCCAAATCAATAAAAACCACATGAACATCTCTTTTGTTTTGTCTATAATTCATAAGCCTCCTTATCAATAAATCACATCTATTTTTGATCTTCTAGGCATGAAATCGAAGTGGTTGTTTGATATATGTGTTATAGATCTGAGTCTCTACTCAATAATACTCTTCCAAAGCTTCATAGTGTGACTCATCAACTTGATACCTATGTAGTTTGTGCAACTCTGAACATCTCCTTTGTTCTTGTAGATGGGGAAAAACTTTTAACGGGGATTGAGAAGTCAACTCTTGCCTATGGTTTTAAAAAACTCGCCTTGAGGCTTAAAAGGTGTAAGAAGCTTACGCCTCGAGGCGAGGCAATCTCCAATACGCCTCGAGGCTTAAGCCTCAGTCTTGCTAGTGAGAGGCGTGCGCCTCAGTTTGTGCGAGGCATATCGAGGTGATGTGGCGTTTGTGAGGTGTAAGCCTCAGACTCTATGTCTAAAAAAGACTAGATTATCCTATTTTGGGCTTCATAGGGGCCCAAATTAACCCGAAATTGTATGTGTATAGATATACGTATGTGCATATCTATGAATGTGTATGTTTGTTTGTTGACCACTATGCATATGTTACTCCTGATATCATTATATGTTGCATGTATGTACACATACTCTTGTGTGTGCATGTGTATATATATGCATGTGTGTATACTTATAACTATGTTTGTATGTATAAATATGTATCTATATATACACGTGTATTTGTAATAGTATAGCTACATATATTTCTATTTTATATATATTTATATATATATGTAAATTTGTATATATAACTATATATGTACTTTATGTTTTCATATATAAATATATGGGATTATATATATGTATGCATATATGTATATTATTTATATATATTTCTAATATATAGATATATCTATATATATTTATATCTATATATATTTATATGCATGCCTCGGTACAATCTGAGGTTTACACTTCGACTGCCTTGAATCTTACGCCTTGCCTCACTGAAACAAAAATGCCTTAATGCGTCTCATGCTCTTTAACATCTTGCTCTTGCCTTGTGCACCACACGCAATTAGCCAAACGTAACCCGAGAAAAAAACTTTTTTGCCTGCAAGTCGGTGTCTTCTTTCTCCACTTATTCGAGTATCTTCTTGGCCTTCATAATTTTAAAGAAATTAGCTAGCCACATAGCTCCTCCCCCATACTCTTCCATACATGAATGGGATTGCCGTCTGGTCCGCATGCCTTTCTCATTTTCATTTTATTTCAAAGCATTCTTGACCTTAGATAGTGAAATTCATCATGTGTAAACGATCTCTAGTTTTCATGTCGAATAGGCCTCTTACTTTATTCACAATATCACCAATTAAAGGCTTATGGAAGTAATTTCTCCATTCGTTCTTGATATCATCACCCTTCACTACCACTCTATCATCATCATTCTTGATGTATTTTACTTGACTCAAGTCTCTTCTTTCCTTTCCCTTATATGAGCCATTATATATATGCATTTTCCCTTCTTTTCAGTCCAACTTCTTATAAGATCAAAGTATCTAGACCTTACCTCTTGAACAACCTTTTTAGCTTATTTCTTTGCTTGCTTGTATCTCTGAAAAGTAGCATCATCTCGTGATTTGGGCAAACTCCTATAGATCTCCCTTTTGAGTTTGATAGCCTTTTATACATCATCATTCCACCACTAGGTCTCTTTTGGTGGAGGCCCACAACCTTTGGACTACTGCAAAACATCTTTGGCGAATTTTGTTGTGCTGAAGCTCATACTGTGTCACATAGTGTTAACTTCCAAGCATCCTCCATGATGAGTTTATCATGAAAAGTCAATTTCTTTTCTCCTTTAAGATTCCACCAATTGATTTAGCTATCTTGGTTTTTGTTATGCTTACCTTTATTGATCTTCATGTAAATATCTAAAACTACCTACCTAAATTGGATGGTGAGAGGAATCACTTTTCAATCCTTGCATTCTATACGATCAACCCGCCTCATAAGGAAGTAATCGATTTGGCTACAATTGTGCTCACTCTTGAAAGAAATCTTCTGAGATTCTCTTTTCTTGAAATGGATGTTTGTCGAAAATTTATCATATGCAATTGAAATTGCAAAATCTAATATTCTCTCCTTAATTTCTGCCATAATCAACCTTGGACTCTCTCACTTCCAACATTGCTACTTCCCACATGGCTATTGAAATCACCCCCAATAATAATCTTTTCCTCTATCGATATACCATACATCAATTCATCCATGTTATCTCAAAAATCCTTCTTTGCCTCCCACTAAGGCCAACTTGAGGGGTGTAAACGCTAATAATGTTAAAATCTTTTCCCTAAGGACAACCTTGACAACTATGATTTTATCTCTCATCCTTGTGATCTTGACTCTTGAGTACATCATCCTTCAATCTCTTATCAATAATAATGCCGCAATTTCTATGTTTGTCAATACATGTATATCAAATTTTGTACCCTATGTCTCCAATCTCTCTGCATCGTCCTCCCTATCCACTTTGTTTCCTACAAGCAACAAACTATATTGACTTTTCTTCTAATCATGGTATCTACTATCTCCAAAGACTTTTATGTTAAAGAGCCAATATTCCAAGATCCAACTCTAATTTTTTTTATTGATCTTGCTTTTTTAGCTGCCTCCATTGAAAATGTTGCCCTTACACATTTTTCACTACATTAGAGCAATGATGCAGCGGGACTAGCTTCTTTACCAACACCCATCAAAATGTGGAAACCCTTGCCCGTCCTTCAACACAACCGGGCGCTGCTGCGTGAAGACCTCTTGCATATTTATCAATGTAGCTGAGTGTCAATTTTATGGCTGGTTGTCAATCTAAACCATCCGTCATCCTTTATCTGGGTTTGAATCGGCTATATTTGCACAAAATATGTAGAACATAGGTGGATTTAAATAAATTAATTGCATACGAGCACAAAATTATATTTTATAATGTAAAATTCTACATTTCTACAATAATATGCAAGAATATGTAAACATATGAAAAGACATGTAAATGCAGGCTTATTTATATGCGGGTGTATGCTTATGTGTATAAGTAAACAACAATACACTTGATGAAAAACGCACATATCTGATCTCTATATAAAATGGACTGCATATATGGTCAGGGTACACATACTAGGCTGCATAGCAGTATGTGGTACAGACTGCAAAGTTGGAAAACTGCATCTGTAGCCGCTTGGGCTGCATACGGGAACAATAGCAAATATCTTGTGCATTAAATTGTTCAGAAATCATTAAAGCATGAGTTGTATGAATTACAATTATGAGATTATCTTCTCATGTAAGTAAGTCAACAACAACTATACAATTCAACAACTATCTTTTAGTTTCTTTGCATGGTATCTTAATTATGAGGTTAATTAGAAAGTATTGTCCTATTTAGTTAATAGGTTAATATTACTATCATGTACATGGGCATGTTTGCCTTGGCCCATTAGGGTTTATTCTGCTTCCTTGTAATTGCCTCCTCTCCTATATATATAGGACGTGGGTGTACATGCTAATATACAATGATTTTACAGTGTGCCACACACTTGTTAATATGGTATCAAAGCGTGCCTTGGGAACCTAACCCTAGCCGCCGCCTCTCTCCTAGAGCGAGCAACAAAGAGAGAGAGACAGAGCTCGCTTGCGGGTGACCATCGTCTACATGGCTTAGGCCGGCCGCTGAACAGACACATCCCGACCTCCATGGCTTCTTTCCCGCTTTCTTAAAAATCCAATCTTCATCTATTCGCTAGCGCCATCCATACCAGCCATCTATGCTTTTCGATCCACAATCAAAGTAGCTACCTAGTCTCCCTCGTGGTCGTCATCGTCAACTTGTCACTTTCCCAGAGTTCTCCTCAGAGAAAACTCGCTCATTACGTAGCTGTTGCCATTGAAACTTCCACGTCAACATCTGCTTTTGGCTTCAACAACCGTTTCCACTGTGTCTGCTGGCCCCACTTCTTAGGACTGTTGACGACGCTATTTCCTATCCAGTTCGGGTCGTGATCAAGCAAGGAACCTCCACTACATCATGTTCACATGATCTATAGGAGTACAAAAATGACGGTAATTCCCGTCAACTCATGGTGCAGATTCCTTGGGTACTTTTGTCTCTTTGACGGCACTGATTCTCATCAGATCATGCTTTAGCGACATCCTCCACGGCGTGTAGTAGTCCAAAATTCACTCGGCGGCACAAAGGTTTGCGCAGATCGCAAATCACACAGCGTGTTGGGCAACCAACACGACATGTCAACATAGATCTGATTTACACATCGACACCCTACACAGTGTGTTGCAAGGAGTCTATCATTTTTTTGAGTTAAAGAGCTACACGACATGCCATCAACCACATACGGTGTATTATTAGGAGTCTGCCTCTCACCCCCGACAATCGACACGACGTGTCCACACCCTACATGATGTGTTGCAGACCGCTTGTTTCAAATCCAAGTTATGACGTCCTCCAAAGGCATATCTCTTCTTCAATACCTAATGATAGTCGAATACTATTATTTTTTGACCTAGTCCTACAGACTGTTCAAATGTCCTTTTCCGGTCGGTATCTTATAAACAATTTCTCCATCGGTATCTAATAAACGAGTTGTTTTGCATATTGACTCCGACTATGGTTTTTCCTACCAAGATTAATTCCAGTAATGCCATTTCTTTTCCTACCTAGTTTCATTCCGGTAGTGCTCTTTCTACCGAATTTCCATTCCGGTAGTACTTTTGTTTCACATTTTCCTTCCCCACCTTCCCCCTATCATGTGCGCATCTTTCCACGTGGGGGGGGGTCACATGTCTCTTTCTTACGCCATCTACTCATTCTCTTCGTAGTTGGCGTGCGGGGGGGTGTATAGAGGAGAGGAGAGTATGATAGATAGTAGGGTATGAGGAGAACATGAGAGAGCATATGAGGAGAGAGATAAGAGTGATATATTTCAGGCTATCTTCATGGAGCTTCGTATTCTTCAACACATCTGCTTTCCTGATGTCTTTGTGGCTCGTTATTTCCACTTAGCATCACTTTACATGTGAGACAATGTTGAAGGGTCTCATAGTTGCAGCATTGACATCGAGCCTATCACGTTTGTACCACATTATGTTCGTCAGGACATGAGCTCTTGCGGCTAATTCCGGCCTCTTGTTCCCTTTGGAGTTGAAGACGTTTCAGATATCATTCCCACTGCATTTCAATGAGACAGATGGTTGTTGCGTCATCAAATTTCTTTAAAGCTCGTCATCTTCCAGCATGTGTATTATGTATCTGCAAGGGTTTTTATTCAGATCTGTCTTCATTGAGCTATTTCGTTACGTCTTTTTGCATCTTCGGCTGATCTTCATGGGCTTCTCTTTGATGGTGCCTTCATTCCTATCAAGCCCCCAAGATTCATGTGCCAGATTATGGAACAATATGCCAACCATCAACACCTCGTCCAACTCATGTTCGTGCCACGTTATGCTCGTCTGTGGTCTAATGTGCTAATTCTGGCTGGCTACACTTTTAAAATGATAAGGCCGCAAAAAGCCCGGTAATTTCGCAAAATGGCAGAAAAAACAACTTGCATTTTGCTAAATGTGGTTCCTTGGGCTGCAACTACTGCATCTTGGGTATTTTGACAATTTTCTTTGAATCTCTTGCTTCCAAAGGCTATTTTTCTTGATTCTAATGTATGTTTCCCAAATCCCTAGCCCATGTACACCTTCTATTCGCACACTCTTTTATAGATATCTAAAGCAATACTTCGGAAATAACAAAGTTCGAAGTGCTAGATTCTATGAAAATCACATGATCCACAAAGAAAACTTAAATACTTAATACTTGTTAGTTATTAGTTATTACTTATTACTTATTAGGTACTAGTTAATACTATTTTATATTTATTACGACTAAGTCATTAGTTACTAATTAGTATCATATGTTACACAAGTTGTGATAACTTGCAACTGTAAGATTGAAGTTCTAACCGGTAACATGTGGGTTTGTAAGTTTGTAACATCATACCAAACTTGACAATTTTATTTCCTTTGTGCACTCACTCATCAAGCCATGGATCCCACATGACCTCTCAAATAATAAATTTATTATATACTCTAGTGTGCATATGTCTAAGCATTGTGTTTGCTAAATTTCATAATTTAATTCCTTCATTTTAGCATTGAAAATTTCATCAAAATAACTGTTGAGACAATTCAGCTTTGTTTACGTATAAATGTGGGAGAGCCATACATATCTAATATGAAATATTCTTGCATATTTAAGTTTATCTTGGTGTTATGATTGCACTGGTAAATGTTCATGATTTAATGCGCTCATTTTTGCCTTGAAATCTTCAGGACTGTAAATAGTGGAGTTTTGGTCAAAGTTTCTGTAATTTTTGTTTCTGGGGCCTCGAATACAAGCTCAAAGCCATACTTTTAGTTCTATGCTTGATTTCATGAAAATTTACCACATAAAAACCTAAATCTATGCAACTCCATTCCTGATTGTTAGATTACATAAAAAATCCCTCACTTCAAGTCAGGTACAAGAATTTTCTTGTGCAACAAAGTATAGATATGTTGAACTCCCCTTGTCTATAGGTGATAAAAAAACTTATGGATGGACATGAATATGTTTTTTAATACTCAATATTGCTCCAATCCTAATTGTTAGATTACACTCAAATGGTCCTCACAAATCTAGTGCAAGAAATTTCTTATACAACGAAGTATAGGTTCGCTGAACTCTTCTCTATATAGGTGATAGAAACAAACTACATGTTCACTTAACTCCCCTAGTCAATACATCTCCACAACTAATTGTTAGATTACATTAAAAATGTCCTTCACTTTAGATCTGATACAAGAAATCTCTGATAAAATGAAGTATAGGCTCGTTGAACTTCCCTCTCAATAGGTGATAGAGAAACATATGGATTGCAATGAATATGTTTTTAAAAACTCAACATTTTTTAAGTTAAATTCCTCCACCCACACATTAATACAAACTTTTTCTTCATCTACATTTATTAGATACCCTATATATTGTTTTGAGTTCGCCGAATTTCCATATGCTCTTGCAACAAACAAGCGCAAAAATAATGGAATCAATATTAAGTAATGCATGTTTATTTTAACAAAGGGGTATAAATTTCTAAATTAGCTCAAATTTTCTATGCAATGGAGATGAATATCTATTATGTGTACATCGTAGTCTTGTCTACTTGGTTTTGCTACTCAGTTGCACACACAACCCCCTCCAATCCAACCATGTGGATGAAAATGTTATAACTTGGATAGTAAGTTTTTAAAAAGCGTCTTGATACATTTTATGAACATCATCATCATTTAATGCCCAACAAATCCTTTCTTCATTTTGTCAAATTACTTTATATGTAGGATTATGAGACTTTATGATGCATGATGATCAATTGCTATGTTAAGATGGTTTATGAACACGTTTAATCTAAATATCAAACATTGAACCTCTACTGCCAGTGTATGTTGAATGTTACATCGGGTATGTTTTTGTATACTTTGAAGCACTTGTAAACCCCCCCTTGAAAACTATATATGTGTATCCACTTGAAATTTAAGACATCCTTCGACTAAATCCATCATGAGACGAAAATGTTCCAAATATTACCAATGGGGGTAGTTTGAATTCGCTTGTTTCAATATACCTTGAACAAAATAGATCACATGCATGCCAAATCAACATGTAGATGTGGATAATTTTTTTTCTAACATGCTAAATATGCTTGTAAATATTCATAAACAAGAACGAATAGAATGGACGATAGCTTGAAGGCTTGAACAAAGTGGATAACATATAATTTGCTTATCTAATACCCCATGTTCGTTTGGGCTGTGTTAAACATGCCAGTTCGTCAGATATCATAAACCCGTCTCCATGTTAAGACATTGTTAAGACACAGACCTACAACTTGATTTCCGAAATAATTAGTTTTTGAATCTTCTTTGTGAAGTCTACATCCCTCTACAAAGGTTATCCTGTGACATTATGTTTTGAGTTGTAGCTTTATGGAAAACGGTATGCCGTATGCGTTAGGTTAGGGTGCTACATGGAATATCTGGAATACATACACCTGTGGTTTTAGTTTTTTCCAATAATGAATTATATGAGACTCAATTAAAGTATAAAATATTTCACACATATATTAATATTTAAACATGCAATACATGTATAGTATGCTATACATGTGTACATATATGTATTGGTGGGTGTGTCTCTATGTATAAAGAGTTTAATGAATAATTAAACAAGATTGCTGATGACAAAGTACACATATATAGTTTCTATATGAAAAGCAGACATCATATGTGGTCGTACATGCGGCCATGACCACATAATGCACTCAGATATGTGGTTTGGAGAGTTGGCCAAAACATATATGCATCCTCATGCAGGGCATATGAGAACATTACTAGACCTAGCTTCATCCCTAGAGATGGTTCTACCATTTTTTTTACTCCATATACCTCGAGATCAATACATATCCAGTTTCTAGGAGTTGATCTCTAATGTTTGCTTATATGTATAAAGTAATCTCCCCCCTGGAGGTGTCTAGTAACAATGTAGGATCCAAAAAATTGTAGCCGATGATGTATATGCATTATCTATGATTTGATGCACCACATACCAAAAGAGATGTCATGCTGGAAACCAGTGAAATGAATAACGGAGTGAGCGGCCGCTTAAATGGCCCATCTCACCAGCCGCTTAAAGGGCCCATCCATAGTTATCAGAACCGAACCGAACCGGCCGGTTCAACCGGTTGAACCAGGAACTGGTGCCTATACCGGTTCGGTTTGGCCCCAAACCCGAAAATCTCTTTGAACCGGTCCGGCTTTTACTGAACCGGCCGAGTCTGACTGACCAATAATTTGCTGTATTTTTTGTTGAATTTTGTTGTTGCTGCAGGTACATGCTATACCCTCCTCCCTTTTCCCTATTCCTTATCCTCCTCCTTATCCTCGTTGTCATGTTTGCTGTAGCATCTGCTTCTGTTTTTGTTGCTACTTGCTGATGCCTTCTTTTGTTGTATTGATCCTCTTGCAATTGCTCCAGTACCTCTCTTCTTCTTCTTCTTTTCATCCCCTAGTAATTTCCATATAGTTAAAATATTCTACCTAGCTTTTCTCATTCTTTAACATATTCCTATCGTCCTGCCAGGTCAGTGACTATATAAAAGCCTAGTGCTACTGTCTATATTTATATTCCTATAGGGTTTCCAATATCCTTATGCCAATTATACCATGGTATTTCCTCATGTCAATGAAAGTTTGTTTGATTACTTGATAATTTGACACGGGAAATGCACTTTCAAATTGAATTATTGTCATTTCCATGCTAGTTTTTGATATACTCCTAGATTTGCTTACTTTTTCATCGACTCTTCATATATTACAAAGTTATAAAAAGAATTTACGGTGCCATGCTGACGTCACCGGTCGAACCGGTTCAACCACTGGTTGAACCAGTGAATAGAGAAACAGAAGCCTCAACAGTTCACTCACCGGTTCAGTTCTGACAACCTTGGACCCATCCCACCAGCTGCTTAAAAAACCCCTTGAGTGCCAATTAATTGGATTAAACAAAATTGATCGCTGCTTGGCCGCTAAACCCACTTTTTGCCCGCTTTTTCCCACTTTTTTATTTTTAAAATGCTACAATAATCCTATAACATTAAGTAATTCATATGGTTCAAGTATTATTGAGTATGATCTAGGAAGCACAAAGACTTCTATACAGCTGCGGTGTCCTTGTCGGATACATTTCGGACACAAACACTTCCTGGACATGGCCCAAAACGTTTTAGACACGGCTATGCCGTGTCCTATCCATTTTGATCATTTTCTTTTAAGCCCGAACATAGCTAGACACTGTCTGGACACTCCCCGGACACTTCTTGCAGCAACTGCTCCAGTAGGAACCTGTTTCAGAGTGTAAATTTTGGAAATACAGCCACTTTCAAGTGTTCATGTGATTGAGAACATATAATACAACAAGATCTAATCAAAATTGCAAGTAAAATGTCTGAAAAAGAGTCTTCAAAATCCAAGATGAGTTCTATACCATGAATCACATTTTAGTCTAATAAATTTAATAAATCAGTGTTTATTCATTCTGAAATTCTAAATTTCTAATGTAGTTACCTAAAAAATGCAACAGATTTACTTGTCGACTTCATATTGTTTGTACTTCACATAAACACACCTTTGCATTAATATTCACATACTATCATACATGCATGTATTATACACTCACATATGTATATATTAGAAAAAAAATAGCCCTCATCACCGTGTCTGTGTCCTATATTTTAGAAAATTGCCGCGTCCCGTGTCCGTGTCCATTCTTCCTTGAGTATCATATATTAGGCTTATATACATTAAATGTTCTATGATAAGCCACAATTCTTATTTAGAATGCATATTTTGTATGTAAGCAGTAAGTAATAATAGGGTACAGTTGTAATATATCCAAGTAAATTGTATGTAACTATTGTCTTTAGAATGCATGCTATGGTTAAATGTACTTCTGTAATATATGACTAATTAATGATATGTAAATGTAACAATAAGTTAGTAAGGTATCTGTGATAAGTCTTTTGTTTACTGTTTAGCTAGCAAAATTGGTGCTGTATCATGTAAGTAGGGTGTTTTATCCGTAATAAATTATTTGTCTACTATAGCTATAATCGTGTGTTATTGTTGTGTTATCAACTATTTGCGTGTTCTATATTTTGGGTAGAGTCTACAGATCTATATAAAAGTTCCAAAAAGTATAGCATTTATATACATGTGTGTAATTTGTATAAAATTATATAGGAAACTAAAACCCATTTTTCTGAAAATCACACGCTTACCGCTTAACCATTTAAAAACCAGTTACAAGGTGCTGTCTGCATTGCTTACTGCTTAATTCCTTTTAAAATATTGCTTGGAACCAATCAAATACCATTGCTTGCCTGTAAACCATTGATTTTCTTCTTTTTGCATGATAGTTATGAAACATTATGGATGCAGATGTGCCATTTCCTCCTATTAGATGTAGCGTATACTTTCAAATAAATAATTTTAGCTATGGCCGACCTCTTTCAAGGGAAAACCTTAGGCTCAATTGGCCTAGATTATCAACAAAAAAATATTCCTTAGTTGTTGAAATATCCATTGCATCATTACCTGTAATATCCATTGCGTCATTACCTGCTAGAAAGAATGATATCATGACATATACAATCATAATCGCAATAGTCGGACAAATCAAGTTGGTAAGATGAAGTTATCTCAAATTTAAATTGAATATAAGCTGGGACTTAGGGTAAAGTTTCAACTTAGTATGAGAATTTATCTCCGTGTCGCAGGTAGCTTCTTAAAGTCTTCAAGCTATGTCATCATATCCCTAGGCAATAGAATCAGCTGGTTTGCATGCACACCATACATGCCATTTCTTGAAGATTTAAGCTATGGATTTCTTTATATATTCTGTTATCAAAAGGCCAACCCTCAATCTGTACAAGTTATGCAACGAACAATAAAATGCTTAGGATTTGGGCTAGCCATAAGAATGAGAATCTAAAATAGTCAACTTGACACGTCTGTCCATCTCTTTAGATGCCAACTATGCCATTTCAGCAATAGACGTGAAAACTTAGCAATTGTCAACTTTGTTAGAACTTGTAGGTTGAGGAATCGATGACTCCACATTTTCATTTGACTCTGCAAGGCATCCAAGTCCCAGTCAATCACCCTAGAGGAAACAAAGTCATTAGGAATAAAAATGCATGACGAGGCAAATAAAAACAAAGTCATTACATTAAAATTAGGAATAAAAATGCATGACGAGGCAAATAAAAACCATGTCTATGATGAGGTAAGGTATTCGGTAAAGGAAAGGCATTGCCATATATTGTGCAAACGAATTGCCTTGAACAATAATGAACTTGTGCTAGAAATGTTTCTGATTCCTTGGAAGACGGATGGAATGCCTTTATTCGAAGTGGCTACTAGGTCTGTAACATGATTTAGATCAAAATGCGTATAATATTCACTTTATGATTCATTGATTTAAGCAACAATTTTATAAGTAGGATAAAAGGTTTTTGGTGAGTCTAGGTGTGATATCATAGAGTTTGTGTCGAAAATTGATTGAGGATTTGATTGGCCGTATGAAGTTGCTTAATCATGGATAGCCTGTGGTGGGTCTATTAGATTGTCATCTTCTCCAGTGTCATGTGTTGGTTTGAAGATGCCTGAGATGTTTGGCTTTGTGTATCCGATATTACAAGTATCATTAATCAGAGCATAGTGCACGTCCTAATATAGTAGTGTAGAACGCAAAACTAGAAAATCTGGCTTGTGTAATTCCACCAAAAAACCTCATTGATTAGTAAGCAAAGTCTAAGAACACGTGTAATGATAGGGTAAAAAATAAGAGAAATATTCTAAATCAGAATGAGATACTTACTCTACCGGAATGGCATGAAGTAATGCTCAAGTGATAAGTAATGGGAACGGTCATTGGAGATTATAACAACACAGTCGAGAACGATGAGAGGGGAAGTGTAAACATGTCAAATATAGAAAGTATCCATAAGAAATAGGATGTTGGATGAATTGTTTAATCACTGCATTGTTTTTTCTCTAGATGCATACAAAAGAATTATAGAACACATCTTATAAACCTGGATTGTGTTATCCAACAGAAGAAGCCTAAGTAGTGTAAGCATTAACATGCAAAAAGCAACAGTCATATCAATTTGTAGAGAGAAGTTGCAACAGATCTTTGCTGGTTGAGTGAAATTGTGACCCTAGCTGAGGTTCAAATTCTAATTGATGTTCAAGATTTGGCTTCAGATCTAGCAGAGGTTCAACCATCAGCTTTCTCCGAGCTTCAAGCATCAACTACTGAGGACGTTCAAACCCCAAACATTGTGAAGGTTCAGTCCTCGACTCTTGTGATAGTTTGATCCCTGACTCTTGTGGAGAGTTGGTGAGGTTCAATCTCCGACTTTTGTGGAGAGTTGGAGAGGTTTAAACTCTGACTAGTGGTGAGGCTCCAACTCATGCCTTTGGATGTTTTGGAGTCGCATATGGAGGTTTAGTCTCTGACAGTTGCAGAAGTTCAAGAGCCCTTTCTGGAGGTTCAACATCTGACTCCTGTGAACTTTCAGGAGTCATCTGTTGGGAGTTAGCCTCCAGCTCTTATAGAGGTTCAATCTCCAACTCCCACTCCAATTTTTCCTTATTTGCTGGCATGTCAAGATTAGAATGCATTGATTTTGGCACTGTTTAAATATCCGCTTATGAATGCTGCAAATTTGAAGGATGGAGTCGGTGCTAAGTCACATAACTAGGATTTGTTGCCACTTTTGGTTTACAAAACCACATACTGTTACCTTTTTTTTTGCTTGTTAATGCTTACACTGACTTGCATTTCTTCTGTTAGATAGCACAACCTCGATTTGTATTATACGTTCTATTTTTTATTTGCATTTTTTTAGGTACCATGATTTTGGTCAAGCAAGTCCTCTAAGTCCTTGTTCTTTTGCATGTTTCCTTCTCTGACTTGTTTAAGCCTCCCTCATTATCAATGTAACTAGTTCTTCTTGTTGTATTGTTATACATGGTCTTCAGTGATCGTTCTCATTACTTGTCGATTGGACATGGCTTTAAGCCAATCTGTCTCAATAAGTATCTTACTCTAATTAGTTTCGTTTTACCTTATCGTTTTGCCTGTTTACCTTTTCCTTGCTGATCATCCTCTTCACTCTTAACTTCTATTGTGGATGTTGCCATTTTTCTTTTACAAATGGTACTTTGTTTATTTGTTGTTGCCCAATCTGACTTTAGCTTACACGAGCTGGATTCTATGTTCTGCGCTCTACAATCGTTTGTTGGATTTACAATATGTCTAATTAAATGATTTGTAATATCATTTTTGTTTAAATATTTTTCTTTCTTTGACATGTTTCCTCTTCATCTCCATTTGTCGTTCTCATTATTTTCCATTTTTTACTGCCAATCCAGTAGAATATATATTCCTTTCTGATTTCGAATATTTCCCTTTATGTTCATCTTATCCTTCCACTCGGTCTTTCCTTTTCCTTGCTAATCAACCCCTTCACTCTTTAGTTTCAATTGATGGTAGTGTATTTGTTCCTCCAATGCAATAGTTTTTTGGATTAGTGTCACGATTTTTTTAAGATTCAGTCTGTTATGGACATATTAGGATTCCATGACGATCCCCGACGGCCAATTTCTGTTGTAAAACTCCTTGTAGAACACACCCATAATTTGTTTATAGAGCTTGAGTATGACTTTATAGAGGGTTGACATTGTGTTTGACATCCTATCATGAAGATCGTCTTTTTATCATTGAGCACTTCTACCTTTGTTAGTTAGGGCTTTCATGGTTGTGCTCAACAATCACTAAACTCTGTTGTTATGGTTATTACTAGTAACTTTTGGGACTGCTTGATTTGTATTGTTTCCCCTTTTCAAGTTTGTCGTAGTTATGATATAGTTTTGAATAAGATAGAAGTATCCTATTTTTGGTATTATTTGGTGATTGAAGTAAATTGATGGTTAAGGCTCCGAATTTTGTGGTTCACAGTCCACAAAGCTATCTGATTTGTTTCATTTGTCAAAGATAATGTTCTAGGAGACCGGGTCCTAGTGTAGGGACCAAAGAATAAGGTGACCGATACCGATGCCGTTTCGACAACTTGGAAATAGGTATTTGCCGGTATACCGACAGATGCAATCCTGGCCGTTTCGACGTCAAAATGAACGAATTAATTCATGAAATTTTACAGGTGTAATCTCTACACATAAATTCAGCGTTTTATGCAATAAAATTCTATATTGGGTGTGTAGGGGGCAATCATGTGGGAGGTAAGGAATCTGTCCTGATTCGTTGAGATTTCGATGACAAAATGTAGGAATTAAGATATGAAGTTTTACTAGCACATGCCACAAACTTAAATACACACAATTATGCAATAATATACAATTTACAACATATGAATAACATATTTACTTACAACTCACATCAGCTGTATGTTGATTGGCGTGCTGGTTCTCCATACAGTGATGAGTTGATATTACTCAGATATTGTGGCCATGACATGTACATCCTATAAAGGTGGTTGTATGTAGTCACATGCTCCTCATACACATCATTATTGGCAAATTGTATGAAGTTCCGTTGCTCATTCATGTACAATACTGTATAAGTGTATAATACTCCTTTGTATTATATTCACATTACTCTTTAGTATAACATCTTCCACTAAACATAAATAAGTAACTAATTATATCAATACTAATTGTAATATGCTTAGATAAATTGTATGATAATAGTAATAGTGTTGTGAGTAGGTAGATCTAGTGATAATATTGCAGATCTATATGATACACTTATAGATGTATGTATGTTCACGTAAACATAAAAAAATTTGGAGTAATACTTGGCTTTGGCAGTAAAAGTCACTTTTTTTAGGTGAAAGTGGAAGAAAAAAGTAGGAAAAAGAGATCGAGAGGTTGCTAATGGTAGAAATGAAAAAGATTAGCTAGAATTACTTTGATTTGGGTTGGTATTAGCTCCAATCGCCAAAAATCATCCAAATGCTCCTTGTTTTCTCCTCCCAATAAGTAACAACAGTCATTCTCGCAAAAAACGGTATACCCGTCGGTATACCACCGGTTTCGGTCGGTACAATGAAGTTAGTAGTGCATTTTGCACCGAAACCATCGAAAAATTGAGGTATACATGTCGGTATTATCGGTATTTGTGATCCTATCAGTACACACATGTTTCCGTGTCGGTACCCGTCGGTATCGGTATTTCGGTCGAAATACCCGCCAATACCGACGAAACTTCATTCCTTAGTTGGGACAACCAATAGTACTAACAACCACATCTGGACCTGACTTGCCTAAAACAATGCAAGACTGTGACATTGACAAATTAATGTGGATACGGTAACCCCAATGAAATAAAATAAAATAAAAATAAAATACATTAAAGATTCTATCAACAAGAATTGTCCTTGGAGTTGAAAGCCCGGATGCATGGAAATATTCCTGATTAAACAATTCCTTGTTCTTGGATGTTTCCTTTATTTCTCTTGGTTTGCCTTCCGTCTCGAGTTATCTTTCTCATTACTTGCTTCTGTGTCACTGTGAATCTGGTTGAATTCAAGGTTTTAAAGTATGCAAGGCGCATCGAGGCATTTTGGTCTTGGCAAGGCGGGGCGTAATCCTCAGAATATACCTAGACGTTCCTATTATGTCTATATATAAACCATATAAATTATGTAATTTATACAATTAGACAGTACATAACAAAATCTCATAATGTTACCTACCAATAATCTAACTTTGAAAGAACAGCTAAAAGTTTGCATCACAAGTTACATCAATTGTGACTCTCATATTCTAAACTAGTCGAGAGTCAAGATAAGAACAACCACAAGTTTAAATACTAGACAAACAACATACTAAATAAGTATACATCAAAGCTCAAACAACTGAAATGATAGTTCATAAAATAAGTACCCCAATACAAGTACAATGACACAAAAAGACATGATTCGTGAGCATGAAACTGTTGACTCGTGAGGTGGCTTCATGCACAAAATCGTCATCATCATTTTTTGAGCGGCTAACAGGATCATTAATAGATTCATCCATATAAGGAATCTAAACATCATCGCTGCCAACTCTTATCTTTTTCATCCCCAACAATTTTTATCTCCTTTCCCCCCATGAAGGATTCTTTTCTTATTCAAAAATAAGCCCAAATTGGTAACATTCGGTATAAAATAGCAACTAGAAACCATCACTATCTAAAAAAACATTTTTGCCATCTGCATGTCTCTTCCTTTGAGGTCTTTATTGTTGCCCTTTTTCCTCCTAATTCCACCATATCCACATCATCCCGAAGTGCAGCATTTGCGTTTACATCATGGAAACTTTCATTGTCTTCAAATTCATCTACCCAATACTAGAGGTTCCTCTAGTGTGCTCTTCTTCAGAACTCTTTTCTTTCAATTTCAGGTTGTACATCACATATACCAGCTGATTCAATCTATCTTGTACGAGATGATATCTTCTTTTAGTGTGCACCTATAAGTTTATGTTAACAAATAAAAATGATTTATAAGTACATCATTTCATACATCATTGTAACATTTATAAATTGATTTTTTAAGTTTCTACTTGGTTGAATGAACTCCAAATACGTACACATCCAGATGCACTATAAGTCAAGACTTTGACGAGCATACATTGTCAATTCAGGGGTCTCATTACCAAAAGCATTCCACCAATCAGCTATAAAAACTAATGTACAAAGATAGCGCTTACGTGCGTAACTTATCTATCATGCAACACAAACAAAATGATAGAAGGATTGCATTGTGTCTACCAAACAGGCCACATCCACAAATGCATCCAGCTGTAAACCAAACAAAATAATAGAAATATAACTTAAACATTTACCACGACTTCTCATCTTCCTTGTGTTGATTGCATTGTGTCTACTAAACAGGCCACATGCACAAATGCATCCAGCCGTAAATCAACCTGAGCATTCTCCTCAGATGCATCAACTGTGTGTCCAAGTACTAGTAGTAAAGGACTCCAGTGGTCCTTTCACATATAACTTATTCTGAAAAGTGAGGAAAGCAATAGCAAATCTTCTCACAGCTGGAAGAATGATGTCTCCTTTTATGTGTTTCCGCAGACCGAAAAGAACCCGTCCATGTGCATATATGTATTTAATGATAACCTTGGATATCTTGAACTAGAAGTATATACTGGTAACCTAAGAATGTCCTCCAGCATGCAGTGTGTTACGTGTGGAGTCCAATATAACTTCACACTTTCCCTCCAAAAGTTGGCCTGCAAACTTATAGTTTGATGCATTGTCTATAATCACTTGCACCACGTTTTCTTGTCCAACTTCTTCAACATTCTCGTCTAGCAATTCAAAAAGCAATTTTGCACCTTTTGTTTTTTCAGAATTATCAACCGATTCCAGGAACCAAGTACCTTGAGGATTGTTGACCAAGAAATTGATCAATACAGGCCTTTTACATCTTTCCATCTATCATATGATGTACATCCACCAGCCCTCCAACAGGTCGCAGCTTCGTTGATCATGTAGTTCATACTTTTAACCTCTTGATTTAAATTGGAAGTCCTTATTTTGAGGTTTCAAGTTCCTCCCATAATTCTCAATAGATTGTATCACATTTCTAAATAGCGGACTTTTAGCTGCATCAAATGCAATATCATTCTTAAAGAAAAACCTACCAATTGACAAGCAGCATTGGTTTTTAGGCTCCTCCCTCCATGCCTCCTTTACACTAGGTTGAACACCACTGTCCTTATCTGCTTTAGAAACAAAACAATCCATCAACTCTGTTACTTGTTTCTCTACCATCCTCCACGCCACTTGCCAACAACTTATAATGGCTTTCATGCTTCGAGGAGATATTGAGTGCTGTGTTGTATGCTGCGACATGACAAATTTCCTCCCTTCATCCATCTGCCTCCTCTTCTTCGACACTTGTGCACATAAATAAACCATCATCTCTGTTCAATTTCCGCCTTTGTCACAAGCAGCCACATTCTTATGAGTTTTGGTTAATTTATCTTTCAATCTTCTTATTTCTCTAGTAATCATCTTCCCAAAGAATATGCATTTCACATATATATAATTTCGTTTTAACCTTTGCCTTCAACGTCTACAATCTCCTCCAACATTTCCAACCCGGATTACTTCTAGTTTTCGGTGCACTTCTTATATGCGTCTATATAATTTAGTTTTCTAAACACAATGAAAAAGAAACCACATACACATACACACTCAATAAAGACCAAATGATGAATAAAGAAAATAGAAAGTGAACCTAACCAATAGTAATGGGAACTCAAGTAGATGCCCAAGCCAACCTCTTAAGCGGAGGTTCAAAGCAATTAGGAGTTGAGGGGCGACTTGTAGGGGCTGTAAATGTGCCAAGAAAGGGACAAACAACAACATTGTAACCAGGCATGTGCCATGTACAAGATCTAAAGACAACAACTCCTCGCCCAAGCAAGGTCAAATGAGGCTCGAGGCTTGGTGGGATTGGGTTGCCGACCACCTTGGGAGCCTCCAGTAATTGCCCTTCCTCTTGTATTGTAGTGGTTGGCCATCTATAGGTGCTCCTTCCCAAGCTGGCTGTACACAAGAGTGATGAATTTTTGCTGCTCCTTGCCCAACCAAGGGGAAATGGGGACTCGAGGCTGGGTGGGGGTAGGTCGTCGACCACCTTTAAAGCCTCCAGTAGTCGCCCCTCGTCTTGAAGTGTACTGTTTGGCTGCCAACCCCGTTCTTCCCCAGTTGGCAACACATTGCGAGTGGCTGTCGATGACCACAATGTTCTTTTTTTAAATTTTTGTTTAAGGGGTTAGGGTAAAAGCAACTTAGGTCCTTTGTATTGGATTGAAATCATGCTCTGGGCACATATTTAGACGGCAACAGTGAGGCGTACACCTAGATTGCGGCTCAACACCTTGGCTTTTTGTACACCTTCTAGTTTGCGACGCTCGCTTCAGACGTGCCTACTAAGGTGCATGCCTCGAGGCACACCTGGGGACTCCTGTCTTTTTCAAAACCATGTTACGTTTAAACATAACATTTCCTTTGTTCTCCCCTTATGCTTGCTGGTTAGCCCCTTCACTGTTTTTAACTTTGTATTGGTCCTGGGGTATTTGCTCTTCCAGTGCCATAACTTTTACTAAATTATCCGCAATTTGTTCTTCCGATGCCATAAAGTTTGGTATTCTGTTCTCGAGTTTTCTCTTCCAATGCCATAAATTTTAGTATGTTATCATCAATTTTCATAGGAAAGGAAGAGATTGGAGTCAAGTAAAATGCATCAAAAGTGAAGATGGTAGTGTTTGTAAAGGACGATGATATCAAGAACCAATTGAGAAATTTCTTCCATAAGCTTTTCAATGGAGATACTGTAAATAATGTTAGAGACTCGCGTGACATGAATACAAGAGATATCATTTACACACGATGCGTTTAAATATTTGAGTTCAAGAATGCTTTGAAAATGATAAAAATGAGAAAGGCATGTAGACTAGACAGTATTCCCATTGATTTATGGAAGAGTATGGGAGATGGAGTTATGTGGTTAACAAATTTCTTGAACAAGATCATGAAAACCAAGAAGATGCCAAATGAGTGGCGAAATAGTACTTTAGTCCCCATCTGCAAGAACAAAGGTGATGATCAGAGCTGCTCAAACTGCAGAGGTATCAAGCTGATGAGTCACACAATAAAGCTTTTGGGAGAGGATTATTGAGCAGAGGCTAAGATCTATAACACAAATATCAAACAACCAAGTTGGTTTCACGCCTGGAAGATCAACAACAGATGCTTTTTTTCTAATAAGGATGCTTATGGAGAAGTATAGAGATTGTAAAAGAGATCTTCATATAGTTTTTATTGATTTGGAAAAGGCTTATGATCGAGTACCCATGGAAGTGCGGTAGATGGTTTTGAAGAAAAAAGGTTTGCCAATCCTATACATTGCCTTGATTGAAGACATGTATGATAACTCTACTGCAAGTGTGAAGAATCCTGGAGGAGAGACACCAACTTTTCCTATCACAGTTAGGGTACACCAAGGATTCACGCTCAGTCCATATCTGTCCGTTCTTGTTATGGATGAGTTGACAAAGAATGTTCAGGATGATATTCCTTGGTGTATGTTATTTGTTGATGATATTGTATTGATTGATGAAACGAAAGATGGATTGAATGATAAAGTTGAACTTTGGATAAAGGCATTGGAATCAAATAGATTGATGATTAGTCGGAGCAAAACTGAGTATATGCATTGTAATTTCAACCAATCTTGCTTGTTGAATGGTGGAGCCAAGTTGGACGGAGTAGATATACCAAAATGTGATAAATTTCGTTACTTGGGTCATACTTGTTAAGGCGGCAAGGCGACACGACGTTGGGGCCGGACGCCTTGTGCCTAAGCGACCTTTAAAAATAATAATTTATGTATATATTTTATGTATATATACATGTGTCATGGTTTTTCCCCACTCATATATACACATTGTGTAGTTATATATGTAGTTATCTACATATTTACAATGTATTAAAAAACGGGAAGCGGGAGGCGTGCAAACGGGACCTTGTAGCTGCTCAAGCGGCAGGTGGGTGCTTAAGCGGGCGATTTTTGAAAAAGTGGATGCTTAAACTCTTATATATTTATATACAAAATTACATGTATGTGTATATAAAAAATATATTTCTAAGGAAATCAGTAATACTGACCAGTAGTATCAATTACTAATGAACGAAATCTGCAAGAATATCAGTAAAATCAGTAAAACCATTAGAAGTATAATAGAGTAATATGATATTTACTTGGATATATTACAGCAGTACCCTATTATATACAGCTTACATACAAAGTTTGCATTCTAAAGTAGGACTAGGTATATCATAGAACATTTAATGTATACAAGCTTCATATATTATACTCAATACTACTTGGATTATATAATTAATTAACATTACATGCTTACAACAACATTTTTTTAAAAAAGCGGGAAAAAAGCGGGCGTTTTTTGAAAACCCGCTCAAGCGGGCGCTTAAGGGCGATATTAGGCGGATGGGCTTTGCTGCCCGCTTAAGCGGCGGCCAGGCGACCGTTTTTTAAT
This sequence comes from Alisma plantago-aquatica, assembly GCA_963693085.1. Classification (NCBI taxonomy): domain Eukaryota; kingdom Viridiplantae; phylum Streptophyta; class Magnoliopsida; order Alismatales; family Alismataceae; genus Alisma; species Alisma plantago-aquatica. The sequence continues at coordinate 991,061,401 of OY856411.1, forward strand.
TCACTGCATATTTATAGTCGGTCTCTCCATATATATATATTTTATTGTATGAAAAAACAACCAATTACATTTCTAATATATTATCATTTGATAATAATGTCAAGGACACGAAAAGAATTATTGTAAAGAATGTAAGAGTGATCAACATATAAATATATATTCATTGTCATACATAGCTACAAATATTAAGCAATGTAATCACTATCCTTCATAGCATAGCTACTTAGTACAATCTGAATTGAAGGTGCAAACTAAGAAAAATCAAATGTGTACCAAGAGTATTAGATCCAGTCAAACAAAAAAGAGTATTAGATCCAGTCAAACCCAAAAAAGAGTATTTGATCCAATTAAAAAGTGATATTTGGCACATAAAATAGGCAACACTATTAATTTTGAGCATTGGTGTAGCCATATCAAACATTAAAATAAGTAAATATACAACTAGACCCACAAAACTAGGTCACTGTAGCATTATAATAAAGCGTCCTAGCCTAGGCGCAGCCTTGGGGCGACTTGACCAGTATGACTTGGGTTCTATTTTTCAAATAGATGGGGATGTCTACAATGACGTTTGTCATAGGATCGCTGCTGGATGGTTGAAATGTAGAAGTGCAATTGAAGTATTATGTGATTCGCTCTCAGATTAAAAAGCAAGTTTTATAGAACAATTATATGGCCAACCATGCTCCATGGGAGTGAAGAAACAAGGTCTCGACAAGATGAACACATCTAAAATGCGCATGCTGAGATGGATGTGTGGGAAGACAAGAAAAGATCGTTTGAGAAATGACTATATTAGGAATACAATGTGGGAAGACAAGAAAAGATCGCTTGAGAAATGACTGTATCAGGAATAAAGCGGGGTGGCCAACATCAATGTTTCAAAAAGCAGTTTTGTGCGGGGCATATGCGGCTGCATATACGGTGCGCCCCACTTGCTAGACCACATATGGATATGCGACCCAGTATGCGGTCATGAACGCTTATGCGGTTCTGTACAGGGTATAAGCTGCCATTTTTTCATTAGAACTTCTACAAACTTTTTTTTCAATTTAATTTGTTTCAATTTTAATTTAAACTATGTACTTACCCACACACCTACATGTACATATGTATATGTATCAATACCTTTCAATATCTATCTATATCTATATATATTTTAGTAATACATTCATAGTTTTCAAGGCGGCCAGGCGGTGGCCTACTCAGGCGGTGGCCTACTTTGGCGGTCAGGCTGCCCATGACGCCTAGGTGACTTTTTGATTAAATAAAAATATACATTTAGTTATTATATATAAGTATATATGAATATTACACCTAAAACTGTATAATTCTAATCCAACACCCCAAAAATTAGATGTAATTAGATGAATTACATTTAATAAGAGGCAACAAGATAATTCAAGAATGAAAGTTTCACACTAATTACATATATTGCAATTTTAGTAATCCTTGAAATTCTCTAATTGTATTACATTTAAGAAAAAAATAAGTAGAGCATACAAATAATAAGAGGTGCAGATCTACATTCCCAATATAAATTATAAGACATTACAATATATAAAGAGAATGTAAATCATCCACATTATCACTTCTATATATTAGAACATGAGTAGACTGTAGTGTAATAGTTGTATAATTCAATTTTCAACAATAAGTGATAAATCTAAATGTCAAAATCGTGCAAAGTTTCTGCATAGAATGAAAATATAGAAGGTGGGCTGTGGTATTTGGGCCATTGTTTTAGTCTGTCCAACAAAAAACAGTCTCCCAGTCAAGCTAGCACCCACCCAAGCGGTCGACTAGCCGCCCAAGCACCCTAGGCGGACGCCTATTTGGGCTAGAAAGTTGGGCGTCTAGCCCCCCCCCCCCCCCCCCCCCCCCGAGCGAGCGGGCGACTAGGCGGGTGGCTGACTGGACGTGCAATGCAGACCGACTAATGCGCCTATACGAAGCAATGTTTTTGAGTCAAGCACAATTAATAGAAGAAGCGGAAGGCCTAAATTAACATGGGAAGAGCTTATAAAGAATGATTTTGAATCTCTACATCTCGATCAAAATATGACCCATGATAGAGTTGAATGGAAACAAAGGATCCATGTAGCCAACCCCAACATAGTTGGGACTGATGCTTAGATGATGATGAGGATCATCAATTTTCATTGCTATATGAGGATGTTATTCAAATTCTTAAGAGGTCAATGGGTGCTGTAAAACTCCTTATAGAACGATTCACTAAAATCATGGACAATGAGCTTAATTATGGTTGTGTAGAGGGGTTGACAGTATCACAATTAATAGAAGAGGAATTTGAAATTAACATGGGAAGAAATTAAGAGGGATTTTGAATCGTTAGATCTTGATCAGAATATGACCCATGATAGAGGTGAATGGAAATGAATGATCCATGTAGCCGACCCCAAAATGGTTGGGGCTGAGGTTTAGATGATGATGATGATGGGAGGGGTTGATGTTAGGTTTGAAACCGTATCATGAAAAGTGACCTCCCTTTCGATTATCATTGAGCCCCTCTATATGTAGTCCCTTTATCTATGTTGGCTAGAGTTTTTGTAGCGTTTGAGAAAGCAATTACAATCATAGCCGATTGCCCATCATCGATCAATCATTACAACAATTTGTCATGTTGAGAAATGAGCTATTGGTAGGATTGCCGATCATTGCGGGTAGGAAAAATAATGTATATTAAGAGTGGTTGGCAGTCACACATTTGGCAAAGTGATTGATGGCAATTGAAATGGTTTCCGTGATTGCCAATCGTTGCTCGGCAAATTGTCACTGCTTTATCAAACGAAGCATTATTGTTGTGTTTAAGAATCGTAACTAAATTGTTATAGTTAATGGTTGTGATTCTACCTCATGGTTGACTGGGCGTATGGAAGTGGCCGATTCAAGCGGTTGAATAACGAACCATTCACTAGCGGTCCAGTTTAGCCATAGACTCAAAAAGGACATTGAACTGACTAAGAACTAGCCAGCTAATCGGGCTGACTTCAAAAATGACTGCTATCACCGATTGCATTGAGCAACTACTGTCACTACTGGTTGCTTTTGCATGACTTGCGCCATCTAGACCTAGATACATGTTTACAAATGGACCTCCTCTTTTTTTCTTTTCCTCGATGTGTTAATTCTCTCATTCCTACTCATCCTTTAACTACAACATATTGTCACTATTGATTTCTTGGTGCAAGACTATTTCTGTTAGTGCACAAGTACCCCTTATTGGGTCTTCGTTGAAGTAATATTACACATTGGATATGTCTGGAGGGGCACCTCATGTGTGAGTGAAGCAAACTGAATTGTGCTGAGGGAATTGTTCTTGGCGGAGTAGGCACGTGCACCCAGAGTGGGGACATGGGTTTGACCTCAGTTGTGCAATTTCAGTGATCCTTGATCCCATCACGTTGTGACCCTCGATATGCGGGTAATTGGGGGGAGTCGAGGGTTTACACTGTCCGGGGGGGGTGAATCCCAATCGTGGCCTGTCTTTGAAGGTAGTTTCACGTCATAAAAAAAAGAGAAGCAAGCGGTTTTGTTTCGATGGGCTTTTTGATGCAAAATTCGATTGTGAAATGAATGAATTAAGTCATTAAAGTATGCATTGTGCTGAGGGAATTGTTCTTGGTGGAGAAGGCACGTGCACCGAGAGTGGGGACCTGGGTTTGACCTCAATTGTGCAATTTCAGTGATCCTTGATCCCATCACGTTGTGACCCTCGATATGCGGGTAGTTGGGGGGAGTCGAGGGTTTACACAGTCCGGGGGGGGTGAATCCCAATCGTGGCCTGTCTTTGAGGGTAGTTCCACATCATCAAAAAAAAGAGAAGCAAGCAATTTTGTTTCGATGGGCTTTTTGATGCCAAATTCGATTGTGAAATGAATGAATTAAGTCATTAAAGTATGCAAGCACAATATATAGACTTAGACACAAATTTATACAAAAATAAAATGGTCTAGGATCGTTGGACCTTTAGGTGGATGACAGGTTGTGCAAAAGCATTGTTGGTCTATGAGTATTATGGAACTCTCAACTTACTACAAGTCTATAACAAACCAATAAACTATATAGCTATTTATGCAATAAAATCATATATTGATGTAGGGATCAAGGTCCTACATGTGTGAGTGCGATGGAGATATTGATGCTAATATATTGACACAAAATAATTCAAGCACAATCTATTACAACTTACACAATTGGATATCTATTGTAGTATACACAACAATATTGAATTACTTAATTGAAATTAGAGTGGTGTGGTGGCTAGTTAGGCACATTTCCCAACCCAAAGGTTCTTGTCAAAACATAAGTTGGGTTATATGATTGACTTATTGAGTCAAACTCATGTTATGCTCATCTTGAGAAAATCCAATCAGCTGTTGCACACTTGTGGAGCTTGTACTTGTACATGTGTCGGGGTAGATGAGCCAATGCCTCTATAGAGCCTTGAATTGGCCATCCTCATCATATCCAAATAATCTTTGTTGTTACGAATTGCAACTACTTATTCAAAATGTAAATATGTGATACTAATTACATGTTTGTGACTTTGCTATGTAAAATAATCAATTAGTTGTGATACTATTTAATCTAAAGCATTAACTATGAAATTCCCTATTTGTGTAGTTTCACAACTTGTAAAAACCTGTTTTCGAGATAAAAGTTATAGTTATTTGATCCAATAGGAGTAGATTAGGTTGGGTAAGGGCTTTTGTGCCTTAGAAAGAACCTATAAGACTCCTTAAGCTGTATCTCCTCTTCAATAAGCTAGTAAAACACACAACAGTCAAATCACATCATTTTCGAGATCATTATCGAAAATTGTCGAAAAAGGCAATTTTTTTTGAATTTGTCAAAATTCATGCCCAAATTGGGCAAAATAGTCAAAATTTCTTGAAATGCATTACAAAGTCCAAGGTACCTCCATTTCTATCTTCGATCACCATAGAAATCGAAATAATTGGTGAATTTTTGCCAATTTTGACGAAATTTTGAACTATGGACACATATGTATATAAACATAAAAAATGTCTATTTTATAAAATAAAAACATATTCATGATACACACACACATATCTATGCACATATATAAATGTTGCTAAACTAAGCACAAGGTTCACTTTATTACTTCATCAGAAGGAATTACAGAGCAATTTACATCTTGTTGGGTGAAGAAAAGAGAAAAAGATGAAGCAGTCCATCCAATGAATTGCTATGTACTTATAGGAAGAAGTAAAACCCTATAAATGTTCTTCCAAAAATATCAAATGGATGATTTAGTTCTGAACATAATAACAAGTGTCTCCGAATCTTATGAAAAATTGGATATTTTTTACAATATTACAGACTCCCAAATGTTCATCACGACTAGTACACTAGTAGTCGATTGTTCGCGACTTTTCATGATTTATCCTGCTTTTTCGCGATTTCTACAATTTTTCACGATTCTTCATGTCTATTAACATTTTTTTCATGATTTTTTCTCTAAGTCGCTTGCTCTTTTTTTACCAAACCATGTAGACAAAACTCTCGTTATACACTAACATGTTTGGTTCAAGGGACATGAGTCGAATGGGTGGAAAAGAAGGATTGCATGGGCTGGTACATGTGGAGGATGGCATACCAGTTATCCAATCTCATGTTTGGATGCAACTTGGACTAGGATTAGTTTCAGATGTGGAAGTTGTTGACGAGCACAATTTTTGTTGTCAAACAACAAGAATGGCCTGTGATACAACTACAATTTTGGATGAACTACAATGTTGTCCTTGAGTAGACAACAAAGTTGGGATCATAGTCACACTATACTCCGTTTTTTTCTTCAAAAAAATGCGCTTAAAACGCGTATTATTCACCTGTCGTATATGACGGCCGTTTTAAACTCCAAACTGAATAATACATTTTAAACGCGTTTAATTCACGTTTTATTCGCGTATTGCGTTTTAAACGCGTTCAATACGTTTTTTTGCCGTTTCGTACAGTTCTGTACCTCTGCTTCACATTTATTTTTTCCACGTCATTTTTACTTGTAGCAGGGTTCCACTAAACCGTCCAACCTTCCTTCTCTTTCCCCCGACACACCCTGATCCAGGAGAACCCTCGACATTTTACATGTATGCTCCATCTTCCCCCTCTATTCTCCCCCTTCTTCCCTGATTTATGCCAGTTGCTTGCTGTTCCCACTTCTCCCCTTTCTTCCAATATTAGGGTAATCAGTTTGATGTTTAGTCATTTTAAATCATTATGTATGGGTGTATATATATGTTTGTATGTGCTCATGTATATGCACACATATATAATCTGTTTTTATGCCGACTTTTTTCCGAATAGTTGACCGAACTTTTATCGTACGCTGACCGATTTTTATCTGAATTTTCCGCATTATTCCCGATTTCTGAATTTAACAACTTGGCCGTACGTATCCCGAATACCGAAGTTGTGACTATGGTTGGGATGGTATCTCACAGTAACAACGTAAAGGAGGCAGAGGCCAAGATCTGTTGATGGTAGAAGACGAGAAGTTGCTGTTGATCACTGTATGATTAAAGCCGATGACGACTCCTAAGATGCCTGGCACGGTGGAGGAAGAAGTAATGTGTCAGGCAGGCGGAAAAGGACGTTGAGGAGGGGAGTGTTGGTCGTGCGAGAGTGAGGTGTAGAGGCTGCGAGGTCCGTCATCAAGGAGGCCTTCATATGTGAGTAAGAAGGACAACAACCTTGAGGCGAAAGAGGCTCTTGTACATGAGGAAGCCAGTGAACAGCACTGCGGTGCGTGAGTAAGTTAGAGGACACAAACCATGAGGAAGCTAGAAGGAAGCGCCTGTGAAGGCAGAAGAAACCATCAATCAGACGTGGCGGAGGAGCGCAGGTTGGGAATTGTCGCACTAGGGTATCGCGTTTTGGGGCTGAATAGTTCAAACTTGCGTGCATCAGGGGTCTGGGTCGGTGATATATCGAGAGTGAATACCTGGGGGGTAGCAAGGATCGAAGAGTCTCGGTAGCTTTGGATTTGAGTCCTCTTCTATTACCATCCTTTCTTCGTTTATGTTCAACCAAACATGGGATTCAGTTAGCGGTAGGATTGGAATCCTATCCTTGTCATGATCCTTTGAACCAAACATGCCGTAAACTTCCAACCCCCACTCCTGCGGACAGTCCATTGTTATTGCTTAACTATTCTTAACTTTTCCTACTCTTTCACTAGCTTAGATTGTATGCCTTGTGACCATAATAGTTACATGTATCAAATATGTACTTATTCACACACACACACACACACTTTGAGCAAATTTTCTCAATTTTTTTCACGAATGTTCTCGATTTTTCTGAATTCACACACGCACACGTATATACACCTTTTCACGATTTTTTCCAAATAATTGACCGAACTTAGAGCAAATTTTCTCCAAGTTTTTCACGAATTTTCTCGATTTTTTGAATTCTGATTTTTTCTAGCCAGTCGTAGAATTGCAGAGTCCCAAACTTGTCACTATGGTTCTGAAGCATAAGCAAAAACTGACGAAAGGGATGCAATTAACATAATTACTAGAAAAACATATGCAGTCCTGCAATGCACTAGGACTTGCAATCTTGAACCATAACGGGTATTCCAACCATAAAATCTTTGGGAAGTCACAGTCAAAGAATAGATGCTGAGAATCTTCTTTATTTTCATAGCACATAAATACATAATGCATCGAGACGAAAAATTAAAACTAACTCTTTTCAGATAAGCATGGGTAATAGCTCTATCAAGAAAGAATTACCATAAAGAAGATGAACAACGAAGGTGACTTGAGATCTCAAAGCCATTTGCACCAATGCATCTCTGATAATGACCCCCCATATCTTTAGTTAAAGGGATGTTATTAAAAGGAAGTAACTTAACAAAGAAGTAATTTGCTGGTAACTTTGTTTTTGACCATCTGAAGCTGAGGAGTTCCCAACCACCAACATTATTCCATATCCTAAATGCGGATGAAAACCTACCAGCAAATAACTTTGTTACAAAAAAGGTCAACTTACCTTTTCTTCCTAGGACACCCAGGATCAAACCATAAAAGTAAATTAAACAAATCGACAACGACGAAAAAGATAACCTAATAACAATGGATCTAATCTCCACAATCCTTCTTCATTGCCAAGCATCAGATTGTTTAGGTGTGAGAGTCCAAATGGAAGAATAAGAGAGGTATGTCTCATGAATTCATTTCACTTTATCCTTATATATATATATATATATATATATATATATATATATACTCAAAGGACTTCAGCAGACTTCCTGGTCACTGATCACGATCAATCATTTTGACTCTCACTGCTACCAATTCTTTGATCATCTTCTTTATCTTGTCTAAGTGCTGAGACAATTTCATTGCCTCTCTTGCATCTTGTTTGGAAAAAGCGTTGCCGAAGAAACTTCATGTTCACCATTGTCATATATATATATATATATATATATATATATATATATATATATAGTCAGGCTAGAATACACTCGAGTGTATCCGGAGCAGAATACACTCAAGTAGTTTTTCATGATGCAATATTTTTTTTGAAAATCTAATCCGTTGATCTTCTTAAACATCTCGTGAACAACTCATACGCAAAATTTGAGCACATTTGGATATGTATAGCTCATGTTATGAAGACCGCAAAAATTATGCATTTCAAATTAGTTTTGCGCGTCGATTTTGTTGCCCTTGGATGAGTGACTTACACTCATCCAAATGGGCTCAAAATTTGTATGTAGCCTGGTTATAGTATGACGGTGAAGATCAACGGTTTACATTTTGCAAAAAATAGTCTTGATATGCAAACACACTTGAGTGTATTCGTGCGATCCGTACACTCGAGTGTATTCTAGCCTGACTCTCTCTCTCTCTCTATATATATATATATATTGCCTGTGCTAGTTTGCGCCTACCACTCGTATTGGAGTTTGTCGAACTTACTGACAGGATCTTTTACGAACATCACTGAGCTAGGCAGATAGCAAGTCCCACTACCTGCCGGTTCCTCTGTAGAACTGAAGGAGAGGGTCACATGATATCTATATTGCAATAGCCTACAAATTTGAAGCTAACCTAGCATTACACCATCTTTTACACTTCTAATTCTGATCCCTCCTCTATGTTGGTCTTACAAAAATCTTTCTAAGCAATAGCGTGCAATGATTTCTTACCCTCATATCCCCACTAGCAATTCCTTCTAATATTCACAACTTTTATTATTGATGGACTTTGGGAGTGGAAAAGCTTAAGACTAGTATAAATGATAAGACGACAGAGCACAAGATGTATGCAAGGAAGCCACAGACTCGTTTCTAGACACAGACACTGACATGGATACATAAACGAGACAACAAATTTATAAAATGTACGACACTGACACGACATTGTATGAGTGGAAAATATTTTTTTAATATATACATATATGTGAGTGTATGATGTATGACCTGGAATTTATTTTTAAAATTTATCCAGATTAATGTATCGATCTATGTATAATCTTTATGCATAAAGAGGTGTCCTCTGTGTGTAGTAGAAACAATATGTAGTAGAAAACTAAACTTGTGATTTTTGTAAATATAGTAGATTACAGAATATACATACGAGTTTGTATCACTTATTTAACCAACTTATTAGACTATAATTTGAATCGTAGTATCTGATTCTGCTTAGACTTTACATATTGGTTCATTTCGACCAAGGAAAAAAATGTCTGATTTTGATGCTATTTCGGTGGCCAGAGAAAAAGAAATTTCGACAAATTTTGACAGAAATTTCGATATCTGTGTTCTCGGCGTTTCGACGGCAAAATAAACAAATTAATTTATGAAATTTTACCAGCATGATCTACTAGTGTAGATATACTCAAATATGTAATAATATTTCATATTGGATATGTTGGGGGGGGTCTCGTCATTTTTGAGTGAATGACCCTGAATTGTTTCGATGGACATTTCGATGGGGGGTTTTTGATGTCAATTTTCAATGGTGAAATCAATGAATTATGTCATTATAGTTTGCATGCGGAATATATATATGCACAATATATAGACTTAGACACAAAATTATGAAAAAAATGCTCTAGGTAGTACGTAGTATATGAAATAGTAGAAAAAAATCGATGATCTGCCACCGAAACAGAAATTTTGGGCGAAATTTTGACCATTTCGTCGAAATTTTGAACATTGCTTTCAACAGATTTGTTTGTAATTGTGATTAGATCTCAGCTCTATGAAACATTTTCTCAGTAATAAGACATAAACATTAGCTGTATCTTCAACATTTGCACTCTGAAATAGGCTAGATTGCAGCAAAAACCAGTGATGTGTCCGAGAAGTGTCTGGGCAGTGTCGAGTTGTGTCCAGGGTGCAGAAAAAGATCAAAATGAACTGGACACGTCCCAGCCGTGTCCATAACGTTTTGGGCTGTGTCCTGCAAGTGTTCGCGTCCAAAATGTGTCCGACACGGACACGGGGGCTGTCCATAAGTGTCCGTGCTTCCTAAGATGTATGTGTGTGTGCATGCATGCATTTATGTATACAGTTTGCACAAAATGCACAAATGCACATAGATATAGAGAGAACCACACAGATAAACACCGAATTTACCAGGAAAAGTAATACTACTATTGCAGCCATAGGACATTTTTTATTTTTCTTGATTCTTACATTTGATCATGCCCATTTCTGATCGGTCTGACCACTCCGATTGAACCTGACTCAATTTGTTTCGGTTCAATTCCAGTCTGATTCTGAAAAAATTGCCAACTACACTAATAACAATATTTGGACATAGAACCATGGAAGAAAGTTTCATTAATGAACACATATTCAGTAACCCCCTGATGCAAACCATGCTTGTGAAAACTAATTTCATTCATCTAATTCAACCAAACAGACAGTAAACCAAGCATTTTGTATAGATAACACACGGGGATACCTAAATTGGCTTATTTCCTCTCATGATTCAACAATAAGAAACAGAACTAACTAATTGAGAACTTGCAAATGAGTCCCCAATGGATGCATAACTCCTAATGCTGAAATAATTGTGAATAGAACCCTAGGCGATTACCAATAAAAGACATCTAACGAAAGACTTGGCACAAATTATAGATAAATGCGACACAATCTAATCAAGAGGTGGCCATACCCTGGACATGCTTAGGATGAGCTTCCTGTCCTACGCCCCTCACACGTGCACGTACATATTTTGAATAAAACTTTGCAATCAAACTGCTTTGACAAATTTGCTTTATGTTTTTTATTTCTTTATTAATGCAATATTCTCTTTTTGTTGTATAGTATGTTCTCACTTAGTTTGCTAACTCGCTAACAAGTTTTGTATCTTACTATCTTTAATGAACAGTGGAGGAATGAATGGCTATATTTCTCTTTGCAATGGAGATCCGTGTCCTCCTGTTTTTAGATCTCCGGTTGGAGTAATGGAAGACATCATGAACAATCAAGTAATGTAAGTTTAAGGATTTAATTTTATGCTTGCAATTTTTGGAAACTGAAGATTTTTTTTGTGATGGTGTTTACAGTTGCTGTATATACAGTCTTCCAGATGCACATCCACACATTACTCGTCCTCCTCCAGGGGTTAATTTTCCAAAAAAGGTAATATATACCTTACATCTGTGTGTATATTTCTGTGTAGTCCATACTTTCCTAGAACACAGTAAATAATTTTAAGCAATGTTCAAAAAGTGCGATGCAAGAGACTAGCTGAAGTGACCTTGTAATCCTGAATAGCTTATTGGCTGGTTTGGTAGGCTGTACAGATCATTTTTTGACATTTAAAGTAGCAGTTTTCACTAATTAATAATCTTTAGTGTCTCTGCGTGAAGATGGTGGAGTTACAACTGTAGAAGGCTGCTTTGATTGCCCTGAAATCTTGGATATAGTACCACACCCAAAACAGGATTGGTCGGTTGCAATTTCACCCGTTGGAAGTAACTTATGCAGTCTGATACAATTTTGAAGTTTGAACTTGCTAAATGCACTTATCTCCCTCATCTAACCACTTATAAATAATGCGGCCAACCAATGAAAATATAACTGAAGATTTTAAACTATGTCCAGCCAAGTAGATCACTGCTGCTTTAAAATATATGTTGTAAACACGAAAGTTCAGAAATGACCCAACCAAACAGTTCGATTTTATTTTTTGAATGTTGTTGCATGATTTTAACCCATGCTTTTGTCTAGAATAGATCCTAACAATAGGGTTGGCATTGGGGTGGGTTTTTCAAACCCATACCACATCACCGTTCATTAGATTAGAAGCCGTACCCATTTTACCCATATGAGACTTTTGTAAACCACCTATACCCACCCAACCCATCAGGGGAAAGGATCCCCGTATTACCCATCAATATTACTAATCACCCAAGAGTCCTATAGGTTATATACAATTCCTAAAGAAAGTTAACACAAGCTTCACATAGATGATAAATTGTACACTATTTCAAAAGAATAAGATTACAATCTACAAACGGTGAGTAATTTTCTTTAACACCTGAACTTTGGATTTTACTCTTTTTTTGTAACAAGGACTACCCAATAAAGTTTTTGCATGATACTTTATTTGGTATTCAACATTGTAAATCTAAAAGTTTATTGATTGACTGTAAATACCCTACTTTAGTTTTACCTAGACAAAACACCAAGTGCTACAAGTAATCATCCATCAAAAAACATACATTTGTGTAACGTGCCAAACGGTTAATGTGTAGAGTGCATAAAAATGTTTAACGATGCCCAAAATACTATAAGTAATCGTCCATCAATAATCCGTATATACATTAACGATTAGCTGTTGGGAAGGGAGTCGCTATTGACAAATGAACAGACAACACATCAAGCAACTAGTGAGATTGATGTATTTCGATGAGTTGAGGTTGGAGTTTCTGTGAAATTGGTGTAGTTTGGTCAAGCCGTCGAGGGTTCCATAAAGGGTTGTAAAAGTCGTAAACTTGAAATGGGAAAAAGGTGCAAGAGAGCTTAAGTAGAATAGGGCCAAGAAGAATGCATCCTCGACATGCCCCAGTCAGGCAAGTCTGACGATCGCCACTGTGTCTATTAGCAGGTGCTCTGCTTGCTATCATCGGTTGTCGTTGTCATCACATTGATGAAGAGGCTACTAGACCGACAAGGAGGAGTGCATGCCTGCTACTCCTTTGTTCCTCTCCTGGATATGCTTTTGTAGAGAAATCCTACCATAATCAAGCGCAATTGAGACTTTCTCCCTTTCCTCTGTCTTCCTTCATGCTTCCTCTTTCGTTATCAAGCTTCCTAACTTTCGTCTCCGTGTAAGAGAAGACAGCCCAATAGCCACCACCACCTCCACTTGCTCTGTATGTTGTCCAAAAGCCTAGAACTACAACATGGGTGTCATGGGCAGAGGGAATAGTGTGGATGTATAAAAAATGCTGAGCTAACATCAGAGGCATGGAGGAAGAGATCTCCCCAAACGGAAAGGGACGATGCATGCTGGCAATATACCTAGATCCAACGAGTGGGTCTTGAAGAGTCTCAATATGCAAGGTGAATAAACAGATCAGAACATGCATATCCTCAAGTAAACCTATTTCAAAATTAAGCCCCGATTGCCTTGTGTTATATTGGGTCTAGATGGGATTGGTGGGTCTGTGTTAATCGATATTCAAGGAAGCACGGACACATTTAGACTGCTCCCGTGTCCGTATTGAACACGTTTTGGACACAGACACTTCCTGGACACGGCCCAAAACGTTTTGGACAGGGCTTGGACGTGTCCAGTTCATTTTGGTCTTTTTCTGCACCCTGGACACTGCTGGACACTGCCCACACACTTCCTGGACACGTCATTACAGCTGCTGCTGCTGTAATAGCCTATTTTACAATGCAAATGTTGAATATAGAGCTAATGTAACATAGAGCTCTGATCTGATCACAATTACAAGCAAATCTGTTGGAAAAAAAACAATATGTAAAGTCTGAGTTGAATTAGATATTATGAATTAAATTATGGTCTAATAAGTTGGTTAAATGAGTAATATGAACTCGTATATATTAATATTCTGTAATATACTATTTTTACAGAAATACACGTTTAGTTTTCTTCTTCACATTGTCTCTACTACACAGAAAGACACACCTCTATATGCATATAAGATTATATATACATAGATACGTTGATCTGGACCTGTGTTTTGAAAAGCGCGAAGCGTGCCGATTGCCCACCCTGAAGCGGGAGGCGGGAAGCGGGTTTTGAAGCGGACCGAAGCGGGCGCTTTTTGAAAAAGCGGATCTTATTGTTATAAATAAATTTGTAAAATTTTTGTAATTGCCGTACTACCAACAAGAAAAAATGTTGCTCAACAATCAAGCATTTTGATAATATTTCACTGCTAAAAATGATTTTTACGGATCAAAATGGGTCCCAATAACAGAAGTAAATGTTTACAAGCTAAAAAGCAAAAAAACATAAAAAACATTAGTGTACTGCTATACGTTCATATGGAAGAAGGGGGGAAATTAACAATCGTTTATTTGCAGTACACTGCATATGATTACAGTAGTACCTACAACAGTAAATCCCTCTACTAGTATGTGTTCATGACAAATCACAATATCACACCATTGATAACATTACTCATGCAATGCTGGTCGGAAACTACCAAAATTGGATGGAGGGAGCAATAACTTTTTACTGACGGGAAACAGGTTCGGGAAGAAAGAGAACAGAGGAACATGATCACTGCTGTCACTGCCATGAATAAGGAAAACTAGCATGCGTATAGAAGTTTGAGGGGGAAAATTGAGAAGTAGCGGAAGACAGAGCAAGGAAGAACATTCCTGTACGTAGAGAAGAATCTGCTGAGGCGCCTTCCCTCGTGACTCCTGAACGACTGTCGAGAAGCCTACAGACGTTTCTCTTTGCCTTGCGTCCGCCGTCCCCCTTGTTCCTGAACCGCCGGCGAGAGCAACCTTTGCGCCTTGCCCACTGAAGGCCTCTTCCGTGCAATCGTCTCACCCGAGCGATGAGGAGGGGATGAGTAGAAAGAAAGCTGTGGAAGGGATGAGGACATACTGCCGCAGACATGCTCTTATAAGAGGACAGGGGATGAAATCAGAGGAGTCGAGAAGTCTTAGCCTCGGCGGGTTCCCTTCTCGCCGCGGGTTAATGCAATGGCTATGGGCGCGACATCCCAATTTGGAATGGGGAAAAGAGGAGTCGGGGGTTTGAGTAACGAGGGTTCGCAGGGCTATATCACTGGAGGCGCCCGCTCCAGTCGCTATAGCGGGTGCCGCAAAAGCGGCCCAAGGCCCGCGAAAGCGACCCACTTCATATCAAACGCCTAATGACCGCACATGTCCATTTTGATGCGCCTTAGTGGGCTTGCCGTTGAAGCGGACGCTTCAGGCGCTTTTTAATTCAGTGATCTGGACAAATTTTAAAACATATTCAAGTTAATACATCATACACCCACATATATGTATATATTAAAAAAATATTTTCCCCTCATCCAATGCTGTGTTCATGTCCTACATTTTTGAAATTTGCCGTGTCCCGTGTCGTGTCTAGAAATGTGTATGTGCTTCCTTGATCGATATAGTTGCCGTCCTTGTCTAACAACGATAGACTAAAACAAATGATGTTCCTCAACCAAGCCAACACCACACAAACCCCTCCTTGTTCCACACTACGACCATAGTTGTCAAAACCGAACCGAACCGGCCGGTTCAACCGGTTGGACCGGGAACCAGTCACCCTAGCGGTTCGGTCCAGCCCCAGACCCGAAAATAAGCAATAACCGCTCTAAAACCGGCGAACCGGTCGGTTGAACCGGTAAACCGGCGAACCGGTCCGGTTTCCAGTAACCGGTCGGTTGTTTCTAGGGAGGTTTTTTAACTTACCGCTGCCTGACCCGCGTGCCTCCAGGGGAAAATAAACCCCGATACCCCTACCCCTCCCCCCGGTACTCCCGACCCCTCACCCAGAGCCGCGTTGCTTGCTGCCCTAGAGAAGGAGAAGAAGAGAAGCCCTAGCAAAGAGCTCCAGGCCGCCGCCGCCGATAATGAGCTGCCACCGCCACCGAGCCGCCGCAACCAAAGCTGGCTTTGGAAGCTCCCGTCAAACCTTCCGCTTCAGCGTCCCCTTCTTGCAGAAACAACCGCCGTAGGTGCATCCTCCCTACAGCTACAGGTACCACTGATTCCTCTTCTTCGGCTTCTCTTCTTGTGCTCCTCCTCTTTTTCTTCTACTCTCGTTCTCCCCTTCTTCTGCTACTCCTGTTTTTTTGCTCCAGTTCTCTTCGTTTACTCCTCCCCTTTTTCTATTTCTCCCATCTACGGTACTTCATTCCCCCCTTCTTCTGTTTCTCCTTGCCTTCTTTCACGGATTTTCTTTTATTCACTCTTATTCATCTTCTTCTATGCCTCTTGTAACCTTTCTTTTATACGTCTTCTTCCTCCTCTCTATATGAATTCCCTTCTTCTCTACTAACCCCTCCGTTGCCTATTTCTGTTTTCATTGTTCTTCTTATCTCTAATCTTTTACTACCACCCCGTCCTAATCGTGAAAGTATGTTGTTTCTGCTGATCCTGTTGAAGCTTAATTTGAAGCTTTTAGCTCATGGACGTACTGCTGATTGGCTTCTGCCCTCATTTGAATTCCAATACGATTGCAATTTGATTTTGAGCTTTTCTATAAGGTAACACTATATATAAATCACTGATTTGATTGCTGGCCTATTAATTATTCTGGGTGCTTCATGATATTGTTATACCCAACCAGTAATAATTATCTTTGTTTAACTGTTATATCAATTTGGTGTCCCAATTTCCTTGTTGCGCATAATGACTATTACTTAGTTGTGGTTGGTTAATGCTATATAGGATTATTTGATAATATATTCTTAATCAGTAATTATGGTTCTTAGTATCGACTGTTGAATATGGTTCAATGTATTATCATTTGATTCATTTTGAAACTACATCTTTTGGTAGTGTTTGATATTAGTATGCGGAATGCATTGATGTATAAGTTGCTGAAAGTTAGTCAAAGTAGTAAGCTATTAATTATTGTGTGAAATTATGCTCTTATCCACGTCTCACATATTTATCTTTGCCATGACTTTCATATATTTTCGATTTATTCTATTATTTATGATGTCTTGCTGACGTCACCGGTTGAACCGGTCCGACCACCGGTTGAACCAGTGAACCGAGAACCGGAGGCCTCACCGGTTCGCTCACCGGTTCGGTTATGAAAACTATGACTACGACTATAGTGTTTCTCTCTTCATCTTTGGAAACAACAATCTCTTTCATATCTAGTGAGATCTTCCATGTTATGTACACACACACTTACATATAGATGTGTGTGCATATATATAATGTATATATGTGTGTACGTGCACAAATACAAGCATATATACAAACACATGCACACATGCCCGCAAGGGTAGAGCTCATCAAGGGTCGGATTGTGGTCACATGTTGGAGTCCCCGATTACGATTCTGATTGGTAGCAACAGCCATTAATGGTAATATACAACACCCCTTAAACGACCCATTTAAGGGGCATATCCGTCCCGATTACGATTCTGACTAAAACGCCCCTTAAACGACCCATTACCATTACCAGACCAAGACCCATCTCCGTTCCATGGCCTTCCCCTAGGATCCACCTCCCCACTGCCCGAAGTTGGGGATGTCATCAGGTCCGGGCATATACAACAGCTTCCTCACGCTGGAGGAGACCCAACTAGGGTACCGACCTCTGGTAGCCAGGAGCTTCCTGTTGTGGAGCTTGAAGTGAGAAAGGAAGTTGGAGATGGCGGAGTGGATGGCGAGGCTGTGGCTGGCAAGCTCGGTGGAGTTCTTCATTGACCCACGAATCAGACCCTGGAGAGTCAAGGTAGTGTTTTCAAACCCGTCGATGGAGGTGTCCTGGTACGTGAGTGCAGTGCTGAGCCATGTCTTGATGTCTTCCATGGCCTTGTTGGAGGTGACATCGGTAACCTTGAGCATGGTTTTTAAAAGCGGTATGCGTTATGCGTTCGGAGAGGTCACCTTGTAGAGTATATGCGGTATGCGGAAGTATATGCGTTTTTGGATTTATTTATTTTATTAATTATTATATGTATATGTATATATATTTATCATGAATACACATTTAATTTGAACAATTGTGTATCTAAATAGTACATTTACAAGAATAATGGATGCAATGATGCAAATATGCAATCATTACAACTTAAATAAATACAAACATGCACTATGATCTAAATCTAAACCAACATATATGAATGTAAATGTAAAAAAGAAGAAATGGAAATATGTCTATCTGAAAATCGGGGATTAAGCGGCCTTGTATGCGGCCTGGTCCGCTTTTGAGGAGGGAATTGCAGTATGCGTTCGGAAGGATGTCCGCACCTTGTATGCGGCCGCATAAGCGGCCGCACAGACCGCTTTTTAAAACACTGACCTTGAGTGTATGCTCCAGCTGTGATAGTGAGACCTGCACAAACGAGAGGCAATTCTGCAGGGCCACCTTGTACTGACCGCTCAGGGACTGCTTCACGCCGAGCTCGACAAGGATACCCGAAGACACGTTCGACGCCTGGGAGGCCACCTTCACAGATAGCTGGAACAGCGCCGTCGGGTCGATGGCCCGGAGGTGTTTGCTTGTTTACGGTGCTTGTACCCCCACCGCTGGGGGTTTGCTTGTTTACGGTTTGCTTGTTTACGGTGTGGTTGGTTGCGGTGGGGAGGAGGATGCATGATGGTCCGAAAAGGCCACCAAGTGAAAACGCTAAAACTTATGGTGCTTTTGAACTAAAACGCCAAAAAGTTGGCGCTTTCTGATTAAAACGCCGAAAAGTTAGCGCTTTCTGACTAAAATGCCAAAAAGTTGGCGCTTTCTGACCCGGTTGCACTAAAAACGCCAAGATATTGGCGCTTTTCGAAGAAAGTGGGCTATTTCTGAAAATAAGATTGGATTCATGCTATTTGTGTACATATTTATATTAAATTGTGCTATTTTGGATTTTTATCCTATATTATCCTATATATATATATATATATATATATATATATATATATATATATGAATGTAAAATATAATATGCACAATGTTCTCATATGTGGCTGATACGACCGCATATACAGTTCGGCCAGCTGTATGCATTTCTTTATTGATGATGTTTAATTATATATTAAACCACTTATACACCAACACACCCACATATATGTATTTGCATATGTTTTATTTACATATATATGGCATGCTATACATATAATTGTATGTCTACATGTTAATATATTATTGTATTCTTACATTTTAAATGTAGAATTTTTTGTTCATAACTTCATATCTAATCTATTTATCAAAAAATAACCAAAACCACATATTCCTCACATTTGGCTTTGCATTCGCATATTCTCTATGTAGTACACTGGTTGAACGGCTACCATAACAGTTTAAAATATTGAATATACATATATGATATGTTTATATGTGTTTGGAATATGTACTATATGTTGAATTATTGAAAGACACACACAATATATATATATATATATATATATATATATATATATATATATATATATATATATATAGTGAGGCTAGAACACAAGTGTATTCAGGTCCCAATACAATAACTTTTGAACTGTTGGATTGAGTTTCGATCAATACATCAAAAACTCACGTTGAATTGAGTCTCGATCAACACATCAAAAACTCATGGATAGGCTCTGTTCTGCCCCAATTTTCAGTAATTTCTCTCATGTCTCTCTTGTACGCTCTCTCTCCTCTGACTCCCATCTTTTCTCTCCGCTTCCAAAATAACCCCAATGAAAGCAGTGAGGGGTCCATGGTGTTGTGCACGTAGGCGATCCACCGACGTCGAGTGGTGGTGAGTGGTTGTCACCATGTCCATGTTCGTTGACGCTGGTGTAGACAGAGACCTTATGGTCGTGGTGATGGTGATTGGCGCCGTGGTGCAGGAGTAGTATTAGTTGAGATGATTTCATGAAACCAGACAACAAAGGCTACACCGTGATGAACATGCACCACATCGAGAACATGGATCAAGTGAGCTAGATCTCTCCCAAATGGATGCCATGGCAAACTTCCATGACCATGCCGGATGCTTTGGCCTAGAGGGAACCTTAGTTGGAGATGATTATGACGCCCATATCGGTGGCCTTAACTACACAGCGGCAACCAATGCAGGAAAACCAGGCAAGCCTGACTTGTTGGGAAGCCGTCAAGATGGATTATTGGAGATGCCGGAAAAAGCATATCGAAAACAGTGAATTAGATGAGGAACATGAGTAATGCCCCATAGGATGTCTTTGTATATAAGAATGTAATAGAGGCATCCACAATACATCACTGGACGGGGATGATGACCACAACGGTCTGATTCATCGCATAGCAGCATCGGTCAAGCCTAGGAGCATGCAGTGAAGGCTCTTGGGGAGGGAAACCGATCATAGAAAATAGGCAAAAATGTATCTACCACCAGTAGTAACCTGTAAACAAATGGCCGCCAAGTCTCTCTTTCTTGCCAAGTCTCACACATTCTGGCTTGTACAACCAATGCTCGTTGGAGCAAATATCAGCGGAACACTGTCTCAAAGTCCTGCTAGATCGTAGTATGCATAGCCAGGGACACAGGCTCGACCAGTTTAACACTTTCGTTGCAGCATTACATAGTCAGCTATTGTGTCAAAAGGACCTCCTACTTCTGTATAACAGCTTTGCCTTCGACTTCGACTTCTGCTCCCTTTCGTTGAGGATCAAGCTGGTCCGGTTAGTGGAAGAAGGTAGTTTCCGTTACCCTCTGTTGTTGGTGTTCCAAAATCAGGGCCAAATGTATACACAAAAGTCTCATAGATAATTTAAGGTTATGGAGGGGGGGGGGAATACGTATGATTAACTTACAATGAAAGGGAATGTAGGTGTGCCTTCATTTGGCAGGTCTTCTATTTTGAGCACCTTCGTCCAAGATCCAGTAGCTTGTAATTCATGTTCCCTCAGGCTGCATGAAGAATACAGAAGGCACGCGGTGTAACTGTGGTTGGCACAACCACCGTCGCTGGGACAAATGTGCATTCTAATTAATGCCATCTCACGTCATCATATGGACGTGGACTGTTGTAACTACCCATCTCTTGTGTCGTGCATAACTAGAATGGAGGAGGAAGCAAAAGTGTTGTAACAGTCGCCTCAACTTAAACGAAGGTGCACTTGTGACCAATGCCAACTTAACCCAACCGAAGGATTCCATCCTTCTCTTGGTTAACGAAAAGATGCTATGCATGCATGGCTTATTAAGGCAGTGCACAACCCCAAACCACTCCCAATACAAAGAAACAGTCAGCAAGTCATACCAGAACATAAACTAGAACGTAATAGGTTATATTTACTGCATTTTCATGCGCTGGGGTAAGAAAAGGGATTTGATTAAGGTGGGCATGAGCCGTTGAAGAACAATAAACCAGGCACGCTATCTGCCTGCCTCTCGGGTGGTCTGCAGATTGGTGTCTAACTCGGCACCATATGGTTAATATATCTTAAAAAAAGCATATTCATAGAAAAAACCAGTTCAGCTAGTTCACATACTTTAGACAAGGTTATTGTTCAATTGTATCTGAATTCAGTTTGAGTTTGTTAAGTGGCAGTTGACTACAATTCAGTTCGGTTAGTGGTATTTCAATGTACTTCCAATGGTGTAGCTGAATTCAATTCAGTTCAGCAAAATCCATTTTAATCCAGTTCACAGCAAAATCCAATTCAGTTTAATTCCTCTCAATGTAGTTAAGAGAAAAAGGCAAATCATCTCAGAAATTCATCTCTTTCAGAAATAACAAGTCATAGTATGAGAATTCACGAAATACCATCATTCCCCAGCAACATTAAAACTACTATTGATCCTAATTAACCCAAACCTGTTGATCTCCGATAACTGTACACTAATCCAAAAAAATTAAACAACCAAACAACCAGCTATAACGTGACTGATCCAGGCTCATCAAATATTTGAAGACTAATCTGCACAAATATTTGTGATGTTCGTCCTTCTTCAGTGCTTCCAGGTATGGATGAAAAACGTGAATGTCTGTATCCACCATGCACCAACACTATCCATCCACATGGGATGTCTGAATAGAAGTGGAGAATCAAACAAACCCAATCCTACATGAACCATATACACATGGGGTAAACAAGCTAATGCTCACACACTAGCACCTATACCAATTGCTCACATGCATGCTATTGCTGGATCCCGTCAACTAAAGGTGCTGATTGGGAAATTTTGCAACCAACAGACTACCAGGAGGCAGTGAAAGTAGAAGTTAGAACATATCCTCATCTAGGGCTCTCAACAGGTTAGAACTAATCATTATGAGGAGGCTATTAAAGTCGATGGAGCAGTTGCTGGTGCTCTGAAGTTGGTCTGCCGCCCTGCCTGTTGTCGTTGCCGACGACTGCGGGTAGCTGGAGTATGGTCATTGCCAGCGGGCAGAGTGTGAAGGGTAGGGTAGATGAGGAGATCCTTAGTTGCTTGAGCAAAAAGGGCTTAGCGTTTGTGCATATATCCCGACTGCCTGCACAAGCCGCCCTGCCTGCCATCCTTGCCGACGGCTATGGGTGCTTAAAGCAAGAGGAGTGACGTCTATCCGAAGTTTTGCGGGAGAGGCAAGAGGTAAGAAGCGGAAAGGTTGTTGTATGTAAAGAGAGACGTGTCACATGTAGAGAGGGAGAAGGTGAGAGAGCTGAAGGGAAAGGTGGGGTAAGCCCCACGGTTCACGGGCGTCAAGTCAGGTTTCTATGGTTGTTTTGATCCGAAGATCAGGAGTTAATCAAATGGTGAAAACTTGATTGTATTGGGGTTGGAATACATTTGAGTTTATTCTATCTCTATCTCTCTCTATATATACACACACACAAAATATGGAATGTGCGCATTATATGAGGAATTATTGAAAGACACACACACAGACATATATATGTGTATATATATATATATAGAGAGAGAGAGAGAGAGAGAGAGGGAGAGAGCATGTACCGGTCGGTAAATGTAACTTACATGTACCGGTCAATAAAGTGACATATGCGGAGCATGTTAAGAAAATCCAACCATATTGATTGATTTAACGTTATATATATTACATGTGTTCAAAAAATCATATCCATATCTCATATAAATCATGAGATATAGCAATGTGTCATCCAACAACTTTTGCAATTTCTTCAACTTACCGTTGATTAGATAATACACAAATTCTTTCGTTGGATGATCTATGAATATCAAATTTTTATGATTTTCGATACACATCACATCTAAACGGTTGGATAGTTCAATTTAATTATACAATCATCATAATGAAGGCAGGCACATGCAAGCTACATGTACTCGGGTACACAATTCTTTTAGCCATATATATGTGTGTGTGTGTGTCTGTGTGTATATATATATATATACATGTGTGTGTTTGTGTGTGTGTACCTGTAAATGGAATGTGTAGTATATGTAAAATTATTGGGAAGCACACATGTTTGTGCTTGTTGATTGTCGGGAACATGTTGATGCTTGTATTTTGTTAGTTATTCATGTATGCTAAGATTTTACGCACCCGCATTCGCGCTTTGATATTACCATGCTAGGGACGGACGCTCTGGTCCTTCAGCCATTGACTTTATAGTCATTTGGAGGTTGAATTTGAGTAATAAACGGTTATGTCTCAGATGGTATCATAGCATAAACAATAGACATGCACACCCACTCACACTCTCCCGCACAACACAAACCCAAATTGCACAAAAAATATTTTTCATCTCAGAGGGGTCTTCGAATAATTCTGGGAAAACGCCAACAGTTGCTAGCGTTATTTGGCAAAGGAAAATAGAGTACGCTATAAAAAATTAATAAGTCAACTTGATATTCAAGAGCAAAAAACTCGTTAATTTCATTGAAACTAAAATCACTTTATTAATCCCAAAATTTCTACAATAAATTGGGTAGGTATCTAGTATAGTTCCCTATTCATGAGTCATATATATATATATATATATATATAGGAAAAATAAAGTAGGGGTGGCGAGCATTGAGGACAAGTGGTGCAATGGCCTACTCAAATGCTATGGGCCTGTGAAATGCTAGGGACGGACGCTCCGGTCCTTCAGCCATTGACTTTATAGTCATTTGGAGGTTGGATTTGAGAAATAAACAATTCTGTCTCAGATGGTATCATAGCATAAACACTAGCTGCACCAAACATTGCTCACATTAGACATGCACACCCACTCACGCCCTCCCGCGCAATACAAACCCAAATTGTACAAAAAAGATTTTTCATCTGAGAGGGGTCTTCGAATAATTTTGGGAAAATGCCAATGGTTGCTAGCGTATTTGGCAAAGGAAAATAGAGTATGCTATAAAAAATTAATAAGTCAACTTGATATTCAAGAGCAAAAAACTCATTAATCTCATTGAAACTAAAATATTGATCTTAAAATTTCTACAATAAATTGGGTAGGTATCTAGTATAGTTCCCTATTCACGAGTCTTATATGTGTGTTAGTGTGTGTTTATATATATATATATATATATATATATATATATATATATATATATATATATATATATATATATATATATATATATATATATATATATATATATAGGAAAAATAAAGTAGGGGTGGCGAGCATTGAAGACAAGTTGCGCGAGGGCCGACTCAAATGCCATGGGCATGTGAAACGTACACCGACTAATGCGCAACAATGCTATTGAGTCGAGCACAATTAATAGAAAAGGAAGGCCTTTATTTTACATGGAAAGATCTTGTAAAGAGAGATTTCGAATCTTTACATCTTGATCGGAGTATGACCCATGAAAGAGTTGAATGGAAAGGAAGGATCCATGTTGCCGACCTTAACATGGCTTACAGGTGTGAAGTCAGGTTTCTATGGCTGTTTTATTCCAAAGATTAGAAGTTAATCGAACGGTTGAAAACTTCATTGTATTGGGGTTGGAATACACTTCAATGTATTCTAGTCTCATTCTCTCTCTCTATATATATATATGTATTTATATATTTATTTATATATTTACACAAAGATATGCAATGTGCGTAGTATATGCAGAATTATTGAAACACACACACATAACAATAACGTATATATATATATATATATATATATAGAGAGAGAGAGAGAGAGAGAGAGAGAGAGAGTAATGCTAGAATACAATGTGTACAAATCGCGTGCTACACTCAAGTTGTGTTTGCATATCTAGGTAATTTTCTTGCAAAATATAAACCATTTATCTTCATTGACATACTGTAACTAGGCTACATACAAATTTTGAGCCCATTTGGATGAGTGTAGATCACTCATCCGAAAGCAACAAAACCAACACACTAAACTAATTTGAAATGCATGATTTTTGTGGTCTTTAGAACATGACCTATAAATGTCCAAATGGGCTCAAATTTTATATATGAGCTATTCACAAGATGTTTAAGAAGATCAATGGATTAGATTTCTAAAAAAATATTGCATCATGAAAAACTAATTTAATGTATTCTGCTCCGGATACACTCGAGTGTATTCCATATATATATACATACACACACACACACACACACACACACACACAGATATATATATATATATATATATATATATATATATATATATATATATATATATATATATATATATAGTCAGGCTAGAATACACTCGAGTGTGTTTGCATATCAAGACTTTTTTTTTGCAAAATGTAAATCATTGATCTTCACTGTCATACTATGACTAGGCTATTACAAATTTTGAGCCCATTTGGATGAGTGTAAGTCACTCATCTAAGGGCAACAAAATCGACGCTCGAAACTAATTTGAAATGCATAATTTTTGCGGTCTTTATAACATGACCTATAAATGTCCAAATGTGTTCAAAGTTTGCGTATGAGCTATTCACAAGATGTTTAAGAAGATCAACAGATTAGATTTTTGAAAAAAATATTGCATCATGAAAAACTACTTGAGTGTATTCTGCTCCGAATACCCTCAAGTGTATTCTAGCCTGACTCTCTCTCTCCCTCTCTCTCTCTCTCTCTATATATATATATATATATATATATATATATATATATATATATATATATATCGGAATCAGGTAAATATATTCCGACTTCCCCTAACAAAGATAGGAGGTCAAAAGTTACATATAACCCTTATGCTCGCTATACATCACCCACGTAAGCAACTCACACCACTAGCTAATATGTAGCTTCTTTTTTACACTTTTACAAATTTTTACAACAATAGTACTCACACTCCTAGCTACTCCACCGTGCTTGCGAGTGTTTCTTTTGGTCCACGTATAGAAGCATAGAGCAGCTGGCATAAGCATCTTCCTATCATCGTTGCTGCAACACTTAACCATCCTCTTGATATCCTCAGTCAGGTCAATCCGCAAGTGGAATTCTTTGCAAACTTTCCCCCATAAATCTTTAGTGAATTTGCAGCCACCAAAGAGGTGTACATGGGACTCTTCCTCTCCACACAACAAACAAATAGGAGATATATTGCTGTTCCATATTTGCACTTTGTCCAAGGTCGCTAAGGCTCCATGTAAGATTTTGAAAATGCACACAGACCACTTAGGGACATGTTTTCCAGCCCATATTTGCTCCATTATCTCGTCTTTAGCAGCTCTTGTTCTAGTGATTTCCCATAGATCGGCCTTTGGATTTATCATTTGCCACCCCCTCATTGTTGATGGTAAAAAGATGCTTCACCTGTGGCCATACACTCCTCATCACTTGGATAGTGCGTGTTAACCCTTCTCAAGTTCTTGGCAGGAAATCTAGCCCTTGCGGATATCTTTCCCTCATCCATCTCCCCCAAATAGATCCACGTGTTTGGTACAAAATAATTCGTTTTAGTGTCCCCCACCTGGCAATATCACGAGGTACTTTCAGCTGCAAGCCTCCCTCCTCCTTTGGTAGAGCCAACCTAGCATAACGCATAGGATGAACTCACCCGCCCAGATGAAGTTGGCTATTTTCCTTTCCATTCACCCGGTATCTCTCCTTGTTGCACCCAGAAGATGAGAAGACCCTCAATAGCTGCTCTAATAAGAGTTGCTCGTCCCGCCATAGATGTCTTATGTGTAGGCCACCATGCTATCATTTCATCCAGTCTATCAATGCAATCAACAAAATCTTTGACTTGTAAATTGCCACCTGCAAGCGGAAAACCCAGATATTTAGTTGGGAACTTGTCCAACTCCACGCCCATAACTTCTTGCAGCCTATCTTTCATCTGATGACAGTTCTTTGAGAGATAGATATGAGTTTTATTCGCATTAATGTGCAGCCCCATCTGCTCTCCAAAAGCATTAAGAAATTTTTTCAGCTCAAGAAGCATGTCCACTTTGGCCTCCATAAACAGAAGAACATCATCCGCAAAAATGAGGTGTCTCATTACCTTCATCCCATGAATTGTGAACGCCTTAATCCGCTTTTTATCTTCAGTTTCCTTCAGTTTCCTTGTGAAATATTCCATGATAAGTGTAAAGAGAAGTGGTGTGAGAGGATCGCCTTACCGTAACCCATTGCCTCCTTTGAACATCCCCGCCGATGTGCCATTGACTAGAACAGAGAAACTCGTTGTGCTAACATAGTGTTGCATCCATTCTATCTATGTTTTAGAGAACCCCATCTGTTGCATGATCCACCTTAGCTTATCCCATCTCACGCTGTCATAAGCCTTAGACACATCCAGCTTTAAGCAAGCTTTCCGACTTCCTCTCATCACATTGAAATCAACTAAGAACTCATCAGCAAGGAGGGCACAATCACTGATACTCCTGCCTGAAATAAAGGCTCCCTGGTTTTCAGAAATAAGGAAAGGTTGGACCATCTTCAGTCTAGTAGCCAGAATCTTTGCAATGATTTTGTATTGGACAAAACAACAAGCAACATGTCTAAAATCAGCAAGTGACGCAGTAATCTTCTTCTCAGGAATATGGACCAGGAAAGCATGATTGACTTGTCTCATCATGTCTTTGATAGTATCCCAAGCAGTTCTGTAAAAGAAGGCGTTGAAACCATCTGACCCGGGTGATTTGTTGCTGCCAATACTCCATAAAACATCTTTGACTTCTTGCTCGGTGACCTCCCTTGTAAGGATGTTATTATGGGTGCTTGCGAGCTTAAATCTCCATTCTATGTCGTCCTCCTCCATGACAGAATCTTTGCAATGATTTTGTATTGGACAAAACAACAAGCAACATGTCTAAAATCAGCAAGTGACGCAGTAATCTTCTCAGGAATAAGGACCAGGAAAGCATGATTGACTTGTCTCACCATGTCTTTGATAGTATCCCAAGCAGTTCTGTAAAAGAAGGCGTTGAAACCATCTGACCCGGGTGATTTGTTGCTGCCAATACTCCATAAAACATCTTTGACTTCTTGCTCGGTGACCTCCCTTGTAAGGATGTTATTATGGGTGCTTGCGAGCTTGAATCTCCATTCTATGTCGTCCTCCATGACAGCAAAATCTTTATTATAAAGTTCACTGTAGAACTGCACAATTTGGTCTTCAATGTCCTCCTGTTTGTTAACCACGTGCTCGTCTTTGTCAATCAACTCACATATAATGTTGGAAGCTGTATGGTAGAGTTTTGTGTTTTTATCACCATCTTCCATCCATTTTTCCTTGCTTCTTTGCCAATAGAATTTTTCTTCTGTCTTTTTTAGGTCCTTTAGCATCATCCTCAATTCTTTGTTTTTGTCAGTTCATTATTGAGCAGATCAGCCATCAAGAGTTTCCTCACATCACTGCATTCCTCGTCTCCAATATCAGATTGGGGATGTTTACCTTTTCTCTAGCCCATTTCTTTAAGGTTGATTTCAGAAGTGAAAGCTTCTTAGCAAAGACATACATTGAATTCCCATGAAAGTGTGTATTCCATACCTCCTTTAAGATATCATCAAAGCCCTTCCATTCTGTCCAGTAGTTGAGAAATCTGAAAGGCCGTCTTTTCTGCTTTTTCTCAATAATCTGCCCCATAAGAGGGGCATGATCGCGTAGTTCCGAACCGCCAGCCTTGACTTGTACATTGGGGAAGAGTTTTAACCATTCCTCATTCACTAATGCTCTATCCAGTTTGTTTGCTACTCTGTCCGCCGGGTCTTGTTCGTTATTCCATGTGAAGAGGTCTCCACCTGTCATGGGAAGCTCCGTCAGATCAACTTTATCTATGGCTATGTTAAAATCATCAATCACTGCCCGTATCGCTAATCTGCCCTATCTTCTCGCCCTGCAATCTAACATTATTGAAGTCACCAATCACCATCCACAACCTCGTCATCTGTGTCGAAATCAAGGCTAGATCATGCCAAAGCTCAGTCCTCTTAGCATCATTATGTGCATACACAACTGTTAGGCACGTGCAAGCCGACTGCATTCCTGCACTCTAAAGTAATATGCTGGTCTGACATCATCATCACAGTCATCTGCCAGGCATTGAGTTTCCACTCCACACATACTCTGGCTAACTCAGAATACTGTAGATTAGATACGTGCTCCCATCCCTGCGGAAACAAGTACCCAATACTTTGTTTGTTGTTCTCCCTGATTTTAGTTTCAACTAAAGCTGCAATAGAAGACCCACTATTACCAATCCAGTCACAGATTTCCTTCTGTTTGTTCCTGTCGCACCCTCCTTTGATGTTCCACATAACAATAGACATGTTCAAAGGTTCTTGGTTGCCCTTGTACGCCTGGGCTGCTCCTTCTTATTGCCTTCTCTTTTCTTCTTTGGTTCCACAAATTCCGACTCTTCGGCCTCCGACTCGCTGAGTGCATCAAACCTATTGGTGGAGTCTAAGATAGACCCCACCCCTTGAGTTTTCGGTATCCCACTCAAAGTTTTTCTTTTGGATGCATGTGTGAACTCCCCTTCCTCCTTTTGGCTTGCTTCAGCTCTGTTTCCCTTGTCCATCTCGCCATTATGCATAGTGTTCTCAGCAAGTTGCCCATTCAATTGCATCACTAGTAGGTTGTGCAAACTCGCCATAAGCAGCCCGCTCCATCCCATTAACAGCAGCAGCATGCTTTTCCGCCTGCGTGTCTTTGCCCTCAACGACCTTATCTCCGCTCAGCTGTGTGCTAGTCGAAGTCCTCCCATCAGTAGGTTGCTCATCAATGTAGGTCTCATCAGCCGCAGCCCCAGCGGCTTGTTTGGTGCCCGCTGTTTTGGTCTTCTCCATCCACTGCCAGGTATTGCCTCCTATCTTCTTTGCCCAGCAGTGACCTCGGTTCCCTTGGCCTTGTCTTCCTCAACGCAAGCCCCCTCCGGGTGGCCGAAGGCAGAGCAACGGTTGCACCTTGGTGGCCGGTGGTCGTACACTATCTCGATCGGCATGGGTTCATGTCCTCGGACATTCAACCACACTCGATCCGCAATGTCCTCTTCAGCTTTAAGTTCTACCAAGACACATGCTTCATTTGACTCAAGCGAGCGCTCGTCAATGAACAACACCCTACCCGCGCCGGCAGCGATGGTGCCCGCCGCCGTCCAGGTCCAAGAACGCCCGATAGATCCCAACGTCACCCACGTTGGAATCGTGGCGAACTCATCCCTCTTGAGTTCGTCGCCGAACTTGTAGTCTTTGGCTACCACAAGCTGCACATCAAACCCGCGCGACCCCAAGTTCAACACATTTTGCTTGTCAGTAGCGTTCGAGAAACGGATCAAGAAGATCCCGTTCTCCTTCGAGATCAAATCGAATGATCCCTTGGGCTTCCAAGTCCTCCTGATCCAGGCTTGAAGGTATGGGTAGAACGACCTTTTCCCTAGGACGTAGGCCATCACCGAGTACTCCCAAACGTTTCTCATCTTTGTGAATTCCTCCTCTGCCAGTTCGACGTGGATCCTCCCTTCATCTCTGCGTGGCCATGGGAACGACTCCATGGTCTTACGGGCCGACGGTTCCCTAAGAACCTGATTCCAGTTCCGACGGGAAGGTGCAGCCGCAGCCGTAACGTTAGAGGACGATGTAGCCTCCGCTTCATTGCTGCCTCCGGTCTTCGTCCCCCTGGGGTCGGGGGTTGCCGCCGAGCCTGCAACTGTGGGCAGGGGGACCACCATTGTGCTGCGTCCCACGTCCCCCACCCCGTCAGGGCTGGGAGCCCTCCGATCCCCTTCTTTTCCTTTCAGTTGTGTCGCCGTTCGTGCCCCCGCTTCAGTGGCCAGCGGGTTTTGATTCTGTCCGCCGTCAGTCCCATGTCCAGGGACGACAAGACTCTCCTCTCTCATTCTCCTGGTTCTTGTGCGTGCAGGTAGGTTGGGTAGTGGATGCGGATGCGTGGGGTGGATGGAGGTGGACGCCTGCGGCCGGAGTGGGTGCCATGTCCTAGGGTCACCGGTCGCCTGGAGATCGCTCCAGCTGCACCCTAGGAGACGGAGCAGTGTATTGTATGTATGTATGTATGGGATAAAGAAAGGCATTCTCTCCCCCTCTCCCACACCCGAGAGGGTGGTAAACCAAGGCGGCAGCTGAGATTCAAACCTGAGTCCCTTCATGAGGAGATACCGTGCTTGACCACTTGAGACACTCCTTGTCGGCTATATACATATATGTATATATGTATGTATGTATGTTTACGTGTTATAATTTTATGACAGTTTCCGTTTATTGTTTGTATATACGTTGTATGTCATATAGATCTGTATGTTAATCTTCGAGTTATTGTTAATGCACTGATGTGCATGTGCTCTGTGGTAAGAGAACATAACCAATTACATTTCGATTGATATTTATTATTTCCCAAACAAGAAGAGTAATACCAAATATGCTCTATGTTTACACGGAGTGAGGAGAATGAGTGGGAGGGATGTCGCTTTTGAAGGAACCTGTTAAAGAACAGATGGAATTATTCCTACTTCCCTCGAAGACACGGTCGAGAAATGCCATGCGTGGTCTCCCCCCGTCCTTTCTCTCGGCCTCTTTCTGTGATTCGGTCACAAGTGCAGCTTCTGGAGGGGGAGGAGGGATGCACGCACACAACTAAAACGAGTAGATATTCCTTTTTTGGACAAGGTAAGTGGAAAGATGGGGGTTCCTTTTGTAATATCCCAAGCAGGAATATCAACTTGTTTTAGTTGCGTGTGTCTCCTCCTGTTTTTTATTCCTACCAGTCTAAAAAGCTTTATACAGAGGTGTGCTTTCAACCACCATCTGTTTCAATGAGGGGTGCGCTTCACTACAGGACAGTAGGTACTATATCTAGCTGGGATTTGGTATTGCACTCAGTTTCTATATTGTGCCCTGTAAGAACTGCGCCAACATGATTTATTAACCCTAATTGAGCACACCTTGAACTCCTCTGCATTGTCTAGACTTGAGGTAATTGCCTTGGTTGATCAGCACTACTCTGGCAGGCTTTTCCATTGTTCCCAAATGGAATCTCTAAAACTTGTGTAATCTTCATAATGGGCATTCCACCTTGCTTCTTTGTTATGGCCATCTTTGATAAATCATTATTTTGAACATATACTTGATAAACAAATTACCTACTTTCTTAGATAAGCACCTTTGACAGCTGTCTGATTCTTATAACTCTTTCTTGACATAATTGCATGTTATAGTATAACAGAGTTCTGTTTTTTGTGCATACATCTGGGAATACTGTGCCCAATATCCTGTGTATATTGGCTCACATGAAGACTTAGTTCTTCTGCTTTAAGAGTATTAAGTTGATTTCTTTTTAGTTTGTTTGTCGCAGGGAATGTGTTGTTATATGTGATTTTGCTCTGACTTATGATTGCTTTATTGCATTCAGATTGTTGCTATTGGTGATCTGAAACCGGCACCTGTCCTGTGGCATGAAGATAATGGAAGGAGACCCCACGAAAATAGAAGGTATGATGATCGTTGTCTTGCTTGAAGGCATCTACTCTCCAGAAACGCAACCCTTTTCCGGTTAATTACTCACGTCAAATTGATCTCCCATAGTTTCTTAGACCACGTCTGTCTTTGACTTCTCTGCAGGGAAAATCCTCCCGGGGCAATTTCTGGCAGCCATCTTGGTGATGCAGCTCGTCGGCTTGTGATCAACAGTTTGCAGGGCCGTGGTACATGTAATGGCACACCTCGTTTTGCTGGACAGCCAGCATCTCATCATGCACGTGCAGTTGCTACGACTTACTCTGGTGAGCAACAACATATGTCAAATTACCGTCCTGGTCCCAGAATGCATCAAGCTTATCCTGCTGGTGGAAGAGGCAACCATCATCATCCTGCTGGTGGAAGAGGCAACCTTCAACAACCTGCTGGTGGAAGAGGCAATTATCAACAATACCATCCAAGAGGCCACATGAGCCACGGTCATACTCAATTCAACCCCCCAAACACCCGTGTCGGCTTTGATAGTGAGATTGATGAATCATTTGGTGCACATCGTGCTGAATATGGAAGGAATATGTATCAGTATCAAGCAACTACAGTAGCTAGAGGGCCGCCTGTTGGGCATGGATACCAACATGGTGACCGTGGGTACCCGCACACTGCTGGCCCTGTTGCCATGCCACCAGGAGCTGGTCCCCATGTCAACCCGATGCCTGGTTATGGGGGATATCAGGCTTATAGACCTGTACAGCATAGAGAAGGTGGCTTGCTGCCAAATCCAAGTTTGGGTGACGTGAGAGGCGATAATCACCCTCGCCAATCTTCAAATCAGTTTTCAGCTCTCCAAAGGGGTGGTGGTGGTGGTGGTCGAAGGCAACCTCCTCGTGGCCGTGGACGTGGCTGATGATGAAATACGTGATCTAAGGATGAGTGAATGCTCGCATGCTGCTTTTTCAATCTGGGCGACAGTTCCGTTGAGAAGCACTTGCATTTTAGTTCCCTGCACCCACAAAAAAGCACACGCAAATTCTCAGCTAGTAGTGCCGGGAAAGGCTGCTCCAATCTGCTCCTTGTTGGCTATGATGCTGTCTGTCTGCTGCAGAGGCTACCTGTTTCTGGAGTGCTTCGAGCCCCTCAAGAGTTGTACTATATTCATCCTTGTGATGATTTCGGATTCCACAAGTTTAATATTTATTTTATTAGATAGTGACGTCTTCAGTTTTGTAATATTTATTCTGATCGGTTCATTAGCTTGTATGAATAATTATAGAGTCGTAGGCTGTCTCAATTTCCGTAAATGAGTTGTAATGATTTATTAACACGCTAATTTAGTTTAAGAGTTTATGAACCTTGTGAATGTTTAATAGACGAAAACCTTCAGCAAATTGATAGCCCTCGATAATAGCGTGAGTTGTGATCGTTCCTTGTCCATGTGCACTATTTTCTAGTCAAGTCCCTAAATGAATAAAGAGCTCAGGTTTGGACATCCTTATCGGCGGAGACTGACATGGCTGTGCTGGGCATGATGTCTTATATAATCTGTTTATTTAGTTTGCGTTGTGCCATTAATTAGTGGTGTGTTTATTTCAAAATTGAGATTGCAGTTGGCTGGCAGTTTACACTTTCTCCCGGTGATATAAATGTGGTCGTTAATGTTTTCTCTGACGGTCATATTGTAGTCAGCCATGGATATCGATAAAAATATACCTCCAGTACAAATTACAGCTATGCTAGAATTTCTATGTTAGCATGGTATTATCTGGCCGACGAGGACAGATATCTGTTGCATATTGAGATGACGGTAACTGTTACTACCATTTGATGTTACACTACCGAAAAATCTAGTTGACTGTGTGATATTTTTGTACCTTTGTTGTTGTTAAATGGGATGCTATTTCTGTACTGCTTTCGTGTGAATTTCAATCCTATTGAATTTGTTTGAATATTTTGACAGTCATACAGTAAATAACATGCGGTTATAACCGTTACTAGTGTTACAGTCAGTCGCACGAATTTGTGAAATAGTTGGTTATGATATGTTGAAATGCCAAATATTCAAGTGTACCGTCTATTGTATATCGTGTTTCAACTTCTAAACTTGTTTGGTTGATTTTCAACTTATCGTGGGTTATTAATAATATTGTGTAGTAGTTGCCTTGGTTTGTTTCACTAAGCATTAAGCGCTTGTCTGCCTTTGATTTCTACCTGCATAGATTTTTTTTTAGTAAGATCACATTACGAGTGTTACAGTCAGTCGCACGAATTTGTGAAATAGTTGATAATGATATGTTGAAATGCCAAATATTCAGTGTACCGTCTATTGTATATCGTGTTTCAACTTCTAAACTTGATTGGTTGATTTTCAACTTATCGTGGGTTATTAACAGTATTGTGTAGTAGTTGCCTTGGTTTGTTTCACTAAGCATTAAGCGGTTGTCTGCCATTGATTTCTACCTGCATAGATTTTTTTAGTAAGATCACATTACGACTGCGTCTACAATTGCTTCGTTAGTATACAAAATCTTTCTTTTATGCGGCGTCGACTTATCAGTCTGCAGTTTGGGCTGGCTACTACTATTTTTCTTAGACTAGGGAACATGCACGTTGACATGTTTTAGTTGAAAAACTAGCAAAGGGCACATACCGAGGTAGTCGTTGAAATTTATAAATGTTAACAAAATACTATATGTGCCTGGAATTGATTTTCGCTAGATTGCATTTGTGGAAAACAACACCCTATTTCTATTTAGTAGAGGCGAGATATCTAAAAAATCACATCACATTTTCTTTGTAGGATGTTGGGCTTGAACGATTCTTTCTTGTAAGTTTTTGACCAGTATCACAAACATATTGAAAAACAAAAATATAGTCGATCTCATTCATATAATCAAACAATATGTAAAATAAAATGATATATATATATATATATATATATATATATATATATATATGTTAGAATACACTCGAGTGTACAGATCACACGAATACACTCAAGTGTGTTTGTATATCAAGACTATTTTTTTGTAAAATATAAACCATTGATCTTCACCGTCATACTATAACTAGGCTACATACAAATTTTGAGCCAATTTGGTTTAGTGTAAGTCACTCATCCAAGGGCAACAAAATCGACGTGCGAAATTAATTAGAAATGTATAATTTTTGCGGTCTTTATAACATGACCGATAAATGTTCAAATGTGCTCAAGTTTTGCGTATTAGCTATTCACAACATGTTTAAGAAGATCAACAGATTAGACTTTTGTTGCATCATGAAAAACTACTTGAGTGTATTCTTCTCTGAAGTGTATTCTAGCCTCACTATATATATATATATATATATATATATATATATATATATATATATATATATATATATATATATATATATATATATATATATATAGTCAGATTAGAATACACTCGAGTGTATTCGGAGCAGAATACAGTCAAGTCGTTTTTCATGATGCAATTTTTTTCTTCAAAATCTAATCCGTTGATCTTCTTAAACATCTTGTGAATAGCTCATATGCAAAATTTGAGCACATTTGAACATTTATAGGTCATGTTATAAAGACCGCAAAAATTATACATTTCAAATTAGTTTCGCGCGTCGGTTTTGTTGCCCTCGGATGAGTGACTTACACTCATCCAAATGGGCTCAAAATTTTTATGTTGCCTAGTTATAGTATGACGGTGAAGATCAACGGTTTACATCTTGCAAACAATAGTCTTGATATGCAAACACACTTGAGTGTATCCGTGCGATCTGTACACTCGAGTGTATTCTAGCCTGACTCTCTCTCTCTCTCTATATATATATATATATATTTTTATATATATATATATATATATATATATATATATATATATATAGTCACGTTGGAATACACTCGAGTGTACAGATCACACTGTACAACCCAATGCTGTTTGCCTCTCTAGACCATATTTTTCTAAAATCTAATCCGACGATCTTCATGGTTACAATAATAATAGGCCACATACAAAATGAGCTCATTTGGATGAGTGTAACTCAATCATCCAAGGAAAATAAAATGACGCACAAACTAATTTGAAATGCAAGATTTTTGTCTCCTTTAAATGCATGACCTATAAGTGCCCAAATGAGATGAAATTTATTATATAGTATATTTTTAAGATATTTAAGAAGATCAACGATTTACATTTTTCAAAAAAATTACTACATCTTTGAAAACGACTGAGGTGTACGATGTCTCCTGTACACTTGAGTGTACACTAGCTTGACTCTCTCTCTTTATATATATATATATATATATATATATATATATATGTAAATATATGTATGTATGTATATATATATGTATATATATGTGGGGTGTGCGGGTGTAGTTGTAGTTTGGAATTGAGGCGTAAATGTTTTGGTATATATTCCGCTATCATCTCATATATATATATATGTATACATATGTACATATATATATGTATACATATTATATATATATATATATATATATATATATATATATATATATATATATATATATATATATATATATATATATATATATATATATATATATATATATATGATAGCGGAATATATACCACAACATTTACGCCTCAATTCCAAACTACAACTACACCCGCACACCCCTCATATATATACATTTATACATACATACATACATACATATATATATATATATATATATATATATATATATATATATATATATATATATATATATATATATATATATATATATATATATATATATATATATATATATATATATATATAGTTAGGCTAGAATACACTCAAGTGTATCCAGAGCGGAATACACTCATGTAGTTTTCCATGATGCATTATTTTTTTTGAAAATCGAATCCGTTGATCTTCTTAAACATCTCGTGAACAACGCATACACAAAATTTGAGCACATTTGGATATGTATAGCTCATGTTATGAAGACCACAAAAATTATGCATTTCAAATTAGTTTCGCGCGTTGATTTTGTTCCCCTTGGATGAGTGACTTACACTCATCCAAATGGGTTCAAAATTTGTATGTAGCCTAGTTATAGTATGACGGTGAAGATCAACGGTTTATATTTTGCAAAAAATAGTCTTGATATGCAAACACACTTGAGTGTATTCATGCGATCTATATACTCGAGTGTATTCTAGCCTGACTCTCTCTCTCTCTCTCTCTCTCTCTCTCTCTCTCTATATATATATATATATATATATATATAGTCAGGCTAAAATACACTTGAGTGTAAAGATCACACGAATACACTCAAGTGTGTTTGCATATCAAGATTATTCTTTGCAAAATATAAACCATTGATCTTCACCGTCATACTATAACTAGGCTACATACACATTTTGAGCCCATTTGGATGAGTGTAAGTCACTCATCCAAGGGCAACAAAATCAATGCACGAAACTAATTTGAAATGTATAATTTTTGCGGTCTTTATAACATGACCTATAAATGTCTAAATGTGCTAAAATTTTGCGTATGAGCTATTCACAAGATGTTTAAGAAGATCAACGAATTAGATTTTTGAAAACAACATTGCATCATGAAAAACTACTTGAGTGTATTCTGCTCCGAATACACTCGAGTGTATTCTAGCCTAACTCTCTCTCTCTCTCTCTCTCTCTCTCTCTCTCTATATATATATATATATATATATATATATATATATATATATATATATATATATATATAGTTTGTCTTTGTTGCCCGCACGGGTAACAAAGGGGAAGCTACCCGACAACAGGGCACGGTGGCATAAGGCCGTAATTATTTCAAAAAGAAAATGAGCGGAAAAAGAGAGAAAACGGGCGGAAAGACAGTGAGAAAAAAACCCCCAAAACCTCCGTTCGAACCCTCGCTCTACCCTGCAATAACTGCCCTTCTCGCGCAAAAGCACGGGCGACCACATCCCGCAACCTCTCCATCCTCACCTCCTCCGTCTCCAATCGCTCTGACTGCAAATTCCGTCTCCATCATCTTTGATTCCACCATCTCTCTCTCTCGCTGCATCTCAATTACGGAGTAGCTACCCTCTTTAGAGATGACGAAGAAGGCATCACGAAAGACCTCGACAATGCTGCTGTGGAGAAGGAATCTAAGGACTGTGATTGAAGAAGACGACGACTTCGAATTGCACCACCATCAAGCCAACGAGAAGATGGCCAAAGAACCAGAGGAAGAGGCAAAAGCAACGGTCGTGGAAGGGGAGATAGAACGGGATACAACACCACCGAGTACTCCGAAAGGGGATACGATGGACAAAGAAGCGAATGAACTGGGAAAAGAAGCAGGTGTGGAAAGGGAGAAAGAAGGTGCTGCAGTGACTACTCCGACGAAAAAGAAAGGGAACAAAAGAGGGGTTGTGATGGCCAAAGAAGCGGATGAAGCGACTGCGGAAAGGGAGAAGGGAGGTGCTGCTGAGAGTCCTCAGACAAGACGGAAAGGGACCAAAAGAGGGGCTGTAGATCCCCTAACGAGTAAACCTTCAACGAAAAGAGAAAAATGCAACAAGATGGCTACTGTTGGTAATGGAGCTACTGATACAGAAGAACCTCCGCTTGACAAAGCGGAGAACGAAGAACGACGAGGTAATTTGTGTTTGCATGTACATTACAAATGAAAAACATAAACAAAAAGATTTCGACTAAAAAGTAACAATGCATGTTGAAAGAGTAACTGTTATAAGAAGTAGAGTAACTAGACGATGCCTAGGGTAACTACAACAAAATATTAGAATAACTATATGTAACGACCCTGCCTCCCAGTAACCCCTAATTAAGGGTGACCAAGAGGTCAGAGCCATTATCCCAATTTCTGGATCAAAGGTTTGACAAATAATCAATAATAATTATCAAATTCTACCAACTAAATTGAAAGGCTGTAATAAAATTAAACTTCACATAGTTTTTTCAAAAACTTGGATATCTACTTCTATCCACACATGGAGTCTATTATAACTAATCCTCCTTTGTACTTTAATTCTTATTCAATGCCACATATGCCACTAGACTGTTTGTTCTTTTCACATGTACCTAAAATGCCGACAAACAAAACGTCGGTCAGCATAAAGCTGGTATGTGGGGGAAACAATAATCGTGCAATTAACTGTAACAACATATTACAGTCAAATATGATTTAACAAACAACTTTACGTTTTCAACATAACTGCTCAATCCATACATACCCTAACTTCTACACTGTCCCTACAGTGGACTTGGATTCTACCTTCCTTATGGTAGATCCCCATTTAACCCCTCATGATCCTACCTAACAAGTGAATCAATTTCTAGGGTTGAGTCACATGGCACTACCCATAGGTAGCCCACTCCTTAACTCATGGTGTGCTAAAGAGTTGCATGGCAATACACATAGGTAGCCCAATTCGTAACTCTTGATAATTTGATGGTCCCACTTATCAAGTAGACCCTTTACCAGGTTACCCTTTTCATCATTAGCAAAGCCATAAAGGAGGACCAGGATCTGAGCCAGTCATGTATGCATACTTATGGTGATAGTCATAGTTACTTTATAGTTGCATGAAATAAAAGTCATCCAAGCAGTTATTTTAAGGCAACAGATAAAACAACCGGGAATCACCGTGAAACTAAAGCGATTAACCATAAGCGTAACCACATACCTGTCAGGCTGATTTGTGACAAAATAATCTAATCAAACAAGAAATCCAAATAGGCAAGCAAGCACAAATGAGATCCTGAAATATGCATGCAATTTCCTATTATTAAACATGTCATCAAGATCTATTAAACCTAGCTCGCTTCCTAGTGTTTCTAGTCCACTTTTAGGGTTTCTATTACAATTAGGGTTTCACTTTATTTTTACTATTTTAAACCCTAATTATCTCATCTATTATTCATGAAAGATATTAAGGTTACCTTTTAACAACATATAACCCTGATTTCAGAAAAAACATAATTAAAAAATCAATTAAGTCCATTAAGCCTCTTTTACATTAAAGCTACCATTTTTATCCTTTTAATCCATGACAAGATCATTATGCTCATTTATCATCAATTCATAGTTCATTGTGGTCTAATTCACCTATGAACTCCATTTATTACTAATTCTACATTTTATCCATTAGAAAACCCTAATTACCATATTAAGGGTATTTATTCACAATTAGGAACCTTTATACTCAAAATATCTTAGAATCATCATATCTCAACTTTAACCATGAAATTGAACAATTAAAGCCATTAAGAGTCACATTTACTAATATTAGGGTTTTAAGGCCCATTAAAGCATATTTATGCACATGAAACTCTAAATTAAACTAATTACGTGCAAAGTTTATCCTTTTTGTTCTTAATATACCTTTTTACAATTAACATGTTAATATCAACTTTAACCATCCATTAAACCCTACTAAACACATTAATCATCTCAAAATAGGGTTTCTTAATCATTAAAGCATTAAAGTTGATAACTTCCATAACTTTTCGAATTGCAAGAGGAATTAGTCTCTAAAACCATTTTTAATGACTTCCTCTCATTTTTTAGAGAAAAATACATAAACTATATGTACTAATCTGAGCTACCATTATTTAGTTATGAATTTTGTAAGAACTTACTTGAGCCAATCAGAGGGCGCCAAGTGTCCCTTTCCATGCAACGTGACCCGCTGGTTTGGAAAACATAACAAAATGATGAGACTACCCTCATTTAAGTCATCAGTTATACAGCCCGCGGAGGGGCATATCTGTCCAACGCTCGTATATCATCTTCAACCTCTCGATGGCGTGCTGCAGCCGCCCTAGACGCCATGGGCGCGGATCCTGCTCCTCCCCTGGACCCCGACGGCGATCGACAGTGGTTCCTTTCTCTCAGACACCCTCCGCCACACTTATAGGTGCCTTAAACTATTGCCAAGGTGACATAAAACGGGCTGGGCAGACCTGCAACTCGGCCACCCTATGCAACCGTGTTGTTGCTGCCACGACCAGATAGGGTAAGGGAACGCTCACCCAAGCACCTCATGCTATCGTAGAAGCGGCAAGCCTTCCTCGCAACTCCTCCCCAACCCCTTATTGCTCTAGGTTAGGGCTATGCTCAAGGGTTAGGGTTTGAAGAAGAAACAAGGAAGAAGAAGGGAGAAGGATGTATATAATCCTCTTAGATTCGGCCAAGGCTGCTACCCCTTATATAGGGGAGGGTACCCACACCCCAGAATGCTTGCCCACTAAGCAAACAATAATTTTCCTAATAGGAAAACAATTTTCCTTAATTAGAAAGCAAGCTTTCTCTCTCCTCATTATCTCTTTGATATTCTTTATTTCATGGATAACTAGAAATACGAAAATTATCCCTTTCATTCTCTTTGTACTTGCCTTTTAATCATTTGTCATGAAATTATATTTTCTTTTAATAGAAAATACCACCTCTTTAACAATACCACAAAATTCATTCATTATGCATCATATTATCCTCTTATTTTCTATTACTGGTATTTTCTCTTTCTTTTTCTCCATTGGGGTTCCTTGGACCCCAAGAAACTCTAATATTTCGAAATCCTTTTTTAATGGATACTCATTATTCTTCTAGATGTATCTATATCCATTATTTCTCATTATCTTACTCATTTCTTTATTAAAATATCTCTTTTTAAGGATTTCTCTTTATCTGTCTTTTCATTTTCCTTATTGGAATCCCTTTTAACATTAGAAACCTCATGGATACGAAAATCCATCAAAGATAACTCAATTATACCTCTTTCCATTTATTTTCTATATTTTATCATTGTTTTCAATTTCTTTCTTAATAAAGAAATATTTACTTGATCTTTTCTTTTCTTGTTGCATTATGTTTACAACTTTGGACTCCTTGAAACCCAAGGAACCTAAGAGGCATGAAATCCATCTTTGGATAACATTC
The DNA here is from genome assembly GCA_963693085.1 of Alisma plantago-aquatica. Lineage (NCBI taxonomy): Eukaryota > Viridiplantae > Streptophyta > Magnoliopsida > Alismatales > Alismataceae > Alisma > Alisma plantago-aquatica. The sequence continues at coordinate 991,104,287 of OY856411.1, forward strand.
CTTTGCCTTCTAGAGGTTTCTACACCTTTGTTTTCTCCATTTTCTTATTTACTCAATTAATGGAGTTTCTTTTATCTTTTCCTTGTTATTGGGTCCAATAGCCAATAAGGCCCACAAAAAAACTAACAAGGCTATTGTAAACGAAATCCTTTTATTCAAAACAAATTATATCATTATATGTTCAAATATATTTAATAGGAGAAATTACATTTCTCACCAAAAGAACCCAAAAATTGGGGTTGTAACATCCTTCCCCTCTTATAGGAAATTTGTCCTCAAAATTCCATCAAGCAAATAAACAATCCATGATAATACTTTTCCATGTCCATCATTGGCCCCTATGTGGCTTTGCCCTATCCATGGTGCTTCCAAAGAACCTTTATCATTACATATTCTTTTCTCTAAGTTCGTTCACCTTGGCATCTATAAACCTCACAGGTGACTCGGGTCATTTCAACCTCCCTTGGGGCTCACTAGGTTCATTACTCCGCACATGGCCCGGGTACCTCACATAGTGCTCTAAATTGGACACATGGAACTCATCACACACAACATTTTCCTGAGGGGTAAGGTCAAACTTAACCTTCTCCACCAATCCATCTCAAATGGGCCCATGTATCGGGGACTTATCTGTCTCAGCTATAGCTCAGAGGGGTCAGATTTTCATATCACATATTCTTCCACAGTGAACTGTATGTCAGTCTTCTTTGCATCAGCCTATGACTCATGTCGTCCCTGGGCTCCTTTCGGACATTGCACGATCAAAGTGACTTCATCTGCACTCACTGTGGTCTTTTTATGACCTTCGCGAGGTCCCTCCACCAACATCACCTTAATGAAGTAGTGACCGACACAACCTCCCTTACAGAGCTTCTTTACAACCCGATACTAGCTGTGGCGGTTATCATCACATCTTACCGAAGACAAGAACTGTCTCCAGATGCTCTCATAAGACCCTCTAGTATGGATCATACTAACCATTAGTTAGGGGTGATAAACCGTACTAATATCGAGTTCCTCATGTACCTACTCCCACCGCATGGAAGTGAATCTTTTAGGTTATAAAGAGCTTTTGAACTCACATCACGGTGTAGTTGAACCATTTCTCTTACTTGAAGTTCAACCCGATCTGTCTCCTGATAGTACTCCTTTCTTTCTCATGTCATCTAGGTGAGGAGATCTATCATAACCCATATTGCAACTTGACCTTCCTTGGTCTAGGGGAAACTTACCACAATATCCATAGTGATGAACTCCCATTCCTTCTCAGGGATTCTTAACTTCTATATCATTACACTGGGTTACTGGTGTTCGTCCTTCACCTCCTGTCATGCATGGTAACAAACCACATGCAACTTCATCTTAGGCATCCAAAGTACTAATGTCACTTACTATCTTTGTAGTACCGAGGTGTATCATGATCTCCTGTATGTCATGATTCCTCAAGATTGATTCCTCAGAAACCCTAAACCACTCTAGTCGGGGTTTCATCACCTTCTTCTCCAGAGAAGTGCATCTGAGGTTCTACAACCATACTTTTATTGCATCAAGGCCTAGGCTGGCTAACCAAACTTGTTCAGATCTCGTTACAACTAAGTGTTAGCCAAACATATCTTCTTTTTCAAACTTAGGGTTATCCTAACAACCTCTTATAGCCTCTAGCTAAACTAGGCAACTACATCTCATCCATTACCACTTCACATCCTTAGGCAATAGGTAAAGTTGAAGACCTACACCTCCATGTATTCCACTTATTATCTCATCTCATCTCTAAGTCTATCTTCATCAAGAAAACTCTGTGCATATCCTCATGGTGATCAAACTCAACCTTTTATCACTTGCAAATTCCACATAGCTCATGATAACACATCCTTATTAGATGATTACCTTAATATTCTTAGTGGTTGTAACCCATCCATATTGTTCACTCCACCAAGATATGTTATCATCTCTATCCTCATACCTCATAGCAACGTTCCAACTCACATCATCTTTTATCCTTGGTGTATGGCATGCGTACTGTCCTATCTCTCACTCCCATAACAAGAGGAAATAAGCATTTGGCTTCAGTCCAAATACAAAGTTCTTCCCATTCCAAGAGTAGAGATGGTACATCCCACCTTGCCAGTACACCTTCAAATCTAAGTTGAAACGTGCAACTTATGTCTCTATATCACAATCATCTCGATATCAAAGTTACTTCCATGGAAAACTGGTCTCGAACCTACTTGGGTCCACACATATTCCTTGGTCATCTCCTCTAGGTCTATAGGGTGCCGACACTTTTGGGGTCATCCCTCTTCCCTCATGCATCCAGAGAGTGCCCTACTCATCTTCCCTTTGGGTCCCATGAGTTCATGAAGATGATCAATCTCCTAACCCATGACCCTCAGACAATGATAGCTGTTACCTCCCGACCCTATGATCATGTGCAACTAGGGAATTAGGCAACTCCTACTTCCATCGGTCTTATCCCTACTTGACCCCAGGATAGACTTAGGATTCTATTATAGTACATGTCCAACTTAGAACCTTACCCAAGCCTTCATCATCTCTCTCTGCATTCATGGGTTGACTTTCATCCTTTCATAGGGGTCATGACAACCTGCCTACCTTGGTCAGGCCCCATACCGATTACCTCCATGGTAACACATCCACATGTGCTTAGAGATGGTTATCTATGAGTCTATAGGTTCATTCTCATACTATGTACTTTTCACTTTTCTCCTCAAGATTCTATGAGACCTCTTTAGGTTACCTCAAACCAACAAAAATTGGTATACACCCTACAAAAAGGTCCCTCTCCCAGGATGGGAGGAAACTTCATCTTGATAACAAAGGTCACAAACATCTTTATGTCTAGGGTTTACATCCACATGTGCATGCTTAACCCTAGCAAGCCACTAAGGCATAATCAGACCACCTACTAAACCATGCTAGGTCACACTTGTTCTCATCCTCAACATTGGATCAAGATCATACCTGCCCATGTCACCAACTTAGATGTGAGGGATTCATCAACCATACCTTCAACTTACAGGGGTTTCCCTTTCCTCTAAACATGATGAGTGCCATGAAACTCAAACCTTGTCATGAGCATCAGGTACACCACTTCCCCTCTTAGGCCTAGGAACCCTAGGTTCACTTTTAGGTGTCAAACTGCATGCTCAACCTCTTAACCACGAATCAAGCATGTAAAAGGCATGTCATGCACTTCCTGTCATCCTTCTACTCGAGCAACACTTTAGAGTTGAGTTCTCCTCAAGGACAACCAACAAGGTATAAGGCCTCACAACCTGTTACTAAACCTCTCCAGGTCTAAGGAACTCTTCTTCCTATCTCAGAAGGTAAACACCTACACCATGGGCACATAGGTACCATAAGACTCATCCTCTCTCTAGGGTTTGGTTCCTCTAATGGCAACCAAGATATCATCAACCTCCAGGGATCAAGCAGGAGGCAACCATTATCATCCACTGAGGTCGCATCATCCTCAACTCCCCACTGTTCCTCATATCTCAGAGTCTAGGATTCCAACCTTCTTGTTTGGGGTCCTGCTCTCTCTCTCTCTCTCTCTCTCTAGAGCTAACTCCACAATCAGCCTTACTACCAGAGGTCCTCTCTCCATGAAGGTGGATCAAGCTCGCAAACATACCCCTACATGGGTGATACCTATGTTCAAACTTGTGTTTGCTCAAGGTTATCCATAGCTATCCTGGTTAGGGACACTACTTGACATATTATGGGTGCATACTATGCCATGCTCATATAATCCCATAGCGTTCCTATAGGTTCTTCTCTAACCTCATCATTGAAGGAGATATCCTTCTCTCTAACATGCACGACCCTTCCCAAGGTTGGTTCGCCAAAGGCACTAGGTCATCCAACCTCACATTGCTCATATGGCATCCAAAGGCATGTCCACCCCCACACCTGGTCTACCATGACCTCTAACCCATCATGTCATCTCTCTGTCTAATCACCACTTAGGGTTAGGGTTAGCATCATCCTCATAGGATTGTGCCAGGTCTCTACTTATAATGGAGGTCTCTACCTCCAAGACTAACTTTCTCCACTCATCCTCCTATCAAGGAGGTCTATCCTCATGTCTCTAGAGGGCATGACAACATATGTCATACGACCTAAGCATGTATCTATTCTTTAGTTTACGCTTAATCTATTAAGCTTATGTCCATGGCATCTTATTTAGATGCTTTTCATTAATTTGGTGGAGGATTCCTTAGACCTTATCAACCTTACCCATACCTCAAGAGGGTGAGGAGAAGAGAGAAAACCCTAATCCTTAAGGTCCTTAACAACATTTGAGTTGAGAAGGGATGAACAAGATGAGAGAGTCCTAGATGTATCTTATTTTGAGTAAAATCCTGAGACATTGGCCAGGCAGTCAAACTAATCTGGGAGTCCTCGTATTCCGACTAGCGATGCGGAAGAAAATCTTGCCAACCCCCATACGTGATCCTTTTCTAGACACCTATGTCTTTTGGAAATTCCTCTAATAACTCCCTTGGGTTCTACAGAGTTTGTAAAATTTAATAATTAGTACAGATTAAATGAGGAACCTATGCTCTAATACCAAATGTAATGACCCCGCCTCCCAGTAACCCCCAATTAAGGGAGACCAAGAGGTCAGAGCTGTTATCCCAATTTCCGGATCAATGGTTCGACAAATAATCAATAATAATTATAAAATTCTACCAACTAAACTGAAAGGCTGTAATAAAATTAAACTTTGCATACTTTTTTCAAAAACTTGGATATCTACTTCTATCCACACCTGGAGTCTATTCTAACTAATCCTCCTTTGTACTTTAATTCTTATTCAATGCCTCATATGCCACTTTACTGTTTGTTCTTTTCACTTGTACCTAAAACGCCGACAAACAAAACGTCAGTCAACATAAAGCTGGTATGTGGGGGAAACAATAATCGTGCAATTAACTGTAACAACATATTGCAGTCAAATATGATTTAACAAACAACCTTACATTTTCAACATAACTGGTCAATCCATACATACCCTAACCTCTGCGCTGTCCCTGCAGTGGACTTGGATGCTACCTTCCTTATGGTAGATCCCCATTTAACCCCTCATAATCCTACCTAATAGGTGAATCAGTTTCTAGGGTTGAGTCACATGACACTACCCATAGGTAGCCCACTCCTTAACTCATGGTGTGCTAAAGAGTTGCATGGCACTACACATAGGTTGCCCAATCCCTAACTCTTGATAACCTGATGGTCCCACTTATCAAGTAGACCCTTTACCAAGTTATCCTTTTCATCATTAGCAAAGCCACATAGGAGGACCATGATCTGAGCCAGTCATGTATGCATACTTATGGTGATAGTCATAGTCACTTTATAGTTGCATGAAATAAAGTCATCCAAGCCGTTATTTTCAGGAAACCGATAAAACAACCGGGAATCTCTATGAAAATAAAGCAATTAACCATAAGCATAACCACATACCTGTCAGGCTGATTTGAGACAAAATAATCCAATCAAGCAAGAAATCCAAATAGGCAAGCAAGCACATAATGAGATCCTGAAATATGCATGAAATTTCCTATTATTAAACATGTCATCAAGATCTATTAAACCTAGCTCACTTCCTAGGGTTTCTAGTCCACTTTTAGGGTTTCTATTGCAATTAGGGTTTCACTTTATTTTTACTATTTTAAACCCTAATTATCTCATCTATTCTTCATGAAAAATATTAAGGTTACCTTTTAACAACATATAACCCTAATTTCAGAGAAAGCATAATTAACCATCAATTAAGTCCATTAAGCCTCTTTTACATTAAAGCTACCATTTTTATCCTTTTAATCCATGACAAGATAATTATGCTCATTTATCATCAATTCATAGTTCATTGTGGTCTAATTCACCTATGAACTCTATTTATTACTAATTCTACATTTTATCCATTAGAAAACCCTAATTACCATATTAAGGGTATTTATTCACAATTAGGAACCTTTATACTCAAAATAGCTTAGAATCATCATATCTCAACTTTAACCATGAAATTGAACAATCAAAGCCATTAAGAGTCACATTTACTAATATTAGGATTTTAAGGCCCATTAAAGTATATTTATGCACATGAAACTCTAAATTAAACTAATTACGTGCAAAGTTCATCCTTTTTGTTCTTAATATACCTTTTTACAATTAACATGTTAATATCAATTTTAATCATCCATTAAACCCTATTAAACACATTAATCATCTCAAAATAGGGTTTCTTAATCATTAAAGCATTAAAGTTGATGCCTACCATTACTTTTCGAATTGCACGAGGAATTAGTCTCTAAAATCATTTTTAATGAATTCCTCTCATTTTTCTGAGCAAAATACATAATTATATGTACTAATCTGAGCTACAATTATTTAGTTATCAATTTTGTAAGAACTTACTTACGTGAGCCAATCAGAGGGTGACAAGTGTCCCTTTCCATGCAACGTGACCCACTGGTTTGGAAAACATAATGAAATGACGAGACTACCCTCATATAAGTCATCGGTTATACATACCGTGGAGGGGCATATCTGTCCAACACTCGTCGATCGTCTTCAACCTCTCGATGGGGCACTGTAGCCGCCCTAGACGCCATGGGCGCGTCTCCTGCTCCTCCCCTGGACCCCAACGGCAACCGGCAGTGGTTCCTTTCTCTCGGACACCCTCTGCCGCACCTACAGGTGCCTTAAACTATTGCCAAGGTGGCGGAAAATGGGCTGGGAAGACCTGCAACTCGGTCGCCCTATGCTGCCGTGCTGCTGCTGCCACAGCCATATAGGGTAAGGTAACACTCACCCAAGCACCTCATGCTGTTGTGGATGTTGGGTTTTAGGGGAGACAGAGAAGGCAGTAGAAACAAAAAAAATTCTTCTCTCCAAACCCAGAATAAAGGAATCACGTCAACGTCTATATATTAGGAAGGATGGTTTGTAGAGACATACCTTGTCCCGAGGCTTGCTCGACGACGTTACCTCACGGCTTGTGCGGTCTTCACCTCCGGTCTTGGATGATGTCTGTGCAACTCCTGGTCTCACCGGGATTGTCGGGATTGACAACTGTCCTCCAAGCAGCAGAAGTCTCCCACCTCTGTAGTAGTCCACACGGACCACCTGCAACTCTGATCGCCTTGTCACACAAGGCACCAGAAGGAGTTGCACCCTCCTTTCAGCGTACTAGTCACCGACACACTCTCCTGCCACCAGTTGCTTTTCTACAGTTGTCTTTCCCTTGTTGTGCCTCCCTTAACGGGTAGCACTTGCTCGAGCTCTCCTGGTTACCACAACCAGAGAGAAAGACAACTTTGCAGAGCAACTGGTGTTCTGAGTTATACTTTGAGAAGCCCCCAATACCCCTATATATAGGAGGGTCATGGGATAAGGTTCTCTACCCCGGGCAATGCAGGATTAAAGCAGGAGTAGAAGGGATTGAGATTTTCCACAAAACAACCAACTGCGCCAGCTGAACCGATCGTTTCAAACATGAACCGATTGGTTGGGGACCTGAGCTGATCGGTTCACACCTGAACCAATCGGTTGGGGCACCTGAGCCGATCGGTTCACTTCTAAAATGATCGGTTCATTGCCCTGGTCAGTTCCTGATTGACTTTTCCTCTTTTGTTTCAAATTGATCCAAATACCAATCCTTGTTCCAATCAAATTGGACAAGTGAAATGAAGAGAAATTTCTTGCCAACCTGACTTTCCAACTCGCTCGGTTGGACCAGTTTTCAACCCTTGAACCGGTCGGTGCAGCCTGTCCTGAGCCGATCGGTTCTTCACATGAGCCGATCGGTTGGGAGTGCAGACTGTGAAAAATTAGTCAATTATAGTTTCAATCAATCCGATACTCTAATCAATCAGTCCAACACCTTGAACACTATGATATTGAGCTATCAATTGATTGAGTGTTTAATTGAACTACTAAACTCCTTTAGTAATCAATCTACACATCGTTTGTGGATAAACTCCTCTTAGAGATTAAATCCTTTGTGTGTGACCCTGCAGGTCCATTTCACATTGGCAGTGAAATTCCATAACACTTATGATTTCACAAGAAAAGAGTGGTGCCTAGTCTCACATCAGTGCTACCTAAGTGAAATAGAAAGTTGGAGAACAACTTTCAATCCTACAATCCGTGAATGGTGTTACAGTCAATGTATAATTCCTTTGTCACTAATGTCCTGGATGAACTCAAGGCATGGTATAGTCATCCTTTCAACGTTCATCCATTTCCTTGATCTCAGAGCAGACTGGTTGAGATGTGTATGACATCAATATCACATATTGATTCACACATGCATGCGCATGCCTTTCTCAATCCTACTCATCAAGTGGTCATGGACATTAAACTCCCTTAGGAGGGACAAATCCCATATCTATCAATCACCCCTCAAAAGCCCCATGTGTCAAAGTCACCCAATCATCACCTTTATAACAACCAATGTTTCAGGATTGCGTTTGATGATGTCAAAGTGTACCCAACAACATGTGTTGAGTGTAGTGATTTCAGGTCAAAGAATCACACTCACCACCATCATTGTGAGAGCTGACTGTGACTACCAAAACATGGTTCCATGTGTCACTCTCACGGTGGGTCTGTCCGGTATACTTGTTCTCTAACAAGTACCTATGTGCTTAGTTTGATATCACTATATCATGGCTAATGAGATTCTATAATCAACCAATACACAATTTAGTGTTATTGATGTCTATGGTTATTTCCACAATAACAACCGACTAGGGACTAAACAAGAAAGTATACTCTTAACATCCGTATGATCTCATCGTTTCGGTCCTCAACCCAAAAGCATACGTCATTGAGTAAAACAATTCTTTAGACATCTATCATGTTACACTATCATCTCAGAAATAGTTAAAACATATAGATCAGAAATTGCCTTTATTATTATTCAAATCATTTACAAAGTATCCCATTACAATCATCACATGACTTGCTCTATGGGCATACATACCCACAGACTCCCACTTGCACTTAGAGCCAGTCACCTAGGAACCTCAGTCCTTGTGACCTAGCATGACCATCATGCTTCTGCTGAGAAAGGGCCTTCGTCAGTGGATCAGCTATGTTGTCTTCAGTTGGTACTTTGCAAATCTTCACATCTCCCCGCTGTACAATCTCTCGTATGAGATGGAAGTGCCGTAGTATGTGCTTGGACCGTTGATGTGATCTAGGCTCCTTAGCTTGAGCAATAACTCCATTATTGTCACAATAAAGCTCAATTGCATCATAACTACTGGGAACTACACCAAGTTCAGTGATGAACTTCCTGATCCACACAACCTCCTTTGCTACATGTGAAGCAACAATATACTCATCCTCTGTAGTAGAATCGACAACTGTTTCTTGCTTGGAACTCTTCCAGCTCACAGCTCCATTGTTTAGGCAAAATACAAATCCTGATTGTGATCTGTAATCAATTTTGTCGGTTTGGAAGCTTGCATCGGTGTAACCTCTTACAACCAGTTCTTCCTCACCGCCGTATATAAGGAACTGATCCTTAGTCCTTTGCAAGTACTTGAGGATGTTCTTTACGGCTGTCCAGTGAGCATCCCCGGGATCTGACTGGTACCTGCTCGTCATGCTGAGGGCATACAAGACATCTGGGTGTGTGCACAACATAGCGTACATGATGGATCCGATGGCTGATGCATATGGGATCCCATTCATACGCTCCTCTCTTCACAAGATTGGGGACATTGAGCTCTAGAGATGGTGACTCCATGTAGCATGGGGATGTTGCCTCTCTTTGAGTCCTCCATTCTGAACTGCTTCAGCACTTTGTCAATGTACGTGCTTTGACTTAGTTTGAGAAGCCTTTTAGATCTATCTCTACAGATCTTAATGCCTAGAATGTAGGATGCTTATCCTAAGTCCTTCATTGAGAAAATATTCCCAAGCCAAGTCTTTACCTTTTCTAAGGTTGTGAAATCATTCCCCATCAATAGTATGTCATCCACATACAATATGAGGAATGTGGTCGTGCTCCCACTAACCTTCTTGTACACACAAGGTTCATCTTCATTTTGAATAAAGCCAAACACTTTGACTTCCTCATCAAATCGAAGATTCCAACTCCGAGACGCTTGCTTTAATCCATAGATTGACCTTTGTAGCTTACATACTTTATTGGCATTCTTTGGGTCTACAAAACCTTCAAGTTGTGTCATGTACACATCCTCATTTATATTCCCATTAAGGAATGCAGTTTTAACATCCATTTGCTAAATCTCATAGTCATAGTAAGCCGCAATAGAAAGCATGATCCTGATGAACTTAATCATGGCATCTGGAGAAAAAGTTTCGTCATAGTCAACACCTTGAACTTTTTGAAAACCGTTTGCAACCAATCTGCCTTTATAAGTTTGTATATTGCCATCCATGTCGGTCTTCTTCTTGAAGACCCACTTGCACCCTATGGATTTTACCCCTTTAGGTGGTTCCACCAAACTCCATACTTTGTTGGAATACATGGATTCCATCTCAGATTTCATGGCCTCAACCCATTTCTCAGAATCTAGTCCCTCCATAGCCTCTAGATAGGTAGTTGGATCATCGTCTATGATCAACTCACCGCCTTCCTAAGTCACAAGGTATCAAAACCTTTCAGGTTCAAGGCGTGTCCTACTAGATCTACGAGGTCCTTGTGTTACTTGAGGATACTGATATTCCACAACACCTTGTGAATCTCTATGTTCCTCTTGTACATCTACCGGTTCAATGTTTTCTTATTGGGCTTGAACCTCTTCAAGCTCTATTTTCCTCCCACTATTTCCTATGGAAATAAATTCTTTTTCTAGGAATATAGCTGTCCTAGCAACAAACACTTTGTTGTCAGTGGGGTGGTATAAATAATATCCCCTCATTTCCTTGGGATATCCAATAAAATAACATTTATCAGACTTGGGTCCAAGCTTATCAGGAAACATTTTCCTGACGTAAGCCTCACAACCCCAAATCTTAATAAAAGACAAATCAGGATGCTTCCCGTGCCATATCTCATATGGTGTCTTTTAAACCGATTTAGATGGTACTCAGTTAAGTGTAAACATGACGGTTTCAAGAGCATGACCCTAGAAGGAAATAGGAAGATCAGAAAAACTCATCATTGATCGCACCATATCCAGTAAAGTGTGATTCCTTCTTTCAGACACACCGTTATGCTGCGGTGTTCCAGGTGAAGTCTATTGTGATACGATACCACGGGCTCACAGAAGGTCCTCAAACTCTTGGCTTAAGTATTCTCCACCTCGATCAGATCGAAGTGCTTTAATACTTTTACCAAGTTGGTTCTGTACTTCATTCATGAAATCCTTGAACCTTTCAAGGGTTTCTGACTTATGTTTCATCAGGTACACATAACCATACCTAGTGAAGTCATTAGTGAAGGTAATGAAGTACTGATACCCACCTCTGGCATTAGTTCTAAAAGGCCCACATACATCAGTATGTATGAGTCCTAATAGATCAGTAGCTCTCTCACCTTTACCTAAAAAGGGAGTCTTGGTCATCTTGCCCAGCAAACAAGATTCACATGCCTCTATTGATTCATAATCAAAAGAGTCTAGATAACCATCTTTATGGAGTCTAGAAATACGCTTCTCATTTATGTGCCCTAGACCACAATGCCAAAGATATGTTTTGTTTGAGTTGTTGAGTTTCTGCCTTTTGGTGTTTACGTTGTATATGCTTGTTTCTAGAGCTATCAAGTATAGACCATAAGACATTGGGGAACTGCCATAAAAGATCCCATCTTTTGAAATGGAACACTTTCCATTCTTAATAAGAAATTCAAAACTATCCCTGTCCAAACAAGAGACGGAAATGATATTCCTATTTATGGCAGATACATAATATCAGTTCTTCAACTCTATTATTAGCCCATTAGGTAGAGTTAACTCATAGGTTCCTACGGTACTGGAGGCAACCCTTGCCCCATTGGCTACACGTAGTTCAACCTCGCCTTTCCCCAAAGGCCTATTTCTCTTAAGATCCTTCACATTTGAAAAAATATGAGATCCACATCCGGTATCAAGTACCCATGAAAAAGAAGTATTAAAGTTAATCTCTATCACATATATACCAGAAGTAGAGATCTCTATCTCTCACTTCTTCTTCCATCATTCCTTCCATCCTCTCTATGTTTTGAGCGCAGAAGATTTTGACATTGGTTTGGCGAGAGAACCCTTCTCTCCCTCACCTTTGTCCTTAGACTTTGTTCCATTGATATCCATCAATGAACTATCCTTCTTCTTAAGTGTACATAGACTGGATTCAAAGGCTACTGGTATATCTGGATTGTGCAGAACACTTCTCACAATCCCTAACTAGTTATGGAATTTATTCTCAATTAATTTGCCTATTTTAAAAGATGATTCTTTTGCCATTCTACAAGAGAAAATTGCATTTGTCAAAACTCCTTTTGATTTGATTTGATTTGAATAAAATTTGACGATAGTTAATTAGGCCTTTAATTAATTACCGCTCCCACTATTTTTGTTCAAATTGACAGCCCTCACCATCAATTCGGAAGATTGCAACGTACAATCTTCTAGTGGGTCAAGATCCTAAAATCCTCTGAGTCATAGACCAGCTAGGTCTGTCACCTACAACTTAGATCTTCCAGGTATGAAACTCTTGCCAATTTCATCATATGCAACTCTTGAAAGATGTCATGTGCAACTCCTTGCCATGATCACCTCCATGCCTCAAGGTGCTAGATCCTATCTAGGTCACCTTGTTAAGTCCGACCCAAAGCCAACACGATGAATATGCACCCTGCTAGGGCAAACCCACATATCCATCCTTCACGCTTCCACGAGATGTACGGTGTACCACGCTAGGGTGTGCCCACACTTGGCCAATCAAGTTTTTCACGTGTGTCGCATTTGGAAGGCATCTAAAACTTTAATATTTAATGAAGGATTTGGTTTTATAGGTACATATACATATCCAATCACCACAATATAGTAAGTATAATATACATGCTATATCCCACAGAAAATATGTGAAACAATAAAAGCAATGATTATGGCCATCCTAATGTGATTCATCGAGCCAAGAGGAATCACGAGCATCTAGGTCCACATCACATGCAACATGTACAAGATGAACTCTGTGCTTTGCCTTTATGGGTTTGATCAACTCATCTCCATGATTGATTGGCTCACCATCAGACCGGTCGGTTGGGTGCCACCGGCCGATCGGTCCGCTGGTCATCATTCATCTCCTCAGGTCACCACCCACTCATCTCGCTCCTCGAACCGGTCGTCTAGAACGCCAACCGACCGGTTCACGCCTTGAACCGATAATTTCTTTCATTGTCAGGTTGTCTACCGTTCTTTGACATAACAGGAAAAAAAGTTCCATTTACATTTGAATTGAGAAACCCCGAGTTACATTCGGGGGGAGCAAAGGTAGGAAAGAAATCTCGAGATATCTCGAGTTACATCAAGAAAAGGAGGTAGGGAATCAGTGTGCAGATCAAGATGCAAGCAACCACATTCAACCAAGCACACATACATAGGGTTTATTGGCCATAACCACACTATACATCCACCACAAAACTCGTTTAAGGGCGACGCGTATCGAGTGCATTCATATTACATATCATATATGTATTTTGGTATTTGTGGATTGAACATGCATAAAGACAATTTTATTCACATCATATGCAATAAATAAAGGAGACAAACCAAAATTGATCATATCGATAATATTAAAGTATAGAGCAATTGACGTGGCTTTGATACCACTATTGGGTTTTAGGGGAGATAGAGAAGGCAACAGAAACAAAAAAAAATTTCTTCTCTCCAAACCCAGAATAAAGGAATCGCGTCAACATCTATACATTAGGAAGGATGGTTTGTAGAGACATACCTTGTCTCGAGGCTTGCTCGGCGATGTTACCTCACAGCTTGTGCGGTCTTCACCTCCGGTCTTGGACGGTGTCTATGCAGCTCCTGGTCTCACCGGGATTGTCAGGATTGACAGTTGTCCTTCAAGCGGAAGAAGTCTCCCGCCTTTGTAGTAGTCCACATGGACCACTTGGAACTCCAATTTCCTTGTCGCACAAGTCATCGGAAGGAGTCACACCCTCCTATCGGCGTACTAGTCACCGACACACTCTCCTGCCACCAGTCACTTTTCTGTAGTTGTCTTTCCCTTGTTGTGCCTCCCTTATCGGGTAACACTTGCTTGGGCTCTCCTGGTTACTACAACCAGAGAGAACGACAACTTTATAGAGCAACTGGTGTTCTGAGTTGTACTTTGAGAAGCCCCCAATACCCCTATATATATAGTAGGGTCATGGGACAAGGTTCTCTACCCCGTGTAATGCGGGATTAAAGCAGGAGTAGAAGGGTTCGATATTTTCCAAAAAACAACCAACTGCACCAGCTGAACCGATCGTTTCACATATGAACCGATCGGTTGGGGACCTGAGCCGATCGGTTCACACCTGAACCGATCGATTGGGGCATCTGAGCCGATCGATTCTCTTCTGAAATGATCGATTCACTGCCCTAGTCAGTTCCCGATTGACTTTTCCTCTTTTGTTTCGAATTGATCCAAATACCAATCCTTGTTCCAATCAAATTGGACAAGTGAAATGAAGAGAAATTTCTTGCCAACCTGACTTTCCCAACTCACTCAGTTGGACCAATTGAGCCAATCAGTTCAACCCTTGAACCGGTCGGTTCAGCTTGTCCTGAGCCGATCGGTTTGGAGTGCATACTATGCAAAATCAGTCAATTACAGTTTCAATCAATCCAATACTCTAATCAATCAGTCCAACACCTTGAACACTATGATATTGAGCTATCAATTGATTGGGTGTTTAATTGAACTACTAAACTCCTTTAGTAATCAATCTAAACATTGTTTGTGGATACACTCCTCTTCCAGGTTAAATCCTTTATGTGTGACCCTACAGGTCCATTTCACGTTGGCAGTGAAAGTCCATAACACTTATGATTTCACAAGCAAAGAGCGGTGCCTAGTCACACATCAGTGCTAACCAAGTGAAATAGAAAGTCAGAGAACAACTTTTAATCCTACAATTTGTGAATGGTGTTACAATGAATGTATAATTCCTTCGTCACTAATGTCCTGGATGAACTCAAGGCATGTTATAGTCATCCTTTCAACGTTCATCCATTTCCTTGATCTCAGAGCAGACTGGGTGAGATGTGTGTGACATCAATATCACATATTGATTCACACATGCATGCACATGCCTTTCTCAATCCTACTCATCAAGTGGCCATGGACATTAAACTCCCTTAGGAGAGACAAATACCATATCTATCACTCACCCCTCAAAAGCCCCATGTGTCAAAGTCACCCAATCATCACCTTTATAACAACCCATGTTTCAGGACTGCGTTTGATGATGTCAAAGTGTACCCAACGACATGTGTTGAGTATAGTGATTTTAGGTCAAAGAATCACACTCTCCACCATCATTGTGAGAGCTGACTGTGACTACCAAATCATGGTTCCATGTGTCACTCTCACGGTGGGTTTGTTCATTACACTTGTTCTCTAACAAGTACCTATGTGCTTGGTTTGATATCACTATATCATGACTAATGAGATTATATCATCAACCAATACACAATCTAGTCTTTAGTGTTATTGATGTCTATGGTTATTTCTATAATAACAACCGACTAGGGACTAAACAAGAAAGTATACTCTTAACATCTGTATGATCTCATCGTTTAGGTCCTCAACCCAAAAGCATACGTCATCGAGTAAAACAATTCTTTAGACATCTATCATGTTACACTATCATCTCAGAAACAGTTAAAACATATCGATCAAAAATTGCCTTTATTATTATTCAAATCATTTACAAAGTATCCCATTACAATCATCACATGACTTGCTCTATGGGCATACATACCAACAGTGGAAGCGACAAGCCTTCCTCGCAACTCCTCCCCAGCCCCTTATTGCTCCAGGTTACGGCTACACTCAAGGTTTAGGGTTTGAAGACGAAAAAAGGTAGAAGAAGGGATAAGGATGCATAGAATCCTCTTGGATTCGGCCAAGGCTGCTACCCCTTATATAGGGGAGGGTATCCTCACCCCAGAATGCTTGCCCACTAAGCAAACAATACTTTTCCTAATAGGAAAACAATTTTCCTTAATTAGAAAGCAAGCTTTCTCTCTCCTCATTATCTCTTTGATATTCTTTATTTCATGGATAATTAGAAATATGAAAATTATCCCTTTCATTCTCTTTGTACTTGCCTTTTAATCATTTGTCATGAAATTATATTTTCTTTTAATAGAAAATGCCACCTCTTTAACAATACCACAAAATTCATTCATTATGCATCATATTATCCTCTTATTTTCTATTACTAGTATTTTCTCTTTCTTTTTCTCCATTGGGGTTCCTTGGACCCCAAGAAACTCTAATATTTCGAAATCCTTTTTAATGGATACTCATTATCTATATCCATTATTTCTCATTATCTTACTCATTTCTTTATTAAAATATCTCTTTTTAAGGATTTCTCTTTATCTCTCTTTTCATTTTCCTTATTGGAATCCCTTTTAACATTAGAAACCTCATGGATACGAAAATCCATCAAAGATAACTCAATTATACCTCTTTCCACTTATTTTCCACATTTTATCATTGTTTTCAATTTCTTTCTTAATAAAGAAATATTTAATTGATCTTTTCTTTTCTTGTTGCATTATCTTTGCAACTTTGGACTCCTTCAAACCCAAGGAACCCAAGAGGAATAAAATCCATCTTTGGATAACATTCCTTTGCCTTCTAGAGGTTTCTACACCTTTCTTTTCTCCATTTTCTTATTTACTCAATTAATGGAGTTTCTTTTATCTTTTCCTTGTTATTGGGCCCAATAGCCAATAAGGCCCAGAAAACAACCAACAAGGCTATTGTAAATGAAATCCTTTTATTCAAAATAAATTATATCATTATTTGTTCAAATATCGTTAATAGGAGAAATTACATTTCTCACCAAAAGAACCCAAAAATTAGGGTTGTAACACTATACGATAGTCTAGAATAACTGAAGTAATACTGGAGTAACTATTACAGAACAAAGAGTATCTCACACACTAGATATAGCAGTTAAACTAGGAAAACCATATTGTTAATCTAAAGACTACACTTTTTGAGTAAATGTGTTCGTATGCAGGAGAAGAAAGGAAAAGGGATGATGACAATACAAATGAAAATCAGCAAAAGAATGAGACAGAAAAGGCTACTGCGGATGAAGGAGAGATGAAAAGAAGTAAAATGAAAAAGAAGTGGAAAGGGAAGGCCGAAACAACTAAGGAGACAACAAAGGCTGCTGATGAGAGAGGAGAAGAGGAAAGAAGGAGGAGGAAAGAGAAGAGAAAAGAAAAGGCTCTATCGATGAGGGAGGAAAAGAGGAAAGAATGAAGAGGATAGAAAAGGGGAAAGGAAAGGCAGATGAAGGTAAGCTTGTATGGATTTATAATTGTGTTAATTTTTTGTTACTCTCATAGGACACTTACTTGCAGTTTATTAAATTACTGTTACAAAATAAACATTTAGCTTAAAAAATGTGATCAACCTACCACGTATAATGAATTGTGAAAAATTTAAGAGTTACTTGACTGACTAAGAAGTAGTAAAAAAAACCTAAGAGTAAGTTTTGATATGTTTGCAGTGGGAATCAAAAGGCTGTACCACATGTGTTACATAAAGAGCTACATCACCACTAGCAATAGCGTGGTGTTTACAAGTAATCAACTTAGAATGATGAGGTCGACAACCTTTGCAAACATGATAAAGATACCGAATCTTACGGTTGAAATAGGCCTTTTGGAGGATTTAATATATAGATATGTGGATGATGACAAATTTTTGCTGGCCAAAGGGGTGGAAAGAAGGATGACCGTTGAGGATGTGGGGGTTATTCTAGGTATCCACAGCAAAGGTATGGATATAATACCTATGAAAAATTATGAGATAGTGAGCTCAATATGGCAACAGTTTGCCAGGGCGACAGGTAAACAAGGCAATGAAGGTGAGACCTTGAAGAGGTTAAGGGAAAAGGATGTCCTGCACAAGGACAACTTATCAAAGCATTGGCAAGAATATGCCAAGACCGACAATCCAACGGACTATCAGAAGATGTGTCGTGTGTGGATGTTTCACCTGTTGGCAACATTCCTACTCCCAGACACCAGCTATTGCACACCAATCTACATAATGCACTACCTAGATGATGTTACTGCCACTGGGCAAATGAATTGGGCAAAGCTGGTGCATGGGAGTATCTTCAAGAATATGAAGATGCTGAAGGAGAATGTCCAGCTGAAGAGGAAAGGGGAGAAAGGGAAAACCACCCTCTACACAACAGGGTGTGTGATGTGCCTATGCGTAAGTGAATAGAATTATTTTCATCTACATTGTTACAATAATGACTAGGGGGTAGTTAAATATGCATTATATTTCTCTCTGTTACATGCATGTTTGGGCATATGAGATGACGAAGATGGAAAAGCCAACCTTCCTTGATGCCAAGCCAAGGATAAAGAAGTGGGCTGCGCCGGTCGAGAAATTGATGGATTTAGGGGCTGTGGACCCTAAGGATGTAAGAATATTTCTTCTTTGTTACAAAAGATAATATACAACATAATCCTACATGTTTGTATTGTGACACATTATTTTTGTTTTTCTTGGACAAGTTTCTCAAAGGATGAAGCTAGACCATGGAGATGATTGGCGAGTTGTAAGAACAATGAAGGACATGCCCTACTACCTTGCGGAAAAAGGGCAAAAAGTAAGCCAACGACAGATAAGGCGCCAGCAAAGCCGATCATCGAAAAAGGAGTGACTGTTGACAACTCCACCCCAGAGAGAAGAATCCACATATTGGAGGAGGAGTTAAATATGCAAAAGGAAATCTACAAAAAATAGATGTTGAGTCATTCATTGACCTGTAGAGGGAGAAGAAACGAATAGAAAAAAGGATAGCCGAGCTAGAAGAGGAAAAAAAAATCTAAAGAGAAAGTGGGGAGATGAAGGTGACAAAACACAGTCACCTGCCAGTGGGTTAGAACAATTTGCAGAGGGGTTTGCCTCAGTGAATGTTGATGAACCCAAAGACAGGTCAGATGTGCTTTGTAAGAAGAATGTCGATATGGCGGACAAAGTAGAGAAGGAACGTGTGGATCAGGACGACACACTAAGGAAACGAGGCAGGATGAGACTGAGAAGAAAGTATGTGGAAGAGAAGGAATTAGAAGATGAGAATAATGATAAGAAAACCGGTGATGAAGAGGAGAAGAAGAAAGAAAAAGCAGCTGATAGTTCTGACCAAGGAAAGTCTGCATGAGATGCAAAAGAAAAGAGCCAAGAAGAAACAAGGGAACAACTAGAGAAAATAATCAAAGAAGAAGAATGGCAGAAGGAGGAGCCCAGAAAAAGGTTGACAAAGAGGAAGAAGATGGAACAACACATAATAGGGAGCATAGAGAAGAACGTAAAGAAAAGGAGGGAGGAAAAGGTAAGTTTGCATCTCCTTTCAAGTATATCAGTATTTGAGTAACTGTTTGATATAGTAGAGTAACTGTGTGATATAGAAGAGTAACTACAGGAATATAAAGAGTAACTATACGATAGTCTAGAGTAACTATGTGAATTAGTAGAGTAACTGTAAGAACATAAAGAGTAACTATATGATAGTCTAGAGTAACTATGCAACATATCATCATTGTGTAACTTGTGGAAAATGAAGATTGATTCTAACATGGGTTACTCTTTTTTTGTCGACAACACAAGCTGTCAAATTTCATTGGTTTTGAGAATTTCAAAACAAAAGAAACCAGGGAAATTGTCTATCACTTCATGGACAAAATAGAAGAAATGTAAGAAAATTGGTTATTTTGTCAAGTGTACAAAGACAAAACATTACTTATTCAATATCCAACTCATATGTATAACATCTATAAAAATGATTGGTAGGTCAAAACAAGAATGGAGATTTAGTGATCACACTTGGTGTACATGGAAGGACCTCACTATCCTCCTGTACAAAGATCAGATGACACAATCACCTGTAAGAAACAAGAATGTAGTGTAACTCTTTGAAACAGATAATTTGGATTGCTAAACGAGAAAGCTTGTGGTTTTTTTAGGTTCTGGACTGCTTTGTGGAGATGCTCAAGGCGAGCACAAGCAAGCGGAGGAAGAAGGGTTTGATGTGGCACTGTATGAGAACTTATGCTCCGGTAAGAAAAGAAAAATTGGTATACAAAATTACATCAAAAAACAAAAATAGATACACAAACTGAAACTTATAGATGTGCATTTTTAAATTCTACATTTGTAGTAGAAACTTTCATTTGATGTTGAGAACATCACCCTGGAGCAGATTGACATGCTATCTCCACTCTTCAACGTTTGGTTGAAAGATTGGGACACAATGGACTCAATGTTCACCATACAAACAACGAAAACCACTGGAACTTGTATGAAGCAAGCTTCAGGGATGGAACACACAGGTCTTATAACTCGATGAGTGGAAATAACAAGTCAAGAAAGGAATTCCTTAGATGGGTAAGCGATCTATAAAAAAGTAACTCTATTAGTAGTGGATTGACGAGATTAATGTTCGTTGATTGATGATTAATAAAAGTTGTGTTTTTTTAATGCAGGTGGGTATTGTGCACGAATTCTTTAGGGGCGCACTGGAAAAAGGAAGCCAATTATCGCAGTGGGAATGGGAGTACCTAATGTGCCCATAGTAGGAAGAAGACTCACTTGACTGTGGGATCTTTGTCATGAAGTACCTAGAATGTCTGGTCAATGGAAAACATATAGACTTCAGCTGCAAGGACATGCCAACAATAAGGGCTGATATTTTTCAGAGAATGACGGCAAGGGGGCAACTGCAGCCTATACAAGCAGATGAAAAGGATGCAAACGAAGACATGAAAGAAGGTCCATCTAAGGAGAACAAGGGAGAAGAAAATGAAGGTCAGAAGTGGCAAGAAGTAGAGCAGAAATAAGCAGCAGATGCATAAGTGCATGAAGAAAAGAGCACGGAGGAAGAAGCTATTTCAAGCCTAGATAGATGGTTGAATTCTAGCTGAAATACTGAATTATTAATTGAAATGTAAAACTTGAACAATTTTCTTCTGGAGTTCTGATGTGTAACCACTGTGAGATAAGCATTTACTTGTGTGTCGCAAAAAGCCTAAAAAATACATTTGATCTAAATCATATTGTAAATATGAGTATTTCTGGGTTTAATATATAACATTTTATGCTTTGAATGTTGTGTTCTTGAATGTACAACTGCTGTGGTTTTTTATGAAGATATATACTTTCAATTAGCCTGCCAAAAAATAAACTAACTCAAGAGGAAGAGTGATGATGATATCGTAACCCATAGAGTAATTATAAGAACACTAAGAGTAACTGTGATAGTCTAGAAAAGAAACCCTTTGATTCAAAGGAGTAACTCTTATACTTTGTAAGAGTAACTCTAAAAATAGAGAGGTAAAACACATATCACAAAAACAATGTATGTGGAAAGATAGAGTAACATGGACATCTTGTAATGTAATTGTATGTGCATGAGAGCAAGTGTTTGATTCCAAAAAAAGGTAACTGTATCAGAACTCACTGACAAAGAAGAGTGGTGAATTCGTAATCCATAAGGTAACTATAAGAGCACTAAAAGTAACTATAAGAGCATTAAGAGTAACTATGACAACACTAATAGTAACCGTGACAATATAAAAAGTAACTCTAGCGTTCAAAAAGTAGCTGTTGTACTTTGTAAAGTAACTCTTGTGGATGAAGGTTTGTCAAGAACATGAAACTAGTGTATGTGAACCACATAGTAGCAAACTGACATTTCGTAAGTAACTGAACAAACATGAAAGTAACTGTACTAATCCAAAAATGTAGGCATTTCAGAAGAAAAGAGTATCCATTACACACGAAGAGAAACACATATTCTTCAAATGAGTAACATCTGATCAGAATAGATTCTTTGTAACATATTCAGAGTATACATACAACTGCTGGAGATCAAGGTAACACACAGATAGATTACAAACACAAGTGAAATACATGGAAGGTTATAAAATCACTTTCACAAAACTACACAAAAAGAACAACCCATTACAGATTTGAATATGCCTCACTCACGCACTAATCAACTACAAACTCCACTAAAAAAGACAGCCATCCATCAATAGCAGTAGCAGAAATAGCTCCCAACCGCATGATAACAGAAAAAAGAACAACACACTTAGCAACACCAGGATGCTCCCCAAAATCAATAGCAGCAGCAGAAAAGAAGGGTTAGCTAGCAGCACCAGCAGCTCAAAAGAACAAAAAATAGTAGCAGCAAGATGAGATAATGAATATAGACGTCCAACATCAACAAACTACACAAGCAGCACCAAAGATAATCGTTAAGCAGCAAACAACAACAACACAGAGTCCATAAAGAGTATCCCTCGAGAATGGATTACTTCTTCATAGGGAAGTTCCTGCTATCATGGTTAACCCCAAACTCTAAGAAATTCTTGCACTACCTCTCTCTTTTAGACTGGGCAATATCAACTCCAGATTTAAACCTCACATTGGTCTATCTAGGTCTCCCCTTGGTTTTGCAAATACTAGAGATATGGACCTTGACAGCATAAGAAGAAGCTGTATTAGAAGCGGTTACACCATCACCTACACCAGTATCAGCGAGATCCAAGTCTAAGAGCTCCTTTTGCAAAGCTAACAGTTTTTCATGGCAAAGATCTATAGCGTTGTTCCTACTCGCTATGTTGACAATCGAATTGTAGGCAGAAACAAGCTGAAGTGTCCTCCCAGTGGATGGATGCTTTGCCAAAAATCAAAGGGTGTTCTCTGTACCCTTTGGTCCACCTCTTTAGTATGTATGGCTCGGGAAGAGTGCAAAAGTCATGACTCTTGAAATAAGATAGGATGTGCCTGTAAGGGATACCTTTGAATTCCAACATGAAGCAATTGTATGAAACAATCTCACTAGATGACTTTTTCTTCAAGAAATGGGGAGATCCAAGGCCACCGACACGATACACCTCAAAGACACCTTCTTCTGAAGCTTCCTTTACATTGTAGACCATGCTTTGATGAACCTCATATTGAGAGATCTTAAAGATGGACTTGGTGTATATACCTCTCATTTGCTCCTCCAGAGACCACTGTGATGACAAAGGGAGTTTACTGTACTCGTTGTCAAAGTCTTTTAAATTTTCAATCTTCCGCACATGAGTGTAAGCAGTATCCAAGGAACATACAAGTTCAAAGAGAGTCTTCCTACTATTCACATGGCTTCTAATGAACGCATTCATGCTCTCGCTCCTTTGAGTTGTCCTCATGCCTGCAAAGAAAGAAGACTGCATATAGCACGGAACCCAATCCCAACGCATCACATACATATCAGAAATCCAAGTAATGGAAAATAGATCATTCTCTTGAACTACAAAATCCCACCTCTCTTCAAAAATGTTGACATCATCCACGTTCCACACACAATCATTCAAGGAGCTTATGACCCAGTCCTTGTTAGGAACACCACCAAACTTAGAGGTAAGCTTCTATAGGATGTGCCAGCTGTAGAAGCAATGCTTGCAATTCGGAAAAACAATAATGATAGCAACATTCATAGCAAGGTCCTGGTCGGTTATGATGGAAACTGACTCTTTGCCAAAACAAAGTAAGTACTGCTTGAAAACCCAGACAAAGGAGTCATACTTCTCATCGACCAACAAAGCTGAAGCAAACAACACCATCTTGCGATGGTGATCAACACCACCAAACATTCCAAAAACCATCGAATACTTGTTGGTGCGGTAGGTGGTGTCAAATACAATCGCATCGTCGAACAACCTGCAGTCTTCAACGGAGACAAGATCATCCCAAAATAGATGAGTCAGGAAGCAATCGGGATCGTTTTGGTAGGTATAGAAAAATTTCGGATCAAGGACCTTAAACCTAGCAAAGCGATCCAAAACCATGTCAACGTCGTATTTGGCTGACTCTTTCCTCTTGCTACTAATGTGTTCATAAGCTTGTCTGCTAGTAAATGTCAGATTTTCATAGCCGCCAGACTCAGTTGCTATCAATGAAATTTGTCTTGATACATGTATGTTAGCTTGGCTCATGGAAGAAAGGATATCTTTTTGAGTTTCATCAAGAGATGAGTTACACTTCAGGCAATGGAGATGAGCATCGTCAACAAGATCGTGGTTGTATTCCTCAACAAAGGCAGTCACAACCCACATGGATGAGGACTTATCCAGTGTGAACCAGACCATGGATCCACAACCACACCTCTTCACAGAACGCCTGTGCTTCTTGGACAAATTATCCTGCAAGTTACCCACTTCATCACAAACGAGGCTCAGAATCCCTCTTGACCTCTTAGAACGACCAATTTTACCCTGCTTGTCACAAACCAGATCTTTGGCAACCAGAATCTTAGTTCCCCATTCATACTTGTTGTTGTCTTTCCTGATGTTAAAACCAATCATGCCAGTGTAGCTAGAATAGAAGGAGATACCTTTATCTAAACTTCCAAACTGGAGACCAATTCTAGGGACTGCAACTGGGGTCAGAGTGGAAGAACCAATAGAAGGAGAAGAATGAGGATTATCATTGTCACGGACAACACTTGCATCAACATCATCTATATCAAGTCTGGGATCCATGACAACATGTGGGAGTAACTCTACAAGACAGAAGAGTAACCCTGAAACACCAAAGAGTAAATCTGTCAGTCCGAAGAGTAACCACGTATAACAAAAGAGTAACTATGTGAAACATAAAAATATGTATGATAGTTGCTACTTCAAAAATGAAAAATGCAGACACAAAATTGGGTTTCTTTCCCACACAAAAGATAGAAAGATGAATACACATTGTGATGATGAAAAAGCGAGAAAATGAGTATAACTGATTGAAGTGATGAAGAGAATACAAAACTACCTAGTTGTAGCTTGGACAAACTACTACTCCTAAAATGTAGATAGATCAGGGAATTCTCCCACCCCTCCCTCCTCTTCAACAGCGTGATCTTCACAACAACAGGTCTGGAGTGTGGATTTAACCAGGTGAAGATCGATATCTTCACCGGATACTCTGGCGAACATCACAGAAGGTTCAAATCTGCGCAAATACACCTTCGTCGTCCTCCTCTACAAAAACTGATAACTGGGGAAGCCATTCAAGTCGGTTGACATCTCATCTTTGGCCCCTCTCCAGTGTGAGCAACACTTCCTCAGCTCCGTCATCCATTCACAACACATCATCTCCTACCTCGGCTGTGACGTCACACGGTCTTCCTACAACCTGTTCCTCGAATTTACCCCTGGAGACAGCCTCGGCGATGAGATCACGCAGAACGAAAAGGGATGCCTCGAGGAGTGCCATATCAGAGGGTATGCTCGGGACATACTGATGGGTCTCTCCCTCCTCCACAACCATAGAGTCACCCACTACGATGTCAAACCCCATAACGTCCTGCTTGCCGCCGACGGCACCACCAAGGTAGCTGAATTTGGATGCTCCAGGTGGATCGGCGGACCGACGGAGATTGGGATCTCAAAGTTACATTTCAAACTATTTATAAAACCTACCACCGCGTCAAGGTGTCGGGTAGCTTTGCTACAGTACTCGCGTGGGTATTAAAAATAGCATATATATACATATTTATGTATATATATATACATATATACGTGTGTGTATATATATGTATACATATATATGTATACATATACATATATACATATATATATATATATGTATACATATGTACATATATATGTATACATATTATATATATATATATATATATATATATATATATATATATATATATATATATATATATATATAGTCAGGCTAGAATACACTCGAGTGTACAGATTATGCCGTACACCTCAATGGTGTTTGTCTATCTAGACCTTGTCTTTCAAAAATACAATCCATTGATCTTCATTATTAAAATAATAATAGGTCACATACAAAATTTGAGCTCATTTGGATGAGTATAAGTCACTCATCCAAGGACAACAAAATCGACCCACAAAACTAATTTGAAATGCAAGATTCTTGCCTCCTTTAGATGCACGACCTATAAGTATCAAAATGAGCTAAAATTTATTATATATTATGTTCGTAAGATATTTAAGAAGATCAATGATTTAGAATTTAAAAAAAGTTATTGCATCTTTAAAAATGATTGAGGTGTACGGTGCCTCCGGTACACTTGAGTATACTCTAGTCTGAGTGTGTATATATATATATATATATGTATGTATGTATACATATATATACATACACATACACACACCAAAATATATATATACATATCTATATGTATATATCTATATATATGTGTATATATATGTAGACATATATACATATATACATTTATATATACATATTTATATACACACACACACACACACACACATATATATATATATATATATATATACGTATATATGTATACATACATACATATATATATACATATATATATATATATATATATATATATATATATATATATATATATATATATCAAAATTAGGTAAATTTTATTCTGAAGCCCTCAAGCAAATAGCTTTTGGGACAAAGATACAATGTAGTCCTCATCACTACATTACTCACCCAAATAAAGAAATTACCATTCTATCTATGTATACATTGAATTCTATTGTATAGAACTTTGTTGATTTTACTATCTAGCCCCTCTGCCTCCTTCTTCTGTGCATTGTGCTTCCTGCTATTCCTCTCCCTCCAAATATGAAAGTAGATAGCTGACAACACCATCTTTTCCATCTTGTTCTGAGTGGCTATCATTCCTTCTGCTTCAATCAACATCTTCGGCTTGAGCTTTCTTTGAATCTTATCATTTCCCATACCTTTCTTATGTATCTACATGACTCGAAGATATGTTCCTTCTTCTCATGTTCCTCCTCGCAAAGAAAGCAGGTATCGTCTGTTCCAGGGTACCATTTTGTGATTTTGTCCAGGGTGGCAAGTGAATTATGCACTGCCCTATACAAGCATATATCCCATTTGGGGACTCCAATGTCAGACCAGATATTCCTTGAGGCGTGTAGTTCAGTCTTCGGTTGTATAAGCTCCCATATTCTATCTTGTTTCTCCTTCACCATCCAGGACCCTCTATTATCGTCAGTGTTCTTGATTTCTTGCCATACTTTTGTCATTCTATTTATGACTCTAGAATAGCCTTCCCTGGTCCTCGGTTTGAAATCCAAACCTTTAGGATAGCGTGTCCTCATCCATTTTGCCCACAAGGAGTTGTTCTGCAAGTATTTGAAGATTCGTTTTGTTGTGCCCCAATCAACTATGATTCTAGGGGTTTTCAGACCCACCCCTCCTTCCTCATTAGGCCTCTATAGTCTACTATACTTCATTGGGTGGACTGTACTAGCCCAACCAAAGTTTGATATAGTAATCTCCATTCTGTCCAGGATCTCCCCTGGGATTTCTCCTTGTTGAGCCCAAAATATCAACAGACCTTCAATTGCAGCCTTTGTCAAGGTAATTCTTCCTACCATGGATGTTTTCGTCACAAGTCATTTGCTAATCAGTTCATCGAGTTTGTCAGAACACTTCACGAAGTCGCTGATTTTTAGATTGCCTCCATCCAACGGGAAGCTGAGGTATTTGGTAGGGAGTTTTCTCATTGTGATGCCCATCGCCTCTTCAATCTCTTCTATTATTTGCTCACAATTCTTGGACAAGAATAACTGTGTCTTTTGTATATTTGTCTTTAGACCAGTGTCATCACCGAACCTCTTCAAGAGTTGCTTCAAGTGAGTCATGTATGTAGCCTTTGCCTGTAGAAAAACCAACACATCGTCTGCGAATATGAGGTGACTTAACACCTTTGTTCCATGGACTGTGTAGGTAGCTACCTTCTTCACCCGTTCCTCTTTGTTCATCAGCCTTGTGAAATACTCCATCACGATAGTGAATAATAATGGTGAGAGGGGGTCCCCCTGCATCAATCCATTACTACCTCTGAAGATACCACATGGGGAGCTGTTAACAAGTACTGAGTAGCTTGTCATTGTAACACATTGTTTCATCAAGTTTATCCATCTTTCTTGGAAACCCATCCTTGACATTATCCACTAGAGTGAGCTCCAATTGACACTGTCATAGGCCTTCGAGACATCCAACTTCAAGCATGCCTTCTTGTGTCCCCTCAAGACATTGAAGTCTAACAGGAACTCTCCTGCCAGCAGTGCACAATCACTTATACTTCGGCCTGCTATGAACGCCTCTTGGTTGTCTAAGACAATCAATGGGAGCACCATCTTCAACCTCTCGGCCAGTAACTTAGCTATAACCTTATACTGGACATTACAACATGCAATTGGTCTGAAGTCAGCCAAGGATGACGTCGTCTTCTTCTTAGGAATAAGCACCAAGAACACGTGGTTCACTTGTCTAAGAAGGCAACCCCCCTCCATGAACAGTCTAATGGATTCACATAGATCTTATTTGATGGCCTCCCATGCTTCCCTGTAGAAGTGTGAGTTGAACCCATCAGGTCCTGGTGCTTTATCAGTCCTAATACTCCATAGTGCCTTCTTAATTTCCTCCTC